>JAECXJ010000262.1:0-600000 GCA_018152295.1 Drosophila carrolli
CAGTTCCCATTGTTCAGGTAGTGATTTTATTCTAAGTGGTTCAGGGTCTGGTTGAGCGACTAGTGCTTCTCCAATCAATAAATGACCTGGTGTAAGAACTGTAAAGTCATTAGGATCATTCGACATTGGAGTGAGTGGCCGAGAATTTAATACTGCCTCGACATTTGTTATGACAGTGCTCAACTGCTCAAAGGTGAGGTTTGCAGTGGACACATTTTTTAATAACAACGTTTTTGCTGACTTTACTGCAGCTTCCCATAATCCACCAAAGTGAGGGGATCTTGGTGGAATAAATTTAAAGTGAACACCCTTCGTATTGCACAGCTGAAGTATGGAGTTCTTAGCCTGCTGTGAGTGGATTGTTTCCTTTAACTCCTTCAATTGGTTGCTGGCGCCAACGAAATTTGTTGCATTGTCGCAGTATAGGGTCTGACACTTCCCGCGACGACTTATAAATCGCTGTAATGCTCCAAGGAATGCTGCAGTCGTTAAATCTCCGACAAGTTCCAGATGGACCGCCTTTGTGGAGAAACAAACAAATACTGCTATGTATGCTTTATCAGGTCGCTTGCCTCGGATTTTGTGATGTATCCAGAAGGGTCCGCAAAATCAACTCCGGTATTTAAAAATGGTCTGTTTTGTGAGACTCTATGCTCAGGTAGTTTTCCCATTATTTGAGAAAGTAATTTTGGACGAAACCTGGTACATGGCACGCATTTCATAATTACGTTTCTAACCATAGGAGTGATTTTGATGATGTGATACTGTTGTCGTGCAATACCTTTTAAAGTATTTTGACCACAGTGCATGTTTTCCTCATGAAGTTTATGTAACAGCATTTTTACGATGTTGTCATTGTATGGGAGTAAGTAGGGATTCATTGCATCCCGGGAAATTGGGGCATTTTCCACCCTTGTTCCTACTCTTATAATAGAGTTTTCGTCCAAATGAAGATGAAGAGATGCGACCTTGCTGCTATTGGGTAATGGGCGTTCGGGATGACGTCGAAAGTGATTAAATTCATTTGTAAAATCAGCCTGTTGTATACAACGTATTATAATCCGCCTAGCTTGTTCTAATTCGTCAAGCTCTAGTAAGACGGTTTGTTTTCTATTTTTACGATAACAAAATCGTAACATGTATGCTATTATACGTTGCAAGCGATTGAATGAATTTCCGTGTTTAATGCCATATATTTCTTCTCCAAGTGAAACTGTTGCCAAAGTAACAGTTTTTGTTTTCCGTTCCAAAGAAATAGTGTTGTCCTTTGGAGCTTTAAATAGAGCTGGCCATTTCTCTTCTTGTCCATGAAGAAACAGTGGTCCGTATAACCACAATGTATGTGCACTTAATTGAGATGCAGGTATCCCTCTAGAGAGTACATCTGCAGCGTTGAGACTTGATGACACATGTCTCCATTGATTTGGACAGGTTGTATCTTGTATTTTCGACAACCTATTTGCAACGAATGTATGGAAATTCGATGCTTTTGCATTTATCCAACATAAGACGATGGTGGAATCTGTCCAGTAATGACATTTAATGGATTCTGATTTAAGATCCTTTTTCACCTTTTCAGCAAGCTCTGCACCTAACACAGCTGCACATAACTCTAGTCGTGGTAGGGTTTGCTTTTCAAGAGGTGCTACTTTTGATTTTTCGCATAATAGGCGCACCGTCGTTTGTTTGTTCTTATATATGGCTCTTATATAAGCCACAGCACCAAACGCTTTTTCAGAAGCATCCACAAATATATGGAGTTCTTGTTTTTGAGGTATCTTACCATTATAAATGTGTCGCGGAATCGTCATTTTATTTAAACACAGCAAGTCTTGTCTGAAGGCCTCCCACCTTTCCTTTAGGGAATCTGATATCTCTGTGTCCCAATCTAGTTTAAGGACTGACAGATTTTGCAGAAATATTTTTGCTCTGATTATGACTGGAGCAAAAAGACCAAGTGGGTCAAAAATTTGACCCAACTCAGAGGCTACCACTCTTTTTGTAATTGTTTGAGTGTTATGTTCTTGAGCCTTTCCGCACAAATTGTCATCCTTAGGGCTCCAGACAATTCCCAAAGTCTTTACACTGGTATGTTCCAATGCAGTGCCAAGATTTATGTTGCTAGCAATATCATCTGGTGAAAATTCCTTTAGCAGATGGTGTGAATTAGAGCACCATTTTCTTAGTTTAAATCCGCAAGGTAGCAAGATTTTGTTTAGTTCTTCTTGAATCCTTGCAGCATCTATAATTGTATCTGCTCCAGTTAGGCAGTCATCAACATAGAAATCATTTTTCAATGCATTTGATCCTAATGGCCATTTTTCCAAATTTTTATTGGCCAAATGCTCCAAGCATTTTGTGGCAAGAAATGGAGCTGACGTTGTGCCATAAGTCACAGTTTTCAACCGGTAATATTTTATTTCCTCGGACGGATTGTAGCGCCAAACAATCATTTGGTTAAATTGATCCTTTGGATTCATCCAAACTTGCCGATACATTTTTTCTATATCCGCCGTAAAAACATATTTGTGAACTCTGAATCTCAATAGAATCGCAAACAGATCACTTTGAACAACTGGTCCTGGATAAAGTAAATCATTTAATGATTTTCCTGTAGATGTCTTACAGGAAGCATCAAAGACTACTCTTAATTTTGTTGTAGTGCTTTCTGGTTTCAGAACACAGTGGTGAGGAATAAAATAATGTTCCTTTGGTATTTGACTAGGTAATACTTGCTTCATATGACCTAGTTTTTCGTATTCGGCCATAAAATCGTTATATAATATTTTAATGTCTGGGCTGGTTCTTCGTTCCAACGAAAGAAAACGCCTTGTCGCAATATCGCAAGACTTCCCCAGGGCTGAGGGATCTTCAGAATAAGGTAATCTGACAATTAACCTTCCATCTTGTGCGTGCTGAAGATTTTCCAAAAAATGCTTCTCGCAATGTCTTTCCTCTGGCGTCCGGTATTTCCTTATCGGTTCCATGTTGTCCAGTTTCCAGAATTTTTCCAACGATGATTTGGCTTCCTCGGCTGAAGAAACTACCATGCAATTTTGTGGCATTTTTGCACTCATGTTTACTTGCCCAGCAATTATCCAACCAAATTCGGTGTTCTGGAGAATAGGTTGGTCTGAATAAGACCTAATTTGTTCAGGTTTTATAACGGAAAAGTGATGTTCTGCGCCAAGCAATATATCAATTTTTCCTGGTTTCGCGAAATGTGGATCAGCGAGCCGGATATTTTTTGAGATTTTTAAATCAGCTACTTTTATTTGTTCCGTAGGCTGATCGGCCACAATATGAGGAAGAACAAAGGCTTCAACTCTTGTTTCAAAATCGCTATGTTTTGATTTAATTAAAACACTAACGCGTCCTTTACTTATTCGCGGCTGACCTCCAACTCCCTCAATGCGAAGGTTTGTTGGTTGTAGTTGCAATGATAAACGCTTAACCAGTCTTTCTGAAATCAGATTAATTTGTGATCCCGAATCGAGCAGTGCGCGAAAATCTCCTTCTTGATTATTAAGTCCTTGCACTATGACTCTAGCCGTTGCTAACAGTGTGTATTTGTTCTCACAACTGTTTTTCGTAGCAGCAGAAGCGGACGTTTTAGGTTCGGTATTTGGTTTTCCGTTACCTAAATGTAGCAATGTGTTGTGTTTTTTGTTACATTTTATGCATGTATATTTAGACATGCATTGCTTGGTCATGTGGTCTGCCTTAAGACAATTGACGCACAGCCTTTTTCGCTGAACCCAGGTCAGCCTTTCAGCAGGAGTTGACTCCTTAAATTTCTCGCATTTGTATATGCTATGCCCTTTTTGACAAAACAGGCATGCCAATGAACTTGTTGTTGCTGAAGCACTTGTTTTTTGTTTTTCTTTATGCATTTTTCCGCCGATGGCTTCAAGTGCGAGAAAACGTTGTTCTAGAAACCCAAGGAATTCCTTTATTGTTTGAATTTCCCTGGTATCTAAAATAGTTTGCTCATACAGTGTGTGTGTAAGCCGATCTAGTTTTCTTGTCATATGGAACAGAAGGACTGGATCCCATGTATCTGTTTTTATTCCAATATTTTTCAAGGCTTGCAAGGATTCATTGATATTGTCATGCAGATTTTTTATTGACTGAGAATCATTCGTCACATTAGGGTGATCAAATAATTTTTCAAATATTGCAGTCGAAAGGACCCGCTTATTATTGAAACGTTCTTTAAGCATGGTCCAGGCAGTATCATAATTAACTTCTGTTAATTCTAAATGCCTGACTAACCTTTCTGCTTCGCCAGACAGATTAGCTTTAAGATACCACATTTTTTGTATTTTTGGTATTGCTGATTCATGAACCATTTTATTAAAAATGTCATGAAATTGTTGCCATTTTAGATAGCTTCCATCAAATTTTGGAATGGAAACTTTTGGCAACTGTATTGAAGAGATTGTAGAAACCGCTTGATTGGTGGCTACTGAAACGGGGTCTGCATATGGATGGCAGAATTGCAACATTGCTTCTTCCGCGGAGATAAATCGCTCCATACTATAGCCCACTTCTTCAGGTGTTATACATAACTTGTGGATTTCAAAATGAAGACTTTCAATTTGTTTCCATAAATTATCAATTACCGATTTATAGGTAAATTTGTTTTCTGGAGCTATATGTTTCATGGTTCTTGACATAGATTCCAGAACTGCTGCTTGGTGTCTGATCAGCTTTTGTATGTGATCCACCTCTTCTGAAGATGTTTCTTTTGCCGGTAACTGAAGAATTTTTGAGTTAAATTCTTCGATAGCTTGATGAACAATCGTCCGCATTTGATTGTAATATTGTTTTTCAAAATACTCATGCGGATGTGGAGTACCCTTTAATGATTCTAGGATACTATTATTTCCTTGGTCGAATTTTTTCCAATGCTCTTCAAGTTGTCGTTTTCTGTCTTCAAAATACGACGCCTTTTCCTTTCGTTTGCTGGAATCCTTTTTGATGTTCCGTAGCAAAATTTGGATTTCTTCGCCAATTTGGCTTTGTATGGCAATCAAATTTTCAACCTCCATTTTGCCTTAACAATTGCCTGACCCGTTGGAAGATAATTGATTTGCTTATATAAGCTGGCTACGCTTCTACTCGCAACCGATTTATGGTCAAAGACAATTAAGGATTTTCGGATTAGAAAAGAAAGCCAACAAATAGTTTAAAACCTTTTTATTTAAAAAGTATTTTTTATTTTATTTAATATGAGTGTTAAACTAATGTTTTTAGTTTTGGATGCAAACGCTTCCAGAAATGTTCAAGAGCCGTCTTGTTGACTACTTGAAGTTGTTGAGTTCTACTTGAAGAACTTCCTTGTTGTTCAATCTCGAACGTTAATCGACGATTATCCTGGGAGTCGCCAAGTTGACTCCAGTAAATCGGATTATATTATTAAAAAACAATTTTAATTTTTATGGATGCTACCGCTTCCAGAATTATTCAAGAGTCGCCTTGTTGACTACTTGAATATATTGTTTTCCAGTGAAAAGCCTCCGTGTTGACTGTTTCTATTTTGGAAAATAAATCGACAATTATCCTGGGAGTCGCCTAGTTGACACCAGTAAATTGGATTATATTGTTTAAACAACAATTTAAATTTTTTGGATGCTACCGCTTCCAGAATTATTCAAGAGTCGCCTTGTTGACTACTTGAATTTATTGTTTTCCAGTTGAAGAGCCGTCTTGTTGACTACTTCAATTTCGGAAAAATAATCGACGATTATACTGGGAGTCGCCTAGTTGACTCCAGAAATCGGATTATATGGATGTTGTAAGTTGGAAGAGTCGCCGGGTTGACTTCTTCTACTTTTATTTCCAATATTGTAGTAACAGATCGCCAAGTTGATAAGTTACTCCTTGAAAATTTCAAGTTTTTCGGGAATATGCTTAGAAATTTATTCGTGGCAAACTTCCCTTTGTTATGAATTTTGTTCAATATCTGAATTATTGAACAAGGGTTTCACAACTTTAACTCTAGAAGATTCGATCGCCAAGTTGATCGGGAATCTGTCTAGCAAAGTATGTGCAGAAATTAGTCGCCAAGTTGACTAGAATTTCATGCAATGGTCGGGGTCACCAAAATGTTTGTAGTTTTATTTTTTATTATTTATAGGAATGGTTGCCCCTAGAACATACTCTAGTGACGATAGGTTGCTAAACCAACACTTAAATTGGTTTAACTCGGAGGGATCATGCGTATGAGGGCCAAAGACACAGCGATGCTCACTCGTAGAACGCAGAGTAGTTGAATACACAAGTATTGCTTGAGTACTGATTTTATTAGGGCAAAAGGTCGGGTTTATATACACGTTTTTCAGAGTCAAGGGGGGCACCATAGCAAAGAAGTGGTATGGGGCTGTTAGTTAAAAATACATTGCATTGCTTATGTTCTAAGATATACAAAGGTACAGAGTCATCATAATTGTCTCCCACACAAGGAGTTAATACGCTAGGGTTAGTAAAAATAGAAAAGGTAGCTCAGGCAGAGCTGGCGCTGTCCGTAAACGTCAAGTGGCTTAGCGACTCAAGTGGTACGCTAACAGATCCAATAAATATAACCAAGTTTTCTTTAAAAAAAAAAATTGCGATGCCGCTATTTGACACTGAATTAGAATTTCGCATTACTTAAGCCGACCTAACGGCGTCTTGGAACCGAAAAGATATATGTATAAATTTTTTCTTGTACATAGGTTAAAGTATATAGAATAATTAGAGATGCTATTATGCGCCTATATATTAGAGACGATTAAAGCTGCAAGCGTTCACGAACATCCCGACGCGCCCCTAAAACACAGTTTCTGAATGGGGCAATACTGCAACTTTTGCTTTGTTTTGGAATCTACGTGACGCCAAGCACTCCGTGGAATATTGTCAAGGATTTCCAAAGTTCTGGTTTCAACTGTTTAGGTCAGTGGCCCACTGCATCGCCGCTGTTCACTGAGCTCTCCGAGCTTTCGCTCTCGCCCCTCTTGCGCCCCCTCGCTCGCTTCTCGCAACGTCCGCGCTCCAGAGTGGCTTCTGGTCTTCGCATCCGAACTCTCGGTCGGACCGCCTGTTGGCTCTCTCCTCGCTTCAGCGGAGTAAAGCGGGCGGGAGCGCGGTTTAGTTTAAGTAAGGTTTTAACGCCTGTACGAAGCCGAATAAAGCACTTGAATTATACCACGACGCCCCCGCCTTCTTAATTTGGTCTCCATTTACGTTTGCGCCGTGGGAATTCTCTTGTGACCACCAGTTCTTTTTTATGGCAGGATCGCCGCCCTACAACATTTTGGTCCTTCGAGCCGGATAGGGATATCCTTCTGCCATTCGACCAGCAGCTCCTGTGATTTTTTTCCGCAAAAGAAGATAGGTACAGTATTTTCCGGCCCCCTCTCGCTGGGTCTTTAGCAGTGGTTCGAACATTGAATTTCATTCACACTGCAGCAAGATCAATTTTTTCGTGTCAACTCCACGTCCGAGTTTTCCCGACACAACGGCAGTCGAGAAATTGAACATTCCTTCAATTTATGGCGTCGCCATACTCCTTGCCGTTTTTTTCGTTCCCCGTTTTACATCAACTTGCCAACGGTCAAGTCATATGTGCATCCAGACATATACATACACGCGCGTGACAACTTGTGTACATAGTGCAGTGCAATTCTGCCTCCGAAAAAGAAATACGACAAAAAGTGAAATTGTGTGGTGGAAAATAAAAAGGCATAACTTATATCAGCCACTCGGTGTGAACTAATTTCGGCAGTGTTCCTGTTCGCCGAACAGTCCGCCGCTGTCGAGATATTTTTTTGCCTTGTGTTTTTTTTCTCTCCACATAATTTGATCTGTTCCGTCACTTCAAATACAGTCCACTCCTCGACGCTCTACTGTACCGATATACACTTACACATACACATATAAAACTATTTTCTGCCTCCACATACAGGAACATAAAATAAAATAAATTCAAATCCACACGGGTGCGACCGTGATTGTTTTTCTCCAAATTGCCGCAATTAACCGCCCCAACGGCTGTGTTATTATTGTTGCTGATTTTTTTCCCTTCTCTCTCTCTCCCGCGTCCCTCACGCATGCACTGCGCTGCCGACGGCATAACCTACTGAACATTTTTCCCGAACCAAAGCCAAGGTTTTAATTCCACCGTTCCGGCACCGCTCAAAAATAATTGTTTATAATTATAATTATTATTTAATTATAAACATTATTAATTCATAATTATAATTACTATTTAATTATAAATATTATTTAATTATTTCGGGCAAAGTAATTAATTTATTTAATGTATTAATTAATTTATTTTTATTGCGTTTTTCCGGATTTTTTTTGCAATCAAAGATATTTTCCAAACCACAAAAAAAAATAATAAATAAATAACTCAATACAATTTAATTATTTGGCAACAATAACTAAGGTAAAAAAATATTTAAAAAAAAATACAAAAAAAAAAGAAGTCAACAAAGGGAGTAACAAGATATATAATCAATACAGTTTCATCGATTTCCAAATATTTTCTTTCGATTCTTTTCGTTTTTTATGGCACTGTGCTTTCTACTCCGCACAAATTAACGTTCTCTTCGTTTTTTTTCTTTTGCGTGCGTTCATTTGCAGCGACGACCAACTCGTTGGCGACTCAGATCGCGCCGAGAGCTTAACGGTGAATATCCTCACGTTCCGAACGAAACGTCCCTTGCTCAGGTCAGTCGACAAGAGCTGATCCGCAGAGTTCGAGTCCGAGAATGCCCACGGTCGATCCCATCTATCCGTTTGGACAGGTCCCAATCCGCGTCTCCGCGGCCGTCTCAATTAACGCCAAAGGCTGCCATTGCCATTCCAAGGGCAAAAAGCGACGAGTCCGTCAAGGCTTTCTCGGTCGGTGTCCAAGATGGCTCAAACTGCGATGAACATCGCCCTGAGAAAGTTTATTGGCACAACAGACCGGCCCTGTGGGAAAAGGTGGAGAAGAGCTATGAAAGTTGCTCCGATCTTCTTTCCTCGTCCACCGACAGTATGGCCACCTCGACAGAGCTTGAATCCAAGTACAGTTACTACTACTCCATATATTCGAGATGTTTGGTCCAGCTTCAGGACATAATAGACAAGACCGCCTCCCAGCCCACTCAGGCTTCTGTCAGTGTTCCAACACCCCCGTCTACGGGCTGTCGTTTGCCACCAGTCGACACCGAAGTTTTCGCTGGTGATTACCTGCGTTGGCCCACCTTCAGAGATCTTTTTACCGCGATATTACACCGGTAGAGAAGTTGTTCCACCTATTGTCCAAAACAAGTGGCGATGCGCACGCCATTGTTTCCAAAGCCCCGCTGACCAACGAAGGGTTTATCTCCGCGTGGCGAAGCCTCACCGACCGCTTCGAAAATCGGCGGTTATTAGTCAATAGCCAGTTGAAAATCCTCTTCAACATTCAGGCAGTACCCCAAGAGTCCGGAGCCGGTCTGAAAGAGCTTCAAGGCACAATCCAAAGTTGCCTGACAGCCTTAGAGATGTCCTCTATTCAAGTCGAGACTTGGGATTGTCTCCTGGTGTACATGGTTTGTTTAAATCTTCCCAAAATCACTCTTTCGATGTGGGAGCAATCTATTCACAACAAGGCTGAGATTCCAACATGGAATGAGTTAGACTCGTTCTTGACAGAGTGTCATCGCACTCTGGAGGCTATCGATGACATCAAGCCTAGCAGTTCGGGTCAGTTTCCGCCAAGGTCGACACCTGCGAGGCCCCAGCGCTAAGGCTACTAGGCCATAGTGACTCCAGCCCCAAGATGGTGCGATCTCTGCTCCAGAGAGAATCATCCTGTTCGCTTATGTCCGCGCTTCCTTGAGTTGGATGTAAATGGTCGCTCCGACTACATTAACTGTTTTGCACGAGGGCACCTGCAACGGGATTGCACTAGCACCCATAGCTGCTTCACGTGCCACAGCCGTCATCACACCCTCCTGCATCGCGGTAATCCATTCGCGGCCGCTCCAAGTCCGTCTGCGTCATCCAGGTCTCGACCCGCGAGTGTGCTTCGCTTCCGGATCAGGAGCCGTCCTACTGGGCACCGCCCTCATTAACATTTGCCATTTAGGGTGCAATTTCCAGGCGCGAGCCCTGATCGACTCTGGTTTCGAGGCAACCTTTATTACGGAGAGACTTTTCAACCTCGTCAAACTTCCATTCAAGACTATCTCTGGTCTTAATCAAACCGTTGCCTCTCAGTCCACGAAACTCTGTCATTTTTTTATTCGATCGCCTTCCAGACCCGGGCTGCATTTAGAAACTTTAGCTTACGTTCTTCCGCAGCTGGCCGGGAATCTGCCATCGTATTCAGTCCCTCGAAATCTTCTTAAGGGGATTCCTGACATCCCCCTTGCGGATCCCAAGTTCTTCGAGGGCTCCCAAATCGATGTCTTGATAGGAGCCGGGATTCTTCCGTCCATCCTCCTCGGCAACGCCAGGGCTAACATTTGCGGTTCACTTCATGGCCAGGAAACCATTTTTGGATGGGTGTTGACAGGCCCCATATCTCCAGCGGCCCCCCGCAATGTGTCCGCCTTCGCCACTTGAGTTACCTGCGGACTCGACGACTCGTTGGATCATCTCCTTACCCAATTCTTGGAGGTGGAGGAAGTGCCCACATAGATAGTCCCCGAGTCTGATTCCGTCTGTGAACACAATTTTGTCCATTATATAAGAAGGGACAATCGTGGCAAATACGTCGTGATGCTCCCCTTGCACATCTTCACGATCCTTTGCTCTGGCTCAATTTCTGCGTAACGAGCAGCGCCTAAAAAGAGATCCTCTCCTGAAGGCCCGGTATGACTCTGTGATCCAAGAATACCTCGACTTAGGTCACATGGCCGAGGTCTCTTTGACTAGCAGTTCCGCCACGTACTACCTTCCACATCACGCCGTTCTTAAGCCTGTAACGACCTGATTCTTTAATTTCTGCTCGCTACGTAAACGTGCGGCTAGCTCAGAGAGGTTGTGAGTTCGTTCCACTAAATTCATATTGAGTGACTGCCCGTGACCAAAGGATAACGCCAGAAATGATTAGGTTGGTGCTGGTTTATTGATTCTTTAAAATATAGCCTTATTGCTATTATTCTGCTGCCCGTTGTCGCTGTCTTCTGCTGCGTTGCTCCTGGCTCGCTGCTGCGCTGCTCCTGGTGTGCTGCTGCGTCGCTCCTACTGCGTTGCTTCGGATTGCTGCTCCGGGTGACTGATATCAAGAAGGCTCCACCAAAAACCCTGGATGTTATGCGAGCTTCCCTACCGGGGTCGGCAAGGTGTATCGCCTAGCAGGTGAACCGAAGTTTCGCCTTATCGCCTGGCTTCCGCAGTTTAGCCTGGACTTTGTCGGCAAGGTGTATCGTCTAGCAGGTAGAACAAAGTTCTCCCTTACGCCTAGCCACCTTTATCGCCTGACACCGCGCAAGGACTCCCTAAGTTTGATTTCAGCACGACCTAGCATCGTTGGATCTCAGCGTTGTAGCCTCAGCCTTGTAGACTTGTCGTCGTTCGGCGTCTCGACTTTGCGATCTTGATCTTTGGGCATTTCGGTTTCGATTTGTACTTATTCCGCGTTCACGCACTCGCTCTGATTCTCGCACTCGTATTGTCCCGAGCTGCGCATTCGCCGTCCTTTTATTGGCGCTGTAGGTGCCGTTATTTCCCTCGCCGAGCTCGGGTCCAAGGTCCACTGAAGTACCGTTCATTATCGGCGTGTCCTCTTCATCCGGGTCCAAAGTCCGCCAATTTACCGTATGACCTCGTTGCCCTTGCCGGGCGCGGGTCCAAGGTCCATCGAGGTACCGTTAGTTCACGGTGTGTCCTCTTTAGGCGGGTCCGAAGTCCGCCAATTCACCGTATGACCTCGTTGCCCTGGACATATGAGGGTCCAAGGTCCGAATGTTTCCCGTTTGACCTGGATACCCGTAATTTCTCCGGCTTTCTCGCCTCCTCCGCTGTTGCTAGGCCGATCTCCTGCATTGAGATTTGTGGGGAGTTTAAGACTCCTCACATTTCCCCCTTCCTTCGGAAACGTAATGAAAGTGGTGACTTTCCCCGCCCTTGATGTTTAGTTCCCAGTTCCCAGACAGTTACCAGTTCCCCAGACAGTTCCCTGCGTGGAATTCGAATTTTCCCGCCCAGGCATTTCCCTAAACAAAAAGTCTCCATTTCGTTTTCCCTCAGTCCGGCAACACCCTGGAATCTCACCACGATCGCGTTTATCGATTGTGGGTTCCAGTGTGCCGTCGTCGTTGCCTTTTTGTTGTCTTAAGTTTCCTTTTGAATATTAACCAATTGTGCTACCCATCGATCGCAACTATCGATCGACCGCCTGACTCGGCGCCCCCGTCCCTATTGCTTATGTCCGGCAACTCCCTTATACCCAAATGTAAATAAACAAAGGTTTTTCGGTTTCAAATCTTAGATGCCTTTTATTGGCCCTTCAGGACCCTCACCACCCAGCCCGCCACCCGGATACGATAGCGGACGCCACTTACTACCAGCAGCTTGGCCCAGCGGCTGCTCCGGGCTCTCCTCACCTGGGCTCTCTTACCCTGGGCGGCCACCATTCCTCTGCTACCTCCTCCCAGCGGCTGCTATCCGCCGACTGTTGTCGACTTATTGACGGCCTTGCTGGTGGGGACCGCGGCTCCGGACACGACGACAGCCTGGCGAATTTGGACGGCCCTGCGGCTGGCTCTCCCGGTGACGGCCACACCCATGGCCCCTTCTCCCAGACCTCCGGCTCTCCGCCGAGCCGTTTTGCTGGCCGCGGTGATGGGGTTGTCACCCATTGCGGCGGTGGAGGCGGTGGCGTTTCCGCTCCGTCACGACGTGCCTGGGATGCCGGTGGCGGTGCTGCTGCCTGCGTCGGCGAAGGTGGTGGCGGAGGCGGTGTTGCTGCCTGCGGCGGCGACGGCGGCGGCGGTGGCTGTGACAGCGACGGCGGCTGCTCCGGAGGGCCCGGCTGTGCCCATATTGCCGCCTCTTCGGCCTCATCCAGCCGCTTCTGCCACTCTCTGGCTGCGGCGGCTGCCCGTGCCACCGCCCGATGCGCGAACACTTTTTGCACCACGTCCGCCCGTGCACATCGGCCTCAGCTTCTCCGGGCGGCCCGATGGCGCTGCGTCGCCCAAGCGAATCTGCCCGGATCCGGCTGCGGCCCTCCGGATCCTCCGGAACGCCATCCGGGCCTTCGCCGCCCGGCGTGGCTCGTCCTCCTCGTCCGAGGAGACTTCCGGACTCACCGAATCCGTCCCGGTGTCTTCCTTGTCTTCCTCCTCCTCTGACGAGGACAGGTCGATGACCGGCACCTCGGTCTCCTGCCCTGCCGGCCGGACGCCGGCCTCCTCCTCGCCGCTGGCTGTTGCCCAGTGCTGCCTCCCCGCCCCTCTTCCCTCACGGACTTACTGCTGCTGCTGCTCGTTGCGTACATGTTGGCGACCTGATTTAAATAGGCCCGTCCTGTGGCGCTCGCGCGCTGACGAAACCACGGTTTCCGATGGTTCCTAGTTCCGTTGTCCGCGGCGGCCTTTGGACTCTCCCTTGCTACGGGGCTCCAACAGGTCCTCTCTTTACCCGGTAACGGTATCCGCATCCTATGACCCTCCCTCTCCCGCTCTCGCGCTCCTAACGTATCTGTGTGCGTTCGATACTGTGAATCGTCCTCTCCCTCTCTTTGGATTTACAGTGCGCCCCGCTAAGTCCGACTTTGATCCTCGGTTCTGGCCACCTATGCATTGTTGTTTTAATTGGCTAATGTTGGCGGCTTTTTCTTTTTTTCTTGCATTTTTCCGCATTTACTTTCAGGTTGGCAGCCCGTAGTCTCCTAAACACTTCCTTCAGGATATCCATATGCTCTTCTAGAGTTGGTCCGATGACGATAATGTCGTCCTGATACGGGAAAGCGTGCGGCATCATTTCTGGTCCAATGACCTGATCCAATGCCCGCTGGAATGTTGCCGACGCGGAGTGTAGGCCAAATGGCACCACCTTCCATTGGAACAGGCCCTTCCCTGGTACAGTAAACGCCGTGTACTGCCTGCTGTCTGCCTCCAAGGGGATCTGCCAGTAACCGTCCTTTAAGTCGAGACTACTGATGTACTTCGCCTCCCGCAGCTGGTCCAGGATGTAATTTATCATCGGCATTGGGTATGCGTCCTTTACGGACCTCGCGTTTATTTGCCGGAAATCAACACACAGCCTCCACTTTCCAGTCTTCTTCCTCAAAATGACTATTGGTGAGCTGTAGGGACTCCTAGACGGCTCGATACATTCTTTTTCCAGCAGCTCGTCTACCTTGGCATTTATCTCACCCTGCATTTTTGGATTTTTAGGGTAGTACCGCTGTTTGACTGGTTGGTCGTCCCTCATGGTGATCCTATGTACGGCCACGTTGGATGTTCCCTTTATGCCTTCCAGTTCGTCCAACTCGGCTTTTAGAAATCCCTCCACATCCTTTTCCGCAAATCTTTTGGGTGTTTCAACTATTGCCACTAACAGTTTCTCCTTCAGCCATCCTCCCCGTCTATTCTTTGCCGGTATCGACGCGCTGTGTCCTGCGCACTCCACTTCGGCCCCGATTCTGGTGATTCCATCCCAACACCAGGGCGTCGATCAGTCCTAATAAAATCAGCAGCTCCATTGAAATTGTTTTCGTGCCCAGTCCCATTTTAGTCTACAGCTGTGATTTTATTTCCCCGCAGCGACCGTCTGCCATCCGTAATTGCCTTCTCGTGGGTCCGACCCTTCCTGCCGCCTGCAGCCTGTCCGCCAGCTCTTCGCTGATAAAACTCGCCGTGGCGCCGGTATCCACCGTGGCCTTAATTTTACTTTCACCTATGAGCACCGTGGCGGACAGTTGCATTTCTTCCGCCTGCAGGTCGCCCATTACTTTCGAGGGGTAGCACCTTGCGATCCCTGACCGCCCCTCGGAGGCTGGGGTCACTGGGCGTTTCCCGACCCGGAACAGCACTGAACCGTCCGAACTCCTATTTTTCCGCATCGCCAGCAGAACGTAAGCCGTTGGTTTCGGCATTCTTTCGCCCAGTGGTCTGGACCCCCGCTTCTGCGGCAGGCCTGCGTAGGATTTGCTACGTATCCGCCGCGATTGTTTGCTGGTTCGTGGCCGCGCGGCGTACTTCGTGGTTGTGCGTCCGGGTCGTCTTGGCACCGCCTGCACACTGCACCCTGGTCTGATCTTGGCCTTGGTACTGGGTGGCTCTGCCCTTGCTGCTTGCGGGGATTGTTTTCCAGCTCGAATATCTCCCGCTGGTAGTCGAGCTCCTCAAACTCGTCTGCCAGCGCCATCAAGGTATCCAAATTTCGACATTCATATGGGCGAACGAACATTCGGAGTGCGTTTCTTTGGTCGACATATTCAGTGGCCGCATCAGGGTCTGCATGTCCACCATAAAATCTTTGAAGCTTTCCCCGTAGGCTTGCTTCCTCTGTCTGACCTGGTCCGCCAGCCTCGCCATGTATCCTCGGGGAAGAAAGTAATTTTGGAAGCTGTAGTCTCCCCAGGTCTCCCTGTGCCGATTGTTGGCGATGAACCACTTTAAGGCTCTGCCTTGTAGCAGCTTCGGCATTGCTCGTGGGATCTGGCTTATGTCGAGACCGTAAGTCACGACTGGACACTCTACCTGCTCCAAAAATTCCAGCAGCTTGTCGTAGCGGAAATTCCACTCCAGGACCTGCTTGGCCACCTTCGCGTAGTCCTGTGTGTACATCCTGGAACTCTCCATTCTTTCCCGGCTATTCTCCCGCTGCCGGCTTGCGTGGCTTGCGATGCTCGACACATCCAAGCTCGCTATCAGGCCCTCGGCACTTGCGGTTGTGAGCTTGAATTTTGGCGTGGGCATTTTCCGAAATTTCTTTTCCAGGCCCAGAGTCTTCCTCATCGACTCGACTGAGCCCTCCAGTTCTATTCCTCCTTCCTGAGATTATAAATCCAGGACTTCCCCATCTCGGAACTTTTGTTTCCTTGGTCAGGACAATCACTCTTGGGCGCCAGATGTAACGACCTGATTCTTTAGTTTCTGCTCGCTACGTAAACGTGCGGCTAGCTCAGAGAGGTTGTGAGTTCGTTCCACCAAATTTATATTGAGTGACTGAGCAGCCATCTACGTCCGAGTAGAGGCTGGGTCCGCGGTAATGGTGAGCTTGCTCACGGCATAGACGCGGGTGGCCCCAGGAAAAACGGTGTCGCTGTTGTGCGGAGTCTTGTTATTGTCCGAAATGGCCAACGACGTTCTTCCAAAGATGCCCGGGCAGGCGTCCGCCCTGCACTGTTATACGTGCTCTACGATTGTTCTCGCGATGCTCGTTAAGCCAGCGTTCCACTGGACAACGTTCGTAGCAAATCGTGTGACCAAGATCACCCAGCTCACCGAGGTGGAAAAATGGGCACACGGTCAAGTCCTTCATATATTCGTGCAAGGTCTGCATCATCCACAAAAAGAGGTTGCAAACGCAACTGATGGGAGACTTAGCCAAAGAACGAACGTCCTTCTCGCGCCCATATACCGGTGTGGACTTTGCCGGTCCCTTCGACACCAAAAACTACACGGGACGAGCCTGTCTCGTTACGAAGGGGTATGTGTTGGTGTTCGTGTGCTTCGCCACTAAGTCCATCAATTTAGAGCCTACTTCCGAACTTACGACTTAGAAGTTTCTCGCCGCCTTCGCTCGTTTCGTGTCCCGAAGAGGATGGCCCCGTCAAGTTCAGTCGGACAATGGGAAGACCTTTGTGGGTGCGGCTGTCCTACTCTCCCGCGAGTTTCTCCAAGCTCTCAAAGAAGCTGTGACAGGTGCCTATAGTCACCAGCAGCTGCTCTGGCAATTCATTCCTCCGGGAGCACCCCACATGGGAGGCTTGTGGGAAGCAGGTGTTAAGAGCTTCAAGACCCTGTTCTACAAGTCTACGGCGACGCGAAAATATACGTTCGAAGAGCTGTCCACGCTTCTAGCTAGGATCGAAGCATGCCTGAATTCGCTTCCGCTCGCGCCGATGTCCGAAGACCCCACTGACCTGTTGGCACTTAAGCCTGGGCACTTTCTTGTTGGAGGACCCCTCCTCGCCATGGTCGAACCCGAGATAAAGGGGGACACCACATCTATTATAAGCCGCTGGCAACACCTGAAAGCTCTTCACCAACAACTTCGTCTGCGATGGAAGGAGGAGTACCTCAAGGAACTCCATAAGCGAAATAAGTGGCGAACCCCTACAAGAAATCTCCGTACCGGGGACATGGTGGGGGGCGATCGATATCACGACCGATAACAGGGAACTGGTTCAGAGAACACGACGCGAGCTGAAGTGCGATCTCTAGAAATCTGACTCGGGCTTCTTTGGTTTCGACTTTTCACCGCGAGTAGACGTGTGCGTAAATAACCCTCCGACACGAGATTCAGAAGCCAAACGCCTAACCTGACATTCACTGTGCTCATCCGCGCCACACCAGTTAACATCCTCGAAGTTACACGTAAGCAAGAACATCCATTGTGAGAGCAGCAGCCAGGGAACTTTCAATACTATCAAATATAAGCCTGAAATTGAAGAACTAAAACCCCGCGCGTTATTTCTTTACCAGTACACTTCCCCTCCTTCTAACCCCACCCGTTCTCGACCCCGATCTACGATGCGTGTTTGGTTTCGCATCCACACGACGTACTTCGGCCGAGAACTTCCTCCTTAGAATCCTCGTAGACTCCGAGCCTAGCCGGAGTGTAGAACCCCCCGTAGGCTCCGAGTATATCCGGAGTGTAGACACCCGTAGGCTCCGAGTATATCCGGAGTGTAGACACCCGTAGGCTCCGAGTATATCCGGAGTGTAGACACCCGTAGGCTCCGAGTATATCCGGAGTGTAGACACCCTTAGGCTCCGAGTATATCCGGAGTGTAGACACCCGTAGGCTCCGAGTATATCCGGAGTGGGCGACCCCCGTAGACCTCAAGCTCACCCGGAGCGGATCAACCCCGCCGTTCATGCCCAGCGGAGTTCCCCTCCCCGTAGCCCCCGCAGCCAACTCCAATCGGAGTCATCCAAATTCACCACCAAGCAGTGCGATCGTCCTTTTTAGTATCTCGCTCCGCCACCGGAGGGCATTACTAACGGGTCTCATCCAAGTTCCCCACCAAGCAGTGCGATCACCCACTGAGTACCTCGTTCTATCACCAGGGGGCGCCTCAAACAGGATCCTCCCCGGGTTTCGCACCAAGCAGTGTGGTCGACCCTATTCCCACTGCAGGCCGCTAGGCGGCGCTCTAATAGATGCCTTGTTGTCAACCTCGTGTTCAGATCGGATTTACCGACGGCTCTCGCGCGTAGAGGCATACTCGGGGATTAGAACCCGTGCGGAAACAGGCCTTTACGATCGACTACCTCGTCGAAGAGCACTTGTATCCGGGCACCTTACGGCCTCCCATACAAATTCCTACTACAGGTCCCACCCTTCTATATAAATTTCTTGTATAGGTTCCTTGGCCCCGATTGGGATTCTACCCCGGCCAGAGAACTGCGTTACAAGTGGCGCCCGAACAGGGACCTGATAGGGAGAAAGACCAGGAAAACTTCCACCTGTATGGGGAGTGCGTAGGCCCCGAGTGAGTGACGTAGTCTAACGGTTTCCGCGAAAGTGTCCCGACCGGGGAGAATAACCTGGACAAACTAGTGAACGCGCCCGGTATCAAGCCCACGAGCCTACTCGCGATCCCGTACAGTCCACGCGATCGAGAAGAAGAAGAAGAAGACATCATTCCAAGACAACGCACCAAAGACTCGCTGCAAACATGGACCTCGACCGGAAAATTGCCGGTGAGTCCGTTCCACACTTATTTCACAATCCCGGGGTCCCCTCGCGGTGGATTTATTCCCGCTTGAAGGCCGAATTACTAGCCTTTGCTGACGAGGGACTCGTCGACGACTTGCGGCGAAACTTTGTCACCCTAGTTAGAGACTCGGAACAAATCCAAGAGGTGTGGGCTCGACTAGCCGACCTAGGAAGACAATACTCATCACGCGCCCCGAGCCTCGCACCTTTGGGGGAAGACAAAACCGGCCCCAGCGGCCCCGCCCCGAACATAAGCGCCGGAGCAACCCCCGGTGTCTCCCCCGCAGACCGAGCTCGAATTTCCCCTAGCCTCACGGTTACTGTCGCCTCTCCGGTCAGCAGTAACCAAGAAACTTTCACGGAGCCGAGCCATGACCGGAATCGCCGCGAGATTGTTTGCGTCCCCGAACAAATTCGAACGACCCCTTAGCCTTCATCGAGCAGGTCGAAAGTCGGGCCTTATCCTACGGGATAGACCTAGGACTCCTTCCTCGAGCCATGGCAGAGCTACTGACGAGCAGAGCAGACAAATGGTTCCAAACAAGCCGCCTCCAAGGGGCTGACTGGAAAACATTTCGGCGTGAATTCCTCGAGTTTTTCCTCCCACCCCGATACCCTGTAGCCCATGCGGGCTACAACGAAGACCAAGAGCTAGATAGGCTATACGAAAATGTCGCGCCGGAATACCAGATGTATATCCGACGCAGCGAGGTACGGACCATTAAGGAATTAGCCCAATTGGCCACCGAGTTCGAGGCCGTTCAGAAGCGGAGCCTCGGGAGGAACAACTATAACCCCGCCACTAGAAATCCGACAGCGTACCGCTCCCCTTCACAAGGTCAGACCCAACCTACGTTCGCTGAGAGAGCCCCCTACGGAGCCCACCCCGTACATCTCCAGAGCCCAGAACTGCCCCGCCAGCTAGGGTTAACCGGGTGACCGCACCCGAACGACGAATCGATGTGCGGGATACTTGCCGAAATTGCGGAGCACCGGGACACTTCAGCCGCGACTGCCGGAATCCTCGTCAGTGCTTCTGTTGGGACTGCGGACGACGGGACGTCCGCACAGTCGAATGCTGTCGACGCCAACAAACAGGAAACGGACACGTACGGTTAGCCACCATCGACACCGGGGCATCGAGAAGTTTCATTAGCCAGGACATCGCCGACGTAGTCGGTCAGCCACACCAGTTTAGGGAGATTCGCACCCAGATTAATCTCGCTGACACGTCTCGAGTAGAAGTAACAAGGTTACTCCTTGCGGACGTGACGCTCGCCCGGAAGACAATTCAGGTTCCCCTTCTAGTAATGCCCGCCATGCTGGAACCTTTAATCCTAGGGATGGATTTCGGCTAGGCATAGCCAACCACGAGACAGGGCCACAGCATGCCAGGGATGCGCCCGAAGGGCGGCATAGAGTACGGGAAACGGATTACGCCACAGCATGCAAGGAAAAAGACGCGACCAGCACCACAGGAGGAAATACCAGCATGGCAACCGAGGACCACGACAGGAAACGCCGGGAGGAACACGCCGAGAATCCACGAGGGACATCCGATACGGGCACAGTGTCCCAGGGGAATCAAGTACTCAATCAGGTGGTCAAGGAACGCGGCTGCGAGACTAATCCGCAGGTCCAAGCGTTCCTCAGCGAATAGCTAGCGCGATTTAAAGGAATGGCGGGGGTAGCAAACATAGCGGAACACCGGATCACCATGAGGGACGACCGGCCGATTAAACAACGCTATTTCCCAAAGAACCCTGCCATGCAACGGATCATAGACGAGCAAGTAGACGCGTTGCTGGAGCAGGAATGTATCGAACCGTCGCGTAGTCCGCACAGTGCTCCGTTGGTCTTGGTCCGGAAGAAAACCGGCCAGTGGCGCATGTGCGTGGACTACCGGCAACTAAACGCGAAATCGATTCCGGACGCGTACCCGTTGCCGCGCATTAACCACATCTTAGAACGACTGAGAAACGCGAGATACATTTCGACCCTGGATCTGCGCAACGGGTACTGGCAGATACCAGTGGCCAAAGACAGCCGGGCATGTACCGCCTTTACGGTACCCGGACGCGGCCTATTCCAATGGCGCGTCATGCCTTTCGGGCTGCATTCGGCCCGGCAACTTTTAAGCGAGCCCTAGATAGCGTGATCGGACCCGACCTCGACCCATACGCGTTCGCCTACCTCGATGACATTATTGTCATTGGGACCAGCCTAGGGGAACACATGGACAACCTGCGCAAAGTTTTCGAACGATTGAGGAGAGCTAACCTGCGCATCAACCAGGAAAAGTGCTCCTTCTTCAAGAGAAAACTGGCCTACCTTGGACATGTGATCAGTGACCAGGGTATCCACACCGACCCGGACAAGGTAGCCGCCGTGCGAAACCTGAGCCCTCCCACTAGCTTACGGGAGCTAAGGAGATGTCCCGGGATGGCCTCATGGTACCGACGATTCGTGCCCATCTTTGCCTCGGTGCTCCAACCCATGACGAACCTGCTAAGGAAAAACCAACGGTGGAAGTGGGAATCGGAGCAGCAGAATGCATTCGATCTCCTGAAAGGTTTGCTGACAGACGCACCAGTGCTGGCGTGCCCAGATTTCTCCGTCAAGATGACGCTCCAAACTGACGCCAGTAACTACGGACTCGGGGGAGTGCTAACCCAGGAAATCGACGGGCAGGAACGAGTCATTGCCTACGTCAAGCGCAAGCTCGATGCCGCGGAGTTGAATTATTCGCCCACGGAAAAGGAATACGGAATACGGAATACTGGGGAATACGGAAACTACGACGTAATCACCGACCACCTAGCCATGAAATGGCTGGACCAGATCGAAAACCCCACCAGAAGGATTGCCAGATGGGCCTTAGAGCTCCAGCAATATCAGTACGATGTACATTACCGGCGCGGGAAGTATAACGTGGTAGCCGATGCTCTCTCCCGGCAACCACTAGAGCACTTACAGAGACTCACGGACGGCGAGCACCAGTGCAAGTGGCTGCAAAGAAAGATGAAGGACGTTCGGGACGACCCCCAGAAGTTCCCCGATTTCATCATTGAAAACGGAGAACTATATCGCCATCTCGGCCACCGCCCAGACGACCAGGACTACGTGCCCTGGAAGCTGTGCGTAGCAGTCATTATCGGGATCGAATCCTACATGAATGCCATGATGCCCCCACCGCCGGACATCTTGGCATTAGGAAAACCATCATCAGGATCTCGCAGAAGTACTACTGGCCGGGGAAGTTCCGCGACGTGCGACGACACGTGCGACAATGTATCCCGTGCCAGAAATAGAAGTCAGAACAGCGACAACAGCCGGAAAGATGCTAACGAGACAGGTCAGCAAACCATTGGCATTCTGTGTGCGGATTTCGTCGGACCTTTGCCCCGATCCAAAGAGGGGAATACCATGCTCCTCGTCTTCTTCGACATATTCACCAAATGGGTCGAGTTAATACCCCTACGCAGAGCAAGTACGGCGACTTTGATACGAGCTTTCCGCGAACGGATCATCGGCCACTTCGGAGCCCCGAGGAAACTGGTGTGCGATAATGGTTCACAGTTCACCAGCAAGGCGTTCAAAGACTTCCTCAAGGAAACGGGAGTGGAACCTCAATTCACTGCCCCATACTGCGCGAATCGCACGGTGAAGACTATGATTGCCCAGTACGTGGAAAATGGGCAGAACACCTTGGATATGTTGCTACCAGAACTCTCACTCGCGATCAACACAAGTGTCTCGGAATCGACCGGGTATAACCCAGCCTTTTTCCTACAAGCTAGAAAACCACGGCTACCCGGATCCTGGTACGACAGCGTAACTCCCGGAACAGCAACGACGTCCTCGAGCCCATCAGAGAGAGAGGAACGCCTGAAGGAGATCTTGCGGAACAATCTCCAAAAAGCCAGACGAGAACAGGGGAGACATTATAACCTGCGTCGTCGAACCTGGAAGCCCGAAATGGGATCACTGGTCCTCGTGCGACAACATCATCTGTCTAAAGCAGCAGAAGGGTTCGCAGCAAAGCTCGCCCCAAAGTTTGACGGACCGTATAAAGTGGTCGCTTTCCCGTCACCCAACGTCGTCCGAATCCGCCTACCTGGCCAGCGGAAGGGGCGACTTGCTAATATTGGAGACTTAAAAGCGTTCTTTTCCTCTTCCACATGTAACCCCGAGGATGAAGACAGCGAAACTCCCAGAGAGGACACCGGCGACCAACCCGGGCAGTCCCAGAGTCCGAAACAACCGACCGCCATTAGCAACGAGGGGTGATCATAAGTACCCTAACCTTCCTTTGTGTCCCCGCTAAGTTTAAATTTGACATAAGCCAGTAAGACCTTAAGAATGAAGTTAGGAGATTCTTTCGCTGCAGCCCAGTTATCCCTATTGCTAAGCATCAATAGAATTAAGCTAGTTTAGTTGTTTCTTTCACAGAACTGACGGGCAGAAATGGAGACCATCGTACTCTCGTCCGGCGACAGCGAAGAGGAGCTTGAACCCAGCGTTCAAGGTAACCGCCAGTCGACGGCCACACGGGACCCTCGGCTACGCCCAGGAACGGCGTACGCCGAGAGATCCACCCGGTCATGCCCGACGGGTAGGCGCCAGCCAGGAGTCTCGGGAAGAGCGACCCCA
The DNA here is from genome assembly GCA_018152295.1 of Drosophila carrolli. Taxonomy (NCBI): domain Eukaryota; kingdom Metazoa; phylum Arthropoda; class Insecta; order Diptera; family Drosophilidae; genus Drosophila; species Drosophila carrolli. The sequence continues at coordinate 23,521 of JAECXJ010000262.1, forward strand.
TCCTCTCCCGGATTCTGTGCTCGGAAATCATCCCGCCGGGCAGCGGCGAACTGCGCCCCAGAATCCAGCGACTCCGAGAACGAGTCGATGCCGACGCCACCTCGAGCCGGGGGAGCCTCGCCGTACTACACGGACGCGGCCGGACATCGGATCTACCCGACTCCCTATGAGTGCTACCCGAGTCCAGCCGGGTCAGCGGAGAGCAGCAGGGAGTATAACCCTTGCGGTCGCAGCGAACCCGAACTCCTACCCCAGCGACGATGAGGAAGAACGGGACGAACAAGCACCCTATGTCGAGGAGGCTAGCGACTCCGATAACGCGGACGCGTACTCGGCGAGCAGCCAGGAGGACGACGAAGATCCCAGGGAAGGTGCGGCGCACTATGTTTACACGGGCGAGGACCGCTGCGCATACCACCGGGCGTCCTGGATCTATCTAATGAGAACAAGCTGGGATACGATCCAAATAGAAGCACCGTATCGGCCACCCGATGACCCCATCGTGACCTTCCCACCGTCCCCCGTGCACCTGTGCATCATGGGGCCTGACGAGACCGAGGCAGCCAAAGACCTCGGATTCCCGACGGATTGCCCCGTTGTTCTGACCTGCTCGCAGGACGAAGAGATGGGACTAGGGCCGTCCACCTCTCTCCCTCGTGGGCCGTCCGCGACGCTTTCCCGCGGTCCGACTACAACGTTTTTCTTCGGACCATCCACCACCCTCTCTACGGGCAAAGCCATGGAGTGGGAGTCGGAATACAGCGACGACGAGGAGAGCACCGGGCAGCTTTTTCGACGGAAGGAGCCCACGCTCGCCCTAGTTCCGTGTCCGCCACCACCAAGCGATACACCCTTCGACACGGCGACCCAGCCCACACTCCCCCTTGGCGGACAGGGACCGGACACCGAGGCAGTCACCTACGACTTTCCCCTCCCCACAACAGCAGCCTCCACTCCATCGGATACCGCGATGGGGATGTCGCCCACGACACTAGACCTCCTGCTGGGGCAGATCTCACCAGACATGGAGAGACTATGCTGGGAGCCGTCACAAGAATGGCTCTCGAACCCGGACGACAACCCGCAGGCCGCAACGGCAGCCCCAGATCTGGAGCACTCGGCCGCCGAAAACCGTTCACACCCCGGTGGCGAGTGCCAAACGCTTCCGGCTGGGTGGACATGCAACACCACCGACGACCAAGTCTCGGTCGCCGTTTGGCAGGCCATCTGCGCCCGACGTCCTGCAGCCCGCACCCCACGACAGCGCTTCAGGGTCCCGACCGAGGAGGGCTCATATCAAGTCACCCTAAAGCCGAACGGCGCGGGAAACATTTCATTCCTCCCCCCGAAGTAAGGAGGGAATGTAACGCCCTAACTCTGAGGGCGTACAAATTTCATTTAATCGTGCCGAGGATCGGAGCCCTTCATTTAGTATTTAATATAGTATTAGAATTAGCTTTAAGATTTGGACACGGAGTCCACCTATGTTACCAATATGAAGTAATAGTAAATAAGGAGAAACTAATTAAGCTGGTGTTTACATTTGAATCCGAGACACGCACCACGGGCAGAACCCCCTTAATCCGCTATCGCACTCTTGAGGGGGGGGGGCGATCGATATCACGATCGATAACAGGGAACTGGTTCAGAGAACACGACGCGAGCTGAAGTGCGATCTCTAGAAATCTGACTTGGGCTTCTTTGGTTTCGACTTTTCACCGCGAGTAAATGTGTGCGTAAATAACCCTCCGACACGAGATTCAGAAGCCAAACGCCTAACCTGACATTCACTGTGCTCATCCGCGCCTTACCAGTTAACATCCTCGAAGTTACACGTAAGCAAGAACATCCATTGTGAGGGCAGCAGCCAGGGAACTACTTTCAATACTATCAAATATAAGCCTGAAATTGAAGAACTAAAACCCCGCGTGTTATTTCTTTACCAGTACACTTCCCCTCCTTCTAACCCCACCCGTTCTCGACCCCGATCTACGACGCGTGTTTGGTTTCGCATCCACACGACGTACTTCGGCCGAGAGCTTCCTCCTTAGAATCCTCGTAGACGCCGAGCCTAGCCGGAGTGTAGACACCCGTAGGCTCCGAGTATATCCGGAGTGTAATCACCCGTAGGCTCCGAGTATATCCGGAGTGTAGACACCCGTAGGCTCCGAGTATATCCGGAGTGTAGACACCCTTAGGCTCCGAGTATATCCGGAGTGTAGACACCCGTAGGCTCCGAGTATATCCGGAGTGGGCCACCCCCGTAGACCTCAAGCTCACCCGGAGCGGATCAACCCCGCCGTTCATGCCCAGCGGAGTTCCCCTCCCCGTAGCCCCCGCAGCCAACTCCAATCGGAGTCATCCAAATTCACCACCAAGCAGTGCGATCGTCCTTTTTAGTATCTCGCTCCGCCACCGGAGGGCATTACTGACGGGTCTCATCCAAGTTCCCCACCAAGCAGTGCGATCACCCACTGAGTACCTCGTTCTATCACCAGGGGGCGCCTCAAACAGGATCCTCCCCGGGTTTCGCACCAAGCAGTGTGGTCGACCCTATTCCCACTGCAGGGCGCTAGGCGGCGCTCTAATAGATGCCTTGTTGTCAACCTCGTGTTCAGATAGGTTTGACTAACTTCTCTCGCGCGTAGAGGCATACTCGGGGACTAGAACCCGTGCGGAAACAGGCCTTTACGATCGACTACCTCGTCGAAGAGCACTCGTATCCGGGCACCTTACAGCCTCCCATACAAATTCCTACTACGGGTCCCACCCTTCTATATAAATTTCTTGTATAGGTTCCTTGGCCCCGATTGAGATTCTACCCCGGCCAGAGAACTGCGTTACAGAATCGACGCGGTGTTTCCAGGATCCGATGGCCATGTTCCTGTGGTCGACATCCGCACTGCACGGGGACTCATTAAACGTCCTATAGCGAAGGTCGTCCTTCTTCCAATTGAAGAGTCCGCCTGCCCGCAATAACCAGTCGACCCTTCACTCCGGTGTTTCAATTCATCACTCCGATTCGTAGCGTCAATTAATAGTTCCAACCCGTAGTTCCAATTCGCAGTTCAGTACTGATCCAAATTTTTCATTTGTCCTATTCCGCCAATCAGATCTCACACGATGTCTCCACGTCCGCGCAGGGCCATTGCATTGAAACACAGACGAACTCGAGGTATGTAATCCTACCGTTGCCGAGTCTGTAGCGGGATCCATCCACTACGGAAATGCCGTCGGTTCCTCCGTCTGAGTGCCGGGCTGTCCTTGCCACCCGATACTGCTGATTAGCCCACGAGCACTCCGACGGAGCTTGTCGACGAGGTGATCGCTGCGAAAGGTGCGGCCAGGATCACCAGACTCTTCTACATCTCTCGGAACCACCGATGTCATTACGGCAGTCCCGCCCGGCGGCACGCCGGTCGCAGAGCTCCGTTGCCACTCCACGGCACTCCCCAGCCGCTCCTCGGCCCTCGTCCGCCCCTCCACGGCACCCTTTAGCTGTTCCTCGGCCCCCGTCCGCCACTCCACGGCATTCTTCAGCCGCTCCACGGCCCTCGTTCGCCACTCCACGGCATTCTTCAGCCGCTCCTCGGCCCTCGTCCGCCACCCCACGGCACTCATCCGACGCTCCGCGGCAATTCTGCTACTCGTCGGGGTGCCACGCAGCCCGCGGTCGCCGCTCACCGACGCTTCGCTAGCGTCGAGTTTCCGCATGCCGAGGCGAACAGCACAGCGAAAGCACTTGAATTATACCACGACGCAATATTCTCTGGACCATTGCGTCCAGAATGTGTGCTTGAGTCGCTGCACCAGTTCCCATTGTTCAGGTAGTGATTTTATTCTAAGTGGTTCAGGGTCTGGTTGAGCGACTAGTGCTTCTCCAATCAATAAATGACCTGGTGTAAGAACTGTAAAGTCATTAGGATCATTCGACATTGGAGTGAGTGGCCGAGAATTTAATACTGCCTCGACATTTGTTATGACAGTGCTCAACTGCTCAAAGGTGAGGTTTGCAGTGGACACATTTTTTAATAACAACGTTTTTGCTGACTTTACTGCAGCTTCCCATAATCCACCAAAGTGAGGGGATCTTGGTGGAATAAATTTAAAGTGAACACCCTTCGTATTGCACAGCTGAAGTATGGAGTTCTTAGCCTGCTGTGAGTGGATTGTTTCCTTTAACTCCTTCAATTGGTTGCTGGCGCCAACGAAATTTGTTGCATTGTCGCAGTATAGAGTCTGACACTTCCCGCGACGACTTATAAATCGCTGTAATGCTCCAAGGAATGCTGCAGTCGTTAAATCTCCGACAAGTTCCAGATGGACCGCCTTTGTGGAGAAACAAACAAATACTGCTATGTATGCTTTATCAGGTCGCTTGCCTCGGATTTTGTGATGTATCCAGAAGGGTCCGCAAAAATCAACTCCGGTATTTAAAAATGGTCTGTTTTGTGAGACTCTATGCTCAGGTAGTTTTCCCATTATTTGAGAAAGTAATTTTGGACGAAACCTGGTACATGGCACGCATTTCATAATTACGTTTCTAACCATAGGAGTGATTTTGATGATGTGATACTGTTGTCGTGCAATACCTTTTAAAGTATTTTGACCACAGTGCATGTTTTCCTCATGAAGTTTATGTAACAGCATTTTTACGATGTTGTCATTGTATGGGAGTAAGTAGGGATTCATTGCATCCCGGGAAATTGGGGCATTTTCCACCCTTGTTCCTACTCTTATAATAGAGTTTTCGTCCAAATGAAGATGAAGAGATGCGACCTTGCTGCTATTGGGTAATGGGCGTTCGGGATGACGTCGAAAGTGATTAAATTCATTTGTAAAATCAGCCTGTTGTATACAACGTGTTATAATCCACCTAGCTTGTTCTAATTCGTCAAGCTCTAGTAAGACGGTTTGTTTTCTATTTTTACGATAACAAAATCGTAACATGTATGCTATTATACGTTGCAAGCGATTGAATGAATTTCCGTGTTTAATGTCATATATTTCTTCTCCAAGTGAAACTGTTGCCAAAGTAACAGTTTTTGTTTTCCGTTCCAAAGAAATAGTGTTGTCCTTTGGAGCTTTAAATAGAGCTGGCCATTTCTCTTCTTGTCCATGAAGAAACAGTGGTCCGTATAACCACAATGTATGTGCACTTAATTGAGATGCAGGTATCCCTCTAGAGAGTGCATCTGCAGCGTTGAGACTTGATGACACATGTCTCCATTGATTTGGACAGGTTGCATCTTGTATTTTCGACAACCTATTTGCAACGAATGTATGGAAATTCGATGCTTTTGCATTTATCCAACATAAGACGATGGTGGAATCTGTCCAGTAATGACATTTAATGGATTCTGATTTAAGATCCTTTTTCACCTTTTCAGCAAGCTCTGCACCTAACACAGCTGCACATAACTCTAGTCGTGGTAGGGTTTGCTTTTCAAGAGGTGCTACTTTTGATTTTGCGCATAATAGGCGCACAGTCGTTTGTTTGTTCTTATATATGGCTCTTATATAAGCCACAGCATCAAACGCTTTTTCAGAAGAATCCACAAATATATGGAGTTCTTGTTTTTGAGGTATCTTACCATCATAAATGTCTCCCACCTTTCCTTTAGGGAATCTGATATCTCTGTGTCCCAATCTAGTTTAAGGACTGACAGATTTTGCAGAAATATTTTTGCTCTGATTATGACTGGAGCAAAAAGACCAAGTGGGTCAAAAATTTGACCCAACTCAGAGGCTACCACTCTTTTTGTAATTGTTTGAGTGTTATGTTCTTGAGCCTTTCCGCACAAATTGTCATCCTTAGGGCTCCAGACAATTCCCAAAGTCTTTACACTGGTATGTTCCAATGCAGTGCCAAGATTTATGTTGCTAGCAATATCATCTGGTGAAAATTCCTTTAGCAGATGGTGTGAATTAGAGCACCATTTTCTTAGTTTAAATCCGCAAGGTAGCAAGATTTTGTTTAGTTCTTCTTGAATCCTTGCAGCATCTATAATTGTATCTGCTCCAGTTAGGCAGTCATCAACATAGAAATCATTTTTCAATGCATTTGATCCTAATGGCCATTTTTCCAAATTTTTATTGGCCAAATGCTCCAAGCATTTTGTGGCAAGAAATGGAGCTGACGTTGTGCCATAAGTTACAGTTTTTAGCCGGTAATATTTTATTTCCTCGGACGGATTGTAGCGCCAAACAATCATTTGGTTAAATTGATCTTTTGGATTCATCCAGACTTGCCGATACATTTTTTCTATATCCGCCGTAAAAACATATTTGTGAACTCTGAATCTCAATAGAATCGCAAACAGATCACTTTGAACAACTGGTCCTGGATAAAGTAAATCATTTAATGATTTTCCTGTAGATGTCTTACAGGAAGCATCAAAGACTACTCTTAATTTTGTTGTAGTGCTTTCTGGTTTCAGAACACAGTGGTGAGGAATAAAATAATGTTCCTTTGGTATTTGACTAGGTAATACTTGCTTCATATGACCTAGTTTTTCGTATTCGGCCATAAAATCATTATATAATATTTTAATGTCAGGGCTGGTTCTTCGTTCCAACGAAAGAAAACGCCTTGTCGCAATATCGCAAGACTTCCCCAGGGCTGAGGGATCTTCAGAATAAGGTAATCTGACAATTAACCTTCCATCTTGTGCGTGCTGAAGTCTTTCGCAATGTCTTTCCTCTGGCGTCCGGTATTTCCTTATCGGTTCCATGTTGTCCAGTTTCCAGAATTTTTCCAACGATGATTTGGCTTCCTCGGCTGAGGAAACTACCATGCAATTTTGTGGCATTTTTGCACTCATGTTTACTTGCCCAGCAATTATCCAACCAAATTCGGTGTTCTGGAGAATAGGTTGGTCTGAATAAGACCTAATTTGTTCAGGTTTTATAACGGAAAAGTGATGTTCTGCGCCAAGCAATATATCAATTTTTCCTGGTTTCGCGAAATGTGGATCAGCGAGCCGGATATTTTTTGAGATTTTTAAATCAGCTACTTTTATTTGTTCCGTAGGCTGATCGGCCACAATATGAGGAAGAACAAAGGCTTCAACTCTTGTTTCAAAATCGCTATGTTTTGATTTAATTAAAACACTAACGCGTCCTTTACTTATTCGCGGCTGACCTCCAACTCCCTCAATGCGAAGGTTTGTTGGTTGTAGTTGCAACGATAAACGCTTAACCAGTCTTTCTGAAATCAGATTAATTTGTGATCCGGAATCGAGCAGTGCGCGAAAATCTCCTTCTTGATTATTAAGTCCTTGCACTATTACTCTAGCCGTTGCTAACAGTGTGTATTTGTTCTCACAACTGTTTTTCGTAGCAGCAGAAGCGGACGTTTTAGGTTCGGTATTTGGTTTTCCGTTACCTAAATGTAGCAATATGTTGTGTTTTTTGTTATATTTTATGCATGTATATTTAGACATGCATTGCTTGGTCATGTGGTCTGCCTTAAGACAATTGACGCACAGCCTTTTTCGCTGAACCCAGGTCAGCCTTTCAGCAGGAGTTGACTCCTTAAATTTCTCGCATTTGTATATGCTATGCCCTTTTTGACAAAACAGGCATGCCAATGAACTTGTTGTTGCTGAAGCACTTGTTTTTTGTTTTTCTTTATGCATTTTTCCGCCGATGGCTTCAAGTGCGAGAAAACGTTGTTCTAGAAACCCAAGGAATTCCTTTATTGTTTGAATTTCCCTGGTATCTAAAATAGTTTGCTCATACAGTGTGTGTGTAAGCCGATCTAGTTTTCTTGTCATATGGAACAGAAGGACTGGATCCCATGTATCTGTTTTTATTCCAATATTTTTCAAGGCTTGCAAGGATTCATTGATATTGTCATGCAGATTTTTTATTGATTGAGAATCATTCGTCACATTAGGGTGATCAAATAATTTTTCAAATATTACAGTCGAAAGGACCCGCTTATTATTGAAACGTTCTTTAAGCATGGTCCAGGCAGTATCATAATTAACTTCTGTTAATTCTAAATGCCTGACTAACCTTTCTGCTTCGCCAGACAGATTAGCTTTAAGATACCACATTTTTTGTATTTTTGGTATCGCTGATTCATGAACCATTTTATTAAAAATGTCATGAAATTGTTGCCATTTTAGATAGCTTCCATCAAATTTTGGAATGGAAACTTTTGGCAACTGTATTGAAGAGATTGTAGAAACCGCTTGATTGGTGGCTACTGAAACGGGGTCTGCATATGGATGGCAGAATTGCAACATTGCTTCTTCCGCGGAGATAAATCGCTCCATACTATAGCCCACTTCTTCAGGTGTTATACATAACTTGTGGATTTCAAAATGAAGACTTTCAATTTGTTTCCATAAATTATCAATTACCGATTTATAGGTAAATTTGTTTTCTGGAGCTATATGTTTCATGGTTCTTGACATAGATTCCAGAACTGCAGCTTGATGTCTGATCAGCTTTTGTATGTGATCCACCTCTTCTGAAGATGTTTCTTTTGCCGGTAACTGAAGAATTTTTGAGTTAAATTCTTCGATAGCTTGATGAACAATCGTCCGCATATGATTGTAATATTGTTTTTCAAAATACTCATGCGGATGTGGAGTACCCTTTAATGATTCTAGGATACTATTATTTCCTTGGTCGAATTTTTCCCAATGCTCTTCAAGTTGTCGTTTTCTGTCTTCAAAATACGACGCCTTTTCCTTTCGTTTGCTGGAATCCTTTTTGATGTTCCGTAGCAAAATTTGGATTTCTTCGCCAATTTGGCTTTGTATGGCAATCAAATTTTCAACCTCCATTTTGCCTTAACAATTGCCTGACCCGTTGGAAGATAATTGATTTGCTTATATAAGCTGGCTACGCTTCTACTCGCAACCGATTTATGGTCAAAGACAATTAAGGATTTTCGGATTAGAAAAGAAAGCCAACAAATAGTTTAAAACCTTTTTATTTAAAAAGTATTTTTTATTTTATTTAATATGAGTGTTAAACTAATGTTTTTAGTTTTGGATGCAAACGCTTCCAGAAATGTTCAAGAGCCGTCTTGTTGACTACTTGAAGTTGTTGAGTTCTACTTGAAGAACTTCCTTGTTGTTCAATCTCGAACGTTAATCGACGATTATCCTGGGAGTCGCCAAGTTGACTCCAGTAAATCGGATTATATTATTAAAAAACAATTTTAATTTTTATGGATGCTACCGCTTCCAGAATTATTCAAGAGTCGCCTTGTTGACTACTTGAATATATTGTTTTCCAGTGAAAAGCCTCAATTTCGGAAAAATAATCGACGATTATACTGGGAGTCGCCTAGTTGACTCCAGAAATCGGATTATATGGATGTTGTAAGTTGGAAGAGTCGCCGGGTTAACTTCTTCTACTTTTATTTCCAATATTGTAGTAACAGATCGCCAAGTTGATAAGTTACTCCTTGAAAATTTCAAGTTTTTCGGGAATATGCTTAGAAATTTATTCGTGGCAAACTTCCCTTTGTTATGAATTTTGTTCAATATCTGAATTATTGAACAAGGGTTTCACAACTTTAACTCTAGAAGATTCGATCGCCAAGTTGATCGGGAATCTGTCTAGCAAAGTATGTGCAGAAATTAGTCGCCAAGTTGACTAGAATTTCATGCAATGGTCGGGGTCACCAAAATGTATGTAGTTTTATTTTTTATTATTTATAGGAATGGTTGCCCCTAGAACATACTCTAGTGACGATAGGTTGCTAAACCAACACTTAAATTGGTTTAACTCGGAGGGATCATGCGTATGAGGGCCAAAGACACAGCGATGCTCACTCGTAGAACGCAGAGTAGTTGAATACACAAGTATTGCTTGAGTACTGACTTTATTAGGGCAAAAGGTCGGGTTTATATACACGTTTTTCAGAGTCAAGGGGGGCACCATAGCAAAGAAGTGGTATGGGGCTGTTAGTTAAAAATACATTGCATTGCTTATGTTCTAAGATATACAAAGGTACAGAGTCATCATAATTGTCTCCCACACAAGGAGTTAATACGCTAGGGTTAGTAAAAATAGAAAAGGTAGCTCAGGCAGAGCTGGCGCTGTCCGTAAACGTCAAGTGGCTTAGCGACTCAAGTGGTACGCTAACAGATCCAATAAATATAACCAAGCTTTTTAAAAAAAAAAAAAATTGCGAAGCCTATTTGACACTGAATTGAATTTCGCAATACGAAGCCGACCTAACGGCGTTGCCAGAAACCGAAAAGATATATGTATAAATTTTTTCTTGTACATAGGTTAAAGTATATAGAATAATTAGAGATGCTATTATGCGCCTATATATTAGAGACGATTAAAGCTGCAAGCGTTCACGAACATCCCGACGCGCCCCTAAACACAGTTTCTGAATGGGGCAATACTGCAACTTTTGCTTTGTTTTGGAATCTACGTGACGCCAAGCACTCCGTGGAATATTGTCAAGGATTTCCAAAGTTCTGTTTTCAACTGTTTAGGTCAGTGGCCCACTGCATCGCCGCTGTTCACTGAGCTCTCCGAGCTTTCGCTCTCGCCCCTCTTGCGCTCTTTCGCTCGCTTCTCGCAACGTCCGCGCTCCAGAGTGCGAGCTTCGGGTTTCGCATCCGAACTCCTCGGACGGCCGCTGCCGATCTCCCGCTCTCGCTTCAGCGGAGTAAAGCGGGCGGGAGCGCGGTTTTAGGTTTAAGTCAAGTCGCATGTACGCAGCCGAATAAAGCACTTGAATTATACCACGACGCCCCCGCCTTCTTAATTTGGTCTCCATTTACGTTTGCGCCGTGGGAATTTTCTTGTGACCACCAGTTCTTTTTGTGGCAGGATCGCCCCCCTACAAGACCAACAAATAACTTGAGTTGGGCTAGCGCGTACGATAAGCAGGTGAACACTATTGATGAGTCGTACGAGCTAAAAACTGTATGTTTTTGTGGCGTAATCCAGATGTGAACGAGCGAATCAGTTGGCTGAGGAGAAGTGCTGCGCAAAGTTCCAGACGTGGCAAGGATTGTTGTTTCAGTGAGCCACCCTGGTTTTTGCAGCCACAATGGATACCGAGATGGAGCCATCGTCACTTGTGACTCTGATGTACACCACAGCAGCATATGCCCTGGTTGACGCATCTGAAAATCCGTGGAGTTCGATGTTGTCCGGGTCCTTGGCGACCAATCGCGGAAGTTGGAATGTTTGAAATGTGTCCAGATCTGCTCTCCACTTGAGCCAGTTGTCCGAGAGTTTAGTTGGATGTGAGTCATCCCAATCCAAATTCAAGAGCCATATCTTTTGGAAAAGGATTTTGAATAGGATTTCAATGGGTGCCAAGAGTCCGGGAGGATCAAATATCCTAGAGACGTCGGACAAGACTTGTCTCTTTGTGCAATCCGGCTTTTCAGCTAGACCGACATTGTGCGTTAGAATGCCTTTTCCAGGATGCTACTACAGTCCGAGAACCTTTAGTGGTGACGTTTGTGCAGATTGTGTGTCGCTATCATCCGTTTGTATACATGGTCTATTGGATACCTATTTTCCGAGTTTAAGGTTTGCGTGAGACATGAGCTGAATCAGCTAGTTTCGGTTTCGAAGTAGCTCATCCTCACTGTTTGACCTGTTTGAACGTCATCTACATAGAAATCCTCCAGCAGAATTTCCGACGCATTTGGGTATTCCTCTTGAGGATCGACAGCAAGTTGTTCCAGAACTCGCACCGCCAGGAATGGTGCGCATGAAGTTCCGTAGGTAACCGTGCACAATTGGAAATGCTTGATGGGATAGGATGAATCTCCTCTCCAAACGATTTTCTGGAAGTTTTTGTGCTTTTCTTCGACCCATATCTGGTGGAACATTTTTACGATGTCCGATGAGAATGCAAATGTGTACATTTGAAAACGAACGCACACAGCAAATAGATCGCGCTGAATACTGGGACCTGTAAGCAGGGTGTCATTTAAAGCGTTACCATTGGCGTCGCGAAATGTTCCATCTAAAACTACTAGTAGCTTCCCACCCAGCCTGGTCATCCTCCGGATCCAATTTTGCGCTGCTTTGAGCGTTTTCCAATTCCCAAAACTTCTAAAGCGTGGCGCCTATGTCTACTGTTGTAGTCAGAACAATAGCGTTGCTTGGATTCGATGTGATGAGTGAGGTTATTACCCATCCGAACACCGAAGAAATGGCGATAAGAGAGTGGGGGAATCTGTGTCCATGCTGCGCTCAATCCACCTGCGCCGCGTATCGGCGTCAAGTTTCTCCAGGCCAAATAGATGATCCAGCAATCGCGTCCCATCTGGTTGACTGCATCTAATCGTTTGCTCCTTCTGACACCGTAGAATTGATGCATCTACCTTTGTAGTTGTTGGTAGGCTCATAAACTGCTCCAAAATTACAATGTGCCGTGGACGATTCTCAAGCAGTGTTGTATGCTGTATCCGTAATGGCCAAGTGCCGTACCAAGTTGGCAGCCTCATCAAAGAAGAGTTTTCAAGTGATCGAACATTGGACAAATGTTGCTTGTTATGAATTGTGTTTTCATAGATGCCTTGAAAGGAGGTCCACTCTGTGTAGTTGCCAGAGAACCGTTTGATTTGAATTTTCGCCAATTCTCTCAGATTAGAATTCGCTGCGTGTATCGAACTTGAATTCGCCAAAGAGACGTCAGTAGTATGTTTGTTGAGAGAACTCTCGCATACAAGTACTCAGATTTGAAAAATGAACCCCGACTACAGAAGGACTCAAAAGGTGTTGCTAAAGAAGAGTTAGCAGCAATGTTAATAAATCCAGTAAACGTTGATCATATTATACAGTTTAGGTATGGACAATCAGGACTGCTAATTAGGAGACAGTTAAAAAAGGTTACAGCAGATCTCAGAAAACAACCTGAACAAAATTATATCATATGCAGCAAAAGTATCAAACCTGATCATGGCTCTTAAATCTGCTCACGCTTTGCAGCATCTGCAAAGCTCTTGTCCTATTAAATGACATTGTAAGTAATCTACCCATGCGAACTCGTATAGAATGGACAAAATACATATGCATCAGGTATCCAACCTTATACTGATCTAGGACATTTTGGTTCGTGGATAGATAAAATTAATGGGTGGTTAAAGGTCAAGAAACTTTAAGAAACTTTGGATGTCTTCGACAGGTGTACAACCTAAACGTGTGTAAGAAGAAAAGAATTTGTAAGGACGAAAACTGTAATTAGTTTCAAAATTACATGCTACATCAAGATAAGAATCTTGTCGCTGTAAATAGTTCGACAGAAACAGTTCAAGATCAACAAGGAAGTAGTCCAGCAAATATCCTCACAGTCAGAAACAGCACATCGATTCTTTTATTAAAGGTGCTACCGATTAAGGACACTGGACTAAATAGATATATTCTTAAAGTATTGCTTTTATAGACGAAGGATCCTCTGCATCATTAATAGATGCAGATTTGGCAGAAAAGCTTGGTGTGACTGGAGACGCACAAAAAACACACTTAACTGGATCATAAAAAAGTAATTCCATCAATAAAATGATGACTTAATGTTCTAACAGTAGAAGGTGAAACTAATTGGTTGCCATTAACAGGTAGCACTGTTCCGTCTTTGGAACTGCCTGTAAAATCACTTGATATTCAATCCCTTAATGACAATATACCAAATTAAGGAGCTTACCAATGAAAGGGTACGGAGATGCGAATATTTTGATTGGAGTGGCAAATTGCAATTTAACCAAAACGCTTCGAAGTATTTATTTGGAAAAGAGTTTAATAGCCGTTCAGACCGCTTGCATATGGACGCACACACCCTCAACAAGAAAATCCTTATAATGATATAAACACCGTTTTTCAAAAGGATTTAAATGATTTAATAGCGAAATATTTTAATTCAGAGAGCCTTCTGGTTAAGTTAACAAATAATGTATTGGGGTCAAATGAAATTGTCAGGGCTCGAAAAATTTTAAAAGAAAGTTTTCTACGTGTTGACCAGAATTACGAGACAGCTCTTTTGTGGAGTGATGATAATATAATCCTTCCTAATAGCTTAGATATGGCTTTAAAGCGACTTCACACGGCTGAGCGCAAGATTTTCGATTCTGACAAGCAGAAGAAATATAAAGAGGCTATAATGGATTTTGTATATATAAAAAGTGTCGGCCCATGAACCTGGTATCTCCCTCACTTTGGTGTGCATAACATTAATAAACTATACGAGTTTAGGCTTGTTTTAAAACAGCCAATTGATAAGGGGACCAGACGAAAACCCTTAACTACTTAAAATCCTATTCTAATTTCGACAAGGCATAATAACTGTATACGCCGACACCCGAGAAATGTTCTTGCAAAGAAAGGTCAAAGAATCAGACCAAGACTCCTTCAGATTCCTATGGTGTGATTCCGATGACAATATTGAGGTTTATAAGATGCAAGTACTTATATTTGAAGCTACATGTTTACCTTGCTGTGCGCAGTATATAAAAAATCAAAATGCCTTAAATGCTACTAACAGGAAGGAAGCTGTTATTAAGGTCCTAGAAGAAAATCATTATGTAGATGATTTTGTAGCATTGAGATAAGCTATGAAGTAAAGAACGTCCACAAATTAGCCAACTTCGATTTGAGAGGTTTCATATCAAACTCATCGAATATCCAAAACTTGCTAAACGGTGCAGACAGCTCGCCAGACATTACAATTCCTTCATTGATAAATCTCGATTCCAGTTCAGTCGATAAGATCCTAGGTATGTTTTGGGATGTATTCTTGTTCGATATTGAAATGAACAGAGTTGATAACGAAATAAAGAAGGAATAAAAGTTCCAAATAAGAGAAAATTCTGGCATGCTGGCTGATCTTATGATAACTGGCAAAGTTTTAATGCAGGATATCTGGAGTACAGGAATTACCAGGAATGACTTAATCGACGATAATATATAAAGAAGCGTTTCAAAGAATGGATCGGAGAGTTAAAGCCAGCTGATGAAGCGACTCGAACCATCAAGTGTCAAGAGTATGATCCGTAAACTGTGTGGACTCTAGGCCTATTGTTCCTGAAAGAACAGGAATCTGCCTGCCCAGCCACCGATAAAACGATCGCATTACCAGATGACTCTAACGAAAAGCGCAAGATAGTCCTGACAATGGCAATAGAATAACCAATAGACATTGGTCGTTTTTTAAACTTTATGCGCCTAAAGCGAAAGATGGGGTGGATGCCCAGATTCATAGAAAACATCGGGCGGAGCCGAAGTTTATATACCCTTGCAGAATATTCTGTAAATTATATTCTTCAAAATTATTCATATGATGTATTCTTAATACTCATAAAAAATCCCAACTTCCTAACTTTAAAAACACTAAAGTTATGGCTTTTCCGATCGTCCAGTTATATGGCAGCTATATGATGTAGTCGCCCGATCCGGCTCGGTCCGACTTATATACTACCTGCAATAGAAAGACAACTTTTGGGAAAGTTTCAAGCAGATAGCTTTAAGACTGAGGGACAGACGGATGGACAGACAGACTGACGGACGGACAGACGGACATGGCTAGATTGACTCTCCTGGTGATGCTGATCAAGAATATATATACTTTATAGGGTCGGAAATGTCTCCTTCACTGCGTTGTAAACTTTTGACTGAAATTATAATACCCTCTGCATGGGTATAAAAAGAGCAATTTCCTTCAAAGAATTGGTCAATGCTGAGAAAACATTGTGTAAGCTATGTAAATAAGCGCTCTTCGGCAAAATGATTTAATTTCCAAATGAATTCCAATATATTCATTGTCACCTGGTCTAAATGAAGATGGTTTGTTGGTGGGGCAGGAGCCTGTCCTGCATCTGAACAATGCATCTATACTGGCTGTAAGTACTCGTCAGCCAATAATACTTCCAAAGGGGTATCCACTTACCGACTTAATTATATTGTACTATCAGAAAATATGTTGACATGAAAATGACGAACTAATATTTAGTAGGCAAAATACGTTGTAAGTTCTGGTTGAGCAGTATACGTACAGCAGGCAAACGAGCCAAATTGTACTGTCAGTACTGCAAAAACGAAAACGTAAAGCCAGTGGCCACGCTGGGGCAATTGCCTAAAGATAGTGTTACGCCGTACAATCGACCGTTTACTTACACAGGGCTTGACTACAATAGAGCGTCGTCATGAAAAGCGTTGGGTTGTATTGTAGTTATCAGAAATTCCGTGAATAGACGAGGCGTTTTCGCTCCGATATATGCACAAACTTTGGTGGTATCGACAATATTCTGAGGAGTACTCCCATTGTGAGTATATAGAGACAACGCTGGCGACCAAGGACATCAACTGGGAATTTGACTGTCCAGCTAATCCTAAGTTCAAGCGTGTCCTAGCCGTAACTATAAAGGAGCAAGCACCAAGAGTAGAACCAATCACCCCAAATCACTTTCTACTAGGATCCGTAAACTCTACAAAAACTCCTGGAGAGATTTATAATTACTGCCATCGAAAACAGTACCGTATTGCTCAGCAGCTAAAGGATGTATTTTGGAGACGTTGGATAAGAGTGTACCTTCCTACTTTAACGAAGCTCATTAAATGGTTTGCACATACCAAGCCAATTCAAAACGGAGATCTAGTCTTGATCTGTGACGAAAATCAACCCAGAGGAGGCTGGAAGAAGGGCCTTGTTACCCAAACGTTTAAGGCTTAGGATGATCAAATCAGAATTGCGGAAGTGCAGACATCAACTGGTGCACTTAAGCGCCCCATCTCTAAGCTAGCGGTTCTTGACGTTTTAGGTAAAAAGACTTACGTGTTTTACGGTGAGGAGAAAATAAAATTTTGAATTTAACCGTCTTAATTTAAACTCGTTACACTTGAGTTACCCATTATTCCAATTCCCGCTCATCTTATAAATACGTTTTCTTACACTTATAATTATCATTCTCACTAATCAGCAGAAATACAATTTAATAAACGCAGCCTGTTGAGAACACTTTTTATAATAAATACATATAGTCGCCGATAGCAAATAGAAGTGTTTTATTAAAGTATTCAAAGTTTTGTGGCTGACACGTAAAAAGTTCTGATAATGTTTCCCCTCCAAAGAAATCGGGGCCTGAAAAGCCCTTTACTGCCATTGTATTAAAGCGTCTTATGCCAAAAAACCGATGGAAAAACTTACAGGACAGCTCAAAATTTTGGGTGGCTCATCTAGGTTGATCTGGGCGCTGCTGGTCATGTAGTTCGCATTTTTACAACCCTCCTGGTAAGGACAATGGGCCAATCAGTCCTCGCCCAACTAGTCTATGACAAATTTTGGCCTATCAGTTGTACCAGGAATAAACACGGTATCTTTATTTAACTTTAATTTATTACACAGGTTCTTGGTTCTTCGTTCGATCGAGACTTAACATCGCTGCACGCAGGCAGCTCTCTCTGGAGCCCTCTCTTGAAAGAGAGATATAGTTCCTCTCTTGAAAGAGAGAGCCACAGCTCTTATATTAATCTATATTTAATCTACTTGGCCTGTTACACAGTCAATGAATATTGTCCTCCTGAATAATATTTGCTAACATTTTAGACACACTAAATCGAAATGTTTCTTGCCTTCCAAGTGGTGGTGATCATGAATCTCAAGATTTTGCTTGCTCTTCTATATTTTGGGACTACATGCTAATTCATAAAATACATTTTAACAGTTGTTCACATTTGATTACAATACTCTTCCTAAAGTACAAACTCAACAGCGAAATTTAAGTTTGCCAACATTAGTTTGAGCACGGTCTGTGTGACTTGGTAAAATCTATCAACCGCCTTTTATCGCTTTCTTGGTCTGTTTATGGCTTAAATTTCGCTGAATTTTCGAACCAATTTTGAGGCTGCAGTCAATCGCGTTGAGCTTCTTAATCGTACCAACTCTTCAGTTTTTAGTTCAAGCTACGGTAGGACCTTTTTTTCTTTTTAGAAAAAACACAACTGTATTTGTTCATTTTGATATATACAAGAGTATAATCGGTAATCACTTTATTATTCAACAGTTATATTCGCCCCTATAAGTCTAAGAAATTCCGCTCTGATTCGGCAGAAGCGATCACTTTGGCGACTCTGAATGCGTAGTCCTTATGAACTCTGAAAATGTTTTAGTTTAAAAAAGAAAATTTGTTTCTTTAGTGGAACCACTGAAAGGTATTTTGGTGGAGCAGACATTGTTTCTGCAGAACGAACTTGAGCCGGCTGTCCGGACTCACTGGTCCTTTGTGACTCTTGTGAAACCACATCGGACAAATCGGAATTCTTAGAAGTCCCTGGTTGCTGCTGATCTTAGCAAGATATGAGTGTTTGCTGGAATCAGCTGCTGATCCGCCAGAAAGCTCTGCTGTTCTTTTGATTAAGTTTGCTGGATTTTTCCCTTTTGATATTTTCCACCAGCTTACGGCTTTTAAACTGCGAGTCCAGCGCAGGCAGTATCATCAGCTCGTCGAAAACTAGCAACAACGAAACATCTAATCAGCTCCATCAAGCCTCCTTTAGTTTGGAGTATGAACGATTTCAGAACAGAACTGCATATTGGGCCCTTTTGAAAGGTCATCACTTGTTCTGTGTTTTCACATAGCCAGCAAGTCATGTGAGACTGGTTAGAAACATACCAAATAATTGTTACTCATTCTATTTATTTGAACCACTGTACCAAGAATACGAAATTGACGGATAAAGCACAAAAGAAAAACGGTGGTGTTTCAAGAACCGAAAACCCAACACAGAAACAACAAAACTAAAACTTTTAAGTTTGAGTACAAAGTCAATAATGTAGTTCCCTCGCGAGGCGAACTGAATTTAAATGACTGTACAAATATTTTGAAAAACCCACCGATGGGTTTAAACGAAACGAAATACAAAATTGGAGCGCAGAAAAGAAATACGACTGTTCACATTGAAAGTCAAGGACGATTGTGTTTTCAAAAATACAACAGTGAGTTCCCACATTCTGGAAACTCCAAAGCATGTCCCTAATATCTATGCAGATTGCCTAACAAATATTAATACACGTGACGGACGGACAGACGGAGGACACCGCCATCATAGGGGGAGGCGAGGGTTGCACAACTTGGCTTGCTTTGAGGAAATGCCGAAAGCACGGAAACCAATCTAATGGGATACTTTACGGGTCAAACTGCTGTGAATATACGTGAAGCTGTAGACGCTCTTATAGACGATACGATATCAATGTGTGCAGTTGTTTTTATTCTTTTCATAAAATTTGTTTTGTATTTTTATAGTATTGATCATTCCGATCCTGAACCACAGAATCAAAAGAAATAAACAATCGAAAATTTTAAGGCGGCGGGCATTTCCTATGGCCACTGGTGTCAGCAATCTTGCGTACATCCATCCGCAACACTTCGAACTAATACCAATTCCTCAAGGAATTTGGTAACCACGTCAGTTACAATAGTTTATAGAGAGGCCTGTTCGAAAAAATCTACCGATCCCATTGGCGATGAGGTCACCTGCTTGAACCCCTAAAGTATGACTTACTTGCAAGGTTAACTTATCGTAAATAGTTAATAGTTTTCTGAGCATAGTTTTTTTTTGCGTGCGAGAGATTTACAATCACAAATGTCCAGGATTGTGTTGGATTTTTAAATCCACGTGATTAGTAAAATCGTTGGCTTCGCATGAGCTAGTGTTGTTAAAAGCAAACATTTCACCATGAGCTCTCCAAACTGAAATTCTCAGCTGCTAAACACTTTTTCGCTATGAAAAAAAAAATACTTTTGACATTTCTTTTTGAGTCACTTTTAGTCCTAATTTAGGTAAAGAGCGTGCAGTTGGTTAATAACTTTAATATCCGTTTATGATCCAGATTGAGTATTTTCAATAAAGTCCCTGGATTTAAAAAGATTGTTTAATTTTTCACCACGCAGCTTGTGAGTTTATATTGGTAAATTACAGTCCCGCGAAGTAATGCCAAGGTTTTGCGGAAATTAATTCTGAGCATTAATAAAAAAGTAAAAATACGTTTCTAAATGGTGTGTTTTTCTAACAAGTGGGTTAATACAAATATTATTAATTTAATAGTATTTGAGCATTGACCCCGCTACCATCGATGTCTCCGCAGCCAAAGAGCGCTGAATGTGCTCCAATGCAGGTATGCAATGACCTACGCTTCTCAGCAGTAATTAGCACCGCAATTTCTTTAAGGGGGGAGCCTGCTTTAGAAGCTTCAATAAATCGATTTTTTCAAACACTTTTTTGGGAAGGAAAAAAATATTCGATTGAAACGAAACTTTCAGATTTTATTGTTATATATTTCAACAGTCTTTTCACATTTTTTTATTAAAATATATGTCATATTATGCCTGGTACATAGATGCAGGTCGCAATTTTTATCCGAAAGAAATCAAAAAAAGGATTATTTTCAATAGTATAGCTTCTGGTTTTAGCAGATTAATGGGTTGATCATAACTTTTTTAAGGTATTAAGAATTTAATCACGAATCCAATAAAGATTGTCTCGTTTCGAACCTTTAGTTTTTCTTTATCTTTCCCGCCAGTTGGGAGAAATCGTAAAAAAAAGTTTTTGTATATAAAAATCTTTCTCACTATTTTTCCTGTAACTTTAAAAATATTTGGAATTTTCTTCTGAAATTTTAGGGACACATTCTTAAATAGTTTGGCTAGACATTTATGCAAAAAAATCTATTTTTTGCAGGCTCTAAAACAGGCTCCCCCCTTAACAACGTCAACTGTAACAACAACAGCAACCGTAACTGTGCGTTTAACGACATCATTAGCAACTTTGTCAACAAAAGCTAGCACCGCAAATATTAATACGTTTGCCGCTGCGCTGTACGAAACCAGAACAAAAACAAGACAGGAAAGCTTCCTTAGGGTGGAGCCGTAGTTGATCTACCCTTGCAGAATATTCTGTTATGGCATTTCCAATCGTTCAGTTATATGGCTGCTATAGAATATAGTCGGCTGATCCTAATGACCCATAGAAAACCCCAACTTCTTAACATTACAAACACCAAAGTTATGGCAAAAGTGCGGCAACTGCGGTGGCAATCACACTGCTAACTACAGAGGTTGCCCAGCCGCTTATTCTCGACTGCAGCCAGATCCTCACTACGACCCACAAACTCTCAAAAATGTGACACTCGCAAGCTCTTTAAAATCAGGGCTGCCTATCTCTGTCTCAAAAAGTTAATTTCTGCAATCAGCATTTCAAGAACTGAAAACGGCTCAACAACATCAATCCCTGGAGCAGCCAAAAATCAACTTTGAAGCTATGATATGCAGCCTGCAACAAAACCTTACGGAGTTTATGTCGTTTATGCGCACAACTATGCAAGATTTAATGCGAAACCAAAATCTATGGATTCAAATGCTGGTTTCCCGACAATCCAAATAAAGACTTCCCCACGGATATATACGTGGAATGCTAACGGCGTTTCACAGCATAGACTAGAGTTAGCCAATTCCTACAACCATATCGCTCCTTTTAAAAACACACCTTACAAACAAATATAATTTTCAACTTCAAGGCTATTCATTCTACGGAACAAATCATCCAGATGGTAAAGCACATGGTGGGACTGGAATTCTAATCAGAAGCCGACTTGGGGGACGCGCAACCAGAATGCAGTCTTAGTATTATTAAGATATAATTTATGGTTCACAGCACTTTAGTTAAAAATATAAACGCACTGGTTTTATTTTAATTTATAATTTATTTTTATTGATACTTCGTTGTCTTGCCGTCGTTTCTAGACTGCCGGCCTATATTCTTTTTGGGCTTAGCTCTATGTTGCGCGGTCGGCGCTGTCGGTCAAGCCGGCAGCGACGCAACCGCCTTATATATTAGCTTATGTTTATCTCTGGGAGCGGTGCCCAGAGAGAGGGAATGGAATGTTATGTGCATACATGGATATATTTGTTGCAGTCGCCAAGCTGTGGGAATAAACTGGTGCGACTTATCACTCGCTGATGGCGTGTGTGGTCAAATTACGTTTGCACTTGAAGAGTGCTGATCCTGCAGATTTGGCTAACATTGTTGCCGATGGTACAGTGTGTACTCTGTATGTATGCACACTACAGTAAAGATTCGTAAACTTATTGTTAGTCTCAAAATTAAGAGAAGATTCAATAAATAAAAGCAAGTTAATAATAAAAAAATAAAAAAACAATTTAAATATGGCTCAAAATGCGAGCATAGGAACTGTGAAATAGAACAAATTCCAAAATTAATTTCGAATAGTTTAAGTCTTAAAGGTACTATTTTATACTCTAAATAAAAGACTGTTTTGGACAAGTACGAATGCTTTGTACAATATGACATTAGGAAACTCAATATCTTTTACGTTTGCTTAAAAAACGACTAAAACTTGTACTATTCTTTTATTCTTTGGAATAACAAGCTTAAGCATTGTAAGCGTAAAATGTATTTATCACTTATGCGCAAGCACAGTACTTGATTTATAAATAATAGTAAATAGATTTTTATACCCTTGCAGAGGGTATTATAATTTCAGTCAAAAGTTTGCAACGCAGTAAAGGAGACATTTCCGACCCTATAAAGTATATATATTCTTGATCAGGATCACCTCCTGAGTTGATATAGCCATGTCCGTCTGTCCGTCTGTCCGTCCGTCCGTCCGTCCGTTTCTCCGCAAACTAGTCCCTTAGTTATAAAGCTATCTGCTTGAAACTTTCCCAAAAGTTGTCTTTCTATTGCAGGTAGTATATAAGTCGGAACGAGCCGGATCGGGCGACTATATCATATAGCTGCCATATAACTGAACGATCGGAAAAGCCATAACGTTGGTGTTTTTAATGTTAGGAAAATGGGATTTTCTATAAGTTTTATTTTTGGCCAATTAATCCGACCTACCGAATTTCATAAGGATCGGACGACTATATCCTATAGCCGCCCTATAACTGATTGATCGGAAATGCCATAACTTGGGTGTTTGTAAAGTTAGGATTTAAAGTTGGGATTTTCTATGGGTTTATTTTTTGGCCAATCAATTCGATCTACTAAATTTCATAAGGATCGGCCGACTATATCCCATAGCTGCCATATTACTGAACGATTGGAAATGCCATAACTTTGGTGTTTTTAAAGTTAGGAAGTTGGGACTTTTTATGAGTATTAAGAATACATCATATGAATAATTTTGAAGAATATAATTTACAGAATATTCTGCAAGGGTATATCAACTTCGGCTCCGTCCGAAGTTAGCTTTCCTTTCTTGTTTCATTTTACTTTTATTTTTTACTCTTCGATCTTCTTGTTAAAAATTACCTGTGTATTTTCTTCGGGAACGGAATATGTTTCATCTTCGCTTCCACAGGCACCATATGATCTAGACTCCGCCTTACCATGATTTGAATCCGCATTTGCGAGTACCCAAAGAGGGATTTCGGAAAAACTGGTTATTGTAAATGCAACACACATTATAAAAATTATTGTTATTATTGAAAAGACGGCCTTCACATGTCCACCCAATCGCCGTCCTAAAACAAAAGTAATAATTAAAAATGGGCGAAGTTTTATTTTGATTTTTCTTACCGATTTCAGTCTCGTCCCAGTTTAGACCTCCCATTGAATAACCAAAAAATCCTCCCATTCCTGCCATTATGGTGAATGTAGACAGGCCTTTTGCGTGATCTTCTGGTAAACATACGTCTAAAAGATAAGCTCGTGCAGGACTTTGACAAGCATCAGCATCAAAGTCCAAAAGCACAGTTCCCAATACTGTAAAAAATATACCCCAGGAATGAGAAGATTTCGATGTCGTTTGATGACTATAGGTGAGATTTTGTAAATTCCTCTTTTCTGAAACTATATCTTCCGCGTATGCATTTCCATCACCAAGCCAATATCCCAAGGTTTCGCCATTTGGTACCAAAAGAAGACCTTAAAATAAATAAAGACCATTGTTAGCAGTTTGTCTATACATATAAATGGAAATTTCAATACGACATTTTTTTGATTTTAGAAAATACTTCTGACATGATGTTATTTCAGTACAGACATGCCTGGTCAAGAAAGAAAGACAGTTTGTCCCAGTCATTGCTATTCAGGTAATAAGTCTGCTATCCTTTTGAGGGAGAGGTATTGTAGAACAGACATCGGAAATGGAAAAATTTTAATAAAGCGAGACACTTTTTAAGCTGCTTAAAGACAGACTGCATTCCACGTTTGTTGAGGTCCAGTGATGTCTGTAGTTTAGTGCCAAAACTTTACATCTAGCCCGGCAGATCAGAGAAGTAATTCTCTTTGCCGAGGTTGTGGTGCACCTCACACTAGGCGTGACGGAACTCACCATGAGTGCTACAAGCTAAGAATTGTTTTTAGAGTAGATTCGTGTCATTAGTAAGAAGGAACGAGAACCAAAGGTAACTATGCCTAAAAAATCTGTGACTGTTTAAAGTCGACGATAAAAAGTATCCGTTTTGATTACAAATAAGACTTAGCGATTGAGAGCGGAAATTTTTTTTCCGGGAATCCGAACTGGTACTGTGCCCCAATCTGTAAATCTTCTAAGTAAGACGGATGCGAATAGTTTCATGAAAACATTTGATCATGATATTTATTTATATTTGCTGGCTAATGTGGAATGTTCTTTCTTGAAAATAAGAAAAACAAGAAAGAACGCTATAGTCGAGTGCCTCGACTATTAGATACCCGTTACTCAGCTAAACAATTGCAACTGTGTACAATGTAAATGCATACATATGTATATGCTTACATACATACACACATACGCCATTGTTTGACTCAGACCTCCAACTTGACTAACTTGATTTGATTTGCATAGTTCTTGGGATATAGTTCGGTATTGACAAATGAAAACCATCGCAATTTCCCTTAATAGAAATCCTTATCGAGAATTAACGTTGACTCTGTTGAGCACCTTGGCCAGCTGTTCCAAAGTCATCCGTTAGATGGCGCCATGAAATGTAGGCGCTAGCCAGGCTTAAGCGTTTAATGGGTTTGGGGGCGTGGCAAACTTTTATTAGGCCAATCCATAGGTATTGACGAAACAAATACATATCAATTTTAATTGATAATAGCATCAAAACTGTGGCCACAGCTTGTGGCTTGTGGGCGTCAGAGGGGGCGTAGCACCATTTTGAAACAAACTTGCGCTGCGTAGGAACTCCTAAAATCTACATGACAAATGCCAATCTTCTAGCTTTTATAGTTTCCGAGATCTCAGCGTTCATACGGACAGACAGACGGGCAGACAGACGGACAGACGGACATGGCTAGATCGACTCGGCTAGTGATCCTGAACAAGAATATATATACTTTATAGGGTCGGAAACGCTTCCTTCTACCTGTTACATACTTTTGCACGAATACAATATACCCTTTTACTCTACGAGTAACGGATATAATTATGATTTCTTTGAAACTGCCAAGTGAATAAATGAATTGAAAAACATGATATGTGCTACGTCAAGAGTACTTAAGGCAGGTTGCTACTATGTTATGGGAAAAAAATCTATTTTTGTATTGCTTTTTTGTATAGATAGGCCCATACTTGAATGGAACTTTAAATTGTAATGAAGCAATAGTTAGAAACTTGGCGCCAATATGATATGTGTTAGGGTTTAATGAAACTTGCAAGCTAAGAATTTTTAAACATATTGAAAATTTATTATCAAACATAACATTATGTAGAGGAGAAATTAGAGAAATCGAATTTTTTTTTCAAAAGCTCATAATTTTTTTATTTTTAATTTTTCATTTATAGTTTTAGTTAATTGTATCAACAATGCTGTTCAGATTAAGAATATGTATTATATTTCTATATATGTTAGCAGAACCGGCAGAATTACTTCAAGTAGCGGTCCGCCATTGTGTGGACGCACCCTCCCCCTTTTTTCATGCAGCCATTCAAGAAAATTTGTATGTCAAATACAAAGATAGTGAAATCAACGATAAACTTGCGAGTCTGTGTCGCTGCTGCTACTACGCAACCTCCACTTCGAATGCCGCTGTAACTGCTGCCGCTGCTGCGGCCCAACTACAACAGCAGAGCCACTTGCTTAACCACACATCTTCGACCTCGTCGTCGGTTTTGCTAATCGACATGATCGGAGGGAATACCTCATCTTCCACAGCGCTGGGCTCTATGGATGACTTGGACGCCGAAATTGTGGCGTCGCGACCCACACACCAGCGACGCTACACCTGCCATCATGCATTGGGAGCGACTCACAGATGGCGGCCACGACAGGCCTGATCAATCGACTAGCCCTCGACTCTGAGATTCAAACGCTGCTCCAACGCAGTCCATTCGCGACGAACCAATTGCTGTACTGCAAGAACCGCACCTCGTCCATCTACACGGACAGTTCCGATGACATAAGCAGCTTGGCAGGATCCGGTTTCCTGCTCTGGGACGATCGCTCCTTCACGGCCCTGCCCAGCACGCGATCCGCCCAGATAGCCAAGATAGTAGAGTATTTTGAGCGAAAGCGGCAAGATTCTTCTCCACCATCGCTGCACCACCGCAATGGGAACGGAACGGTGGCCGCTGCTGTGGCTGCCTCGGCACTGGGATCCAACTACCTCTACGAGTCGCGTCGCTATTCGGACTTCAAGCGGCACCTGAATCCGGATGCTCTGTGCTTCGACCTCGATAAGAAGCCGGCACAGCAAAGGATGATGGTGTGCGAAGGTGCGGTCAAGTCAAAGCTTCCAATATTCGACAAAAAAAAGTAGCAGCAGGGCGGCTATCCGGGATCTCTTTATAGAAACCCAGACCTGATTCATATTTATTAACTTATTTGTTCAGTCACCTTGGGACTTAGTTAGATTCTGTGAGATTTTTACCCTTATACCCGATTCCTTCATACCTGGCAGTACCACTTGATAAGAATACAAACAATCGCAAATTAGTTTGCCCGCAAAAGTTGGTGAGTTTTCGATGCCTATAAGTGTAATTTAGTTGATAATTTATTTCCTTATCGTCATATGTATAGAGTGCAATTGCAAATAAGCCAAAATTTCTACTAAAAATTAAACATGCCCCCCTCTACGAGTCGCGTCGCTATTCGGACTTCAAGCGGCACCTGAATCCGGATGCTCTGTGCTTCGACCTCGATAAGAAGCCGGCACAGCAAAGGATGATGGTGTGCGAAGGTGCGGTCAAGTCAAAGCTTCCAATATTCGACAAAAAAAAGTAGCAGCAGGGCGGCTATCCGGGATCTCTTTATAGAAACCCAGACCTGATTCATATTTATTAACTTATTTGTTCAGTCACCTTGGGACTTAGTTAGATTCTGTGAGATTTTTACCCTTATACCCGATTCCTTCATACCTGGCAGTACCACTTGATAAGAATACAAACAATCGCAAATTAGTTTGCCCGCAAAAGTTGGTGAGTTTTCGATGCCTATAAGTGTAATTTAGTTGATAATTTATTTCCTTATCGTCATATGTATAGAGTGCAATTGCAAATAAGCCAAAATTTCTACTAAAAATTAAACATGCCCTTTACAATAAGAGAAACCATTTCATTTATATTAGTTTGAAAATTGTATCTTATTACCGTTTACCATTTACATACATATACATAAAAATAATTATATGTCGTACTGGTTCCTAGTCCTTCAAATTTACTTCTACACATGTTATGCTAAATTAGCGAATATTTAGAAACCAATCGTGGACAGTATTTATTCTTATTAATTAAATCTGTCGCTGATAAACTCCTATGAAATGGCATAGCTGTTCTTTATAAATACATTTACAGGAAAAACAAAAAAAAACAATGTTGCTTTATAAACTCTACTTAATTTGAGTATTCTATCTTCAATACTTTCCTTAAAATAAATTCTGAAAAAAACAGAGTAACAACCTGCCTTACAAAATTCCACTGGAACTTACACTTTTAAAATATTCCGCCAGACTGGCTGCGACTGCATATACTTTCGTTAAGCTTTCTAGCCAGTGCCCAAATATCTTAAATATTAAAGCTCATCAAACGCAATCGGGCGAGGCAGATTCATAACAATGTTAAATAAATTAAAAAGGCCCTAATATGTCAAATAACAATTGTACACCCAGCTCTAGTTCGGAAATGTCCAAAATTAAATCCTTTCGCCTTCGTTTGCTAGCTTTTATTATATTAGGCCATATATTAAGTTGATATCGAAATAATCGATGGCGGGTCTGAATTGCAGACAAACTTAACTGAGCTTGTAAACAGTACAACACAATTTTTTTTCATAGGCTTATCATTGGGATGTCAATATATGAATATTTGGGACATTTTTGGCCTCCTGGCATACCCGAAATTAAAAAATGGAGGGCAAAATATGGCTGACGGACAACACAACACAACGGCTGTTCGTAGCGCGAGCTATGGAGCTAAGCAACCGATAGCTCACTCGATAAACAACTTGAGGTGGGGTGGAAAAGCACTAACTATTTTGAATGATTAAATTAGAGCAAATAACTTAATTCATGAAAATTAGTGAAGCCAGTCTGTCGCCTTTTTTCTGCCATTTTGTATGCGTTTCCATCCCGGTTTCGGTCAATCGCTATTTTTATACCCTTGCAGAGGGTATTAAAATTTTGGCCAAAAGTGTGCAACGCAGTGAAGGAAACATCTCCGACTCTATAAAGTATATATATTCTTGATCAGGATCACCTCCTGAGTTGATATAAGCATATCCGTCTGTCCGTCTGTCTGTTTCTAGGCAAACTAGTCTCTCAGTTTTAAAGATATCGAATTGAAACTTTGCACACATTTGCACATTTGCACGCTGTATATAAGTCGGATAGGCCGGGATCGGCCGACTATATCCTATAGCCGCCATATAACTGATTGATCGGGAATGCCATAACTTTGGTTTTTGTTAAGTTAGGAAATTGGGAGTTTCTATGGGTTTTATTTTTGGCCAATCAATCCGACATATCAAATTTCATAAGGATCGGCCGACTAAATTCTATAGCTACCATATAACTGAACGATTGGTGTTTTTATACCCGTTAATCGTGCAAAAGTATGTAACAGGTAGAAGGAAGCGTTTCCTACCCTATTAAGTATATATATTCTTGTTCAGGATCACTAGCCGAGTCGATCTAGCCATGTCCGTCTGTCCGTCTGTCTGTCCGTCTGTCTGTCCGTCTGTCTGTCTGTCTGTCTGTCCGTATGAACGCTGAGATCTCGGAAACTATAAAAGCTAGAAGATTGGCATTTTGCATGTAGATTTTAGGAGTTCCTACGCAGCGCAAGTTTGTTTCAAAATGGTGCCACGCCCCCTCTGACGCCCACAAGCCACAAGCTGTGGTCACAGTTTTGATGCTATTATGAACATTTTAATTGATATGTATGTAAAGTTGGTATTATAAGTGGTATATTTAAATTAACAGTACGCTGAGATATTAAATAAATGATCAATGTTTACAGCAACGTTCTTAGCTTCTAATTTTAACTTGAGCAACTGAAGGCAACTTTAGGCAACTTTGACGACTTTTAAATGCGACCGCTTCTTACGACTTCCTTCTGCGAATGAATCTCCGTCGTAATTCCTTCTCCGGTTTCTCATTCAGCTGTTCTCTAGATCGCTGAATACCATTCACAACGAGGGAGTTGTATACTAGCTGTGCTCTTCTGCCTTAACCCTTTACACTCGGCCCTCCTGCTCATCTTCATCTGACCCAGATGAAACAAATTCATCGTCGTTATCATATATGAACCGCCATAGCTTCATGTTATCGCAGCTGGTGCTTGTGGAATTGGGTCCTTCTATTTGAGCTGCCTTGCGGACGTTGTACCGCCCGTTTTGCTTAACTTGAACGACTTCGTATGGTCCTAAGTGTGGACTTGCTAGCTTTCTTCCTGCAACGAATTGAGTCCTCTTGATTGCGACGAGATCACCCAACCTATAGATGTGAGCTTGCTTCCGCCCCCTGTCGTAGTTTCGCTTGTATACTTGTTGAGCAGCTTCAATGTTTTTCTTTGCTTCTTGTCGCATTAAGTCTCGCTCAAGGTTGTATTGGGAAACAAACTCCTCGTTTAAAATCTCATGCAAACGCTCCTCTGCCTGGCTGTACATCTTTGTGCCAAATAAAAGCTCAAAGGGTGAAAGCTTTGTTGAGCAATGCACTTGTGAGTTTATGGCCTTTTGCACCTGAGGCACATACTTGAACCACTTGCTTGGTTCTTCAGTAGACATTTTGGCGATGACAGCGATAATCGATCGGTTAATCCGCTCGACTTGGCCGTTTCCACGAGCAACTCCAGTAGTTGAGCATACGTGATCCACTTTGTTGCTATTCAGCCACTCTTCAAACACACCAGATGTAAAGGCTGCTCCTCGATCGCTGACAACTCGTTTCGGAAACCCAAAAACATTCGACCATTCGGTAAATCTCCTGATGACTTCTTCGCATCCGGTCGTTTTCGTGGGGTAAAGCCAAACAAATTTTGCGAAGCCATCTACAATTGCCAGAATATATATATATATCTGTTGTATGCTCTTAATACGGGCTGCTACTTCTGCTGTGACGATCCTGACTAACTGTGGATGCCGGCTCAAGTGATCCACGTGCTTCATCTTTTCTCCTGGCTTGTGAACAACATCGCAGCTAAAATCCTGAAGATACATCACGTATGCTGCAACTTCGCGAGGAATATCGTCTTTTCTTGTAGTGTCTTTAAACGCTGAGCAATCCGTGACGAGTTTGAAGTGGATGCCCATGAGGTAATGTCGAAACTTCCTGAGCGCTAAATAAATCGCCTTTGCCTCGAGGATATAGCTGTGTCGCTCGGCCTCTGAAGCTGTCGTCTTCTTACTCCAGAAATATAAAGGGTGCAGTTGTCCTTCAAACATCTAAAGTAAGACTGCCCCAAAACCATCCTTACAGGCATCCGTGTGTAGCACCGGTTCGTTGGTTAGAATCTTCTTAAGTTCCTGAAGTGACTGCAGCTCTGGACTTGCTATTGTGAATTCGACGTCCTTTCTTAGAAGATTGGTCAACGGTCGAGGAATATTTGCATAACCTGGAATAAATTTCCTAAAAAAAACCTGTTAGCCCAAGGAATGACTGTACCGCTCTAATGTTTCTTGGAGTTTTAAATCTGTTTACGGCTGATGTTTTTTCTTCGCCTGGCCATATTCGTCCATTTTCCACGGTATGTCCCAAAAAGTGTATGCGGGATTGCATAAAGCTACATTTTTTCCATTTAATTTTTAGCCCAAACTGAACTGCTGTCTCCAATACACGTCTTGTTTTGCTCATACACTCGTCAGCAGTGGGTGCATATATAATTATATCATCCATATATAATTGCATTACGTCGTCATTGATCAAGTCTTGGAATATTTGATTCAGATATCTGATAAATGCAGCCGGAGAATTTTTGAAACCAAAAGGAGTTCTATTAAACTCGAACAATCCTTCTTTTGTTACAAAGGCAGTTAATGGTTTGCTTGCCTCTTCCACTGCAACGTGAAAAAAACCGTTCTCCAGATCGAGCGTAGAAAAAATGGAAGCCTCTTGTAATTTTTCCAGTACCTCTTCCATCAAGGGCACTGGAAAACGATCAGCCAATACCATACTATTTAGTTTTCTATAGTCAATACAAATTCGAAGCGTACCGTCTTTATTTTTGACTACGACGACTCTGCTGGCTACGTTTGATGCTGACTTACGTATTATTCCTTGGGCCAACCATTCATCAACTTGCTTCTTTACTGCCTCTGCTTCGTTTACGGACAGACGAGATGGAGACTGATGAAATGGTTTTATTACGCCATCCGGAGTGATCCTCAGTTCGACTGGGCATTGCTTCAAAGTTACTGGGCGTATCTGCTGGACTTCTTCGATGAGTTTGGTCACTGATTCTACGTACGGGGGAGCAACAGTAAACAAGTTAGATGCTTCTACAATGTTATACATATCTGAGCCAAGGCTACTTGGTTCTTTTGGTTCAGCTCTTAGGCCCGTTAACTTAAAGCCATAGTCGTCGCAGCAAAATAAAACTTCCTGGTAAAATCATGTCCTAGCAAAGCACCACAGTCGATCACGTTATCAGGCACGACCAAAAACTTTTGTTGTGTGAAGAACTGGTCAGCAAGAACATCGGCTGTAAAGAATCCAATCGGTCTTGTTTTTTTCTGTCCCAGACCGCTTAGCAATGATACACTTTTATAAATTTCTATGTCTTCTATCTTTTCAGCAACATTCTTTGTCACCAGTGATACGTCCGATCCTGTATCGATTAGGCATTCAATGTCCACACCATTTATAGAGATCACCTTGCTGCGGCTTTGATCAACGACCTTGCGAACACTTTCTGTAACTAAAGGGCAATCTCGGGACATATGACCATTTTCATTGCACTTAAAGCATTTTGTCGGAGACTGGCAATCTTTGATTTTATGCTCTGCTGAACCACACTTGAAACAAAATTCTTTCTTTCGCTGGTCTTCTTTCGTTGATGCACCGCTCTTATTCCAGGAACTACGAGGCTTGTCGTCCAGCTGCTCTATGATGCCATACTGCTCTCTGAGTGATTTAAAAGTTTTGCACGAATAAAGAATAGCCTTGTACTCGTTCTTCATATCAACTAGTCCGTTTACAACGTACCGCAGAATCGCTGATTCCTCCACATTACCTGCTCCTGCAATCTGCCGTAGTTGTAATATGTATTCGTGAAATGTTTCACTCTTTTGTTTCTTCCTGTTTTGTAGCTGGCGATGCACGTCCGCGCTGTTGGCGCTGCTAGCGAACTCATCAATAAGAACGCGTTTCAGCTCGTTGTAGTCACTCACACACACAGACTGTAAAAACAATTTAGCAGTGCCAGCCATCTTTCCTCTTGCTTGCACATACATCTGTTTAAATGTGAGCTCGTATGCGTCTGCATTTTGTTCAAAAATGTCGAACCACTGCTGAACTGCTTGACCGTCAAAATCGTTAACAACTTTTTCGAAATTATCATGTTGCGGTTTAACGTAAGTACTTGTGTTCTCATTTCAATTTGAATTTTTAAAGAGAGCAACTGAAGTATACCATCCATTTGATTTTTGATTGATCAATGTTTACAGCAACGTTTTTAGCTTCTAATTTTAACTTGAGCAACTGAAGGCAACTTTAGGCAACTTTGACGACTTTTAAATGCGACCGCTTCTTACGACTTCCTTCTGCGAATGAATCTCCGTCGTAATTCCTTCTCCGGTTTCTCATTCAGCTGTTCTCTAGATCGCTGAATACCATTCACAACGAGGGAGTTGTATACTAGCTGTGCTCTTCTGCCTTAACCCTTTACACTCGGCCCTCCTGCTCATCTTCATCTGACCCAGATGAAACAAATTCATCGTCGTTATCATATATGAACCGCCATAGCTTCATGTTATCGCAGCTGGTGCTTGTGGAATTGGGTCCTTCTATTTGAGCTGCCTTGCGGACGTTGTACCGCCCGTTTTGCTTAACTTGAACGACTTCGTATGGTCCTAAGTATGGACTTGCTAGCTTTCTTCCTGCAACGAATTGAGTCCTCTTGATTGCGACGAGATCACCCAACCTATAGATGTGAGCTTGCTTCCGCCCCCTGTCGTAGTTTCGCTTGTATACTTGTTGAGCAGCTTCAATGTTTTTCTTTGCTTCTTGTCGCATTAAGTCTCGCTCAAGGTTGTATTGGGAAACAAACTCCTCGTTTAAAATCTCATGCAAACGCTCCTCTGCCTGGCTGTACATCTTTGTGCCAAATAAAAGCTCAAAGGGTGAAAGCTTTGTTGAACAATGCACTTGTGAGTTTATGGCCTTTTGCACCTGAGGCACATACTTGAACCACTTGCTTGGTTCTTCAGTAGACATTTTGGCGATGACAGCGATAATCGATCGGTTAATCCGCTCGACTTGGCCGTTTCCACGAGCAACTCCAGTAGTTGAGCATACGTGATCCACTTTGTTGCTATTCAGCCACTCTTCAAACACACCAGATGTAAAGGCTGCTCCTCGATCGCTGACAACTCGTTTCGGAAACCCAAAAACATTCGACCATTCGGTAAATCTCCTGATGACTTCTTCGCATCCGGTCGTTTTCGTGGGGTAAAGCCAAACAAATTTTGCGAAGCCATCTACAATTGCCAGAATATATATATATATCTGTTGTATGCTCTTAATACGGGCTGCTACTTCTGCTGTGACGATCCTGACTAACTGTGGATGCCGGCTCAAGTGATCCACGTGCTTCATCTTTTCTCCTGGCTTGTGAACAACATCGCAGCTAAAATCCTGAAGATACATCACGTATGCTGCAACTTCGCGAGGAATATCGTCTTTTCTAATAAACAATGTTGCTTTATAAACTCTACTTAATTTGAGTATTCTATCTTCAATACTTTCCTTAAAATAAATTCTGAAAAAAACAGAGTAACAACCTGCCTTACAAAATTCCACTGGAACTTACACTTTTAAAATATTCCGCCAGACTGGCTGCGACTGCATATACTTTCGTTAAGCTTTCTAGCCAGTGCCCAAATATCTTAAATATTAAAGCTCATCAAACGCAATCGGGCGAGGCAGATTCATAACAATGTTAAATAAATTAAAAAGGCCCTAATATGTCAAATAACAATTGTACACCCAGCTCTAGTTCGGAAATGTCCAAAATTAAATCCTTTCGCCTTCGTTTGCTAGCTTTTATTATATTAGGCCATATATTAAGTTGATATCGAAATAATCGATGGCGGGTCTGAATTGCAGACAAACTTAACTGAGCTTGTAAACAGTACAACACAATTTTTTTTCATAGGCTTATCATTGGGATGTCAATATATGAATATTTGGGACATTTTTGGCCTCCTGGCATACCCGAAATTAAAAAATGGAGGGCAAAATATGGCTGACGGACAACACAACACAACGGCTGTTCGTAGCGCGAGCTATGGAGCTAAGCAACCGATAGCTCACTCGATAAACAACTTGAGGTGGGGTGGAAAAGCACTAACTATTTTGAATGATTAAATTAGAGCAAATAACTTAATTCATGAAAATTAGTGAAGCCAGTCTGTCGCCTTTTTTCTGCCATTTTGTATGCGTTTCCATCCCGGTTTCGGTCAATCGCTATTTTTATACCCTTGCAGAGGGTATTAAAATTTTGGCCAAAAGTGTGCAACGCAGTGAAGGAGACATCTCCGACCATATAAAGTATATATATTCTTGATCAGGATCACCTCCTGAGTTGATATAAGCATGTCCGTCTGTCCGTCTGTCCGTATACAAGATTTTTATAGTTTCATGTCAATAGCTTTTATACTGCAAAAATGTCAAATAAAAATAGAAAAAAGGGATATTTTAGCTGCCTTTAACAATTTTACTACGGAAGCTAGAAGATATAGACGTCCGATCGGCAAGCGCTTTTACCCTGATCAAGGTATGCAAATTAACTTTCTCCTTAGTGATTCGGTTAAAAAAATTTATTTTTATTAAATTAACTTCACTTATCACTTACATTTCATAGGTTGCACTTAAAATAGTTCACTGCTCCGATCTTATACTTAATTCACTTCTATTGGTCTTATTCTTTCGGATATCAAAAACGGACTGCATGCATTTGGGCTGAATGATTAATAATCAAACCTCGGCTTAAAAGATTTTATCTTCAAAAATTGATTAAGAGAGTGACTCAAGAGAGTCGGCAAAATAGGATGATGAAATTTGGCAATTAAATCTGAAATCGAGTGAATGAAATAGCTGACTACGGGTTTATCTCGGAGTTAATTCTGAATTATTTGAAAATTGGGCTGGGCTCAAAGTTGTTTATAAATCGGGTAAGTGGCCCTAAGTAATGTGTTATATAACTCCCCCCATCCTAAATTGAATCGTCCGGATTCATTGGAACTGAAGGGTATATTGACTGTAATTGATTAATCAGTTCGACAATGATATTTTCTTCTAGGGTGTTTTCATTGTCGGGAATATTGGTATTTTCATTTTCGGGTATATTATTTTCTTCATTAATTTGAATATTAAAAGTGTTCTGTATTTAATTATAAACATAATCATTAAATATATAAATGTAAGTATGACCAATATTAACGAAATTGGTATTTGATATGAACGCTGAGATCTCGGAAACTATAAAAGCTAGAAGATTGGCATTTTGCATGCAGATTCTAAGAGTTCCTACGCAGCGCAAGTTTGTTTCAAAAAGGTGCCACGCCTCCTTTAACGCCCACAATCGCTTATATACGATTTTAAAAATTTAAATATTTCGGAAAAGTAAAAATGCAGTTTTATTGTGTTTATCAATACCTATCGAAATGTTGAAGAAATTTATCAAATCGGACCATTCGTTAAAAAGTTATGCGTGATCAAAGTTTCCATCTCCATCTCCCTCGCACTCCCTTTACCTGAGTAACGGGTATCTGATAGTCGGGGGACCCGACTATAGCGTTCTCTCTTGTTTTATCTGATTTTTTACATTTTGTTTTTTCTCCATTTAATAAATTTGTAAAACACGATCCTTCTGGATTTATTGTGCAGTAATTGTTTCTTTCTTAAAATTAGACATTACATAATACTTGTTTACACATTTGGGACGTAATTGTCGATTAATAATTTTCCATCTTTATGTGAAATTGATCTTGAATTGTATACTTCGCAACTATCGGTAATAATGGGATATTCTATGTATATAATAAAAGGTCTTGGTGCAAAGCAATTTTAAATTCAGATATATCCAATAGGTCAGTTATAATTACAGGCTTTTGTTCATGTTTATAAATTTCTTGTAGGTCCTCATTGTTTAAAATTTTAGTGTTAAAAACATCAATTTTTGCAAGTGTACAATTACACATACAATTGTATACAATTATCCATTAAATTTGTAAGATCGTAAGTAAGCAAACGTAAACGATATTTTCTAAGTGGATTTTCTTGACTTTTAAATGCAGATTTGAATTCATCAGATAACGTTTTTATTTCTTTAAATATTTTAGAATTAATAACGGATTGATCGTTATTATTTTGTATTAAATAATTGATTTTATTCTGAACAGCTATGAAATCATCATGATATGGAGTACCAGCTAACCATTTCCAAATAGTGCCTAATTCATTAATTCCTCGCTTTGATCTATTGGGTATAATTTGTGCGATAAGCATTTTAATTATTTTTAAATCCTGTGCTATTTCCCAATGTAAATTCTGATCAGTATTTATAAATTCTGATTCAAGATTAATTATTTCTTTATAAAAACTTATATTAGAAATATGACATAAATCCGCGTATGATTCATAAATAAGAGCATCTTTGGTATCCTTGTAAAGGAAGAAATCATGGGTTGTATAATCCATAATTTCGGCTTTGGATGTAGCCACCATCAATAATAAGAAAGTTAATGATATCATTATCTGAAATTTGAAATTAAACATTTTTTATTTAGTATTTAATATTGTCTTTGTGAATCGTACGCTTTCGATTATTAATAATAACCTTATTTATCTCCTTTACGACTTGTTTTTTGTATCTTGAATTAAGTTTGTTTCTTTCCCCGTGTTTTTTTCAAAAATTACCTCACCTACGTGATAGTTTTTCTCTCGTTTATTTTTATTGTGAAAATCTAACATTTTTTCCTGAGCTTGTTTAAGCAGTTGGGGAGTTGTATCATGCTTAATTTTATTAAATAATATGTCATATGGTCGTTGATTAGTAATTGAGTGTATGGTTAAATTATATTTTTGTGCTGCTCTAACAATAATTTCTGAATAATCGACTAAATTAAGCTCATCTTTAATGCAACGGTCAATTTCTGTCAGTGTCGAGTGTGCCCTTTCAATTTGTCCATTGGAGGTACTATGCCGTAGGTCAGCGAAATATAGTGATAACCCATTTCTTTGTGCAAAAGATTTAAATTGGTAATATGGAAAACTTGGCTCGTTATCTAACATTATAGTTTTGGCTAATGGAAATTGTTGTAAAATTTCCGAAACTTTATTTTCTATAATTAATTTATTTTGGATTTCTTTAACTATCAAATATTTTGAATAAGAATCTATACAAGGAAAATTAAATTTTGAGCATAATATATATCAATATGTAAATTTTCACCCTCTCTTTCTGGAATAGGTGCCTCTCCGATAGGAATTTGCACTGGGTGTCTATCGTATTTATTCTGATTACAGATTTGACAATTATTAATATATTCTTTAAGTTTTTTGTATAAATTCGGCCAATAATATAATCTACATATTTGCTTATAATTTTCATCAAGCCCTCTATGAGCACTACAATGAGTTTCCGTGATAATAAGAGCCTGGACTTCCGCATTTTCGACATCTTGGACAAATATTTTCGTATATAAAAATGTATAAATAAAATTATCTTTAAGTGGTTTTTGTATTCTATAAAAATCTTGTAAGGTACAATGAATTCCTATAGTTATATTTGGTGGAATATATTCCCTTAGAATTGATACCAAATTTTCTGGAGTATCATATTCTATTATATACCTTGTATTTCCAAATGAGTTTATCGACTCATGTATTGTATACCTCCCCGTTGCTATTAGCAATTGTTGCTTAAACTGGTTTAAGGACTTTCGGGTTTCTTGTATAATATTCTCAAAACTACTCTCTGCTGTTATCAAGTCAAGTTATTTATTTGGATTCTTGATAAGGCATACGCGACAACATTTGCTACTCCTGGCTTATAAATAATTTTTGGTGAATAACTTTCAATAAAAGAATACCATCTCTTCATTTCAATATTTGGGTTTTTTTGAGAAATGGAAAATTATAAAGGTTGATGATCTAGATCTCAAAGTTATTGACTCCATATAAATATTTCCGTAAATTTTTAAATGTCCAAACTATGGCTAAAAGTTCCTTTTTATTAGTAGCATATAATTGTTCAGTTTTGGATAAAATTTTAGAAATATAAAGTAATTGGTTTTCCTTCTTGAGAGAGAACAGCTCCAATTGCTAAATCAGATACGTTAGTGGTTAAAGTAAATTTTTTATTATAATCGGGTTGTACTAATTCTATTTGTGCGATTAAATTATCTTTGAGCTCGTTAAAAGCTCTTACAGCTGAATCATCCAACTGTATGGAAGTTCTAGGTGAAGCTTTTTTAGATACTTTGCCAGTTTCGCCTTCCAAATATTTGGTTAATGGTTTTGCAATTTTAGCGTAATTTTGCACGAATTTTCTGTAATATCCTGTTAGGCCTGGGAAGCTTCTAAGCTTTCGAATTTTTTTTGGAATTTGGTATTTTAAAATTGTAGAAATTTTTTCGGGATCAGTTTTGATCACATTATGAGAAACAACGTAACCAAGAAAATTTGTTTATAATTTAAAGAACTTTGATTTTTCAATAGAAATTTTCATGTTTGCGTTCAGCAAAATTTTAATTATGACAATTAAATCTCTGTAATGTTGTTCAACAGTATTTGAAAAAATCCATATAGACATGACAAATTTTACCAACTTCATCTCTTAATATATCATCCATTGCTCTTTGGAAAATTCGGGGAGCGTTAGTTAACCCGAATGGCAAGAAATTGAATTGAAAAAGAGGTTTTTTTAATGTCTGTTTCTTTCATGAGAATCTGATGAAATCCAGATTCTAAATCAATTGTTGAAAAGTATTTTGCCTTTCCAAGGTTTGACAAAATTACTGAAGGATCCTGCATTGGGTATCTGTCAGGTATTGTATTTTCATTTAATTTTTTAAAGTCAATTACGAGACGGAGTTTTAGAGTTCCATCTTCGTTGAAGCCCTTTTTTGGTACTACTAATACAGGGGAATTATAAGGACTCCTACTTGGCCTTATAATTTCTTCGTTTAACAATCGGTTTATTTCCGAATTTACAAAATCTGATGCTGACAAAGCATACGGATATTGTTTACTATATATGGGTCTATCATTTTCTGTATTTATTTCACCTCCAATATCAGTTCTAAATGGAATCTGCATATTTATTTTCGAGTGTTCTTTGTTGATAATGTTTTGAATCTCATTCTCCAAATCATTTAATTGATTTGAAGATGATATTTTTATATTGTTAATTATTTCCCAAA
Source organism: Drosophila carrolli (assembly GCA_018152295.1). Lineage (NCBI taxonomy): Eukaryota > Metazoa > Arthropoda > Insecta > Diptera > Drosophilidae > Drosophila > Drosophila carrolli. The sequence continues at coordinate 63,549 of JAECXJ010000262.1, forward strand.
CTTTTAATTTTGTCGGATATTTCTACGACGGCGTGTTCATGATTTTTGTATCCCAAACTATTTTCACTTTGATTGCCCACTTCAGAATCGGATATGACTTGAGTCTCTTTATCAAAATATTTTTTTATGATAAATTCTCTTAACGGATGAAGGGAATTTTCTTCAGATAAAGAATGTTGATTTAAAAAGTTCCCATTCGTAATTCAATTTTTCTTATTTTCCATTATATTTTAGTATTCCCTTAGCTGTATCGATTACAGCTCCAATTTTCTTTAATAGATTATATCCAATTAATAAATCTGATTCTAGTCCCTCTATTTCGTAAAACGTGTATCGCATATTAAATATAGTTATTATATGATAATATTTAATTATTGAATATCCATTCACTGTGGATACTCTTTTATATATTGGAAGTTCATTCTTATTTTTATATTATATATTCCTGTCTTTATATAACAAGAAGTTACCCGCAGTTCCCGAGTGCCCGGTTATATGACCGCCCTCGAATGCGTGGGAACTGCAATCTAAGCATATTTTATATGTGCGACCGCTCCGACGGCCAAGTGAACATAGTATCTCTCTCTCTCTCATATATAAAGACAATTATACATAAGCGTCGATCGCTGCTCTGCCGGCGTCTCTGCCGACATAGCCGGCCGATCTTAGCTTTATGCAAACATGTAATAGAATTAAGAAATCAGAATTGAAAATAAAAAGCTTGGGAGCGTACCTCTGAGTCGCTCCCAATTCAACAACAATTTTTTAACAAAGCCTTAAAAGGAAACATAACACATGGCGACCGTGACTAAGGTTGTAAGTGAAAAAAAAAACAAAAAAACATATATGTAATTTAATGTGAAAAATGTGCGTGTGAGTGCGAGTGACATAAATAAAACGCACAAAAAGAATTTGAAAAATGCGAAAACAGTGCAAATATAATAAAGACAGCACAAAAAAATTATAACAAAAAACAACAAAATTTACGAGAAACACAACCAACGACACCTGTGCGATGACCGGCACCGGTACCGCCTGAGCCCAGAGACCCCGGACAACGAAAATTCAACAAGTGTGGAAGGAATGGCAAATCCTTCTACACCAACGCTGGAAATATATGAGTGCGGAAGGCAATCCGCCTTCTTCACCTTCGTGGGCAGCACCTGATCCTATTGAGCAAAGGGATGCACAGAGACTAGAAGTGTATCCCAACGATAGATGACATAGCCTGTGCAGCCAGCACCGGTCCCGTTCGGCGCGCCAAGCCGGACCACGGAAAAGTGAACCGACAGCGCTTCCAAGAGCACCCAACATTACTTTATTTATATAAATTTAAGCATCTGCGATGCAAAAATAATATTAATAATATTGTACAGACCAGGCAGTTTATGATACAAAATCAACCCCAGTACCATGGGAAGAGAACTTAAAAATTAAAGAAGAATTAGAAAACACATATAGGGAATTACAAGCTTATAAAAATAAGCAGGACATGAAAGAAGAGAGGAAGCCTAAGTGCCCTCCTGATTGTAAAGGTCCTTTCGAAAACCCTAATTGTGAATATACATGTTTAAAAAAATGATATACTAATTTAATGTACTGTACAATTTTATATATATGAAAGTCTCATTTAAAAGCAATTTAATATCCAAAACAGACCCCACAAACGAGACAGAAAAAATACCCAATATGGGATTAGTAGACGTTAAGTCAGTGGATTCCACTGCTAACGTAATAAATAAAATTGAATCACAAAATATTGATTTCAAATTAACGAATATTCTACTATCAATAATTGTTTTCTTTATGAGCGCATTTATTTTATATAAGGCCTATATGTTCCACAACAAATGTGTATCAAAGAGAGCCATTAACAGAAGCCAGGCTAATGATCTGGATAAAATCTAATTTAACAAGCGCCAAACAATTATTAATAATAAAATACAAAAAAAAAGAAATTAAAACCGAAAATTAAATTTAAATTAAATTGTATATGTAAGAGAATTAAAATACCCGATTAAAAAATAAATAAAAATCATTAAAAAAAAAAAAGAAAATTATTAAAATGAATACAACAGAGTGCCTTAGAGTTACATTGGCTAACGAGCCAAATTTTGAGAATAGGGTATTAGCCTTAATTAGGAACAGAGCAGAGCCTCTATTAATTGCAGATTTTGAGTACGAATATATGAATAGGTACGATCTTGAATTCTCTCCAATTATTCATTGCAGCAGAACGCAAAAGGCCATAGTACTGTCTACCGTGAGAAACTGTAAAGTATTCTCCGAAATCGACATACACCCAGTATTAGGACATATTAACGTGCTAAAAATAATGCACAAGTAAAAATAAAAAAAAGTGATGACCAAAAATTAAATATGGAATGGGAGCAGTTAATACTCCATATCCGAGAATTAAAAAAAACATTGGAAAAGTCTTACAAATGTGTAAGCCAAAAAAGGCAAACACAAAAAGAAACAGTAGATAAACATGCAAAAATTCTTGTAGACTCTTACAATCACGCAACAACCCTAGTGCATGAAAATAGGGAAATAATTAACAAGACAAACTTATCAAAATTATCCAAAATATTGATAAGGTTGCGGGCAAACCTAATAACTGTCAAGGATAAGTATGATTTAAAAATATATATCCCGACAATTTTGAATACGCCTTTAACATTAGACCAACAAAAAGCCCTAGCAGAAGAAGAAGATTCAGATGAAATAAATGAAAAAGATCTACACGATCTCTCAATCCCTGCATTTATTACAGCAGAAGAGTCAGAAACAGAAGAAGACGAAAATATAGATTCCGATACAAATATAGTGAAACAAAAGAAAAAATAATGGCAGATCCAGCTGCCCAACGGGCATATATTAAAGAAATATCAAGTGCCATTCCGGAATTTAACGGACAAAAACTACACTTGCATAGATTTGTAACAGCTTTGAAGCTGGTTGACCTGACAAAGGAAACGTTTGAAGATTTGGCTGTAGAAGTCGTCAAATCAAAAATTGTAGGATCTACACTATATAAGGTTCAAAATGAACTAACGATAAAATCAATAATCCAAAAACTGCAAGACACTATTGTCGGTGAAACATCTGACGTTGTCAAAGCAAAAATGGCTAAAACAAGCCAAAAAGGCAAAACAGCAGAAAAATTTACAAATGAAATAGACAACCTACGAAAGCTCCTTGAAGCTTCATACATTGACGAAGGACTACCGGCTGAACATGCCGACAAGTTCAGCACAAAGGAAGCTATCACCACAATGATCAAAAATTGTGAGCATGGCCGACTTAAGACTATCCTAGAAGCTGGCAATTTTTCAACAATGAATGAAGCCGTCACGAAGTACATACAGTGATGACAGATGACAGGCAACGCCAACTCGATCCTATACACACAAAAAGGAAACAACTATCGTGGTAATAACTTCAGAAATAATTATCGCGGTAGGGGTAACAATAGAGGTAATTATCAAAATAATGGATATTACCAAAACAATGGTTATAACCAAAATAACGGTTATAACCGAAACTATAATAACCAGACCAACAATAACTACAGAGGTCGTGGTAATTATAGAGGAAACAATCGTGGTGGAAACAATAATGGATATAACTCCAATAACAACGCCAACGGTAATAACAATACCAATACAAACGCAAATAGACAAAATAACAACAATAATGTCCGACAAGTACAAACAACTTCGGAAAACCAATAAAGACCCTTAAGATAAAAAACCCAGTAAAGAATACGGTTCACACTATCAATCTTAACTTCAATCTTTTTATTTCACTTAAAAATGAAAACACAAATAAATTATATACATTACTAGTTGATACAGGTGCAGACATCTCTTTAATCAAAGAATCCTCAGACTCATTTAACAATGTTGACTATAAAAATATTACGCAAATATCAGGCGTTGGTGAAGGAACAACAAATTCAAAAGGTTTAGCAGCAATAGAACTTCTATCAGGCAACTATGCTGTACCACATAATTTCCATATAGTAACGTCCAACTTTCCTATTCCATGTGATGGAATTATAGGAATAGATTTTATGCAAAAATACAATTGTCAAATAGATTTAAAACCGGAAAATGATTAGCTTATACTGAGACCAGATAATCTCTATAATCCGATTAATATTCCGATAAATCATACACTCGAAAATAATTCGACAATTTTATTCTGAAGCCGTCCGAAAGATAACTATAAATTCAGCAACCAGGTATATAGTAATACCAAACCAAGAAATCCAAAATGGAGTATTCATTGGAAATACCATTGCAGATTCTAAAAACACTTTTGTCCGAATTCTAAATACAACAAATAAAACAGCAATTCTTCAATTAAATACACATAAAGTCGAACCATTGGATAATTACGAAATAATTGAATCCAATAAAAATACAAATAAAGAAGAAATCTTAGAAAAACTTAACAAAAATTTCCCGCCTCAATTTAAAGAAATAAAGAAATAAAGAATTATGCACCAAATACACAGATATATTCGGAATAGAAACCGAACCGATATCAACTAATAATTTCTATAAACAAAAAATAAGAATGAAAGATGATGAACCAGAATACATAAAGAATTACAGAATCCCCCACAGTCAAAAAGAAGAAGTAGAAAAACAAGTAGAAAAACTAATTAAAGATAAAATAATAGAACCATCAGTTTCAGAATACAACAGTCCATTATTAATAGTCCCGAAAAAATCATTACCAAATTGCGATACAAAAAGATGGCGTTTAGTAATTGATTACCGCCAAATTAACAAAAAATTTTATCAGATAAATTTCCACTACCAAGAATAGACGATATTTTTGACCAATTAGGTAGAGCTAAATACTTTTCATGTCTAGATCTAATGTCAGGATTTCATCAAATAGAACTCGAAGATACGTCTAGAAATATAACGTCCTTTTCCACGAGCAATGGCTCCTATCGTTTTACACGATTACCTTATGGTTTAAAAATAGCGCCAAATTCTTTCCAAAGAATGATGACAATTGCATTTTCAGGTATCGAACCTTCTCAGGCATTCTTGTATATGGATGACCTAATTGTCATCGGTTGTTCAGAAAAACACATGATTAAAAATCTTACAAACGTTTTTGATCTATGTAGATAAAACAATCTTAAACTGCACCCAGAGAAGTGCATATTTTTCAGACACGAAGTGACCTTTCTTGAACACAAGTGTACTGACAAAGGTATTTTACCAGATAGTAAAAAATACGAAGTAATAGAAAAATACCCAGTCCCAACAGACGCAGACAGCGCTAGAAGATTCGTTGCATTTTGCAATTACTACAGACGTTTTATTAAAAATTATTCCGATTACTCACGTCACATAACTAGATTACGTAAAAAGAATGTTAAATTTGAATGGACAGATAAATGTCAAAACGCATTCGAATACCTAAAAACCCAATTGATGAAACCCACATTATTGCAATATCCCGATTTTAATAAAGAATTTTGCATAACAACAGATGCAAGCAAACAAGCATGTGGAGCTGTTCTTGCTCAAGATTACAATAACATTCAGCTACCAGTAGCCTATGCATCAAGATCCTTTACGAAAGGAGAAAGTAATAAAAATACAACAGAACAAGAGCTAGCAGCTATCCACTGGGCAATAAACCATTTTCGACCATATATTTATGGAAAACATTTCACAGTCAAAACAGACCATAGGCCATTAACCTATCTATTTTCAATGACAAATCCAAGTTCGAAATTAACACGAATGAGATTAGACTTGGAAGAATATGATTTTACTGTGGAATATCTTAAGGGAAAAGACAACCATATAGCCAACCATATAGCCGATATAGCCTATCAAGAATAACAATAACGGATTTAAAAAAAAATAATACAATTCTGAAAGTCACTACCAGAAATCAAAGTAAACAGAAAAATTCCTGCGCAGGAACAGAAAAAGAAAAAATAGATTTGCCTACTCATATTCTAAATAAAGCTTCTCAGCCCAACGTATACGAAGTCATTGTTAACAAGAAAGGAAAGCTAACTTCGGGCGGAGCCGAAGTTGATATACCCTTGCAGAATACTCTGTAAATTATATTCTCTAAAATTATTCATATGATGCATTCTTAATACTCATAAAAAGTCCCAACTTCCTAACTTAACAAACACCAAAATTATGGCATTTCCGATCAATCAGTTATATGGCAGCTATAGGATATAGTCGGCCGATCCTTATGAAATTTGATAGGTCGGATTAATTGGCTAAAAATAAAACCCATAGAAAATCCCAACTTCCTAACTTAACAAACACCAAAGTTATGACATTTCCGATTAATCAGTTATATGGCGGCTATAGGATATAGTCGGCCGATCCTTATGAAATTTGGTAGGTCGGATTGATTGGCCAAATATAAAATCCATAGAAAGTCCCAACTTTCTAACTTTACAAACACCAAAGTTATGGCATTTCCGACCAATCAGTTATATGGCAGCTATAGGATATAGTCGGCCGATCCCGGCCGTTCCGACATATATACTGCGTGCAAAGGAAAGAAGGGTGTGTGCAAAGTTTCAATTCGATAGCTTTAAAACTGAGAGACTAGTTTGCGTAGAAACAGACAGACGGACAGACGGACATGGCTATATCAACTCAGGAGGTGATCCTGATCAAGAATATATATACTTTGTAGGGTCGGAGATGTCTCCTTCACTGCGTTGCACACATTTAACCAAAATTATAATACCCTCTGCAAGGGTATAAAAATATTGTAGTGAATTTCAATTAAAGAGAAATAGTAATCTGAAGGAGCTTTAAGTTTTAAACCTTTATCGCCGCAGTCATAATTTTTATTTATAATAAAATGTTCTGTGGAGCATTGTGTTTCTATATTTGTTTTTAATAGATCAGAACACACTCCGCACTCTTTTTTTTGCAGAAATTTGAACAATATATAGACTGCAAAATATCGCAAGGCATTTCTATCAAATTCGTTTCCAGTTGCAATATCAAAAATTTGCTAAATTTCCGTCTCTTCATCTGAGAACATATTAAAATCGGTATTTTCTTCGGTTTTTATGTCATTACAAGTTTTGTTTAAGCTGCAGTCCTGGATAACATTTATTAACATTGTATCTTCATCTGGGCCGCAATTACCAGATACTGATGTGGATGTTAATATTTTCATCGATAGCATTTTTGACATTATGATGTTAAATTCATACATCGTTGGATTATTATTTGTTGCTCCGCGAGCCCTTATTAAATAAAATAGGTTTTCTAAGGGGTCTTGATTCAATTTCGCGGTTGATATACAGTTGCGGTCAAAATAATAGTAGTGCCGGTCAAGCAAAAAGCTTTTAATCAATATTTTCTCCATTCCTTCACAAATCCAATTCATTTTTTGCACATTAGTAACTGTAATTAACTGCTTTAAAATAATGTGCAGTTATGTTTGGTTCTCGTCTCTCTTTGTATTCTTTTTGCCTTTATTTGCAAAGATGCACGTGTTTGGCTCAGTCAAAATAATAGTAGTGCCAGAGAAATTAGCAAGAATAATTTAGTTTACATCATTTTCAAAGAGGTTTGTGGTGGTTAACAATACATTTGGGTGTTACTTAACAGTCCCTAGCATTTTTAGATTCTTCCTTAACATTTAGTCCTGACTACATGGGGCGTGGCAAAAACTGTACTGCCGAGAGGCGCGATCTGATTAAAAAATTGATTTCTGCTGGAAAGACTTATGTCGAAGTGCAAAATATTATTGGCTGCTCTTCTACAATGGTTAGAAATGCTATAAAATATGAGACAACAAATGAAAAGTGGATCGCTTAGCAAGGCAGTCAAGAATCGAACCTTTCGCGTCTGCTGTTTGGAAACTATTGAATATACCTAAGAATATCCCCATCATAATTTATAGTATATACCAAAACCAGCATTATAATGTTATCGATCTCTGGTAACACCAAAGACGTGAACCACGCGATTTATCTCTCTCTTATTTCTGATCTCGTAAGCTGTGGTTGATTGTGCTGTGCTAAATAAAAGAAACGATAATTAAATAAGAAATACGCTGATATATGGGCCCAGGCTACGCCTAATATATTTAGACCAGTGAAATTTTAGTTATTTTGTGAAATAGCTTTGGTTTGCGTAATCTTGTGAAATTCGGTTTCGCATCAATACATATAGCTGCGTGTGTGTGTGTTAAATACCATGGAAAAGACAAAACGCAACATAAAGGCTTTTGACGGGGAAAAGTATTCGGTTTGGAAATTCAGAATCAGAGCTCTATTCGCCGAATTGGATGTTTTAAAAGTAATTGACCAGAATATTCCTGATGAGGTTGACGATTCGTGGAAAAAGGCAGAGCGTGTTGCAAAGAGCACTTTGGTAGAATACCTTAGTGACTCTTTTCTAAATTTTGCGAAAAGCGACAACACGGCGCGACAAATTCTTAGAAATTTGGACGCCATCTATGAACGAAAGAGTCTTGCGACGCAGTTAGCTGTTAGAAAACGATTGCTTTCCCTGAAGTTGCAGAGTGAGACAACACTGTTGTGCCATTTCAATATTTTCGACGAATTAATTAGTGAATTGTTAGCTTCAGGAGCGAAAATCGACGAAATGGACAAAGTGTCGCACTTGTTATTAACCTTGCCATCGTCATATGATGGGATAATAACTGCAATTGAGACCCTAGCTGAGGAAAATCTTACTTTAGCTTTTGTAAGGAACAGATTGCTTGATCACGAAATAAAAATCAAAAATGATAGCAGGGATACAAGTAGGAAAGTTATGAAAGCAACGGTATATAATAACAACAGCTATAAAAATAAATCATTTAAAAACAATAACAGTGTAATTCGCAAGCCATTTAATGGAAAAGGGAAATTTAATATCAAGTGTCATCACTGTGGCAAGGAAGGTCATATTAAGAAAGATTGTTATGCGTACAAAAGAATAATAAACGACAAAAATAAAGAAAATAACAAACACGCACAAATAGCAACAACTCAACCCGGTTTCGCGTTTATGTTAAATCGTTTTGATAAAAATGTGTCCAAAACTGGCGACCAAACGGTGCAATTTATCTTGGATTCTGGTGCTACAGATCATCTCGTTAATGACGAGAAACTCTTCATGGACTACATCGACCTGGAATCGCCAATAAAAATTGCTGTCGCCAAGCATGGCGAATTCATTTTTGCAACGAAGCGTGGAATTATCAGATTGCACAATGGAAACCAAATCACGCTTGAGAATGTGCTCTATTGCCGGGAAGTTGCAGAAAACTTAATTTCTGTCAAGCGACTGCAAGAGGGCTGTATGACAGTTATGTTTGGCACATTAGTAAAGGGAAATTGCTTGAAATTAAAAGAAATAATTTATTTGTTGACAATAATCTTCTAGATAACGTTAATCCAGTTGATAAGATATGCGAAGCATGTTTAAATGGCAAACAAGCCAGATTACGTTTTGAAAAATATAAAAATAAAGAGTACATAAGTAGACCCCTTTTTGTAATCCATTCTGATGTATGCGGGCCAATAACACCTGTTTCGATTGACGACAAAAATTACTATGTTATTTTATACACTATGTTAGTTATACACATTATTGTGTAACATATTTAATGAAATATAAATCAGATGTTTTTGCAATGTTTAAGGATTTCGTAGCGAAAAGTGAGGCGCATTTCAACCTTAAACTTGTAAATCTATATATAGATAATGGTAGGGAATATCTATCTAGTGACATTCGTGATTATTGTGTACACAAAGGGATAAGTTACCATCTGACTGTTCCATATACACCGCAATTAAACGGCGTGTCAGAAAGAATGATCAGAACGATGACTGAAAAAGCTCGTAGTATGGTAAATGGTGCTAAATTAGATAAAAGCTATTGGGGTGAAGCTGTTCTGACAGCAACTTATTTAATTAACAGGATTCCCACTAGGGCACTTGACAATAATTCAAAAACTCCTTATGAGGCATGGCACAATAGAAAGCCTAATTTAAAATACTTGAAAATATTTGGCTCAACAGTGTATGTTCATATTAAGAATAGAAAAAGAAAATTTGATGAAAAATCATGCAAAACTATTTTAGTTGGTTATGAACCAAATGATTTAAAAGTATGAGACGTAAATAATAACAAATTTATTGTTGCAAGAGACGTAATCGTAGATGAAACAAACATGATCAATTCAAGAGCTGTTAAAAGTGGAGTGGAATTCCTGAACGAGAGTAAGGAGAGTGATCATGTTAGTATCCTGAATGAGAGTAAGGAGAGTGAGCATGTTAGTATCCTAAATGAGAGTAGGGAGAATGATCATGTTAGTATCCTGAACGAGAGTAAGGAGAGTGATCATGTTTGTATCCTGAATGAGAGTAAGGAGAATGATCATGTTTGTATCCTGAATGAGAGTAAGGAGAGTGAGCATGTTAGTATCCTGAATGAGAGTAAGGAGAGTGATCTTGTTAGTATCCTGAATGAGAGTAAGGATTGTGATAAAATGAATTTCTTGAATGATAAAATAAATATCCAGAATGATAGTATGGACAAAAGATTTGACACAAAACATCCTAATGAAAGTAGTGAATGTAGTTTTAGAAGAAGTGATAGGCTAAAGAACAGGCCACACATATCTTACAAAGAAGATGAAATCGATTACAATAACTATATTTTAAACGCTCATTCAATTTTTAGTGATGTTCCAAATTCTTTCGAAGAAATACAAAGTAGGAGTGACAAATGTCTGTGGGAAGCTGCTATTAAAACTGAATTGGACGCCCATGACTTTAATAATACCTGGTCGATTGTTAAGCCGCCTGACAATGTAAATATTGTTGACAGTAAATGGGTTTTTACGTTAAAGTCTGACGAATTTGGAAATCCAATAAGATACAAAGCTAGATTAGTGGCACGTGGGTTTACTCAGAAATATCTTATAGATTATGAAGAAACATTTGCTCCTGTGGCTAGAATAGCAAGTTTTCATTTCATATTATCCATTTCAGTCCAATATGATTTGAATGTACATCACATGGATGTAAAAAGTGCTTTTCTAAATGGAAAATTAAAAGAAGAAATCTATATGAGAGTGCCCCAAGGTGTATTATGTAGTGCTAATAGTGTATGTAAATTGAATAAAGCTATTTACGGCCTTAAACAAGCAGCAAGATGCTGGTTTGAGGTATTTGAACAAGCGTTAAAAGAATGTGGATTTGTAAATTCACCGGTAGATCGATGTATTTATGTTCTTGATAAGGGTGACGTGAAGAAAAACATATATTTACTTCTTTATGTAGATGATTTAGTTATTGCCACATCAGACTTAGAGAAAATGAAATGTTTCAAATCATATTTAATGAACAAGTTCAGAATGACTGACTTGGAAGAAATACGATATTTTATTGGAATGAGAATAGAAATTGATGATGATAAAATACTTTTAAGTCAAGCTGCTTATATTAAAAAGATTTTGAATAAGTTCAAAATGAGTGATTGTAAATCAGTCAGTACTCCACTGGCAAGCAAGCTTAATTATGAATTATTAAATTCAGATGAATGGCATGACGCGCCTTGTCGGAATTTAGTTGGTTGTCTTATGTATGTTATGTTATGTACACGTCCAGATTTGGCCACTGCTGTTAATATTTTAAGTCGATATATGAATAAAAATAATGCAGAATTATGGCTATGTTTGAAAAGGATTCTTAGATATCTAAAAGGGAATATTGATATGAAGTTAGAATTTAAAAGGAATTCGAGTTTTGAAAATATATTTGTAGGGTACGCAGACTCTGACTGGGGAGGAAATGAAATCGATAGAAAGAGTACAACTGGGTTTTTATTCAAAATGTTTAACCAAAATCTTATATGCTGGAATACAAAAAGGCAAAATTCAGTAGCTGCTTCATCGACTGAGGCAGAATACATGGCTTTGTTCGAAGCTGTAAGAGAAGCTTTATGGTTAAGATCCCTATCAGAAAGTGTTCATATTAAATTTGAAAGACCTATAAAAATATATGAAGATAATCAGGGATGTATTAGTATAGCTAATAATCCCTCATGCCATAAAAGATCTAAACATATTGATATAAAATATCATTTTACGAGAGAACAAATAGAAAATAATGTAATTTGTATTGAGTATATTTCCACAGAGAACCAACTTGCCGACATTCTAACTAAGCCGTTACCCGCTCCACGCTTTATGGATTTACGAAGAAAAATGGGACTGGATGAAGCAAATAATGAATGATCCGAGCCACACGACAACAATGAATATGAATATTTTTTTTAACCATTACTATTTAATTTTAAGAAGTGATCTGATTGGGTTTTTTTGGGTTTTCCCAATCCTAGCAGCGAATGCTGGATCACAGAATTGTACGTTCCCAATAGAAAAGAAAAGAAAAGAAAGAATACAAGCAAGCACAAGCCACATAGATTAAGTTGAAACATGTAATATTAATTTTAATTTTTTTATAATGCTATTTTTGAGGGGGCGTATTGAATATACCTAAGAATATCCCCATCATAATTTATAGTATATACCAAAACCAGCATTATAATGTTATCGATCTCTGGTAACACCAAAGACGTGAACCACGCGATTTATCTCTCTCTTATTTCTGATCTCGTAAGCTGTGGTTGATTGTGCTGTGCTAAATAAAAGAAACGATAATTAAATAAGAAATACGCTGATATATTTATTTAAACTTGGAATCCCAACAGAAACAATAAGAAGACGACTCAGAGATAATAACCTCATTTCAAGATGTCCAAGAAAAGTACCGTTACTCACAAAAAAACATGCCGCTAAACGTTTAAAGTTTGCAAAACAGCAGTTGAGTTGGCCATTGGAGAAGTGGAGGAATATTTTGTGGTCGGATGAGTCAAAAATAGTTTTGCTTGGAGGCCGTGGCTCTCGGCAGCTTGTTAGACGACCACCCTTATGTGCTTTTTCTCCAAAATATACCTTAAGAACGGTAAAGCACGGTGGTTTATCAATTATGATTTGGGCAAACTTTTCATACTATGGAGTTGGGCCAGTATATTGGATCAAAACTATCATGGACCGTTATTTATATGTCAAAATTTTAAACGAAGTGATGCTTCCATATGCTGCCGAGGACATGCCACTTGTTTGGACGTTCCAACAGGACAACGATCCCTAACATACGAGTAAACTCGCCAAAGAGTGGTTCGCGGCCGATGAAGTTAGTGTCATGGAGTGGCCTGCACAGTCACCCGATCTTAATCCAATTGAAAATTTATGGTGTGACGTGAAGAGAGCAGTCTCGAAAATAGGACCAAAGAATAACATTCAACTTTGGGAAGCTGTACAAATGTTTTGGAGCTCTATTCCAGTGAAGAGATTTCAAAATTTAGTTGATTCCATGCATTAGCGCTGTGCATCCGTTATTGCAAACAAAGGATATGCAACTAAATATTAAAATAAGCCTTAAATATAGTTCTATTATATACATTTAATCATTTAATCTTTAAACGTTTTTTTTTGGCCGTGGTGAATTTTTAAAAGTTTCACTACTATTATTTTGAACGAAAACATTTTGGTAAAATTCCACATTTTTATTTTTTTTTTGAAAAATCTTATGAATTATCCTAAGTTGTTACGTATTTTTATTACCTACTATTAGCTGAGTTTCAATGAAAATTAAAAACATTTTGCAAAAACGTTTCAAAAGTTATTTTTTTGCGGTTTTTAGATAACCTCTGCGGGCACTACTATTATTTTGACCGCAGCTGTATATCACGTATGACCATACACAAAAAGAACCATACACAAAAAAATTACACAATTACACAAATAATTAGATTGAAAAAAAAAAAAATAAGTAAAATAAATGAATTATATATAAATATCACTTTTGATTCAAAACAATACTTTCTGATTCAAAACAATTTGTAATAAATTAAACTACATATAAAAAAAAAATTAAAAATATTTTCATTTATATTAAATATACACCTAGAAAATAACTCCATATAATTACGTTATTTTTTAAAAGGAGGGAGATGTAGTATGTTCACATATCGAATGCACACTGTACTCAGTGTTACGCATCGATTTAAGTACAGAGACCTTATTTGGCATTTTGCATTTGGCCACAATAACAAAACACAAATATATAAATCTAGCAGTTCCCGAGTGCCCGGTTATATGACCGCCCTCGAATGCGTGGGAACTGCAATCTAAGCATATTTGATATGTGCGACCGCTCCGACGGCCAAGTGAACATAGTATCTCTCTCTTCTCATATATAAAGACAATTATACATAAGCGTCGACCGCTGCTCTGCCGGCGTCTCTGCCGACATAGCCGGCCGATCTTAGCTTTATGCAAACATGTAATAGAATTAAGAAATCAGAATTGAAAATAACAAGAAAGAAAAGCTAACTTCGGGCGGAGCCGAAGTTGATATACCCTTGCAGAATACTCTATAATTATATTCTCTAAGATTATTCCTATGATGCATTCTTAATACTCATAAAAAATCCAAAACTTCCTAACTTTACAAACACCAAAGTTATGGCATTTCCAATCGTTCAGTTATATGGCAGCTATAGGATATAGTCGGCTGATCATTATGAAATTTGGTAGGTCGGATTGATTGGCCAAATATAAAACCCATAGAAAATCCCAACTTTCTAACTTTACAAACACCAAAGTTATGGCATTTCCGATAAATCAGTTATATGGCAGCTATAGGATATAGTCGGCCGATCCCGGCCGTTCCGACTTATATACTGCGTGCAAAGGAAAGAAGGGTGTGTGCAAAGTTTCAATTCGATAGCTTTAAAACTGAGAGACTAGTTTGCGTAGAAAAGACAGACGGACAGACGGACAGACAGACGGACAGACGGACATGGCTATATCAACTCAGGAGGTGATCCTGATCAAGAATATATATACTTTATAGGGTCGGAGATGCCTCCTTCACTGCGTTGCACACTTTTGACCAAAATTATTATACCCTCTGCAAGGGTATAAAAAGCTTGGGAGCGTACCTCTGAGTCGCTCCCAATTCAACAACAATTTTTTAACAAAGCCTCATAAAGGAAACATAACACAGTTAACCGGTTGATTAACAGTTCCTGTGGGCACTCTTTTATTTTGTACTTGTTGCTGCTGATTGTATGGTTTCTTATATTGATTCCATTTATTAAAATTATTATTCTGATAATTATTTCCCTGATTAAAGTTATTATTGGGCCTATTCTGAATCTGCAAAGATTCGTCTATTTCCATAGGCTCTGGCTTATGCTTAGGTTGTCTGTATGAATTCCATTGATTTTGTTGATTATAAACAGGATTCCCCCCTGATTGAAATTATTATTTCGGTTCTGATTAAAATTATTTTGATTTTGCCAATTATTATTAAAGTTATTATTTTCCTGATTAAATCTAAAGTTGTTATTGTTCTTTTGATTATTGTTATAATTATTTAGTTGTCTTGGTTTGTTGTTTAAAAATATTTGACCGTTACCACTTTGGTTGTGCTCGGTGATTTTTTTCTGTGTAGTTGTAAAAGAATTTGCAAAATGTGCTCTCATGCTATTACTTTGATGTTCCTGTACTATAACCATACCATTAGGTAAATCTTGGGGATTCATAGAAAAGATTGTGTCGGAAATATGACCGTTAAGGCCCGTTATAAAAACTCGAAGGGCGGTTTTTCTATGTTTTTCATTCATTTCCTGAGTAATCGGTTTGTTACCTCCGTAAGTCATAATTGTTTTGTTAATTAATAAAGTCAATTTTCTATTGACTCCTCCATAATAGTCCATTATGGATAATTTACCCTGGCTGAGAACACTTAACTCCTGTTTAATAATATGGATAGGACGATTGTCACTAAGTCTAGTCTGGCCATTATGGCATCGAAGTTTAAAACTGTACCGTTATAGGTTAAGGCGTCATTGGCCATCCCTGTTATTTTGTTTCTTAATATTGATAATGCTGAAAAAAATCTTTCGCTACCTCTGGCCTATTGACCCATAGCTATTTAAGCTGATTCCCTCTAGCTAACATATTTGTCTTCTTCACCCCTATACTCTCTAACAGATTTTATGATCTCATAAGATGTTTCGCATTTAATATTTAAATCAACTATTTCTACTTGATAATCTTCAACTTTCATTTTGTTAATTTTTGTGCGAAATTAATAATCCTAGTTCATGCCAGAGCCAAACATGTACTCTTCCTGATCCCGTTGGAATTTTTGGTTTTAAGTGTTCCAGTGAGTGGAAACCACATCCGCCGCCGAAAAGAAGGGCTTTTGTTTAATGACAAGCAAAAAAATTGATGTACAATTTTTTCTTCATTTTTAAGACTTCAAATAAATGGATGCAAAGTTACAAGCCAAAAAAATAATATTTGTACATTTACCAGCCCATTGAAAATCGTCAAAATTTGAAATATATTGTTGTCCGATTTCAAATTAATAAGTCCGTAATCCCATAATATTTAAATATTACCAAATCCCAAAGATCAAACATAAAATTAAAAACAACTAAGTAATACAATTTTGGAAATTTCTTTTCCCGATTGTTCCTACGGGAGCTATATGATATAGTCACCCGATCCGTCTCGTTCTGACATATATACTACCTGCAATAGAAAGACAACTTTTGGGAAAGTTTCAAGCAGATAGCTTTAAATCTGAGGGACTAGTTTGCGTAGAAACTGACGGACATACGAACAGACGGACGGACAGAAAATATATACTCAGATCGACGAAAACTGTACGCCAGTCATGAGAGAGCGAGAGGCAACCGGTCGGTCCTCAGATCCACGAAAAAAATAACAGAAAATTGCATAGTGTTGCCAGTCTGCGGAAATGAACTTTGGCTGAACCGTAGCGAAAAGATTAAAAAATGTAATCTTTTGGCGTGCGCTTCTCACTGAAAATTTTAAAAAATGGATTGAAAAAATAAAAAAACCCGCAAAAGTCCATTGCAGGAGTGATGTGAGGACAATCTGGGGTGCCTCTTGTCAGAGCAAAACGTTTCTTACGTCAAAAATGTACGAAAAAACACAATTAAATTAGCAAATAATTATCAGTAAATTAAAAAAAAAAAAACAACTGTTAAATTTAAATTTTATTGTTTTTTAATTTCTTTGTACATCGACAGACTTGTCTTGCCAAGGTAATTGATAATATCTTTTAAAGGCTCTTTGCCGCAAATACGATATTTGAAATTTAACTGCTTTTCAACAAACCATGACAGTACGACCGTAGCACGCTTAATTCTGATGAGCTCTCGAAATTTAGGCAACACTGGAAAGATTAAGGGCTTGCACCCACTAAAAACCCTTCCTCAACAGGCCTTCGGAAAAGCTTTTGCATTATTTTACAGTGGGGCCTCTTGCGCGCTGTGCGCGGTCATCTACTCATAGAAAGCTCTAAGGCTCGTCTCTACATAAATGCCAATATATACCACAGGAGAGGGGATCCCCAGAGCCTGTCTGATGCTCTGCGTCCAGCCTGCCCTTTAGATACTCTTCCCAGTCGTGTTTAGCATGCAGAGCGGTCGATGAGCTGATGTGGTTGCAGGGTCCCCCTCTCCTTTGCTTATCAAGACCAACCTCTGTGTCTTTCACGGATCGGGGAATATATACTGCAGGCACTGTTATACATATTTAATAGTACATCGGGGGTGCTCTTTGCGATGACTTTAAAAGCTTCGTTCGGTATATTGTCGGGTCCTGGTGCTTTTCTATTCTTCAAGCTGCCTTAGTTAGTTCAACCTTTCGTTTTCTTATGCGAATGGCAATATTAAGAAGCTTTTTCGCCTTCTTGTACTCCTCCTCCTGTGTAGCGAAGTTTCCGCTTCTCCTAGCTCGTGTGAGATGACGCTTATAGCGGAGGTCGTCCGTCCACCATATTCCTACATGCTGAGCCGTTCTTCCTTCAGTACTGAAAGATATGTACTCGTGGTCGCTTCCATTGTAGATGTCTAAGACTTCCCAATCTAATATTCTGTGCGCACAGTTCTCTGATACTAGCGTTATATATAGTATTGTGCCTATTTGGCCCATTCGCTGAAACGTCGGAGCCCTGCCCACGTTAGCGACTACCAATCCAACTCTTGCTGACATATTTCGGCCTCTGGTGTTGGTTGTTGGCATGCTCCATTCTTCTGCTCTAGAGTTGAAGTCACCAGCTACTATAAGGCTTCCATGCATTTGCCGAGCTATGTCTTCAATGTCATCCATTTTATATTAGAAAGCTTCTATTGTATCGTTCGGGGTTAGATAACAACTGAATATGGTGCATTTTTTAAGTTGCACATATACGTAGCAGCTACCTCTACCATCACCGAGACATCGTATGTCATCCGCAGCTGGGATCCATATAGCTGCAGCCTTATCTTGATTTTCCAGCCAGATACCGGGTTGTTTCACTCTATATTGTTCGCAGATTATAACCACATCCACGTAATGTTTTAGCACTTTTTGAGACAGCTGGTCATCTGTTATACGGCTCTGTGAAGGTTTGCTTGTAGGATTTTAATATTTGGGCTTTGTGGGAACTGGCTGCGCAGTTACTCGTCCCAGGGAAATGATTGAGATCCGCGCGGTTTTCATATGCACACAGACATTATTTCGGTGTCTTCGTGCAGTTTCTCATCTTGTACCCCGGCTCTTCACACCTATTACATAGAGCTCTCCTATCTGGTCCCGAGCAATCCCCTTGTAGGTGGCCTACCCCAAAGCATCTGAAGCAGCGTGTAACTTCGATGCACCGTTTCACTCGGCATCGCGTACATCCAATAATGATTTTGGCTCCTTGCTAATTTTAGCTGCTTCTTCTGTTGGCAATATAACGAACGCACGTTTTTGCTCAGAATTGTTTGCGCCAGTCAGTCTCACGTTGAATTCCTGACTCTGCTCGCCTATAATTGACTTGATTGCAGTTATGACTTCCTCGTTTGTCAGACTGTCTAGGTCTCGTATCTCCAACTTGCTTAACGGCCTGATAGTCCTCACTGTGGCGTTTTCTTTGAGCGTGTGCTTAATGCTTTCGCAAAGCTTCTCGGACTTACTTCCCTTCGATAACTCGAGAAGAAAATCCTCTGTCTTGGTTTTCCTGACTGAGCGGATGGCTATATCGGTCTCGTCAGGATTCAAGTTTTCCCTAAGCTCCCTCAACACCTCGGCGTAGCTCCTGCCTTCTGCGGGCTTGACCAATACAGCTTCTGGGCGGGATCTCCTTTTCTCTCAGGGTTAACATTAACTGCTTTGAGATGTTTTGGGTTTTTCCTTCTTCCGAGTTACTGCTTTAAAGCCTTCCTTTACTTTTCGACTTTTTAAATGCCTTTTGTTGGCCTCAGCCGCCAAGTTAGCTTCCTCGACTCTATTTCGACAGTCAACCAGCTTTTCCTGTAGTTTTCGACAATATCAAGGAGATCGCTCAGCTCTGACGCTCCGTCTTTAACATCCATACTGATGTTTCGCTGCCTTAGCATCGCATGCTTAATTTGTCGATCGTTTCCTCTTCTAGGGCTCTCATTTTATAGATGACCTCTTGTCTTGGGGAGCCTACCGTAGGTCTGACATCTTGGGATGAAGGGGTTTGCTGATCCTCGTGCTGTATTGCCTTTGATGGGTTAGGTTGTTCCTCGAGATGAACCACTTGCGCCGTCATTCCTTCTTCTGTAACGCCTTGATCTGGCGACCTTATAATTTGTCTAGTCTTCTGGAATGCTCCTCTCTTTCCTTCAGAGGCAGTTAGCAACATGAACGCGGAAGCGTTGAGAAATCACTGCTTCATTGTGAGTAGGAGAAATGGCTGAGGGCATTTCAGATCTACGCTGAATCAGAGGAGATTACTGCGGGCAAGCAAAAGAGGACGAAGATACTTAATCGAGGTGGAACGCAGCTACAATCTGTAGAGTATTCACTATCAGGCGCCTTGGTCGAATTCAACGGTGCTGATATTTAGGAGTTTGATTCAATCTAGTTACGAGAGCAAACCCAGCGATTTTGAGAGAAATTACCCTCTACCGACATTTGAAGCGTTCATGACTTATTTTTCCAGGCAAGACCTCAAGGACGCATACCACCAGCTAAAGCTAGACGAGCAAAACCAACATCGTGTATAACTCCACTTGGATTATTTCGTTATAAGCGTTTGCTGCCACCACAGATATTCCAAAGGAGACTGGAGCAATTACTGTCAGCACCCACAAATGTCCTAAATTACATAGATGACATCATCGTTTTTGGCAAAATTGAGGACGAGATTGATGCGGCGTTGAAAAGAGTTTGCGGCATTCTACAAAGCCTCTAAGATAAACGTTTTGGGACACATATAATGGTTTCATTGAGGCCGATCCAGAGGAGATTAACAACCTCACAATCTTTCACCCTCGAAGGAACAAGAAGGAGACTCGCAATTTTCTAGGGCTTGTAAGAGAGAGTTAGCCAATAAAACTGACTGCTAAGAAAGAGAGACTACTAAGAAAGTTCATATGGAGTCCTGAGGAACGGAATGCGTTTGACAAATTGTAAGAATGCTTTTTGCTGGGGTCGGCGTCTCAGTCAGCCCAGAATCCTCATCAGATAAAATTTGTTATCTTTGAGACAGTTGAGGGGCGGGTATCACTATGTTTTCTTTGGTAAATTCTTACTCGGGTCACCGAGTCGTGTACAAAACGCTGTGGACGGGCCTGGACATGCACCGGCGGCCACGTAGCGGCTGACACTACAGTGAAAACTCTATGAAAAAGTCGGGTGATATAGATATTGTAATCGTGGCTAACCTTAGTGGCACAAACTATTGCGAACAGGCCCGGGATACTCGCAGACGGCTCTGTCGCAGCTAATTCTACTGAGAAAACCTCTACGAAAATGCTCGGATATACACTGACAGCACGATCGGAGGTAACACTGGTGGCCCGATTTATTGCGAACAGGCCCGGAATAATCGCAGACGGCATTGTCGCAGCTGATCCTGCTGAGAAAAACCTCTACGAAAATGCCCGGAATACTCGCAGACGGCATAATCGGAGGTAACACTGGCGGCCCTAATTATTGCGAACAGGCCCGGAATACTCGCAGCTACGACAGCTGATCCTGCTGAGAAAAACCTCTACGAAAATGCCCGGAATACTCACAGACGGCATAATCGGAGGTAACACTGGTGGAGCTACTCTCGCTTTATTTCAAGGGTTTCCTTTTCTAAGCCCTGTCTGTCCCTGTCGCACTCAATATGCTCTGCGTTCTCTTTATCTCTTTCGCCACGTGCCTCGAGGACTTGCGTTTTCTTGAGTTCGGATTTTTTCGTTCGCCACAATTTTTCAACTTCACGGGCGTCGTTCCCGCTTCAAGTCCCTGATCACCGTGTGGCCGTTGCTCTCTTTTCCAGAAAACCTTTCCTGTGGGATTTCGTCGTGGTGGTTTCTTTCTGGTATTTTCTGTGGCGTGATCGTGGTTTGTGTACTGACTTCGGCGGGGAAACTTAACTATTATCCTAGCTTTTTCAATAGTTTTGGCGGCCACTTAGGGCTAATTCCAATTATAAACTTCATAATTAACGTTTCTTAACAAAATGATAAAATTATATTTAACTAAAAATTTGATTTTTCACAAGACTAACATCATGTCTGACGGATATCAGAAACTTTCAACACTTTGATCCAAAGCACAAAATGCAATTAATCGCAGACGCCAGTCCGGTTTCATTAGGAGCTGTATTACTACAATTTCATGAAGACGATGAGCCGAAAATAATATCTTTCGCTAGTCGAAGCCTGACAGATGTCGAAAAGCGCTTTTAACAGACCGAAAAGGAGATCCTATCATTGGTGTGGGCAGTAGAAAAATTCTTCTACTACCTAGCTGGTCTTGAGTTTGAATTGATAACCGATCATAGGCCACTAAAGACCATCTTCAAACGATTATCGAAGCCGGCTGCAAGGATCTTACAATGCATTGTAAGAATAGCACGTGAAGGCAAGACCTTGACAAGAAACGTGAGCCATGTGAAAAAGATTCCACAAACACAGTCAGCTGATACCGGCAATACCGTTCTGCAGCCTTCCCATTTTAGGACACCGGCGAAACCAAAAAAAAATGGAATCGACTACTGAGACGACATCGGCTGAAGCTGAAGCTCATCAATAAGGAAGTGATGTGGGAGCCGGTACCTCCGATCATCTCTGAGAGCGAGTCAAGATGACTCTAAATAACATTCCACTGTTAGTCTAATTTAATGTAAAGCAGTGTAAATCTATGAACCGAAGAGTACGGAGCACAGCGGCAAATATATGATTGAAACTGTTACTAATTGTTTGTATTATTGGTACAATTACTGGGTTAATACACGAGCTGAAAGATAAATTAATCGCACAAATATAATTAGTTCAAGCAGATTATAATAAAAAATGTACTCTAACAACTGATGCATTTACCTATTGGTGCTTTTCTTTATTAGGAAGGAAAACCAATTACATTTATTTCAATAACTCTAAACAAAACAGAATAATTATACGCAACAAATAAGAAGGGACTTTTAGCCATGAATGAGCTTTTAAAAGTTTGCGGATTTATTTATATGGCTTAACAACATCGAGATCCGAACAGGTTATCAGCCTCTTTCCTTCTCTATTTCTCAAAAAAAAACCCAAATATCGAAATTAAAAGATGGTACTCTTTCACTGAAAGTTGTTCAGTTATCCGCCAGGAGCAAAAATGTTGTTGCGAATGCTTGATCAAGAAGTCTTTAAATACATTGTTAGATATAAGCCAATTAATTGAATAATGATCTGTCCACAAGCGACTTCGTACTTCTTTTGGACCTTATATATATATGTGTTTAAATAACCGTGACAAAGTGAATAATTAAAGTGACAAAAATAATATTGGAAATCGGCCACAATTGGCCACAGCATTAATTCGGCCAACATTGGAAAAAAACGAGCTATTTTTCGGGGAAAAGGGCAGTAGCAGCTACCTTAAAATACAGGGGCATAACCATGAAGTCCCCTAACACCTTCTAAGGAATGTGTTCGAAAAAGACGAAATGTGCGAGTGGCAATCCGCCTCTTACGCCGCCGATGGAAAATAATTAAAATAAAACCAATAGAAGACAAAATGTGTGAGGGGCAATGCGGCTCTTACGCCGCCGATGGAGAGTATTTAAGATAAAGTCAAAAGAAGACACCTAGTGTGAGTGGCAATCCAATAACAATACAATAAATTCCAACATTTTGTTTACTTTAGTTGAATACATAAATATGACCACATTAGAAGTATTTATTTATTTTATTTTAACAAAATTATATCAAGTGTACAATACTAAATCTAAAGAATTTTTTATGAGTACTAGCTAACGGGGCATTCGACTCGAGACGTGTGTATTTTTACCTTATATGATTAATTTAGCTTGTTTGACAAATTTGTTAATGTTTAATATATTCTCTTGAGAGAGGGTTTTTAAAAGCTGTGATACTCGCTGTGTGCCAAATATGGACAATTTAATGCTCTGTAATCGGCTGCAGGTGTCCAGGAGGTGATCCACGGTAAGATCATTACCGCGCAGTTGGCATATTG
Source organism: Drosophila carrolli (assembly GCA_018152295.1). NCBI lineage: Eukaryota > Metazoa > Arthropoda > Insecta > Diptera > Drosophilidae > Drosophila > Drosophila carrolli. The sequence continues at coordinate 87,162 of JAECXJ010000262.1, forward strand.
TCTGCGATGTTCCCACCAGTATGCGTTGGTGAGTGGATTGAGTGTGTTCGATGCGTAGGCGGACGAATGTCCCGCAAGACCTTCTTCCAGTATTGGGCTGAGGGTTGAACGTGTTACAAGTTGGGTTTATTGTTCGATATCTGTGCATCTGTGGTGGTCGAGTCGGAGACTCTAGAACCATCGGTAAAAATCCAGGTTTTGTGCCCCAGATCTGATTGTACACTCAAAAACCGTTTTTAGAATTCTTGAGGACATGTATTTTGTTTAGCACCGTTGTAGATTTGAGTGTTTATGTTCGGCTTTTTGGAGCCCCAAAATGCTGGCGATTTAAAAGACTTCCTGGGCTTAGGTATGGGTAGGTCGAGCGGTTAGATATAGCTGGCGCAACGTCTCAGTGTGGATATACATTTGTATTTCCGTTTTTGCTTGAAGGTTGAGTAGGCGGTTTGATGAGGTGTATAGCTTTGCGATGAGCATCATCGTAGTTTGTTCTATGCGGGATTGAATACCCGGTAGACCGGACTCTGCCAATGTGCATGGTATTGGAGATGTGGGGAATGCATGAATTGCGCGGCGCACTGCCCAGTGGTAGGGCGCTTGAATTTTTTATAGGTGCGATTCGGCACACCAACCGAAGATTGGCAGGCCATAGTCTATTTTTGAGAGCATTAGAGCGCGCGTAATATTTAAAAGAATCTTAGTGTGTTTACAGGTGTATTTAGATGATAGGAATTTAATAATAATAAATCTAGTTTCAAGCTGTTGTCTAAGAATTTTACAGTGTTGATGGAAAAGAAGTTTCGAGTCGAAGGTTATACCCAAAATTTTTAAGAAGTTGACATTTTTTATTTTGTGGTTGTTAAAGTCTAAGTCGGGAAGGTTGAATCGGTGTTTGCGGCAAATATGTAGTAGCTGGCATTTATCAATAGCAAAAGAGGCACCAGAGGTTGCTACCCACAAGTTAATTTCGTACAGTATTTCCAAAAATTTTGTTTAAACAGTATTAATATTTTTTATATTTGTGAAAATGATAGCGTCGTCTGCATATACTGATATATGGATGTCTTTATGTCGAGATAAAATGCTGTTGATTTCTTCAAATGCTATCATAAATAAAACTACAGAAAGCGGAGAACCCTGAGGAATTCCGTTGTGCAAAATGTGGGAGTTCGAGGTGACATTGTTTATTCGAACCCTGAAAGAGCGATTGGTCATGAAGGCCTTGACAAGGTTGTAAAGTCTTGGACCAATGCCCCAGCGCCCGAATCTACAAAGAACCAGAGAAGACTCTAGGCAATTATTTTTTCAAGAGTTTTACCTAGACAGGACAAAAGGGAATTAGGACGGTAGCTGTTAATATCAGAAGGGGGTTTGTTAGGTTTCGAGATGGGGATAATGGTGGCTGAGCTCCATGTATGTGGGTATGTTCCGGATTGTAGCGTTACATTAAAGATATCCAAGAGTTTGGCTTTCAGAAGATATGGTAAGTTTTTGAGCATACCCTATCGGCCCCAGGACTTTTTCCTTTTGCGCTTGCTATTGAGGTTTCTATTTCCAGAAGGGTGAAATTGGAATCTAAGCATGTTGCGGATGTTGATAGTGAATCTGGGAGATAAGGTACCGATTTTTTCTAGTATGTATTCTGCTGAAAAGTTTATGTCGGAAGAGTATTTAGACCAGGCGTGGCCAAACTCTTCGGCGATGTTAAAGGATCCAGACAGAGTACCTGAGTCGGATTTTATGTATTTGAAAGGTGTGGGTGGAATGCCAGCTAAGAGTTTTACATCGGACCAGACTACTTTTTGGCTGGATAACAGGGAAATCTGGGAAGTGAATTTTTCAAGGCAGTTGCGCTTGGCTGAGAGAACTGTTTTTTTAAAGAGAGGGTTTGCTTTTTTGTAACTGATAAGGTTTATAAATAAAACAAACAACGGGGCCTTTGACTCGAGACGTGTGTATTTTTACCTTATATGATTAATTTAGCTTGTTTGACAAATTTGTTAATGTTTAATATATTCTCTTGAGAGGGGGTTTTTAAAAGCTGTGATACTCGCTGTGTGCCAAATATGGACAATTTAATGCTCTGTAATCGGCTGCAGGTGTCCAGGAGGTGATCCACGGTAAGATCATTACCGCGCAGTTGGCATATTGTCTGCGATGTTCCCACCAGTATGCGTTGGTGAGTGGATTGAGTGTGTTCGATGCGTAGGCGGACGAATGTCCCGCAAGACCTTCTTCCAGTATTGGGCTGAGGGTTGAACGTGTTACAAGTTGGGTTTATTGTTCGATATCTGTGCATCTGTGGTGGTCGAGTCGGAGACTCTAGAACCATCGGTAAAAATCCAGGTTTTGTGCCCCAGATCTGATTGTACACTCAAAAACCGTTTTTAGAATTCTTGAGGACATGTATTTTGTTTAGCACCGTTGTAGATTTGAGTGTTTATGTTCGGCTTTTGGAGCCCCAAAATGCTGGCGATTTAAAAGACTTCCTGGGCTTAGGTATGGGTAGGTCGAGCGGTTAGATATAGCTGGCGCAACGTCTCAGTGTGGATATACATTTGTATTTCCGTTTTTGCTTGAAGGTTGAGTAGGCGGTTTGATGAGGTGTATAGCTTTGCGATGAGCATCATCGTAGTTTGTTCTATGCGGGATTGAATACCCGGTAGACCGGACTCTGCCAATGTGCATGGTATTGGAGATGTGGGGAATGCATGAATTGCGCGGCGCACTGCCCAGTGGTAGGGCGCTTGAATTTTTTATAGGTGCGATTCGGCACACCAACCGACGATTGGCAGGCCATAGTCTATTTTTGAGAGCATTAGAGCGCGCGTAATATTTAAAAGAATCTTAGTGTGTATACAGGTGTATTTAGATGATAGGAATTTAATAATAATAAATCTAGTTTCAAGCTGTTGTCTAAGAATTTTGCAGTGTTGATGGAAAAGAAGTTTCGAGTCGAAGGTTATACCCAAAATTTTTAAGAAGTTGACATTTTTTATTTTGTGGTTGTTAAAGTCTAAGTCGGGAAGGTTGAATTGGTGTTTGCGGCAAATATGTAGTAGCTGGCATTTATCAATAGCAAGAGAGGCACCAGAGGTTGCTACCCACAAGTTAATTTCGTACAGTATTTCCAAAAATTTTGTTTAAACAGTATTAATATTTTTTATATTTGTGAAAATGATAGCGTCGTCTGCATATACTGATATATGGATGTCTTTATGTCGAGATAAAATGCTGTTGATTTCTTCAAATGCTATCATAAATAAAACTACAGAAAGCGGAGAACCCTGAGGAATTCCGTTGTGCAAAATGTGGGAGTTCGAGGTGACATTGTTTATTCGAACCCTGAAAGAGCGATTGGTCATGAAGGCCTTGACAAGGTTGTAAAGTCTTGGACCAATGCCCCAGCGCCCGAATCTACAAAGAACCAGAGAAGACTCTAGGCAATTATTTTTTCAAGAGTTTTACCTAGACAGGACAAAAGGGAATTAGGACGGTAGCTGTTAATATCAGAAGGGGGTTTGTTAGGTTTCGAAATGGGGATAATGGAGGCTGAGCTCCTTGTATGTGGGTATGTTCCGGATTGTAGCGTTACATTAAAGATATCCAAGAGTTTGGCTTTCAGAAGATATGGTAAGTTGTTGAGCTTACCCTATCGGCCCCAGGACTTTTTCCTTTTGCGCTTGCTATTGAGGTTTCTATTTCCAGAAGGGTGAAATTGGAATCTAAGCATGTTGCGGATGTTGATAGTGAATCTGGGAGATAAGGTACCGATTTTTTTCTAGTATGTATTCTGCTGAAAAGTTTCTGTCGGAAGAGTATTTAGACCAGGCGTGGCCAAACTCTTCGGCGATGTTAAAGGATCCAGACAGAGTACCTGAGTCGGATTTTATGTATTTGAAAGGTGTGGGTGGAATGCCAGCTAAGAGTTTTACATCGGACCAGACTACTTTTTGGCTGGATAACAGGGAAATCTGGGAAGTGAATTTTTCAAGGCAGTTGCGCTTGGCTGAGAGAACTGTTTTTTTAAAGAGAGGATTTGCTTTTTTGTAACTGATAAGGTTTATAAATAAAACAAACAACAGCCGGAGAGTGCAGACGTGTTTTGCGCGAGCTCCGGAAAAAAAACCGCTCAAAAGTGAAAAACAATAACTAAAAATACTGGAGTGGTGTAATAAAGGCAATCTTATTGCTAAAAACAGAAAATAATAATTAGTGCTATGTATAAAACTAGTGCAAAGTTATTATAAAAACTTAGAAGTGCCATAAGTGATAGCTCACTGAGCGGCGATTCAAAAAATGAGCGTAGAAGCGCCGTAGACCAGAGAAACAGTTATATCAGAATATATCAGATACAGAAGTAGAAAGAACTTCTTCAAAGAGCAACTCAGCCCTACTCACCATTGACAGTGCGAGAGCACGCTCTTGTTCTCCCGCCCTACTCACACCAACTCCCACTTCATGGAGCTTGCAGTGTAGAACCCCACCCCCAGCTTCGACTCACAGCCACGAGCACTTCGACCTCGTTAATTTCTGCAACCGCATCCACTGGAACAACAACATCAACGGTCGCCGTTAACAACAACGCGATTTCGAATGCGTTTGCAACTTCTGCAGCGCCGAATAAAACAACAAAGCCAATTGTAAGTACGAGTGCCAATATCGGCAAGATCAAACAACAACAAGTGGGTCCGGCTATACAGACTGGCATGGATCGTTACATCCAAATCAAACGGAAGCTAATCCCGCAAAAAAAAATGGTTGGAAATAAACCAAAACAAAATTACCCTAATAAAGGCAGCGAACAACCAGGGGCATCTAGTAACAACAGATTCGCCCTATTGTAGGAAATTGATAATAATCAATCCGAAGCTGGACACGCTGTTCAAAAGAAACCAAAGCCCCTACCAATTTACATAGGGAACAGAACTCAAGTGCCCTAGTAAAGAAAATTGTTCTTCCGTTCGGGAAGCACCACTTTCACCAGAGGCTTGCAACAAATTATTTGCAGGCTACATCTATAAAACTACAAGCAGGCAACGGCAGTATCACTATAGCCGCTGTCTATTGCCCACCGCGTTTTACAATAACTGAAGAGCAATTTTTGGACTTCTTCAATTCACTCGGAGATCGCTTTATAGCAGGAGGAGACTACAACGCCAAGCACACGCACTGGGGATCAAGACTCGTGACGCCCAAAGGAAGAAAACTGTATAAAGCAATCATACATTTGAGCAACAAACTCGACTATGTCTCCCCTGGCAGCCCCACATATTGGCCAGCTGACCCCAGAAAACTCCCGGACTTAATTGACTTCGCTGTGACCAAGAACATCACAAGAAATTTAGTAAGCGCCAAATCGCTATCGGACTTATCATCGGACCACTCGCCTGTTTTAATAACTCTCCTTCAAAGCCCGAAAGTAATCGAGCGAAAGTAATCAGGCTGACCTCGACTAGAACTAACTGGCTAAAGTACAAAAAGTACGTAAGTTCCCACATTGAACTAACACCACAGTTAAACATAGAAAACGACATCAACTTCTGTGCTGATGCGCTGGAGTCAGTACTCATGGCAGCAGCCAAAATCTCAACACCAGAAGATACAATCGTGCATAGCAACCAATACAAAACTAATCTGCAAATCGAACAACTGGTTCGGGAAAAACGACGTCTACGACGCGCTTGGCAATCCTGCAGATCGATAGAATCAGTCACTCCGATTAGAAACTCCTCGGGTACTTGGGCCCGCAGTGACGAAGACAGAGCCGACCTAATAACCCCAAAAATGAACCCCAAATTGAACTTCCAAACTGCGCAGAGGATGTTATATGCATGCTATTTAACGGGTCACAAAACTTGGCTACTACCCCAAAAAATGGAAAAAGTCTGTGGTTATAATGATACCGAAGCCTGGGAAAGACCACACAATTCTCTCATTGTACAGGCCAATAAGCTTACTATCTTGCCTGTCCAAATTACTAGAAAAATGCCTGCTCACGCGCATTACACCATATTTAAGAGAACAAAACTTAATCTCGGCACATCAATTCGGGTTTCGTGAAAGCCACGGAACCATCGAGCAAGTCAACTGGATATTCCTCGACGTCTTTCAGGCATTCGACCAAGTTACTTAAGTCGTACCTCTACCAAAGAGTCTTTGAGGTTAGATGCAATACAACGACATCCAACGAGTATAACATTGAAGAAGGAGTCCCACAAGGTAGCAGACATTTCTACGAACGAGAGGCTGACTACGTCCACATTTGCTGACAACACCGCAATCCTGAGCCGCCCAACTAGAGCAACAGCTCAACTGGCTGATCATTTGGTGGTAGTTGAGAAGTGGCTATCAGACTGGCGAATCAAAATTAATGAACAAAAGTGTAAACATATAACGTTTACCCCAAACAGACAATCGTGCCCCCACTAACTTTGAATAGTAATAATAAATAATATGTCGGGTGAATTGTCTTTTATAAGGAGTGTAAGTTCGTTGTAGTTGTTAAAAATACCATGGATATTCCATTGTATTATAGCAATTGACATGATATGATTATAAAGATTTTATTCTTGCTTGACTTTAATGTTATGTATTTAAGTGTAGGGATGTAAAAAAGGAGAGGATCGGGACTAAGAGTCGGGATCGTCCATTGTTACGTCAGAGTATACAGGGCTGTTTGGGGTGTGTGAAGAGATATTTTCGTTTGATTTTGATCTTGAGGTCAGTGAGGAGTTATTGTTGTCTTGTTCGGTTTGTCCTAAGAATTTTTGTACTTGTGATCTGAGAGCGCGAGATTTTGCTAAGTGTTTTTGAAGTGTACTTTCGTTGTTTGAGTTAGAGAATTCAGTTTAAAAAGAGTTATTAAGTGTGGTTTGTAATTTCTCTTTGGGAATCAAAGAGTTTGCATGCGTAGATGATAAGAGAGATTTTTGAGCTTTTAAACAGGTGGGTAAATCGGTATTGGTGGTCCTGTGGGATTCGGGAATTTTGTCGCAAGCGGCTGTTGTGTTCGGGTTTGCGACGACCGAGTAGGTCAGCGTGGAGTTGGTTGTCGTGCTTTGTTGTTGTTTAAAGATAATGCGAGCTTCTCGGAAGCTGTGTTTTCTTGTCGTTTTTATCTGTAGAGGATTTTTTTGTGCTTGGTATTGCGGGCTGGAGGGTGAGGAAGCGGGGTGATCGCCGCTGCAGTTTGCGCAGAAAATGCGAGTGCAAGGGACGGGAAGGTGGGGAGCGAGATTGTATGATACACAGGCGGCTGGGTTACCGCATTTCTTTAATGTGTGTCCTAATAGCTGACATGACTTACACCTCATAGGGTTTTGAACATATTCTATAACTCTAACAGTGTGCCAGGATATGTATAATTTTCTTGGAAGGGTGTAGAGGTCAAAAGTCACAAGAATTTTGCCAAATGGTTTGGGAGTGCCGTCGATCATTTTTGTGAATTTATAAACGCTGTGAACATTCTGAGACTTTAGCTCTTCAACAATTTCGTTTTCTGGGATGTTAATTAAGCAGGGTGCTTAAATGGTGCCTTTAACAAAGTTAAGAGAGTTGTGGAGTTTGCACTCGATGTCGCATAGCCTGGGTAAGAAGGTAGTTTTTGTGAATTTATTACCAACTTCTTTGGAATTGACCAGCATTAGAAGATTTAGAAGTCTTTGCTGATGTTTTTAAGATCTCTGTGGATTGCAAAGCAGGAAAAGTCTGATATGTTTTTTTCTGAGTTCTTGGATGATACAACTGTGAACCTTGAGTTTTTAAGCTGCGGTTCAGGGAGTTCGGAAGACTCGATTGGAAGTTTTTGAAATTGTCTTTTTTTTTGGATTTGGGGCTAGCGCTAAGACTGGCAAAGCGGTTATCCCCAAAATTAGGTGGCCCGGAGGCCATGGTTATAGAGTAAATTTGTTACAAGAATTGCGTTAGGAAAAACACGGTATTGGCGAAATGCCGGGCGATGAGAATTCGCGATAAGCAAGGCACTGACAAATGGATAGGCACAGACGTCCGCACTCGAAGAGAGATAGTCGGTGACTGACATTAGAAGTAATCCAGAAGGTTTACATCAAGTAAACAAATTTTCGTGAAAGGATTCTGACATTGGTCTCAACGACCCCGAGGAGCATATTAGAGCTCGAATATACTTATATGAAAATATATAGATTAGACTTCTCTCCATTAATACATTGCTCAAGTACACAAAAAGCAATATTATTGAGCACCATTCCAGGTGTACAGGTAAGATCAGTCATATACGATCTCGAAATACTTGGAAGAAATTTTATAATGATGGTTTCAAGGAAATAATTCATATTCCGTTAAATAATGGAATGGAATGAGTTATATGAGGAGTTAAATAAATTAAAACATGATTTTGACAAATCTTATAAGTCATTAACATAAAACCAAACAATACAGCAAATTACTATAAATAAACATGCTGAAATATTAGTAACAATGCCAGAGAGGTCTCAAGTATATATGTTCTTGATCAAACTACAATCGAACTTAATATCAATAAAACAAAAGTACAATATAACTATTTCGGTACCAACTATTTTGAATTGACAGTAGAAACTGGAGAAGAACCAGAATCATCATATATAAAGGATGTAGCAAGCTCCATACCCGAATTCAATGGCCAATAGCTGTCAAATTGGTTGACTTGACAAACGGACCATTTGAACACTTGGCTATCGAAGTAATTAAGTCGAAAATAGTAGGTTCAACCTTATACAAGGTGCAAAATGAAACCACTATTATGGCAATAATCGCGAAACTGGAAGCCAATGTCGTCGGTGAAACATCCGACGTTCTAAAGGCTAAAATGACTAAAACAACGCAGAAAGGAAAAACTGCTGAAAAATTCACCACTGAAATAGACAATTTACGAAAGTTACTTGAAGCTTCGTATATTGATGAAGGTTTATCATCCGAACATGCTGATAAATTTAGCACAAAAGAAGCCATCACAAAAATGATCAAAAATTGTGAGCATGGCAGACTAAAAACCATTCTGGAAGCTGGTAATTTTACAACGATGAACGATGGCGGCACGACGTAAATACAATGTAGTACGGAAATGACAGGCAACGCGAACTCTATTATACGCACCTGGGGGACAAGCCCATCGAGGTAATTTTCGTGGTAAAGGAGGTCGTGGTAACTACAACGGTCACTACCACTACCAAAACAATGGCTATTACCGAAACAACGTGGTAACTACAACGGTCACTACCACTACCAAAACAATGGCTATTACCGAAACAACGGTTATAACCAAAATTATAATAACCAATAACTATAATAATAGAGGTCGCTTAAATTATAAAGGAAACAACCGTGGCGGAGCCAATAACGGAAACAACAATAATAACAACAGTTATGTAAGAATAGCCCAAGACAACTCCGTAAACTCCAAACCCCCTTCAGAAGCACAACAGTAAACCAAAAGGTTTACACCATCAATTTTAGTAATAAAACATTCGTAAACTTTTATAAGACAGAAAAACAAATAAAAAACTTGTTTTCTTAGTAGACACTGGTGCAGACATTTCAATATTAAGAGAAAATTCTGACATTTTTTATGGCATTCAGGAAAAGGATCAAATTACCATTCAGGACGTAGGGCAAGAATTAATTAAAACCAGAGGATTAATTTCCATAGATACAGGTAAATATAATATATATATTCCACATGATTTTCATATAGTAGATTTGCATTTCGCAATACCAAGTGATGGAATAATTGGCATTGATTTTATAAAGAAATTTAATTGTCAACTAGACTTCAATCCCACTGAAGATTGGCTCATAATGAGACCAAAAAATTTGAATTTCCCAATTTATGTTCCAATAACATACAGTTCTGGTAATAATTCCATAAGTCTACCAGCAAGATCTCAAGTGGTCCGAAAAATTCACTTATCATCAAAGGAAAATAGTGTACTAATTCCCAACCAGGAAATTCAATATGGCATTTATGTTGCAAACACAGTTGCAACTACGAAAAATGCATTTCTCCGATTACTAAATATAAACAGTACAGGGTTGCCCATATTCGACGGACCCATCTGACGACGCCATAACTTTTGACAGAGATGCCAGATCGCTTAATGACATACCGCGTTTGAAGCGTCAGTCCAAGCTGATTTTTACCATGGAACAATACACGCCACGCGAGCGCTCTGAAATAGTTGAAATTTACATTCAACAGAACAAGTCAATTTTGGAACAAAATTATCATGTCCGATGAAGCCCATTTCCATTGAATGGGACCGTAAATAAGCAAAATTGCCGTATTTACGCCACTGAAAATCCTGAGAAGATTCAAGAAGTGCCTCTTCACGACGAAAAAGTCACAGTTTGGTGCGGCGTTAGTTCGAAAACGGTCATTGGGCCGTTTTTCTTCCAAAATGAAAATGGCCATGCTGTTACCATCAACCAGGAGCGTTATCGCGACATGATGACCAATTTTGTGATGCCAATTATTCGTCGAAAGCGTATGAGGCAGTTCTGGTTTCAACAAGACGGCGCTCCACCGCACACAAGTCGCATAACAATCGATTTTCTGAAGAAATTGTTTCCGGGCCGTTTGATGTCGAAAAGTGGTGATTTGGACTGGCCACCGCGTTCGCCCGATTTGACGCCGCCTGACTTCTTCTTGTGGGGATATTTGAAGTCAAAGGTTTACGTTAACAAGCCAGGACCCTAGAAGAGCTCAAGGACAACATTCGTGAAGAAATAGCCGCTATTCCGGCCGAAATGTTGGCGAAAACGATGGAAAATGCTGCAAAAGGGCACAATACGCCATCAACGCCAGAGGCGGCCATTTGAAAGATATCATATTCAAAAATTGATGTAAACAAATCTACTTGGAACAAATTAAATGATTAAGATTGCCAACCGCCAAGTTTTTATTTTTTTCTTTGATTTTTTAAAAAAACATGGGTCCGTCGAATATGGGCAACCCTGTACTAATAAAATAAAAAATATTAAAGAGTTAGAATACGAAACACTTTCGAACTACGAAATAGTTCAAACTAATCCCGAATTAAGAGAAAAAACTGTCTTACCTCAACTAACAATAAACGTTCCACCACAATTCAAGTCAAAATTAACAGATATATGCACCAAATATAGTGATATATTCGGACTCGATACCGAATCAATTTCCACAAATAATTTTTAAAACAAAAGTTAAGATTGAAGGATGACGAACCCGTGTACATAAAAAATTATAGAAATCCTCATAGTCAAAAAGACGAAATTGAAGAACAAGTCCAAAAGCTAATAAACAACAAAATAGTGGAACCCTCTGTATCACCATACAATAGATCACTTTTGTTAGTACCGAAGAAATCTCTTCCCGGTTCCGACAAGAAAAAATGGGGATTAGTAATTGACTGTCGTCAGATTAATAAAAAAACTGTTGTCGGGTAAATTTCCGCTACCTAGAATTGATTATATTTTGGATCAACTAGGAAGAGCGAAATATTTCTCATTTCTAGACTTAATGTCTGGTTTCCATCAAATTAAACTGGAAAAAAGTTCAAGGGACGTAACGTCTTTTTCGACAAGCAATGGTTCATCTCGCTTCACGCGACTACCATTCATACCATAGTCATCGGTTGTTCTGAAAATCACATGCTTAAAAATTTAACTGATGTTTTTAATAAATGTGGAACATACAATCTTAAATTACATCCTGAAAAATGTTCATTTTTCATGCATGAAGTAACATTTTTGGGACACAAATGCACAAACAAAGGAATCTTGCGTCGTTAAAAATTACCCAGTTCCACATGATGCGGACAGCGCTAGAAGATTCAATGCTATTTGCAATTATTATAGACGTTTTATCAAAAATGTTGCAGAATATTCTCGTCACATAACAAGATTATGCAAAAAGGATGTTGTTTTCGAATTGACAACTGATTGCCAGAATGCCTTCGATCAACTCAAATCGGCACTAATAAATCCAAATTTATTACAATACCCAGACTTCAGCAACGAATTTTGCATAATAAAGTAATTGCAAGTAAGCAAGCATGTGGAGCAGTTTTAACTCAAAACAAAAATGGACTCCAACTCCCAGTTGCATATGCATCAAGGGTGAAAGTTATAAAAGCACAACAGGACAAGAAGGGGCAGCTATTCATTGAGCAATAGCATATTTCAGACCATATATTTATGGTAGACACTTCACTGTCAAAACAGAACACAGACCACTTAACTACCTATTTTCAACGGTAAGGCCCAGTTTCAAATTAACTCGAATGAGACCTGAACTAGAGGAATATAATTTTACAGTGGAATATCTGAAGGGCAAGGATAACTGTGTCGCAGATGCATTATCAAGAATAACCATCCAAGAGTTAAAACAAATCACTGAAAATATATTAAAAGTCACTACAAGACAAACAAGTAGAAAAAAAACATGCGCAGGAAAAGAACAAGAAGAATCGCCTAGGCAATTTCTACCGAAAGCTTCAAAGCCCAACGTATATCAAGTCACTCAAAATGATGAAGTACGTAAAGTATGTAAATAAAAATTTCTGTTTTTTTTAATTGCTTTGCTATTTATTTATTGAAACTTCTCCTTTCGGATACTAACAATAAGTGTATCAAATCTTATAGTAATCTAACTAACAGTCATAGGACTGGTACTGAGTAATGCGCCCCTGAGAATTATTGCTGGGTTGGAAGGTCGTTGCGTTTAAGGCGGGTTCTGCTGGAAACCCGAGACAAGTCTCTTGCGAGATGATTTGGGTGCACGGAGAGTTTTTGTTTGTAGGTCGTCTTTTGTTTGTCAATTTCATCTTTTACTGCAGGAATGCCGAGGTCTCTGTGGATGTTTCTTGCATTCGATGTATCTTCTGCAGGTTAGTCGTCTGTCTAGGTGGACGCCGAGATGCGTTACTTCGTCGACTTGGGGAATCGGAGTACTATTCAATGATAGTGGAGGGCATGTTTGCCTGTTGAGAGTAAACGTTAGGTGTTTACATTTTTCTTCATTTATTTTAATACGCCAATCAGATAGCCACCTCTCAACTACGATTAAGTGATTGGCTTGTTCTGTTGTTGCTTGGCTTGGGCTCCTCGAACGACTTAGGATTGCAGTGTCGTCAGCGAACGTAGATGTTGTTAGCTGCCCGTTTGTGGGAATATCCGCTGTATTTAGGACGAACAGAGTAGGCCCAAGTGCACTTCCTTGCGGGACTCCTGCTTCGATAATGTAGTCGTCAGATGTTGTTGTGTTGCACCTTACAGCGAAGACTCTGTTGTACAGATACGACTCAAGTAGTTTATGAGTGTATGTAGGCAAGTGTGTTTTGATTTTATGCATGAGGCCATCGAGCCAGACTCGACTTGAGATACATCAAGGAATATTGGGCTGCAATATTCGCGATTCTCAAATTCACTGCCTTTCGGATGTTATTCTGTTAACTTGTTCGATTGTACCGTGTCTTTGACGGAAGCCGAATTGATGTGCCGGGGTAACATTATTACGCGTGTAAGAAGGCATTTTTCACACAATTTAGACAGACACGATAGTAAACTTATTGATCTGTAGGATGAAGGAATTGTGTGGTCTTTTCCGGGCTTCGGTATCATTAGTAGTAGCCGAGACGTATGATCCCATTGAAAAGTTTACAAATAGCCTTAATAGCAGAGTTTGGAAGCTCAATTATCGTTTTTGGTGTTATTAGGTCACTGCCAGGAGCCTTTTTCGGTTTCAGATCCCCGATCACTCGATTGGAGAGCTCAGATTTGGGTGAGCCCTCCACAGAGGATGTTTTGTACTGGTTGGCGATAGTTTTCCGATGTACCGCAGTTGTGCATTTTCAGCGTTTTTCTTCAGGGCTCGGTTTAGTATACGAGTTGCTTCTTTAAGGCGTTGTTTTGAAGATGGCGATCTATTGGCTTGCCAAGCTGTTCCAATTGCAGATTAGTTTTAAAATGCTTGATTTGCATGTCCTTCGATTGTGGTGTTGAAATAGTGGCTGCTGCCACGAGTACATCTTCAAGAGAATCAAGAGATGTTGAGCTGCGGGGTTAGTTCGATGTGAGAATTTACATACATTTTGTATTTTAACCAGTTTGTTCTGTGCGAAGTCAGTCTCTGGACTCTGAAGAAGAGTTCTTAGCACTTGGATGAAAGGTCCGAAAGCGCTTTGGCGCTTATTATATTGTGTGGAATGGTTTTTGTCACCGCAAAATCTATGAAGCCTTGGACCTTTCTGGGGTCTGCTGGCGAGTTTGTGGAGCTACCTGGGGAAACATAGTCCAATTTGTTGCTTAGTTTTATAATTGTATTATATAATTGCCTTCCTTTGGGTGTCACGAGTCGGCATTATAATCGCCTGCTGCTATGAAGCGATCTCCAAATAAGTTGTAAAAATCCATGAATTGTCCTTCAGTAATTGTAAAGCGAGGCGGGCAGTAGACAGCGGCTATGGAAAGGGGTCCGCTCTCTGACTGCACTTTGATAGACGTGGCCTGCAAGTAATTAGTTGCAAGCCTTTCGTGAAAGTGGTGTTTGATGCGTTCCCTGATTAGGATGCCGGTTCCGAGTGGGCTTTACCATTTAGATGATCTGTGCGGTAGAAGGTGTAGCCTCTTATTTGGAAATTGTATTTGTTTGTGAGGTGCGTCTCTATCAGTAGCATAATGTCGATATGATTTTCATTGAGGAACTGTGTTATTTCATGTTTGTGCCAGGAAACGCCATTGGCGTTCCGCATGGTTATTCGTAGATTTGCGATTAATTATTTGGACTGCTTTGCTGGAAGCAACTGTAACACCATTTTCTGATTTTGAACCAGTGTTGGCATGGTCGTTTTCAAGAATGACATAAATTCCATCATACTTTGTTGCATAGTAGCCATCAAAGCTTCCAGTGGGTTTTGTGACTGCCCTGGGACCTGCTGAACGTGGGAGTGGTTTTTCCGTTCCTGTTTGAAGGGCATCGGCATACGCCTTCTGTGAATTTAGCTGACCAAATGAGCCGTCCCGAAAAATACTTCCGGCGTCGTTTTTGAGTAAGTGTACACGTTTTGAGTGTTTTGGTGACGCGATGTCGCATGCGGTCTTTTAACTCCTTGTAGACCACACAGCCCCTGTAGTTTGCCGTGTGATTTCCTCCGCAGTTTTCACATTTCTTGTTTTGGAAGTCTTCCTTGTTGGCAGGGCAATTGGCGGAATTACTGATCAAAGTGTGAAGTATGTTCTAGTGTGTCCATACTACTGACAGTTTTTACATTGAACTGGGTTACCTTAATTCTTCGGTGCAATAGATATTGCAGGTTATAGATGGGGTGCACTTCATTTTTCTTCAAGACTCTGCTGTCTGGCTCCAGCTCTACTTTGAAAAGTGGTTGCGGCTTTTTGTTCCTGTTAATGATGTTACTAACGTTTTTTGCAAAAAAAACCATTTTCTTTGAGGGCATCCATAACTTCATTGGGGGTTAACTCGGGCTCGATCCCTCTTGCTGCTTTTCAGTTGGTACATGTAGTAGTTTTTCTTAGCTTCCTCCAAGTATTTAGACACAGCTCGGAAATGTTCTTCGGATTTGGCCTGAAGTTTGGCTTCGTGAATATTCCCTTTAGTGATCGGAACAACATGAAAATTTCCGTCCCCGACCAGCGCAACAATTTTGTTGACCAGGGCGTTCGAGCTTTTCTCTCTAATGTAAATTGGTGGGAGCTTTAGTTTCGGTTGGGCCTCTTGACCCAGTTCTGGTTGAGTTTCAGCTAGGAGGACAAATCTGTTGTTATTGGATATCCCGGGTAATTCGTTGTCTGTTTGGACTCGGTTTATTTTTGGCTTATTACCCACCGCGGTATTCTGCGGGCTAAGCTTACGCTTAATTTGGATGTAGCGATCTATGCTACAGTCGATTCCGCGGTAAGAGCCGTTGCTGTAGAAGTTATTGGTTTTGTTGCTTTACTTTTGGTGCGATTGCAGAAGTTTTACCACTGCATGTTGCTGATGTGCCTAGGGTCAATAGTGGGGGGTTTTACATTGAGAACTCCACGTCGTTGGAGTGGGAGTAACATTGAGTAAAGAGGGTGGCAAAGATCGTGCTCTTTGAGTATCTACTGACAGTAGGGCCGGGTGGGTCTTTGCAGACGTTTTTTGCACTTCGCTGTCGCGCGTAGAGATATACGAGATGATATACGGCACACCGATCTGTTGCGCTATTTATTTGGTTCGTCGGTAATTAAACTTTTAGCGTGGCACTATTATAAAATAATTTGCACTTGATTTAATCATACAATTTCTTCAGCTTTTCCCGAAGCTCGCGCAAAACACGTCTGCTCTCTTCGGGGTTTAAATGGTAGTTTTTTAAAAACGGAAAAAAATTACACCAAGATTTGATGTTAGCGATTTGTATATTAGTGGAACCTTTGATTTAGGTCAATTCTTTCAAAGGCTTAAAAAGGAGGACGCTATTAACAAAATCAGCCAACTCAAAGTGGCACCGTGGGAAGATATCTTTGAACATGTTTCAATTAAAAATTTAAAAAAATGGGCAATAAAATACTGAAATCATTGAGAGTAGCGCTACTCATCCCGGTGACCCTAATAACGAATAAAAAAGAAAAAGAAAAAAATGTCCTAAATGCCAAAAGTCTAAAACGAATAAACACACCAAAGCCCCATTAACTATAACCGAAGCTCCACAAAGAGCTTTCGATAGGGTAATTGTAGATACAATTGGTCCACTACCAAAATCGAACAATTGCAGTAATACCAATATGCGATTTGGCCAAATATTTAGTAGCCATACCAATTTAAAAATGCAAAAACTGTAGTTAAAGCTATTTTTGAAGAATTTATTCTGAAGTAGGGTCCAATAAAGACGTTCATTACGGACATGGGAACAGAATATAATGACTTGTGCAAACACTTAAAAATTGACACCACCACACACCACCAAACAGTTGTAACAGTCGAATGAAGCCATAGAACTTTTAATAAATTCATTCGATCCTACGTAGATAAAACTGATTGGGACGTATGGCTCCAATATTTCGTATACTGTTTCAATACGACACACTCTATGTCACATGGTTATTGTCCATACGAGTTAGTTTTCGGTAAGGCATCGAACTTACTAATTCAATTTAATAGCATAGATAAAATAGAACCACTCTACAATGTAGATGACTATGCTAAGGAATCTAAATTTAAATTTGGAATACTTACAAAGGAGCTAGAATAATGATAGAAGACAATAAGACTAAAAATAAGGAATTATATTGTTTTGATTGTTTTTCCAATATGTTAGTTTATTCAATAGAAGGCACTTTAGTTCTGAATTCATAATGTTTTATTGTTCTCAATTTGGTTCTTTCTTAGCCTAAATACATAAGTTTTTATATCTAAGCGGCATAGCTGCGACGGCAGCGGAGCGGCTTC
Organism: Drosophila carrolli; assembly: GCA_018152295.1. Taxonomy (NCBI): domain Eukaryota; kingdom Metazoa; phylum Arthropoda; class Insecta; order Diptera; family Drosophilidae; genus Drosophila; species Drosophila carrolli. Next base: position 104,593 of record JAECXJ010000262.1, read on the forward strand.
CTTATGTATATTAATGTATTCGAAAATACTAGACGTATAATAGAGTATGGTACTCCAGAAAATTTAATATCAATCTTGAGGGAATATATTCCACATAATAAAACTATAGGAGTTCACTGTACTTTAGAAGACTTTTATAGAATTCAGAAAACACTCAAAGATAATTTTAGAAATAAATTTGTATACACAAAAACATTTGTCCAAGATGTCGAAAACGCTGAAGACAGATCGATAATAATCACAGAAACGCATTGTAGGGCACATAGAGGGCTTGATGAAAATTACAAACAAACAATATTATTAGTCTAATTTTTACTAGAAACTGAAGGAACTTATAAAAAATTGCATTATCTGCAATCAAAACAAATATGACAGACACCCAGAAAATTCCTATCGGGCAGGCATCTATTCCGGAAAGAGAAGGGTAATGTTTGCATCTTGACATATGTATATTATGCCCAAAATCTTATTTTCATTACTTGTTTAGATTATTATTCAAAATACATAGTCGTTAAAGAAATTCCTAACAAACTATATATAGAAAACAAAGTTTCAGAAATTCACAACAATTTTTTTCATCATCCCAATTTAAATCTTTTGCACAAAGAAACGGTATATCATTATTATTTGCTGATCCCCGACATAGTATGTCCAACGGATAAATAGAAAGGCGTTAAATACGAGCTAAATTTTATTGATTATCCCGAAATTATAATTAGGGCAGCACAAAAAAATTATTTGACAATTCACTTTTTAACGAACCACCGTTCTTTTGATATATTATTTAATAAAATCAAACATGAACAAACTCCTTAATTATTGCAACAGAGTAGTAATATACGAAAATAAACACGGGGAAAGAAATAAGCCTAATTCTAAATATAAAAAACAAGTAGATGAGAAGAATCTGTCCAATAAAGTTATTATAAATAGCAGAAAACGTACAATTCATATGTGTTTGCTTACTTACGATCTTATGAATTTTACACTAAAATTCTAAACAATGAAGACATAGAAGAAATTTATAATCATGAACAAAAATTTGTAATTATAACCGACCTTTTACATAAATCTGAATATAAAATCGCCTTGAACATCTTCTTACAATATGTTTACGCCGCTCTCCCCTCGTTTAAACTGCCCGCGCTTCCCTCGTAGCGAATGCCCACTCGCCCGCACTGGATGCTCGCGACTCCAGGCTCTCCCGCTCTCCCGCTCTCCCGCACTGGACGCTTGCGATTCCAGGCTCTCCCGCCTTCCCGCTCCCGGAATTTGTCCACGGCGCTTTGAAACGCAGCGCTCAATTAGGTTTAAGTTAGTCTTTCATTGTCTCAATAGTGAAATACATCGCCCGGCCGGTCCGCGCTATAAAACGAAAACCACATCGAGTTTTTTTCCTGCCTTTGCGCACCGCGATCGTCGAGTGTTTCTCTTCATCATCTATTCCACAGCTTGCCACCCGGCTACGTTCAACAGCCGCAACGCCCGACGAAGCTGCCCCCAAGCGACGATCATCCCCGAAGCCCCATCTCTTCATTTTTTGGTCCATTCGAGCCAGATAAGTGCCAATGTATTAATTTTTTTATTAACTGCCGGTCGACAGTCAGCCATTCGAAGAACATAATTCGTTTGACTTTCTGTACGATTTGTCTAAAATCCAAGTCCGATTTAATCCGACGACGGCAGTTAGTAAATTACAATTCCAATTCCGTCTTTTATTTCTTCGTTCTCTTTTAACGTGCGGCCATATTGCCTATTTTCTAATTCCTTTTCGTGTGCATATTGATGTACAAGTTTCATATTCGCATTTGGCCGTACATCCACTAAATATACATCCACCATCAAATCGAAGAAAATAAAAAATATAAATCCAAATTAAAGTGTGCAAATAAAAAGTGCGTACAGTGAAAATAAATTAATTTCAAAAATTCAGTGAACAGTGAAAAATAAATTAATTTCAAAATTGAGTTCCAAATTAATTTTCCAAAAAAGTGAAACAAAAAAATTAAGTGTTCCGCCAATTTCGGCCCACAAATATTTTTTTGATATTAATTTTTTATTGTACATCCGCTGTGACAATATTTGCTTACATTATTACAAATCCCAATACAGTCCACAATAAATCGAAAATTTACAACACATACCCGCCGGCAAAATTTACAATAAAATTTTCCGCCATATTGATTACATATATTACATCCATATTACATATATTACATCCATATTACATATATTACATATTCCATATATATATACATACATTTATACATATTTTTCTACACAACTACACCCCAATTCCGAAAGCTCAAGTATTTCCGTCGGCCATCCAATAAATATATTTTAAATAAATTCCTAAAGCCGACGTGAAATAACTTTTGTGTCTCAGTGTGTTTTACTTATTTACATATTTTGGGCACTATCCATCCATACATCTACACATACACGCGAATTGCAGTACCGCAAAAAGCTGGATAATCTCGCGCATTCCAGCGTCACCAATACACAGCCCGCAAAAGTTCGGGCAGTTGTTTTTCAATCATCCAATTAATAAATTAATTAATAAATTCCAACAAAATTAATAAACACCAAGTTCAACTCCAATAAAATTAAACAAACACTGAGAATTACTGCCAGTTCCAAAAAAAGGAAACCAAAAAAGGGGAGAAATATAAAATACTGTCGCCATCGCGGAACTAGTGGAATCAATTTATTAATTTATTGATTTATTAATTTGTTTCTTCGGTTTCACATTTTTTTCCAAAAAAAAAACGCCCATTCCAGTATTTTTTTCTTATTTATTGAGCTTGGTAAATCTACATATATATCGAGACTCAATTTTTTTTTTTGGGGATAAAAAAAAAAAAAAAAATTGGGAAAAATACCACCCGCATTCCACTGCAAGGTATTTTTTGTCTCCGAATATTTTTTTTAAATAAAGAAAAACAAAACCAATAAACTCCAAACACTGCCGGGGACATCCAATCCCATCCTAATTCGGCCAACCACCCACTATAAAATACTAAACGACAAATACCTCATCCAATCCAGTATTTTTTCAGTATTTTTATTTTGTGGTATTTTTTTGGTATTTTTTTTTCCATTCTTGCTCCATCGTTCCACCAAAAGCCTGGCGAATATTTTAACAATAATTCAGCCACGCATATTGACTATTTTTTGAGCTAGTCGATATCCTATTTCCACCGGTCCATAAGTGGGTCCGTAATTGTTTCTCTGATTTTTTGTCCGAAATATCAGCGCGCACATTCCACATTCCAACAGCATCCTAGTGTGGTATGTCCAGGGAAAGTTCCAACAAACTATCCCCTGTTCCATCACCGCAAATACCAAAAATCACGGTAAGGACGCCCACACCTAAAAAGGTCAAGACGCCACCTCCCAAAAAGGCTCCTTCTTCCATCGAAAGAACCACGCGAGCCAGCACAAAAATGGTTGCAACGGCTGCCGACCTCGCTATGAGCCAGTTTATTGAAGTCTCGGATCGACTGTCCGAATTGGAATCGCGGATAAATATTCCCTCGGCGGTCCCTCCGACGTTATCCGTCCTCAATATTCGCCGAGACGAAATCCGAGAGGTATGGATCCGCATCAAAAAAGAATACGATGCCTGTACCGCATGCCTTGTAGCAGCCGGAGAAGGTGCAGCTGACAGCTTGCCAGTCCTCAAGGCTAAGTACGGGTATTGCTACAGCGCGTACGAAAGGTGCGGTGCCCAGATAGCAGACATGATAGCGCAAACTCCGCAACTTCCGCAACCTTCCCCAACGCCAGCTGATCCTTCTCAGACATACATTCCGTCAGGCTGCCGGCTTCCGCCGTGCGATACCGAAATTTTTACCGGCGACTATCTTCGTTGGCCAACCTTTAGGGATCTATTCACGGCAATTTATATCAACAATCCCAGACTCACTCCTGTCGAAAAATTATTTCACCTTAATGCTAAAACGAGTGGCGACGCTCACAATATAGTTTCAAATTCACCCCTTACTAATGATGGCTTTCGATCAGCGTGGGATAACCTCACTGAGCGTTTCGAAAACAAGCGATTGTTAGTAAACAGTCAATTAAAGATACTTTTCAATGTACCGTCCGTCACACAGGAGTCTGGGTCAGCTTTGAAAGAACTTCAAAGTACCATCCAGGGTTGCCTTACTGCACTAGAAATGTCCGGTATTCAGGTCGAAACTTGGGATTGCCTCTTGGTATATATGTGCTCGTCCAAACTCCCAAAGCTTACGCTTTCCCTATGGGAGCAGTCCCTCCATAACAAAGCCGAGATCCCTACGTGGCACGAGCTGAACGTTTTCCTAACGGAGCGTCACAGGACACTAGAAGCCATAGATGATGTTCGACCATCAGGTTCTAGTCAGACTCAGCCCAGGGCATCTACTTCCAACTCGGCGTCTCGAAGAATAAATTCATACGAGACAAGGGTAGCACCTAGGCAACTTAGAGGGTGCGATCTCTGTAATAGAGAGAACCATCCTGTACGCACATGCGCCAAATTTCTCCAGATGACGGTCGACCAACGCATCGCATATATAAAAAGAAAACAGCTGTGTTTAAACTGCTTTGCGCGGACACATCAGTTGCGCGACTGCGAAAGCGCACATAACTGCTTCACGTGCCGCGGCCGCCATCACACGCTCCTACACCGAGGCAGCCCATCCCCAGCGCGCGCAAATCCAACGCCAACGCCCTCGGCTGCCAGTGGCACGCAGTCAACGCTTCAGAATTATTTTGCGGCAGGCACTAGGTCAGTCCTCCTAGGCACCGCTATAATTAATATATGCCATCGAGGTTCCAATTTCCAAGCGCGAGCCTTAATAGACTCCGGATCTGAGGCGACCTTCATCACTGAGCGCCTTTTCAACCTGATTAAACTGCCGTTCCAGGTTATCCGAGCACAGGTCTCAGGACTTAATCAAACGGTCTCCGCTGAGACCAAAAAGATCTGTCAATTCACGATCCGTTCTCCAACCCGGCCTAGCTTGCAGTTAAACACCACTGCCTACGTGCTTCCACAAATAGCCGGAAATCTTCCTTCATGTCCGCTTCCGCAACATTTCCTGCGAGACCTTCCCGAACTTCCGCTAGCGGATCCAAAGTTCTATGAGAGCGCACAAATAGATATTCTAATCGGGGCCGATATACTTCCATCCATTCTACTAAGCGGTACCCGAGCGAACATCTGTGGCTCGCTTCTCGGTCAAGAGACTATTTTCGGCTGGATTCTAACAGGACCAGTACCAGCTCCGAGGCATGATCAAATATCATCCTTTTCCACGCAAGTTGCACACACGTATGAAGCGTCTCTCGATAAACTCCTCACCAAATTCTGGGAGGTGGAGGATCTGCCAGTAAAAGTGGCAAAAGAATCCGACGTGATTTGTGAGGACAATTTCCTTCGGACCACCACAAAAGACGAAACCGGCAGGTATGTCGTGAGTCTTCCTTTTCGAGATCCTGAGAACATTAATTGCTCCCTGGGACATTCCAGATCCCAGGCGCTGGCTCAATTCTTAAGAAACGAGCAGCGGCTAAAAAGGGACAGTACGTTAAAATCCAAGTACGACTCAGTTATTCAAGAATATCTCGACCTCAATCACATGAGAGAAGTCCTTCCTACCCACGATTCAGCATGTTACTACCTGCCACACCACGCAGTGTTAAAACCGGAGAGTACGACCACCAAACTTCGAGTGGTATTCAACGCCTCCAGCCCTTCAGACAATGGGGTCAGCTTAAATGATATCCTTCATGCTGGCCCGGTCCTACAGTCCGATCTAACCATCCAGATCCTGAAGTGGCGATATTTCCGATTTGTGTATAGTGCTGACATCGAGAAAATGTACCGGCAGATCTGGGTAGATCCGAAGCAGACAGCGTTCCAACGTATCTTATTCCGCGATAGGGAAGGGTACATTCGAGATTTTGAGCTAAAAACTGTTACGTTTGGGGTCAATTGTGCACCGTTCCTGGCAATTCGGGTACTGCAACAGCTGGCGACCGACGTGCAACTAACCCATCCGAGGGCGAGTAAAGTTATTCGTGGTTGCATGTATGTCGATGATGTCCTTTCGGGAGCTGACTCTGCAGAAGAGGCTCACCTCACCATTCGCGAGTTGCAGAGTGCCCTCGATTCGGCTGGTTTTCCATTAAGGAAATGGACCTCCAACCACAAAGAAGTTCTGGCTCATATCGGAACCGATCATCTTTTAAATGCCGATTTCCTCGAAATAGATACGGAAAGCACGGCGAAAACTCTCGGAGTCCGTTGGAAAGCAACATCCGATGAGTTTTTCTTCGCCCTCCCCGACCTATCCACCGAAGCTACACTCACAAAACGGCATGTTCTCTCCCAAATTGCGAAGCTGTTTGATCCAGCAGGCTGGCTCGCCCCTTTCGTGGTCTGTGCCAAGATTTTCATGCAGGAGATCTGGCTGCGTGATCTAGGGTGGGATGATGAACTTCCAATTGAACTGTGCCAAAAGTGGCGTGATTTCCTTAAAAGCTACTCAGTCCTAGATCAAGTCCGAATTCCCAGATGGGTTTCCTTCCGCCCAGAATTCCGAGTGGAACATCACGGATTCTGTGATGCCTCTCAAAAGGCGTACGGTGCTGCGATCTATGTGCGCGTCGAGATGGGGCACACGACGCTAGTGCATCTTCTCACGGCCAAGACGCGCGTGGCGCCACTAAAAACTGTGTCGCTTCCCAGACTAGAGCTGTGTGGAGCTCTATTGCTATCCGAGATGGCCGAATCCATCCTCCCCCATATGCCGATGCTGTCCTCGAAACTCCATTGTTGGACCGATTCCACGATTGTGCTTGCATGGCTAGCCAAACCAGCATGCCAGTGGACAACGTTCGTTGCCAATCGGGTAACAAAGATCACCCAGTCCACAGAGGCAGCCAATTGGTCGCATGTTCAATCCGAACACAATCCAGCTGACTTGGCCAGTCGGGGCGTGCCATTACAAGAACTGGTCGATAACTCCCTTTGGTGGCATGGGCCCACTTGGTTGCAAAAGCCACGAGATCAGTGGCCTGCCCAAAGCACCGATTTACAGGTGACCGAAGTGGAAAGGCGTCCTGTCAAGGCCCATGTTGCGTCCAGTCCGACAGAGGACATCCTTGATCGCTTTTCCAAGTTAAATAGAGCTTTACGGGTCCTTGCGTATGTCCACCGTTTTGTCCAGCGATGTAGGAAACAGTCGCCGATTCCGGAAGTCCATCTAGAAGCCCAAGAACTGGTCGCCGCTGAACGGCTCATGGTCATTAGCACTCAGCGCAGATATTTTGCTAACGAATATCGCTGCTTGAGTCAAAAGCGTCCTGTGTCCGCGGCAAGTTCCATCCTCTCCTTGAACCCTTTTCTAGATGAGAAAGGGCTTATAAGGGCGTGCGGCCGAATAACGGCCTCCGAAAATTTGCGATATGATGAACGACATCCTATAATCCTCCCGTACGAATGTGCACTCTCTCGACTACTGGTAAACTTTACGCATCTCATAACGTTGCATGGAGGTAACCAGTTAGTCGTACGTCTCACCCGGTCAAGATATTGGGTTCCGAAAATAAAGAACTTGGTAAAGGCCGTTATTAACTCCTGCAAGGTCTGCGTTATCCATAAGAAGCGATTGCAAGTTCAGATGATGGGAAGTTTTCCGAAAGAGCGAGTCTCGTTTTCCCGGCCATTCACGTACACAGGGATGGACTACGCCGGCCCTTTCGACATAAAAAATTACACAGGCAGAGCTTGCCTAATTACAAAAGGGTATGTGTTGGTTTTCGTGTGTTTCTCTACAAAGGCCATCCATCTAGAGCCTACATCCGATCTGACGACCGAGAAATTTCTCGCCGCTTTCGCTCGGTTCGTATCCAGAAGAGGTTGTCCCCGTCAAGTGCAGTCCGACAATGGGAAAACCTTTGTCGGCGCTGCCACCCTGCTCTCCCGAGATTTTCTACAAGCCGTAAAAGAGTCTGTGACTGATGCGTATAGTCATCAGCAGCTCAACTGGCAATTCATTCCTCCGGGGGCACCCCATATGGGAGGCCTGTGGGAAGCGGGTGTCAAAAGCTTCAAAACCTTGTTTTACAAGTCCACCGCTACTCGAAAGTACACTTTTGAAGAACTTTCAACCCTCCTAGCGAAAATTGAAGCTTGTCTAAATTCCAGACCGCTATCTCCTATGTCTGAAGATCCCACTGATCTCTTAGCATTGACACCAGGGCATTTTCTAGTCGGCGGACCTCTTCTGTCCATAGTGGAACCCGAATTAAAAGGGGAATCCAAGTCCATTGTAAATCGGTGGCAACACTTAAAGGCGCTCCATCAACAATTCCAAGCTCGATGGAAAGAGGAGTATCTCAAAGAGCTCCACAAGCGTAACAAGTGGCAGTCCCCGACCGCAAATCTCCGCGTTGGCGACATGGTAGTCGTCAAGGAGGACAATCTGCCCTCGAATGAGTGGCGCCTTGGCAGAATCGACTCTGTCTTTCCGGGGGCTGACGGCAATGTCCGTGTCGTCAGCATTCTCACGGCACGCAGGATTATCAAGCGTCCCGTGACCAAGGTGGTTCTTCTGCCAGGAGAACCCTCCAACCGTCTTCCTCAACCAACATCCTCCACAAAATTCCCCAACAATCCTCGCCATCTAAGCATCTCAAATCATCTTTTTTTTTATCCATTACTCCCTACCAGATCACATCATGGTTCCTCGTCCACGCAGCGCTCAGGCATTGGAAAGCAGACGCACTCGAGGTATACATTCCTACCGATGCCGAGTCTGCCGTGGAATCCATCCGCTTAAAAAGTGCCAGAGGTTCCTAAAGCTGAGCGCAGAGAAGCGGCTTCGGGCAGTGCTCATCAATAAGTACTGCTCAAATTGTCTCGCCCACGAGCACTCCGACGGGAGTTGTCGCAGTGGCGACAAGTGCAAAACGTGCAACGGCAAGCACCACACGCTCCTCCATATGCACGAGCGTCCCCTGCAGGCGGCTACTCAACAGCGTTCGCGCCGGCAGAATCCGCCAACTCGCCAAGCGCTAGCCCCGGCAAGGCGCTCGGCATCCGCCGCTTCTCAGCAGCGCTCGCGCCGGCAAGATCCGCCAACTCGCAGAGCGCTTGCCTCTCCGCCGCGCTCAGCCTCCTCGGCACCGGCTCCGTCACTGGCGACCATCCTTCAACGGCACAGCGTAAATGTCCTGCCGACGGCCATGATCACGTTGGAGACCGGGCTGAAGACCTTCGACACGGCCGCCCTCATCGACCAGTGCACGCCGACGAGCTGCATCGACGCATCATTGGCATCCGCGTTCCGCTTGCCGACTACGACCGTCGGCGACGAGAGAATCTGCACGGCGACAATTCGGTCGAAGTGCGACAACGGCTTCAAGCTAGAGGTCGTCTTGAAAGTGGAGCCGAACGTCCGCATCCGCACCCCCATCCGAGAGCTCTCGGACACCGTGGTCGGCAAATACGGGGACCTCCCGTTGGCCGACAAACGCTTTTACTTGCCGGCAACCATATCTGTAGTCCTGGGTGCGGATGTCTACGCCAAGGTCATCCGACCGGGCTTCCATTTGGTCGACGAGGGACTCCCAGTGGCCCAGAAGACGGCATTCGGGTGGATCCTGTCCGGCGCCTGCAGTCAAGCCTAGACGACAGGAGTGGGCTTGTTTTGTTTTCTTTCGCAACGCTAGCGATTGCAAGGGGGGCGGAATGTTTACGCCGCTCTCCCCTCGTTTAAACTGCCCGCGCTTCCCTCGTAGCGAATGCCCACTCGCCCGCACTGGATGCTCGCGACTCCAGGCTCTCCCGCTCTCCCGCACTGGACGCTTGCGATTCCAGGCTCTCCCGCCTTCCCGCTCCCGGAATTTGTCCACGGCGCTTTGAAACGCAGCGCTCAATTAGGTTTAAGTTAGTCTTTCATTGTCTCAATAGTGAAATACATCGCCCGGCCGCGCTATAAAACGAAAACCACATCGAGTTTTTTTTCCTGCCTTTGCGCACCGCGATCGTCGAGTGTTTCTCTTCATCATCTATTCCACAGCTTGCCACCCGGCTACGTTCAACAGCCGCAACGCCCGACGAAGCTGCCTCCCAAGCGACGATCATCCCCGAAGCCCCATCTCTTCACAATATATGTACATAAAATACTCTATTATTACCGATCGTCGTGACGTTTACAACTCAAGATCCATTTCACATAATGATGCAAAATTAATAATTGTATTTAATAAGTATTTTGTAATGTCTAATTTTAAAACATAAATATTTAATAAATATTGCACATTAAATACAGAAGGTTCTTGTAACAAAATCAGAGAAAACAATAAAAATGTAGATGTAATTCAAGATGGAGCTATTTTGGCAAATGGAGAAAATACAGTAATTAATTAATTAATTACCTTTAATGACACCTCTTAAAATTAATAATATATTGTACACTAATGTAGACAATAAGATATTGGAGTACATAACCGCTCGAAAATATACTGATTTTGTAGTATCCGAATATATTATAAAAAATAACTCGGAACTCTCATTCGATAATATTAACATACTAAATCATTTTATTCAAATTAAACAAATTTATATTCCAGTTATGGTATTATTAATTATATTTACATTTATATATTTACTTATTTTTATGGTTATAATCAAATACATACAATTTTTGATATTCAAACCACAGCGATATAGTAATTCAACTAAAGTAATATTCCCGACAATGAAAATACCCTAGAAGAAAATGTAATTGTCGAAGTAGCCATTACATTCAATATACCCATCAGTTCCAATGAGTCGGGACGATTCAATTTAGAATGGGGGCAGTTATGTGACACTTTATTGGGGGGCACTTAACCAATTTATAAACAACTTTGAGCCAAGAGGTAATTTCCAAATAACTTTGACTGAATTCGAAATAAGTCCGTGGTCAGCTTTTTCTTTCAATTACGCCTCCAAATTATTTCCACCCAGATCAGTTTCACACACTTCGCATCAAACGGACACTGTAAATATCCAAGCCGATATTGTAAACATCAGAGCCCCAAAGTGAGCCCTGTAAACACCGCTAATGTAAACACCAGATTCCACCTTATTCAGTTTTTGAGTTAAATCTCTTAAGCCGCGGTTTAATTTTTGATCATTGAACTTGAGACAGGCAGTCTATTTTGAGAATCGAAGAAAAAAGTAAAGAGCAGTGAATTAATAATAAGTTCGACCTAAAGTATGTAACAGTAAATAATTAAAGTTAAAAAATAAAATCAAATTTTATTAATTAATTCACTAACGAGAAAGCTCATTTACACACGAAACGTAGAAGCACATAGAAGCGATGATAGTAGTCGACCTTGGACCGATTTGAATCGATTTGTAGTTTTTATTCATTTCGAACATTTTGACTGGCCCGATCAAAAGACAGACGAATAAACAATTTAAAATTTTATTTTTCGTTGTTTAATAGTTGATCTACTCAGAAGAACTCGCGCACACGTCGCCGAATTTCATGTACATAAATTATACATAAATCAAAATTATCTGTATACAAAATATAGCAGAACAATAGGCAAAATGATAGGCCGACGTTTGGTGCTTAGCGCTTCTAATACTAAAATAAAAACAAAGCAAAAAACAAACATATAAGGTGATGAACCTAAACGAAGTTCGGGCGCAGTGCCCCTTCCTTGCCTTGCCTCGCCCCAACTGCCCACATGCCTGGCCACGGTTACCAGCACAGTGACGACATTAGCAACTGTAAATGCGATGACAACAACAACAACATCAGTTTCGTCTGTATGCCCGATGCAGTCGATCGTTCTACCTGCTGTGCCAGCGGATTTACCAACTGCAGCTAGGGCAGCACCGACAAACGAAAAATAAAAAGCAAGGCTCGACCATACAGGGTGGCATGGATCGCTACATAAACATTAAAGGAAAACTAAGCCGACAGGACACGAAAATGGGTTATGTTGCAAAAATCAATCGGGCTTCCTCCAGCCAAAGTTTTTAACGTATAAACAGTTTCAAATATACGTAACCGAAACAAACAACCGCAACCTTTAAAGTGGAACTTGTACGTGACTCTAAGGGCCTCAAGAAAAACGAAGTTCATCCCATCTACAAACTCCAGTTTCTATTGCATCCCAGAATCACGGTGAAAGAGCTGTCTAAACGCAATGGACCAGTCCAGTGCGCAAATTGCCAGGAATACAGACGCACCAAATCTTACTGCACACTCCGCTCTGTATGCGTCGCTTGCGGAGGGCTGCATACCTCTGCTAAGTGTGAATTAAAAAACGAGCCAAATAGCAACAAGTGTAGTAACTGCGAAGGAGACCACATAGCAAACTACAGAGGCTGTCCAGTATACAAGGATTTAAAAAGTCGGATCAACCAAAGAGTGTCAACAGTGCACTATGGGGTTTTTGACCACTTTATGTGGCATTTAGTCATTTTTTAAAAGTGCTCTAATTAAAAAAAAAAAAATGGGTTTGCATTAACAGAACATCAAATTGTTATGCCTCATACTCAAAATGTTAATACTTAACAGCATATGTTAGCATAACAGCTGTAAAGTCAGCTGTTGCATACGAAAGCACCAGCGCTAAGTTTGCAATTATTTCGAAGCGTTCTTTGCAATTAACTTGTTCGTGTAAAATACCATTTGGAAAGAAAAAACAAATGGAAACTGATCTCACAGGTTTGTACTATACAGGGTTGCCCATATTCGACGGACCCATTTTTTTTTTAAAAATCAAAGAAAAAAATAAAAACTTGGCGGTTGGCAATCTTAATCATTTAATTTGTTCCAAGTAGATTTGTTTACATCAATTTTTGAATATGATATCTTTCAAATGGCCGCCTCTGGCGTTGATGGCGTATTGTGCCCTTTTGCAGCATTTTCCATCGTTTTCGCCAACATTTCGGCCGGAATAGCGGCTATTTCTTCACGAATGTTGTCCTTGAGCTCTTCTAGGGTCCTTGGCTTGTTAACGTAAACCTTTGACTTCAAATATCCCCACAAGAAGAAGTCAGGCGGCGTCAAATCGGGCGAACGCGGTGGCCAGTCCAAATCACCACTTTTCGACATCAAACGGCCCGGAAACAATTTCTTCAGAAAATCGATTGTTATGCGACTTGTGTGCGGTGGAGCGCCGTCTTGTTGAAACCAGAACTGCCTCATACGCTTTCGACGAATAATTGGCATCACAAAATTGGTCATCATGTCGCGATAACGCTCCTGGTTGATGGTAACAGCATGGCCATTTCATTTTGGAAGAAAAACGGCCCAATGACCGTTTTCGAACTAACGCCGCACCAAACTGTGACTTTTTCGTCGTGAAGAGGCACTTCTTGAATCTTCTCAGGATTTTCAGTGGCGTAAATACGGCAATTTTGCTTATTTACGGTCCCATTCAATGTGAAATGGGCTTCATCGGACATGATAATTTTGTTCCAAAATTGATCGTCATCTTTGGCCATTTCGATGACTCTTTGGGCCCATTCCAATCGACGAGGCTTGTCCGTAAGCAACAATCTTTGCGTCAATTGAATTTTGTACGGGAACAAACGCAAATCAACGCGAATAATCCGTTGTAAAGTGGACCGAGCCATGCCCAACTGCTGAGAACGGCGTTTTTGGGATGTTCTTGGGGACCTCTCAACACTGGCTCGTACGGCAGCGATATTCTCGTCCGATCGCCTGGTCGACTTTTATTTGGCCTCTTCGTATAAACGCTTAATGGTGTTCTTAGAAGGCGCACTTTTCACATTTTTTAATTTTTTAAAAGCACGTTGAGTTTTCACAATTGACTTGTTCTGTTGAATGTAAATTTCAACTATTTCAGAGCGCTCGCGTGGCGTGTATTGTTCCATGGTAAAAATCTGCTTGGACTGACGCTTCAAACGCGGTATGTCATTAAGCGATCTGGCATCTCTGTCAAAAGTTATGGCGTCGTCAGATGGGTCCGTCGAATATGGGCAACCCTGTATGTTAAATGTATTAATTGTTTAAATTGTGCGTGTTTATACTAACATTTTGTCATTTTATAAATGCACCTTCAGCTGAATTTTGAGGAACAAATTTCAACTTTGGGAAGAGTTTTGAAATAGAAGTTTGCATTAGTTTTCAATGCGTCCAAGTGTATGTTGTAGCGTTGTCAATTCTGAGCAAAAAGCTATTAGTCTTATTGTGCACTTTTCCGCACTATTGGTGCAATTTGAATTTTTCTTAGATAACCTCACTTTCTCCAACGCCGACTTGGTTGCTGTTTGGAATAGCGAGAAGGGCCGGCTTGAGCAAGAAAAGGCTATACAATGTTTTTTCGAACGGCATGCTAACAACAATGTGGAGGATAAAATTTTAAAAGAAAAAAGCCACCAGTTTTGCAAAATAATGCATTATAAATGGCAAAGTTGCAAAAGGAATTACAACTACTTTGCAAGTAAACACATTAATTGGATAAGCAGCACAACAACTTTACCTGTAAAAAAGCGTAATATGGGACGACCATTTATTCCATTTGTGTCAAAAGGCGAAAGGGCTCAAAGACTCCAAGCAGCTGAACTGTCTAAATCACAGAGTAATGAAGCACTCTTGTTAGTCCAAGCAGCAAGCGCAGCCGCCCGAAAGCAAGGACTACATGATCTTGCTGCTGTTCTCAAAATACTTGCAAGTACCCCGGAGAAAGCCACCGAAGTCAGGGAATTTTTAACAAAGCCCATTGAGCAACCCATACGTGCGTCCAAGGATGATGCATTAGCGTTAATATTGGATCAAGGGTTCACCAAAGACCAGTATTGTGCGTTCCGGGACGACGTGCGCAAAAGAAAAGTGGATATTTACCCCCTCTACAAAGATGTAGCAATGCAAAAGAAACAATGCAGACCAGTGAACATTGATGTTTCGGACACGGTAGCTAAAGTCTCTTTGCAGAACCTTTTAGTACATACGGCTTCCCGAATTGTGACACTACAAGAGGATGTCATTCAGAATGTGTTGGCCAATCAACAAACTGATTTTCTATCTGCTGAGTTCATCGTAAGCTACGGTTTCGATGGCAGTACTGGACAGGCAAATTATAACCAGGCATACACAGATAAAAAATCGTATGATGCAGACTCATGCCTTTTTGCCACCAACATAATGCCTCTTCGAATGATCGACTCATCGGGAAATTTGTTGTGGAACAATCGCACTCCGCAGTCTATTAGGTTCTGTCGTCCCTTAAAGCTGGAGTTTCTGAAAGAAACTAAAGAATCAATATTACAAGAAAAAAAGGTCATCGAAAAGGAAATTGAAGAGCTACTACCAATTAAAATACCACTAAATGATAGACAAAGTGTGTATGTGAGATTTATCCCATATCTTACTGCCATTGACGGCAAGGTACTGAACGCTTTGACAGAAACGAAGTCATTTCAGCAATGCCCAATATGCCAAGCAAGCCAAAAGGATTTCCTTGGAAATAAGAATTTCAAGTGCCTTCAATTCGTGCCAATAAGGCAAAATTTAAAATATGGAGTAAGCCCACTGCATTGCTGGCTACGATTTTTTGAGTTCGTCCTGCATGCCGGCTATAAGATGGAGATTAAAAAATGGCGAATTTCTGATCCTTCGGAAAAGAAACAGATGCTAGAACGCAAAGCCCGAATTCAGAAAATGTTTTGGGAAAGACTATCATTAAAGGTGGATAAGCCTAAAGCGGCAGGCTTTGGTAATACGAACACGGGGAACACCGCGCGTCGCGCATTTACAAACTATGACGATTTTTCTAAAATAACTGGGTTTGATAAACAAATTATTTATAATTTGAGAATTATTTTGATATGTTTGTCCTGTCAGTTGCCCGTAAATTTGGACAAATTTGAATCGTTTTGCCTACAAACTGGCGAGTTGATAGTCGATATATATCCGTGGCTGCCGATGACACCAACCGTTCACAAAATAATTGTGCACTGCAGAGATGTAATGGAAAATACGGTGCTTCCAGTCGGCTATTTTGGAGAAGAAGCGTCTGAGTCCAGGAACAAGCTGTATAAATCAGACAGGCTTCAACACTCAAGAAAGCACAGCCGATTGCTTTCCTTCGCAGATGTGTTCAACAGAGCTATGGATACATTTGACCCAATTATTTCGTCGCTTAATTTATCGAGACGCATAAAAAAACAAAAGAGTCTTTCCCTTCCTAGTGAGGTGATTCAGTTGCTTTCTTGCGAATACGACGAAAATGTTTGTCTCGAGGAAGATGAACGTGAAGATTGCAGTTTTTTTTTTCTAGAGAACATGGAAATAGAAAACGAAATAAATGAATAATTAAAATTATACTTAAAATAAAATATTATATAGCAACAAATTTCAGCTCCTTAAATTTCATTAATTTTTTTTTAGTTTTAACCGATCCTTCCTATGGGAGCTATAGGATATTTTTTTTTTTTTTTTCGCGCGGAGTCCCACGGCCCACTTACCCGCCCAACCGACCGAGGGGCGCAGCCGTGTATCGTACGGCACGATTCGCGATAAGATAGACGCGAGATAGGAAAATAAAGGTAAAGGTCCGGGGAAAAAAGTAATAGTTAGATCAATCTTGTGCCAATGAAGCAAGTATCAATCGTTTTAAGAGCGGCAGAGAGTCAAGATTTGATATTACAGGAAAAAGTCTATTATAGTCAGAACATAATACTCTGAAAGGCTCATGCAAGGCATAGTTAGATCTACAATGATTTAAAATTAGGGGAAAATAATTTCTAGTTAATCTACTTGGCACAGAAAAGTTTAGCCGACTTAACAAGTCGGGGCAGTCAATATCACCATGTATAAGGTTATAAATAAAGATAGTACCAAGCATCGTTCTACGGTTGGCTAGGGATGGTAAATTAATCAAAAGAAGTCTACTAGAATAAGAAGGTAAGATAAGGTTTGCATCCCAATTTAGGCGCCGTAAAGCAAAAAGAAGGAAGTTTTTTTGTACAGATTCAATACGACCAATATGTATTCCGTATTGTGGACTCCAGACGGGAGACCCATACTCCAGAATCGGACGGACTAGCGAAATAAATAAAGTTTTAGTCAAATAAGGATCATCGAATTCTTTTGACCACCTTTTAATAAATCCAAGCACTCCTCTGGCTTTATTAACCATGGACGAAATGTGATTAGAAAATTTTAGTTTAGGGTCCAAGAGAACGCCAAGATCGTTTACAAGAGTTATTCTATCCAAAGAGCTGCCACTTAATGTGTAAATCACGTATATCCGATTGACCCGATAAAAAGTCATCAGCTTGCACTTGGATGCATTTAAATTTAGTAAATTATCTAGGCACCAGTTTTGAAAATTATCTAGATCGGATTGCAAGTCTAAATGGCAGGAAATGTCCTTATACTGCAGGCACAACTTAACATCATCTGCGTACATAAGTACGCGAGAATGACTTATAATTGATGGAAGATCGTTAATAAATAATGTAAAAAGTAACGGACCCAGATGGCTCCCTTGTGGGACACCGGAGGTAACACGGAGAATTTCAGAAATTGAATTTTTAAAAAGGACCCTTTGTGACCTGCCATTTAGATAACTTGAAATCCATTTAAGCAGATCAACTGGAAAACCTAAAAGGTCAAGTTTTTGAATGAGAAGTAAGTGATTTACAGAGTCAAATGCTTTACTAAAGTCAGTGTAAATGACGTCTGTTTGAAAACTACGATTGAAGCCTTTTATCACAAATGATGTGAGCTCTAGAAGGTTTGTGATTGTGGATCTACGTTTTATAAATCCGTGTTGACACGGAGAAATAATTGATCTGCAAAGGTGCTGCAAATGAGGAGTAATAATTTTTTCAAAAAGCTTAGGAATAGCTGACAACTTAGAAATACCTCTGTAGTTACTGGCTTCTAACTTGTTACCTTTTTTGAGAAGAGGAATAACAAATGATTCCTTCCAAATATTTGGGAATTGGGAGGTTTCTAGAGATAAGGTAAACAACTTGTGAAGAGGTTTGCACAGGGCCTTAGCGCAATACCTAAGCACGCACCCAGGAATACCATCGGGCCCTAGCGAATAAACAGGCTTAATACGAAGAAGATCCAAAAGAAGAGAGCTTTCTGTTAAAAGTGGGACAGAATATGAGGTTTGACTTGGACATGGTGTAAGAATAAGGCTGTGATGAATAATCTGAAGTAGAGTAAGTCGTTTGAAAAAATTGGGCAAATAAATCGGCTATTGCCTGATCTGTGGTTGCCGTCATGTTTTCGAACGACAGCGAGGAAGGAAAAGAATTAGATTTACGCTTGGTGTTAACAAAATTATAAAACTGTTTCGGGTCCTGAGAGAACTGGACCTTACAACGGTTTAAGTAACTATTATAACACTGAGCATTAAGCACGGTAAATCTTGACCGAGCACTTAAATATCTAGTAAAAACAGATTGAGAACCGGTATTTTTATATTTCCTAAAAAGTCTGGACTTTACATTTCTTAAGTGTGTCAACTCTTTGCTAAACCAAGGTGATTTATTGGAAGTTGACGGATAGTACCACGGAACACAGGAATTAAAAAATGAGTTTATTGCAGAGTAAAAAACATTTACTGCATCGGACATTTTAATGCATAAGTAAAGATCAGACCAATTAAAGCCAGAAATAAAATTATTTAGCCTCAGAAAGTCTGCCTTGCGAAAACAATGCATTCGTTTGGATTTTTCTGATTTTTCTTCTATAACGCTAGCCGTATCAAATGAAAGTTCGATTGTTGGATGATATGGATCTTCAGGTTGCGTGAGTGGTGCAACTCTGGACAGAAACACACCTTCAGGATTTGATACAAAACACAAATCAAGTAGGCGACCTAATGAATTTCGAACATGGTTTACTTGAGATAGAGATAAGTCAAGCAGGCCATCAATAAAATCATGCTGTGCTATAGGTAGTAAGACATTTGATCCATCCTCATTGGACCAAGTAACTCCAGGTATATTAAAATCACCTAGAACTATCAACTGATCCCTATCGGAAAGCTTATTTGCAACGGACTTAATAACGGATAGGTGATTTATATAATCAGGAAGTTCAGACAACGGCGGAATATATGAGCAAGTTATGTATATAAAGTTACCAGGAAGCGATAACTTTACACAAATAAATTCAATGGTATTGAATTCATCAAAAAATAACTCCTCAGACGGGAAGTTTGAATCAACTCCAATTAAGACTCCACCTCCCCGTCTAGAGGGACGGTCATACCTATATATTGTGTACTTACCTGGAAAAACTTCGGAGCTAAAGATCTCCGGCTTTAACCAGGTTTCTGTGAACACAATAATATGAGATGCAAAGGAAAGGCTATCAGAATACAATTTAGTGAGTTTGCTACGCAAACCTCTTGCATTCTGATAGGAAAGAAGGAGGTTAGAAGTTAGTTTTTTGAAATTGGTACACTGGTTTGGCCTCGACTAGGAAGTTTTACTCCCACGGGCCCCTTCTTCTTTATCTTAGCCTCGAACTCTTTTACAACCATATTATCCGGCCAAAAGTCGCCCGAGCATATGGCTTCAAAAAGCTCGTTAGGGACAGTTATCTTGAAAGATGAAATGTCTCTAGCATAAGAAAACTTAAACTTTTCCACCTTTACACTATTACAATCGGCTTTAGTTTTGTCTTGTATATAAGACAATACATCAGAAGATGTTTGATCAGGGGAAAGCCGAGAAACGAAAATTAGTTTCTTTAGTGGAACCACTGTAAGGGATTTTGGTGGAGCAGACATTGTTTCTGCAAAACCAACTTGAGCCGGTTGTCCGGACTCAGTAGTCCCTTGTGGTGGTGATGCTACATTCTGAGAGATAGGTGGATCCACTAATTGTGAAACCACTCCGGACAAATCGGAATTTTTAGAAGTCCCTGGTTGCATGCATTCTGTAACGGATTGTTCGGATACCGAATCTTTTTTAGCTGCTGATCTTAGCAACATTTGAGGGTTTGCTGAAGTCAGCTGCTGATCCGCCGGAATGCTCTGTTGTTCTTTTGATTTCGGTTGCGGGGTGTTCCCCTTTTGCTCCTTACCACCAGCGGCCTTTTTGCGCTTAGGGGACTCTTCTAATAGCTTACGACTATTAAACTGCGAGTCCAGCGCAGATAGGAGATCATCAGCTCGGCGAAAACTATCTCTAGCCACTCCGAAACAGCTAATCAGTCCCATCAGGCCGCCTTTAGTTTGGCGCATGAACGATTTCATCTCGTTCGCAACCTCGACACAAGCGTCACAACAAAACTGCAAATTGGGCCCCTTTGAAAGGTCATCACTTGTCCGGCCAGTAAAACCGGCGCACTTGGTGTGCACCATATTTTCACACAGCCAGCAAGTCATATTAGACTGGTCAGCCCTGATTACGAGGCTGCATTTTTTGCAGAAGCAGACTAAATTTTTATTATTCATTTTATTTATTTACCACTGTACCAAGAAAGCAAAACTGAAATTTATAAGCGAGCAGTTATAAGTACCGCAAGAGCGCAGAAACTGCACGCTTAGAACTTTCAAAAGCAAAGAGAGCAAGAGAGCGGGAGCGTAAATAAGTAAAAGCGCATGCACAAAAGCGAAACGGCGGGGATATAGGAAAAGAAAACACAGATAAGAATTACGAAAAACTAAAACAATTAATTAGTATTAAATACAAAGTGCACTCGCGAAGCGAACGGAGTTTAAATTTATGTTTAAATAAACCGGAAGCGAATTAGAATTGTTTTAATAAAACCCACCGATGGGAATAAACGAAAACAAAAATTGTTTCCTGATCCAAACGATTTTCACACTATATGTGCCTAGGGACAAATAATGACGATTGGTAAAGTTTCATGTCGATATCTCCAAAACTGACCGAGTTATTAATTAATGCCACAAAAACAGGTCAAAAACCCCATAGTGCAGTGTAGTGGCGATTGAATAGGTTGTTTTAGTTTATCCTAGAAGTATGCTTCTTCTCTGGAACTGCTAATCGAGTTTCATTGCATATCTGAAACTTTGGTGCAATTTTATCGGAGTAATAAAAATGAGAATGGCAATTCATCGAAGGTCAGCTGGCGCAGGGTGTCTTTGGGAAGCTCGACTCAGCTGAGAGACATTTCCGCCGGCGTCAATTAGGCCACGCTATCCTAGACTCGGTCTATTCAAACCAAGCCGTCATTGAGTGCAGATGCACCTATTCAGTAATCTATTAAAATCAGTGACATCACACGGGTATCGTAGCCGGGAAGTACAGAAAAATCGCGGAGATAAATTCGTGAATCCGATCGCGAATAAATTGTGGATGAAATCTGTGTGTTTTTTTTTTTGAATAAGACCTCAAAACCAGGTGGGTAAAACCTTGTGTTCGCTCTTTTACGAAACATTTATAGTGGCAACACAAATTTCACAGAGCTGCCGAGGAGCCGCCAAATCGGAGCACCTGTCCCGCATAGCGCACGGAGGAGCTGCCCTGCTGGGGACAAATCCCTGTCGGAGGGGCAGCCACAGCGGTAAAGCATCCGCACGAGGAGCGCCGTCCGCAGAGCGCACGTAGGAGAAGCCTGCCGGAAAAGCATCCCTGCTGGAGAGGCAGCCACAGCGGTAAAGCATCCGCCCAAGGAGCGCCTGTCCCGCATAGCGCACGGAGGAGCAGCCCTGCTGGGGACAAATCCCTGTCGGAGGGGCAGCCACAGCGGTAAAGCATCCGCACGAGGAGCGCCGTCCGCAGAGCGCACGTAGGAGAAGCCTGCAGGAGAAGCATCCCTGCTGGAGAGGCAGCCACAGCGGTAAAGCAGCCGCCAGAGGAGCGCCGTCCGCAGAGCGCACTTAGGAGAAGCCTGACTGGAGACAAATCACTACCGGAGGGGCAGCCACAGCGGTAAAGCATCCGCACAAGGAGCGCCTGTCCCGCAGAGCGCACGGAGGAGCAGCCCTGCTGGAGAGGCAGCCACAGCGGTAAAGCAGCCGCCAGAGGAGCGCCGTCCGCAGAGCGCACTTAGGAGAAGCCTAACTGGAGACAAATCTCTACCGGAGGGGCAGCCACAGCGGTAAAGCATCCGCACAAGGAGCGGCTGTCCCGCAGAGCGCACGGAGGAGCAGCACTGCTGGAGACAAATCCCTGCTGGAGCGGCAGCCACAGCGGAAAAATATCCGCCCTAAGGAGCGCCTGTTTCGCAGAGTGCGTAGGAGCAGCCCTGCCGGAGAATCATCCCTGCCGGAGAGGCAGTCACAGCGGTGAAGCATCATCAAGAGGATCGGCTGTTTCGTAGAGTGCACGTAGGAGCAGCCCTGCCGGTAAAGAATCCTGCCGGAGGGCCAGCCATAGCGGTGAAGCATCGCAAGAGGAGCGCTGTACTCAGAGCGCACGCAGGAGCAGCTCTGCTGGAGAAGAACCCTGCCGGAGAAGAACCCTGCCGGAGGGGCAGCCACATCGGAGGAGCATCTGCTATAGGAGCCCTACCCGTGGAGCGCACGCCGGAGGAGCAGCCGCATTGGAGAGGCGTCCGCCGAAAAAGCGCCCAGCAGAGGAACGCCGCCTGAAGAAGCGCGCATTGCTCGAGGAACACCGCACGCCAAGAGGAGCTGATTAGAGTCCCCGGTTTTTGTCGTCATCGCTAGAGCCGCGCCACTGAAGCCCGGCTAGCCCCGGAAAACAAGAAAAGCAGCAAAAGGACCGCCAACAGTTAACCAACTTGAGCATGAAATAAATATTTTGTTTGTGAGATAGGGAAAGTCGCGATGTAAATATTCAAAAAAATAACCAAAAGTTTGCTTTCAAACGTTTGTTCTCGCCAAGAAAGTAAAAGTATTTAACCCATGTGGCGGTATGAAGCGCCCATTTAATTTACAGCATATTCGTTGAACGGAAGATCGATCTTTCGCCGATGGAAAAACTGAGTGAGTGGTCATTGATTTAATTTACATTTTCATATTCGAGTGGAATCCGACGAAATGGATGAAACTTTATTTAGTTTTTTTTGCGAGATTTGTTTGACTTCTATTAATGGCAAAAACAAACAAAGAAATAATATAATAATAATGTATATTACTAGAAATTCAGATATTAAATTAGTGTCGAATCTCGTGAATCCTCAAAAAAAAAAAATAATGATTAATTTAAATCAAATTAATTTAGACTAAACTAATTAAGCTTAAATTTTGAAAAGAAACTGGAAGAAAATTTAATTTTTTTGGTTTTGAAATATCACATATGAAGTAAACTGATAATTAAATAAATAAAATAATCCTATTCTAGTATTTAAATACACTCGCTAAAAATCATACATATCAAAATTTATATCTATATATTTATATCTCTTTAAGAAAACATAATTTAACGCCATGAATTATATTTGCTTATATTATGATCGTACTCCATATTTTTATTATAAATCTTATTTACTATATTTTCTCTAATATTATTATGAATTTAAATCTTGTAATTAAAATGGAAACTTAAAAGAAACGTTTTGCTGAACTGAGCTGATGATTTCACGGTCGTAGGGAAGAAGGGGTCACCAGAGCAATGCTTTGGCGGCAGGTGTCCTAGGTAGGGTGGGCGATAAGCGGGCGCAATTACACCAGCAGCTACGCAAATAGTTACTTCCCTTTCATTTCTTTAAACTTTACTTTATACGCTATTTTCTTTTAGTTTTTTTTTTGAATTTGGCTTATAGTTCTTCCGATTTATATTACTAGCTCCCTTCCATGTCGCAAGCACGCTCAATTTCTTAGGATATTAATAATAATGTGTACATCGTAACTGAATCTGTGAGAGCAAGACCTCCACCCCCAAAGCCGACGAGCTAGTGCCGGATCTACAGCGTGCCCCGCCATCGCAGATTCTTTCGAAAATTATCCATTCATTCGAACGTTGCACGTTACAGTTATAATTAATTATAATTAATATCAAAAGTGGCGCCCAACGTGTAGGGCCTTAGTGAGATCACTCATTAAGACTCATGAATAAGCCAATTCGATTCTTGTTTCCTTTTCAATTTCCTTCAATTTTAACTCTCCTGTATTTTCAAAAGTTTTTGTTGTAAATTTTACATTTTCTCGGAATTCAAAACTAAGTAATAATCAGTATTATTTTTTTTGACCGAAGATCAAGAATTAACAATGAAACTTTCCTTAATTTAGCAGAGCTGACATGGTATCTAACAAGCTGAGGAAAACGGAAAAAAAACAAACGCCAACTTATGTCGGTTTCTGTCCCGGTTTGAAATACCAGGTCATTAAACTAAAAAAACTTTAAAGGTAAATAAAATCACAAACTAAGCTAAACGGAAAATGCTGACAGTACTTGAGAGAAACGTCACATCCGGAAGTAGCTTGTGACAATTATTTATTCGTTCACAAGGGGCACTATAATTTCAATCGGGATCCGGAATACATGTGAGATTTGTTTCAAACAAGCCACTGTCCGATACCGACATGAAGTAGAGTAGCGGTTCCTTCCTTTAAGTCAGGTCATTGCGCCTGGGAAAAATTTCCTTTTCTTTTATTTTTCAAATTTTATTTCATTTCTAAGGATAGTAACAAGTGAAATTCCCTTCGATTCGTGTGACATCAAGCAATCAGTTCAGTAAAAAAAAAATTTTAATTTTCCTTTATCGCAATATCACGTTTTTAGTTTTTGTTGTCGATTTTTGGTGCAGTTGGTTAACTGTGGCCGGATATTTGTTGGATTATTGTTAGTTCGCTAGAAAATGGGGTTAGACCGATCTCCGGAAAGAGACGCTGAGAACAGCCCAAATTTACTCTGTCCTATATGCAAAGGCGAGATTAGCGTTGCCGATGTTTGTAGAACAGCTTGTCAACATGAGTTTCATAAAAGATGCATAGAGGGTCACTGGAAGAAAAGCAAACTGTGCCCAGTGTGCAAGAATGCCTGTAGGCCTACAGTCCCAAAGGCCACCGACGATGCGGAGCGGCAAACTCGCAGTCGTTCAAGGAACCGTCCAGCTGTCGAGAATATTGAAAGAGAAGTTACGGACAACACAGCTTCCACGTCAGGACTTAATGCAAGTACAAACAGTAGCGGCAACAGCAACATAAGCATTATTAATGCTAATGCTATTACCTTATTGGCAATGGAACGCAGGTTACTAGCGACTTTATCGGAAAGGATGGCGGAACTAATCCAAAGTTCTGTTTCGGATATCATGACCAGAGTGTTAGCAACGCAAAACCCGATGGCCAATAATAGCCAGGGTGGGCACTCTTCTCAGCAGCCTATTAGAAACGTTAGTAATAGGGCCGCGAGCAGAGAAACTGATTATAATTTAGGGGAAGTCAGAATGACTTCTGTTTCACCTGCTTCGCAACAAAGTTCCGCGTCTGATTTATTAAGCCGCCCTGATAAAGTAGTCCATATTCTGAATGGATGGAAGATCAAATATTCCGGAGGAGGAGTACCCGTTGATAATTTTATTTACAGAGTGGAAGCTCTAACTAGGGAAACATTAGGAAATAATTTTTCCGTTCTCTGTAAGAACGCATCAGTTCTGTTTGAAGGAAAAGCCAACGAGTTCTATTGGCGTTATCATAAAGCTCATGGTGAAGTCCGTTGGGATAATTTCTGTTCAGCTCTACGTCTGCAGTTCAGACTAAACAGAGACGATGGGGATATTGAGGAGTTAATCAGAAATACAAAACAAAAGCCGAATGAAACTTTCGATTGCTTTTACGACAACATATCCGATTTAATCGATCAGCTAGAACAGCCGTGGACGCCGGACAAACTGGTTAGAGTCCTTAAGAATAATTTACGTACTGAAATCAGGCATGAGATCCTGAATTTGGAAATTAAAACAGTCTCAGACTTGAGAGAAATCTGTCGAAGACGCGAAGTTTTTTTGGCTGATGCTAAGCGATGTCAGGGTTACATTCGAAGCACTCCATTTAAGCGCGACGTTTCGGAGTTTGCTGAAACTCAAGAAAGTTTTCGTGAAACGGAATCGGAGAACGAAATGGATGTTTCTGCGCTTGCACTGGCACGTTGGAATTGCCACAAGGAAGGTCACAGGTATCAAGACTGCGTGTCCGAAAGGAAAATATTTTGTTACGGTTGTGGAGCCGCGAATACCTATAAGCCTAGTTGTAGCAAGTGCTCAAAAAACTCGAAACTGGGCACGTCGAGGTCACTTGTCAAACAGAAACCCTCGAGTGCCGTTCGGAGTCAATCAACAATGACCGACTAATTGAGGAAGCAGCTAAGGTTGCAACACTCACCACACCAGATGAACAAAAAACCGGCTGTAAATTCTTTACTTCATAGTAAAATACCGGACTTAAAGAAATTAGATATCTCGGAATACAAATTTCAGCCAGATTTAGATAGACGTCAATCCCGAAGTTCCCGTCGGATAAAAGCGTATTGGGAGAACATAAAAATATGCAACATTGGCGTCCAGTACATTAATTCTCTTCCAGCTGGGCAAACGGATCCTCGCCCATTTTTGCCAGTTCAAGTGTTGAATCGCACTGTCTATGGCTTATTAGACTCTGGAGCTTCGATTAGTTGTGTTGGTGGAATGCTAGCCGAGGAGATAAAAGCTAGCGGTGATTATAAAGTGATAAAAGGACATGCTACCACCGCGGACGGAAGATCGCAGCAGATACTGGGCCATTTGAAAGTCGAAATAGAATACGGCAGCAAAAAGAATACCGTAAAGCTTTATGTAGTACCGTCGCTGAAGCAGGATTTATATCTGGGCATCGATTTCTGGAGGCTGTATGATTTGCTTCCTAAAAGCTTAACTATATCGGAACTAGAATCGTCGCAAAGTAACAATAAACCGGAGGTTGATCAGCATAGATTGTCTGAGAGCGATCGAACAAAACTAGCTAATGTAATAAATTGTTTTCCCTCCTTTAAGCAAGAAGGGCTCGGTAAGACCAATCTGATATCGCATACGATTGATGTGGGAACGGCTAAACCAATTAAGCAACGTCATTTCCCCGTCTCGCC
Source organism: Drosophila carrolli (assembly GCA_018152295.1). Taxonomy (NCBI): domain Eukaryota; kingdom Metazoa; phylum Arthropoda; class Insecta; order Diptera; family Drosophilidae; genus Drosophila; species Drosophila carrolli. Next base: position 131,594 of record JAECXJ010000262.1, read on the forward strand.
CGCCGTCGAAAAGGCCATGTACGCCGAAATAGACCGAATGATAGCATTGGGAGTGATAGAAGAATCCGAGAGTTCATGGTCTTCCCCTATCGTTATGGTAACCAAGCCTGGCAAAGTAAGGATTTGTTTGGACTGTAGGAAAGTTAACAACTTCACAGAGAAAGATGCTTACCCGCTTCCCCAAATCAGTGGGATCCTAAGTCGGTTGCCAAGAGCCGAGTATATTTCAAGCCTGGATCTAAAGGATGCATATTGGCAGGTGCCTTTAGAGAAATCATCACGAGACAAAACAGCTTTTACGGTCCCAGGCAGACCTCTTTACCAATTCAAGGTTATGCCGTTCGGGCTTTGTAATGCCACGAGCACAATGTCCCGTCTAATGGATAAGGTAGTACCAGCACATCTCCGCAATGAAGTTTTTATTTATCTTGACGATTTATTAGTTGTTTCTTCCACATTTGAACGGCACCTCGAAGTACTTAGAGAATTGGCGCTGCAAATAAAGCGTGCAGGTTTGACTCTAAATATTGGCAAAAGCCATTTCTGTATGCTACGAGTTCGATATTTAGGGCACATAATAGGCGACGGTGGAATAAGAACAGATCCTGATAAGGTGGTAGCAATAAAAAATTTTCCAGTACCAAAAAATCTACGAGGCTTGAGAAGTTTCATGGGCTTATGTGGGTGGTATCGAAAGTTTGTGCCAAATTTTGCTTCACTTGCTACCCCTTTGACCGATTTAATGACTACAAAACGGAAGTTCAGTCTAACTGACGAAGCAATAAAAGCCTTCGAGGAGCTAAAGCAACGTCTGTGCGAAGCCCCAGTTTTGTGTAGTCCAGATTTCTCAAAACCGTTCGCAATACACTGCGATGCGAGCAAAACGGGGGTAGGCGCTGTGCTCGTACAAATGTCCGAAGCAGGAGATGAGCGTCCTATTGCTTTCATCTCCAAGAAGCTAAACAGGGCCCAACGCAACTACACTGTGACCGAACAAGAATGTTTAGCGGCCATCGTAGCTCTCAAAAGTTTCAGAGCTTATGTCGAAGGAATGGAATTTACTATAATAACTGATCACGCCTCATTGAAGTGGTTAATGTCCAATCATGACTTGAATTCCCGATTGGCACGATGGGCGTTGGCTTTGCAGAGATATAACTTCAAGATTGAGCATCGCAAAGGCTCACTTAACGTTGTTCCCGATTCATTGTCTCGCGTCAACGAAGACGAAATAGCCGCAGTGGATCTGCAGGAAGGACTTCTTGTGGACATGGATTCTGAAGAGTTTAGGAAAGCCGAATATGTGGATCTAGTGGAAAAGGTAAAAGCAAATCAAGCAAACTTTCCTGACCTCAAAGCAGACAATGGCTATATATATCGGAAATCTGAGCATTTGACAGGAGAACAAATCCATGACAAGTATGCCTGGAAACTATGGATACCGAAGGAACTGGTGCCTGAAATCCTTAAAAGAGCACACGATGGTTCAATGTCTTGCCACGGAGGCATACATAAGACCATTGAAAGAGTGAGGCGTTATTATTTTTGGCCTGGTCTGGTGCCGGATGTAAAGGCTTACATTAACGCTTGCGAAGTGTGCAAAACGACAAAAAATACTTGGAAGGGGAACTGATCATGGCATATGGCGCTCCTGAAACCGTGGTGTCAGACAACGGTTCACAATTTCGGTCTCACGCTTTTCGTAAATTAATGCAGCAGTATGGCATAACACATACCTTCACAGCGGTGCATTCACCACAAGCAAATGCTTCTGAACGCGTTAATCGCTCCGTGATTGCCGCAATCCGAGCATATTTGCGTCCAGACCAGAAGGACTGGGACGAACATCTGAACAGGATATGTTGTGCATTGAGGTCCTCCGTTCACTCTAGTTTGGGAACATCTCCATATTATATGGTTTTTGGACAGCACATGATAACATCCGGTTCTACGTACTCACTTCTAAGGAAATTAAATTTACTTGATGACCGTTCACTGAAATTCAATCGCCAGGACTCGTTTGAGATCGTTCGAGAAAAAGCAAGTAAGCGTATGCAGGAACAGCACGCCGAAAACGAGAAACGCTATAACCTTCGGTCTCGAAACGTTTCATTTGCGGAAGGACAAGAGGTGTATCGTCGAAGCTTCAAACAAAGTTGCTTTCAGACCGGATATTCTGCCAAATTCGGACCGTCTTTTGTAAAATCAAGAGTTCGCAAGAAGCTAGGAAGCGCGTATTATGAACTGGAAGACTTACAAGGACGCCTCATAGGTACCTATCACGCCAAGGATATCCGGCAGTAAGGCCTCTTCCGTCGGTATCAGTCTAGGGTACCAGGGATAAAAAACCCTAGCCTGATTGTTCGGAGGGGCTTTGTAGTGGCGACTGAATAGGCCGTTTTAGTTTATCCTAGAAGTATGCTTCTTCTCTGGAACTGCTAACCGAGTTTCATTGCATATCTGAAACTTTGGTGCAATTTTATCGGAGTAATAAAAATGAGAATGGCAATTCATCGAAGGTCAGCTGGCGCAGGGTGTCTTTGGGAAGCTCGACTCAGCTGAGAGACATTTCCGCCGGCGGCGTCAATTAGGCCACGCTATCCTAGACTCGGTCTATTCAAACCAAGCCATCATTGAGTGCAGATGCACCTATTCAGTAATCTATTAAAATCAGTGACATCACACGTGTATCGCAGCCGGGAAGTACAGAAAAATCGCGGAGATAAATTCGTGAATCCGATCGCGAATAAATTGTGGATGAAATCTGTGTGTTTTATTTTTTGAATATGACCTCAAAACCAGGTGGGTAAAACCTTGTGTTCGCTCTTTTACGAAAAATTTATAGTGGCAACACAAATTTCACAGAGCTGCCGAGGAGCCGCCAAAATCGGAGCTCCTGTCCCGCATAGCGCACGGAGGAGCAGCCCTGCTGGGGACAAATCCCTGTCGGAGGGGCAGCCACAGCGGTAAAGCATCCGCACGAGGAGCGCCGTCCGCAAAGCGCACGTAGGATAAGCCTGCAGGAGAAGCATCCCTGCTGGAGAGGCAGCCACAGCGGTAAAGCAGCTGCCAGAGGAGCGCCGTCCGCAGAGCGCACTTAGGAGAAGCCTGACTGGAGACAAATCTCTACCGGAGGGGCAGCCACAGCGGTAAAGCATCCGCACAAGGAGCGCCTGTTTCGCAGAGTGCTTAGGAGCAGCCCTGCCGGAGAATCATCCCTGCCGGAGAGGCAGTCACAGCGGTGAAGCATCATCAAGAGGATCGGCTGTTTCGTAGAGTGCACGTAGGAGCAGCCCTGCCGGTAAAGAATCCTGCCGGAGGGGCAGCCATAGTGGTGAAGCATCGCAAGAGGAGCGCTGTACTCAGAGCGCACGCAGGAGCAGCTCTGCTGGAGAAGAACCCTGCCGGAGAAGAACCCTGCCGGAGGGGCAGCCACATCGGAGGAGCATCTGCTATAGGAGCCCTACCCGTGGAGCGCACGCCGGAGGAGCAGCCGCATTGGAGAGGCGTCCGCCGAAAAAGCGCCCAGCAGAGGAACGCCGCCTGAAGAAGCGCGCATTGCTCGAGGAACACCGCACGCCAAGAGGAGCTGATTAGAGTCCCCGGTTTTTGTCGTCATCGCTAGAGCCGCGGCCTGGCCACAAGCGGTTAACCTTTTGCGCCACTGAAGCCCGGCTAGCCCCGGAAAACAAGAAAAGCAGCAAAAGGACCGCCAACAGTTAACCAACTTGAGCATGAAATAAATATTTTGTTTGTGAGATAGGGAAAGTCGCGATGTAAATATTCAAAAAAATAACCAAAAGTTTGCTTTCAAACGTTTGTTCTCGCCAAGAAAGTAAAAGTATTTAACCCATGTGGTGGTATGAAGCGCCCATTTAATTTACAGCATATTCGTTGAACCGAAGATCGATCTTTCGCCGATGGAAAAACTGAGTGAGTGGTCATTGATTTAATTTACATTTTCATATTCGAGTGGAATCCGACGAAATGGATGAAACTTTTATTTAGTTTTTTTTTGCGAGATTTGTTTGACTTCTATTAATGGCAAAAACAAACAAAGAAATAATATAATAATAATGTATATTACTAGAAATTCAGATATTAAATTAGTGTCGAATCTCGTGAATCCTCTACAAAAAAAAAATAATGATTAATTTAAATCAAATTAATTTAGACTAAACTAATTAAGCTTAAATTTTGAAAAGAAACTGGAAGAAAATTTAATTTTTTTTGGTTTTGAAATATCACATATGAAGTAAACTGATAATTAAATAAATAAAATAATCCTATTCTAGTATTTAAATACACTCGCTAAAAATCATACATATCAAAATTTATATCTATATATTTATATCTCTTTAAGAAAACATATATTTAACGCCATGTGTTTACGCCGCTCTCCCCTCGTTTAAACTGCCCGCGCTTCCCTCGTAGCGAATGCCCACTCGCCCGCACTGGCCAGGCTCTCCCGCTCTCCCGCTCTCCCGCTCTCCCGCACTGGACACTTGCGATTCCAGGCTCTCCCGCCTTCCCGCTCCCGGAATCTCTCCACTGCGCTTTGAAACGCAGCGTTCAATTAGGTTTAAGTTAGTCTTTCATTGTACCACTATTGAAATACATCGCCCGGCCGGTCCGCGCTATAACCCGAAAAGTCCACGCATTCTTTTTTTGTTCTTTTTCTTGCGCACCGCGATCGAGTGTCTCTTCACCACCTATATTTTCCAGCTTGCTACCCGGCTACGTGCGACAGCCGCAACCACCACAGAAGCTGCCCCCAAACGACGACATCCCCGACGCCCCAGCTCTTCATTTTTTGGTCCATTCGAGCCAGATAAGTGCCAATTTATTACTTTTTTTATTAACTGCCGGTCGACAGTCAGCCATTCGAAGAACATAATTCGTTTGACTTTCTGTACGATTTGTCTAAAATCCAAGTCCGATTTAATCCGACGACGGCAGTTGGTAAATTACAATTCCAATTCCGTCTTTTATTTCTTCGTTCTCTCTTTTAACGTGCGGCCATATTGCCTATTTTCTAATTCCTTTTCGTGTGCATATTGATGTACAAGTTTCATATTCGCATTTGGCCGTACATCCACTAAATATACATCCAACATCAAATCGAAGAAGAATAAAAAGTAGAAATCCAAATTAAAGTGTGCAATTAAAAAGTCAAGCGTACAGTGAAAAAATTAATTTCAAAAAATTCAGTGAACAGTGAAAAAAAAAATAAATCAATTTAAAAATTGAGTTCAAATTAATTTTCCACAAAAAAGTGAAACAAAAAATTAAGTGTTCCGCCAATTTCGGCCCACAAATATTTTTTTGATATTAATTTTTTATTGTACATCCGCTGTGACAATATTTGCTTACATTATTACAAATCCAAATACAGTCCACAATAAATCGAAAATTTACAACACATACCCGCCGGCAAAAATTTACAATAAAATTTTCCGCCATATTGATTACATATATTACATCCATATTACATATATTACATCCATATTACATATATAACATATTCCATATATATATACATACATTTATACATATTTTTCTACACAACTACACCCCAATTCCGAAAGCTCAAGTATTTCCGTCGGCCATCCAATAAATATATATTAAATAAATTCCTAAAGCCGACGTGAAATAACTTTTGTGTCTCAGTGTGTTTTACTTATTTACATATTTTGGGCACTATCCATCCATACATCTACACATACACGCGAATTGCAGTACCGCAAAAAGCTCGATAATCCCGCGCATTCCAGCGTCACCAATACACAGCCCGCAAAAGTTCGGGCAGTTGTTTTTCAATCATCCAATTAATAAATTAATTAATAAATTCCAACAAAATTAATAAACACCAAGTTCAACTCCAATAAAATTAAACAAATACTGAGAATTACTGCCAGTTCCAAAAAAGATTAAAAAAAAAAGAAAAAAAAAAAAAAAATTGGGAAAAATACCACCCGCATTCCACTGTAAGGTATTTTTTTGTCTCCGAATTTTTTTTTAAAAATAAAGAAAAACAAAACCAATAAACTCCAAACACTGCCGGGGACATCCAATCCCATCCTAATTCGGCCAACCACCCACTATAAAATACTAAACGACAAATACCTCATCCAATCCAGTATTTTTTCAGTATTTTTATTTTGTGGTATTTTTTTGGTATTTTTTTTCCATTCTTGCTCCATCGTTCCACCAAAAGCCTGGCGAATATTTCAACAATAATTCAGCCACGCATATCGACTATTTTTTGAGCTAGTCGATATCCTATTTCCACCGGTCCATAAGTGGGTCCGTAATTGTTTCGCTGATTTTTTGTCCGAAATATCAGCGCGCACATTCCATCCTAACAACATCCTAGTGTGGTATGTCCGGGGAAAGTTCCAACAAACTATCCCCTGTTCCATCACCGAAAATACCAAAAATCACGGTAAGGACGCCCACACCTAAAAAGGTCAAGACGCCACCTCCCAAAAAGGCTCCTTCTTCCATCGAAAGAACCACGCGAGCCAGCACAAAAATGGTTGCAACGGCTGCCGACCTCGCTATGAGCCAGTTTATTGAAGTCTCGGATCGACTGTCCGAATTGGAATCGCGGATAAATATTCCCTCGGCGGTCCCTCCTACGTTATCCGTCCTCAATATTCGCCGAGACGAAATCCGAGAAGTATGGATCCGCATCAAACAAGAATACGATGCCTGTACCGCATGCCTTGTAGCAGCCGGAGAAGGTGCAGCTGACAGCTTGCCAGTCCTCAAGGCTAAGTACGGGTATTGCTACAGCGCGTACGAAAGGTGCGGTGCCCAGATAGCAGACATGATAGCGCAAACTCCGCAAATTCCGCAACCTCCCCCAACGCCAGCTGATCCTTCTCAGACATACATTCCGTCAGGCTGCCGGCTTCCGCCGTGCGATACCGAAGTTTTTACCGGCGACTATCTTCGTTGGCCAACCTTTAGGGATCTATTCACGGCAATTTATATCAACAATCCCAGACTCACTCCTGTCGAAAAATTATTTCACCTTAATGCTAAAACGAGTGGCGACGCTCACAATATAGTTTCAAATTCACCCCTTACTAATGATGGCTTTCGATCAGCGTGGGATAACCTCACTGAGCGTTTCGAAAACAAGCGATTGTTAGTAAACAGTCAATTAAAGATACTTTTCAATGTACCGTCCGTCACACAGGAGTCTGGGTCAGCTTTGAAAGAACTTCAAAGTACCATCCAGGGTTGCCTTACTGCACTAGAAATGTCCGGTATTCAGGTCGAAACTTGGGATTGCCTCTTGGTATATATGTGCTCGTCCAAACTCCCAAAGCTTACGCTTTCCCTATGGGAGCAGTCCCTCCATAACAAAGCCGAGATCCCTACGTGGCACGAGCTGAACGTTTTCCTAACGGAGCGTCACAGGACACTAGAAGCCATAGATGATGTTCGACCATCAGGTTCTAGTCAGACTCAGCCCAGGGCATCCACTTCCAACTCGGCGTCTCGAAGAATAAATTCATACGAGACAAGGGTAGCACCTAGGCAACTTAGAGGTTGCGATCTCTGTAATAGAGAGAACCATCCTGTACGCACATGCGCCAAATTTCTCCAGATGACGGTCGACCAACGCATCGCATATATAAAAAGAAAACAGCTGTGTTTAAACTGCTTTGCGCGGACACATCAGTTGCGCGACTGCGAAAGCGCACATAACTGCTTCACGTGCCGCGGCCGCCATCACACGCTCCTACACCGAGGCAGCCCATCCCCAGCGCGCGCAAATCCAACGCCAACGCCCAGATCCAGACCAAATACTCTCGGTCCCTCGGCTGCCAGTGGCACGCAGTCAACGCTTCAGAATTATTTTGCGGCAGGCACTAGGTCAGTCCTCCTAGGCACCGCTATAATTAATATATGCCATCGAGGTTCCAATTTCCAAGCGCGAGCCTTAATAGACTCCGGATCTGAGGCGACCTTCATCACTGAGCGCCTTTTCAACCTGATTAAACTGCCGTTCCAGGTTATCCGAGCACAGGTCTCAGGACTTAATCAAACGGTCTCCGCTGAGACCAAAAAGATCTGTCAATTCACGATCCGTTCTCCAACCCGGCCTAGCTTGCAGTTAAACACCACTGCCTACGTGCTTCCACAAATAGCCGGAAATCTTCCTTCATGTCCGCTTCCGCAACATTTCCTGCGAGACCTTCCCGAACTTCCGCTAGCGGATCCAAAGTTCTATGAGAGCGCACAAATAGATATTCTAATCGGGGCCGATATACTTCCATCCATTCTACTAAGCGGTACCCGAGCGAACATCTGTGGCTCGCTTCTCGGTCAAGAGACTATTTTCGGCTGGATTCTAACAGGACCAGTACCAGCTCCGAGGCATGATCAAATATCATCCTTTTCCACGCAAGTTGCACACACGTATGAAGCGTCTCTCGATAAACTCCTCACCAAATTCTGGGAGGTGGAGGATCTGCCAGTAAAAGTGGCAAAAGAATCCGACGTGATTTGTGAGGACAATTTTCTTCGGACCACCACAAAAGACGAAACCGGCAGGTATGTCGTGAGTCTCCCTTTTCGAGATCCTGAGAACATTAATTGCTCCCTGGGACATTCCAGATCCCAGGCGCTGGCTCAATTCTTAAGAAACGAGCAGCGGCTAAAAAAGGGACAGTACGTTAAAATCCAAGTACGACTCAGTTATTCAAGAATATCTCGACCTCAATCACATGAGAGAAGTCCTTCCTACCCACGATTCAGCATGTTACTACCTGCCACACCACGCAGTGTTAAAACCGGAGAGTACGACCACCAAACTTCGAGTGGTATTCAACGCCTCCAGCCCTTCAGACAATGGGGTCAGCTTAAATGATATCCTTCATGCTGGCCCGGTCCTACAGTCCGATCTAACCATCCAGATCCTGAAGTGGCGATATTTCCGATTTGTGTATAGTGCTGACATCGAGAAAATGTACCGGCAGATCTGGGTAGATCCGAAGCAGACAGCGTTCCAACGTATCTTATTCCGCGATAGGGAAGGGTACATTCGAGATTTTGAGCTAAAAACTGTTACGTTTGGGGTCAATTGTGCACCGTTCCTGGCAATTCGGGTACTGCAACAGCTGGCGACCGACGTGCAACTAACCCATCCGAGGGCGAGTAAAGTTATTCGTGGTTGCATGTATGTCGATGATGTCCTTTCGGGAGCTGACTCTGCAGAAGAGGCTCACCTCACCATTCGCGAGTTGCAGAGTGCCCTCGATTCGGCTGGTTTTCCATTAAGGAAATGGACCTCCAACCACAAAGAAGTTCTGGCTCATATCGGAACCGATCATCTTCTAAATGCCGATTTCCTCGAAATAGATACGGAAAGCACGGCGAAAACTCTCGGAGTCCGTTGGAAAGCAACATCCGATGAGTTTTTCTTCGCCCTCCCCGACCTATCCACCGAAGCTACACTCACAAAACGGCATGTTCTCTCCCAAATTGCGAAGCTGTTTGATCCAGCAGGCTGGCTCGCCCCTTTCGTGGTCTGTGCCAAGATTTTCATGCAGGAGATCTGGCTGCGTGATCTAGGGTGGGATGATGAACTTCCCATTGAACTGTGCCAAAAGTGGCGTGATTTCCTTAAAAGCTACTCAGTCCTAGATCAAGTCCGAATTCCCAGATGGGTTTCCTTCCGCCCAGAATTCCGAGTGGAACATCACGGATTCTGTGATGCCTCTCAAAAGGCGTACGGTGCTGCGATCTATGTGCGCGTCGAGATGGGGCACACGACGCTAGTGCATCTTCTCACGGCCAAGACGCGCGTGGCGCCAGTAAAAACTGTGTCGCTTCCCAGACTAGAGCTGTGTGGAGCTCTATTGCTATCCGAGATGGCCGAATCCATCCTCCCCCATATGCCGATGCTGTCCTCGAAACTCCATTGTTGGACCGATTCCACGATTGTGCTTGCATGGCTAGCCAAACCAGCATGCCAGTGGACAACGTTCGTTGCCAATCGGGTAACAAAGATCACCCAGTCCACAGAGGCAGCCAATTGGTCGCATGTTCAATCCGAACACAATCCAGCTGACTTGGCCAGTCGGGGCGTGCCATTACAAGAACTGGTCGACAACTCCCTGTGGTGGCATGGGCCCACTTGGTTGCAAAAGCCACGAGATCAGTGGCCTGCCCAAAGCACCGATTTACAGGTGACCGAAGTGGAAAGGCGTCCTGTCAAGGCCCACGTTGCGTCCAGTCCGACAGAGGACATCCTTGATCGCTTTTCCAAGTTAAATAGAGCTTTACGGGTCCTTGCGTATGTCCACCGTTTTGTCCAGCGATGTAGGAAACAGTCGCCGATTCCGGAAGTCCATCTAGAAGCCCAAGAACTTGTCGCCGCTGAACGGCTCATGGTCATTAGCACTCAGCGCAGATATTTTGCTAACGAATATCGCTGCTTGAGTCAAAAGCGTCCTGTGTCCGCGGCAAGTTCCATCCTCTCCTTGAACCCTTTTCTAGATGAGAAAGGGCTTATAAGGGCGTGCGGCCGAATAACGGCCTCCGAGAATTTGCGATATGATGAACGACATCCTATAATCCTCCCGTACGAATGTGCACTCTCTCGACTACTGGTAAACTTTACGCATCTCATAACGTTGCATGGAGGTAACCAGTTAGTCGTACGACTCACCCGGTCCAGATATTGGGTTCCGAAAATAAAGAACTTGGTAAAGGCCGTTATTAACTCCTGCAAGGTCTGCGTTATCCATAAGAAGCGATTGCAAGTTCAGATGATGGGAAGTTTTCCGAAAGAGCGAGTCTCTTTTTCCCGGCCATTCACGTACACAGGGATGGACTACGCCGGCCCTTTCGACATAAAAAATTACACAGGCAGAGCTTGCCTAATTACAAAAGGGTATGTGTTGGTTTTCGTGTGTTTCTCTACGAAGGCCATCCATCTAGAGCCTACATCCGATCTGACGACCGAGAAATTTCTCGCCGCTTTCGCTCGGTTCGTATCCAGAAGAGGTTGTCCCCGTCAAGTGCAGTCCGACAATGGGAAAACCTTTGTCGGCGCTGCCACCCTGCTCTCCCGAGATTTTCTACAAGCCGTAAAAGAGTCTGTGACTGATGCGTATAGTCATCAGCAGCTCAACTGGCAATTCATTCCTCCGGGGGCACCCCATATGGGAGGCCTGTGGGAAGCGGGTGTCAAAAGCTTCAAAACCTTGTTTTACAAGTCCACCGCTACTCGAAAGTACACTTTTGAAGAACTTTCAACCCTCCTAGCGAAAATTGAAGCTTGTCTAAATTCCAGACCGCTATCTCCTATGTCTGAAGATCCCACTGATCTCTTAGCATTGACACCAGGGCATTTTCTAGTCGGCGGACCTCTTCTGTCCATAGTGGAACCCGAATTAAAAGGGGAATCCAAGTCCATTATAAATCGGTGGCAACACTTAAAGGCGCTCCATCAACAATTCCAAGCTCGATGGAAAGAGGAGTATCTCAAAGAGCTCCACAAGCGTAACAAGTGGCAGTCCCCGACCGCAAATCTCCGCGTTGGCGACATGGTAGTCGTCAAGGAGGACAATCTGCCCTCGAATGAGTGGCGCCTTGGCAGAATCGACTCTGTCTTTCCGGGGGCTGACGGCAATGTCCGTGTCGTCAGCATTCTCACGGCACGTAGGATTATCAAGCGTCCCGTGACCAAGGTGGTTCTTCTGCCAGGAGAATCCTCCAACTGTCTTCCTCAACCAACATCCTCCACATAATTCCCCAACAATCCTCGCCATCTAAGCATCTCAAATCATCTTTTTTTATCCATTACTCCCTACCAGATCACATCATGGTCCCTCGTCCACGCAGCGCTCAGGCATTGGAAAGCAGACGCACTCGAGGTATACATTCCTACCGATGCCGAGTCTGCCGTGGAATCCATCCGCTTAAAAAGTGCCAGAGGTTCCTAAAGCTGAGCGCAGAGAAGCGGCTTCGAGCAGTGCTTATTAATAAGTACTGCTCAAATTGTCTCGCCCACGAGCACTCCGACGGGAGTTGTCGCAGTGGCGACAAGTGCAAAACGTGCAACGGCAAGCACCACACGCTCCTCCATATGCACGAGCGTCCCCTGCCGGCGGCTACTCAACAGCGTTCGCGCCGGCAGAATCCGCCAACTCGCCAAGCGCTAGCCCCGGCAAGGCGCTCGGCATCCGCCGCTTCTCAGCAGCGCTCGCGCCGGCAAGATCCGCCAACTCGCAGAGCGCTTGCCTCTCCGCCGCGCTCAGCCTCCTCGGCACCGGCTCCGTCACTGGCGTCCATTCTCCAACGGCACAGCGTCAATGTCCTGCCGACGGCCATGATCACTTTGGAGACCGGGCTGAAGACCTTCGACACGGCCGCCCTCATCGACCCGTGTACACCGACGAGCTGCATCGACGCATCATTGGCATCCGCGTTCCGCTTGCCGACTACGACCGTCGGCGACGAGAGCATCTGCACGGCGACAATTCGGTCAAAGTGCGACAACGGCTTCAAGCTAGAGGTCGTCTTGAAAGTGGAGCCGAACGTCCGCATCCGCACCCCCATCCGAGAGCTCTCGGACACCGTGGTCGGCAGATACGGAGACCTCCCGTTGGCCGACAAACGTTTCTACTTGCCGGCAACCATCTCGGTAGTCCTGGGTGCGGATGTCTACGCCAAGGTCATCCGACCGGGCTTCCATCTGGTCGACGAGGGACTCCCAGTGGCCCAGAAGACGGCATTCGGGTGGATCCTGTCCGGCGCCTGCAGTCAAGCCTAGGCGACAGGAGTGGGCTTGTTGTTTTTTCTTTCGCAACGCTAGCGATTGCAAGGGGGGCGGAATGTTTACGCCGCTCTCCCCTCGTTTAAACTGCCCGCGCTTCCCTCGTAGCGAATGCCCACTCGCCCGCACTGGCCAGGCTCTCCCGCTCTCCCGCTCTCCCGCTCTCCCGCACTGGACACTTGCGATTCCAGGCTCTCCCGCCTTCCCGCTCCCGGAATCTCTCCACTGCGCTTTGAAACGCAGCGTTCAATTAGGTTTAAGTTAGTCTTTCATTGTACCACTATTGAAATACATCGCCCGGCCGGTCCGCGCTATAACCCGAAAAGTCCACGCATTCTTTTTTTGTTCTTTTTCTTGCGCACCGCGATCGAGTGTCTCTTCACCACCTATATTTTCCAGCTTGCTACCCGGCTACGTGCGACAGCCGCAACCACCACAGAAGCTGCCCCCAAACGACGACATCCCCGACGCCCCATCTTTTCACCATGAATTATATTTGCTTATATTATGATCGTACTCCATATTTTTATTATAAATCTTATTTACTATATTTTCTCTAATATTATTATGAATTTAAATCTTGTAATTAAAATGGAAACTTAAAAGAAACGTTTTGCTGAACTGAGCTGATGATTTCACGGTCGTAGGGAAGAAGGGGTCACCAGAGCAATGCTTTGGCGGCAGGTGTCCTAGGTAGGGGGGGCGATAAGCGGGCGCAATTACACCAGCAGCTACGCAAATAGTTACTTCCCTTTCATTTCTTTAAACTTTACTTTATACGCTATTTTCTTTTAGTTTTTTTTTTAATTTGGTTTATAGTTCTTCCGATTTATATTACTAGCTCCATGTCGCAAGCACGCTCAATTTCTTAGGATATTAATAATAATGTGTACATCGTAACTGAATCTGTGAGAGCAAGACCTCCACCCCCAAAGCCGACGAGCTAGTGCCGGATCTACAGCGTGCCCCGCCATCGCAGATTCTTTCGAAAATTATCCATTCATTCGAACGTTGCACGTTACAACAGCACGATCTCACCACACACCATTGATACCCTCCAAATCCACACCTGAAGTTTTCTTTTCGTCAGCAGCCCGATCTCGCCAGTTCCCCTATAACTAAAAACGTAAGCTTTGCAAGCGTTTTGAAATCGAATCATGCGAGCCCTGCCTACAAAAATATTGCCAAAATATTTTGATTCAGATGCTCCAAAATACCTTTTCAAAATAATCAATGGCTCCCCTGCGCATTGCACTGTGAAATGCCAACGGCGTTTCACGGCACAAACTTGAGCTAGCACAATTTATGAATAACAATGAAATCGACGTAATGTTACTTAACTCCCACTATGTGCTGTTGACACCTTATGCCAGCTGTTCAACGCGTTGATAAGACTGGGCTGCTTCCCAAAGAGGTGGAAAAAGTCAGTCATCATAATGATACCAAAACCTGGAAAAGACCACACGATCACCTCCTCATACAGACCAATAAGTTTACTTTCGTGTCTATCAAAACTCTTTGAAAAATGCCTTGTAACCCGTATCATACCAAACTTAAAAGGCCATAATAGTTTTCCAGCTCATCAATTTGGCTTTCGCGAAAAATATGGAACTATCGAACAGCTGAACCGAATAACATCAGAAATTTGAAGTGCATTTGAAAATAGGGAAAAAAATAAAAATTGACACCACCACACCACCACCACACACCACCAAACAGTTGTAACAGTCGAATGAAGCCATAGAACTTTTAATAAATTCATTCGATCCTACGTAGATAAAACTGATTGGGACGTATGGCTCCAATATTTCGTATACTGTTTCAATACGACACACTCTATGTCACATGGTTATTGTCCATACGAGTTAGTTTTCGGTAAGGCATCGAACTTACTAATTCAATTTAATAGCATAGATAGAATAGAACCACTCTACAATGTACAGTCAACACAATATTTATTCGGACACCCGTGATTTTCAATTTGATTCATTAATAACTCAACAAAAACGTAACAAAAACAAACAATTTATATTTCGTCGTGACGGTTAACATTCTTAGAATATATTTTAACAAAAAAAAAGGAACTTTAATCAGTAAAATAAGATATTTTCTTAAATGAACTTAAAATGTCATAATTTTACGCACAGAAATTATTCGTACACTTCATATTATATTAAAAAAAAACAGATTTCTTGATGTTTTAATATTTGTAATATTTGGTGGGTCCTCCACTAACATCAATGACAGCTTGTAAGCGTCAACCCATGCTTTTTACCAAGTTGCTTGTCTCATTAGCGCTAATTTGACTCCATTCAGCCCTCAATGCAGTTTGTAAGGACTCCCTGGACGTAATGACGTGCTTCCGAATCCTTTTCTCAAGAATATCTCACACATGTTCTATGGGATTTAAATCAGGTGACTGGGGAGGTGTTTTCAGCTGCTTGCAGTGATATAAAAGCCACTCTTGCACCAAAGACGAAGAATGTTGTCTTGTTGAAACAACAATGTCTTCGGATCTAGACCAAGTTTTATATCACTTGGACTCAAATATTCGCTTAAAATGTTTTTGTACATATTCTTATTAATTTTGTCGTCAATAAAGACCATTTGACCGACTTCTACTGACGATACACACCCCGAAATCATTACATTCCCGCCACCATGCTAAACAGTTGGAATTAAGTTCTTCTCATTCATGGCTTCATTTGGTTTCCTCCACACTTTCGAGGGCCCATAGTGTCCAAATATGTAAAATTTGGATTCGTCGCTAAAAACTACGTTCTCCCAAAACGAATCCGGGTGGTTATATGCAGTTTTCCAAACTCCAAACGCTTTTTTTGTTGACGGCAGAAATTAATTGCTTTCGACGAGCAACTCTGCCATGTAAACCAGCCTTGTACAGGTAGTTTCGGATGGTTTGGGCCCAAACTTTTTTATTTTCGCTTGGTCTACATTCTTTTTAATTGTTGTAGATGTTGTTTTCGGATTTTTCAGGACTGTAGACATAAATTTCAGTCCCTCACGTGAATACAGAATCTTATACCTTCTAGCTTTCTTGTGATTTGAAGCTCCATTATTCACTTTTTAAGTATTTTTGGCTTATACTATGTATTGTGGAAGGCAATTTCGCGATAACTACGATTTTTTAAAAATTAATTTAAGATAGATTTTCGAAAATCTAGTGACAAATCTGAACTCCTTCCATTTTCACCAATCGCATCAAAAAAACACATAAAAACTAACAATAAAAAAAAAGCATGCAGAAAATTACTCCGAAGTAATTTCAACTAAACTACTTTAAAAAGAATCGCCGATTACCGTTGAGTTCAGAAATAAACACCATAAATGAGAAATGTACGAATAATTTGTGTGCAACATTTTAGCAATTTTTTTGCTTTCCTTTCAATATTTTTAAGGTTAATTTAAAAAATTAAATTTTTGTTTGTGTAATGTCTTCTGAAAATCACGGTTTCTATGATACGTACAAAAAAACCTGCTAAAATTACGAAAATTCCGGCAAATAAGCTGTTAAACTTGATAATAGACAGTGTCCGAATAAATTTTGTGCTGACTGTATATGACTATGCTAAGGAATCTAAATTTAAATTTGGAATACTTACAAAGGAGCTAGAATAATGATAGAAGACAATAAGACTAAAAATAAGGAATTATATTGTTTTGATTGTTTTTCCAATATGTTAGTTTATTCAATAGAAGGCACTTTAGTTCTGAATTCATAATGTTTTATTGTTCTCAATTTAAGCGGCAAAGCTGCGACGGCAGCGGAGCGGCTTCCTTATGTATATTAATGTATTCGAAAATACTAAACGTATAATAGAGTATGGTACTCCAGAAAATTTAATATCAATCTTGAGGGAATATATTCCACATAATAAAACTATAGGAGTTCACTGTACTTTAGAAGACTTTTATAGAATTCAGAAAACACTCAAAGATAATTTTAGAAATAAATTTGTATACACAAAAACATTTGTCCAAGATGTCGAAAACGCTGAAGACAGATCGATAATAATCACAGAAACGCATTGTAGGGCACATAGAGGGCTTGATGAAAATTATAAACAAACAATATTATTAGTCTAATTTTTACTAGAAACTGAAGGAACTTATAAAAAATTGCATTATCTGCAATCAAAACAAATATGACAGACACCCAGAAAATTCCTATCGGGCAGGCATCTATTCCGGAAAGAGAAGGGTAATGTTTGCATCTTGACATATGTATATTATGCCCAAAATCTTATTTTCATTACTTGTATAGATTATTATTCAAAATACATAGTCGTTAAAGAAATTCCTAACAAACTATATATAGAAAACAAAGTTTCAGAAATTCACAACAATTTTTTTCATCATCCCAATTTAAATCTTTTGCACAAAGAAACGGTATATCATTATTATTTGCTGATCCCCGACATAGTATGTCCAACGGATAAATAGAAAGGCATTAAATACGAGCTAAATTTTATTGATTATCCCGAAATTATAATTAGGGCAGCACAAAAAAATTATTTGACAATTCACTTTTTAACGAACCAACGTTCTTTTGATATATTATTTAATAAAATCAAACAAATCCAAATAATGTTATTATAAATAGCAGAAAACGTACAATTCATATGTGTTTGCTTACTTACGATCTTATGAATTTTACACTAAAATTCTAAACAATGAAGACATAGAAGAAATTTATAATCATGAACAAAAATTTGTAATTATAACCGACCTTTTACATAAATCTGAATATAAAATCGCCTTGAACATCTTCTTACAATATATGTACATAAAATACTCTATTATTACCGATCGTCGTGACGTTTACAACTCAAGATCCATTTCACATAATGATGGAAA
This sequence comes from Drosophila carrolli, assembly GCA_018152295.1. Taxonomy (NCBI): domain Eukaryota; kingdom Metazoa; phylum Arthropoda; class Insecta; order Diptera; family Drosophilidae; genus Drosophila; species Drosophila carrolli. The sequence goes on from JAECXJ010000262.1 coordinate 149,271, forward strand.
ATTAATAATTGATAATCACGTCGCAAAATGTAGAAATAAGTATTTTGTAATGTCTAATTTTAAAACATAAATATTTAATAAATATTGCACATTAAATACAGAAGGTTCTTGTAACAAAATCAGAGAAAACAATAAAAATGTAGATGTAATTCAAGATGGAGCCATTTTGGCAAATGGAGAAAATACAGTAATTAATTAATTACCTTTAATGACACCTCTTAAAATTAATAATATATCTTACACTAATGTAGACAATAAGATATTGGAGTACATAACCGCTCGAAAATATACTGATTTTGTAGTATTCGAATATATTATAAAAAATAACTCGGAACTCTCATTCGATAATATTAACATACATCATTTTATTCAAATTAAACAAATTTATATTCCAGTTATGGTATTATTAATTATATTTACATTTATATATTTACTTATTATTATGGTTATAATCAAATACATACAATTTTTGATATTCAAACCACAGCGATATAGTAATTCAACTAAAGTAATATTCCCGACAATGAAAATACCCTAGAAGAAAATGTAATTGTCGAAGTAGCCATTACATTCAATATACCCATCAGTTCCAATGAGTCGGGACGATTCCATTTAGAATGGGGGCAGTTATGTGACACTTTATTGGGGGGCACTTAACCAATTTATAAACAACTTTGAGCCAAGAGGTAATATCCAAATAACTTTAACTGAATTCGAAATAAGTCCGTGGTCAGCTTTTTCTTTCAATTACGCCTCCAAATTATTTCCACCCAGATCAGTTTCACACACTTCGCATCAAACGGACACTGTAAACATCCAAGCCGATATTGTAAACATCAGAGCCCCAAAGTGAGCCCTGTAAACACCGCTAATGTAAACACCAGATTCCACCTTATTCAGTTTTTGAGTTAAATCTCTTAAGCCGCGGTTTAATTTTTGATCATTGAACTTGAGACAGGCAGTCTATTTTGAGAATCGAAGAAAAAAGTAAAGAGCAGTGAATTAATAATAAGTTCGATCTAAAGTATGTAACAGTAAATAATTAAAGTTAAAAAATAAAATCAAATTTTATTAATTAATTCACTAACGAGAAAGCTTATTTACACACGAAACGTAGAAGCACATAGAAGCGATGATAGTAGTCGACCTTGGACCGATTTGAATCGATTTGTAGTTTTTATTCATTTCGAACATTTTGACTGGCCCGATCAAAAGACAGACGAATAAACAATTTAAAATTTTATTTTTCGTTGTTTAATAGTTGATCTACTCAGAAGAACTCGCGCACACGTCGTCGAATTTCATGTACATAAATCATACATAAATCAAAATTATCTGGAATTGAATATAAGAAAATACAAAATATAGCAGAACAATAGGCAAAATGATAGGCCGATGTTTGGTGCTCTCTTCTTTTCTCTTGATCTCGCCCGCTACGTTAATATCTCTTCATGATCTTTCGTTCTCTTGTTCCGCTGGAAACACAATTTCCCTCTCTACTGTCCAAACACATATAATTTATACTGTTAATAAACATTCTTAGCTGGCTAACTGAGTCAGCATTCAAAATTTGAAGGCGAATTATTTGGTCGTAAAATATTTTCATCTTATTTTTCTTCCGCTTGAGTAATAGCAAGCAAGGCCTCAACATGTTCCACAGAACCTAATGTAATTTAATTTTAAAGAACACTTAGATTCTCTCTTTAAGGTTCGAGTTCATTAAATAATTCATAAAAATGGATAAAGGTTTGGTGAACGACGGCAAGTGCAGAAGTGTATTTATTTCTCTTGAGCTCCGGAAGACAATCGTTGAAAAAAAAACGGGGAAAAGACGCTTAGTGCGATGAAAAGTCGCAAGTTACTATTATTTTGTGTTTTTAATTAGCGCTTCTAATACTAAAATAAAAAAAAACAAAAACAAACATATAAGGTGATGAACCTAAACGAAGTTCGGGCGCAGTGCCCCTTCCTTGCCTTGCCTCGCCCCAACTGCCCACATGCCTGGCCACGGTTACCAGCACAGTGACGACATTAGCAACTGTAAATGCGATGACAACAACAACAACATCAGTTTCGTCTGTATGCCCGATGCAGTCGATCGTTCTACCTGCTGTGCCAGCGGATTTACCAACTGCAGCTAGGGCAGCACCGACAAACGAAAAATAAAAAGCAAGGCTCGACCATACAGGGTGGCATGGATCGCTACATAAACATTAAAGGAAAACTAAGCCGACAGGACACGAAAATGGGTTATGTTGCAAAAATCAATCGGGCTTCCTCCAGCCAAGGAAAAGGGCAAAACTCTAATACAGCAAATAGATTTGAAATTTTGGCTGGCACGTCCGACGAAATCCCTTCTCCAGTCATGTATACGGGGAAAAAGAAAGCGAAGCCGTCTCCGCTTTATATAGAGAAAAACTCCAACAACCTTGTTAATACAATAATCGATCTGATTGGTAAATATAACTTAAAGGAGACATACAGGGTTGCCCATATTCGACGGACCCATGTTTTTTTTTAAAAAATCAAAGAAAAAAATAAAAATTTGGCGGTTGGCAATCTTAATCATTTAATTTGTTCCAAGTAGATTTGTTTACATCAATTTTTGAATATGATATCTTTCAAATGGCCGCCTCTGGCGTTGATGGCGTATTGTGCCCTTTTTGCAGCATTTTCCATCGTTTTCGCCAACATTTCGGCCGGAATAGCGGCTATTTCTTCACGAATGTTGTCCTTGAGCTCTTCTAGGGTCCTTGGCTTGTTAACGTAAACCTTTGACTTCAAATATCCCCACAAGAAGAAGTCAGGCGGCGTCAAATCGGGCGAACGCGGTGGCCAGTCCAAATCACCACTTTTCGACATCAAACGGCCCGGAAACAATTTCTTCAGAAAATCGATTGTTATGCGACTTGTGTGCGGTGGAGCGCCGTCTTGTTGAAACCAGAACTGCCTCATACGCTTTCGACGAATAATTGGCATCACAAAATTGGTCATCATGTCGCGATAACGCTCCTGGTTGATGGTAACAGCATGGCCATTTTCATTTTGGAAGAAAAACGGCCCAATGACCGCCGCACCAAACTGTGACTTTTTCGTCGTGAAGAGGCACTTCTTGAATCTTCTCAGGATTTTCAGTGGCGTAAATACGGCAATTTTGCTTATTTACGGTCCCATTCAATGTGAAATGGGCTTCATCGGACATGATAATTTTGTTCCAAAATTGATCGTCATCTTTGGCCATTTCGATGACTCTTTGGGCCCATTCCAATCGACGAGGCTTGTCCGTAAGCAACAATCTTTGCGTCAATTGAATTTTGTACGGGAACAAATGCAAATCAACGCGAATAATCCGTTGTAAAGTGGACCGAGCCATGCCCAACTGCTGAGAACGGCGTTTTTGGGATGTTCTTGGGGACCTCTCAACACTGGCTCGTACGGCAGCGATATTCTCGTCCGATCGCCTTGGTCGACTTTTATTTGGCCTCTTCGGATTAGAAAGAGCCTCACCAGTCGTAAATTTTTCGTATAAACGCTTAATGGTGTTCTTAGAAGGCGCACTTTTCACATTTTTTAATTTTTTAAAAGCACGTTGAGTTTTCACAATTGACTTGTTCTGTTGAATGTAAATTTCAACTATTTCAGAGCGCTCGCGTCGCGTGTATTGTTCCATGGTAAAAATCTGCTTGGACTGACGCTTCAAACGCGGTATGTCATTAAGCGATCTGGCATCTCTGTCAAAAGTTATGGCGTCGTCAGATGGGTCCGTCGAATATGGGCAACCCTGTACATGAAACAAAGGTCCAAGTCTAAAGTGAAGAAAGCTTTACAAAATTGACGGAGCTCCTAGACGCCAAGAAAAAGAACTACTATACCTACCAGCTAAAAAGTAGTAAAGGTCAACAAGTTGTCATAAAAGGAATCGAACCAGACGTAAGCACTGCTAAAGTCGAACAGGCACTAAAAGATAAAGTTTTTAACGTATAAACAGTTTCAAATATACGTAACCGAAACAAACAACCGCAACCTTTAAAGTGGAACTTGTACGTGACTCTAAGGGCCTCAAGAAAAACGAAGTTCATCCCATCTACAAACTCCAGTTTCAATTGCATCCCAGAATCACGGTGAAAGAGCTGTCTAAACGCAATGGACCAGTCCAGTGTGCAAATTGCCAGGAATACAGACGCACCAAATCTTACTGCACACTCCGCTCTGTATGCGTCGCTTGCGGAGGGCTGCATACCTCTGCTAAGTGTGAATTAAAAAACGAGCCAAATAGCAACACGTGTAGTAACTGCGAAGGAGACCACATAGCAAACTACAGAGGCTGTCCAGTATACAAGGAGTTAAAAAGTCGGATCAACCAAAGAGTGTCAACAGCACGATCTCACCACACACCATTGATACCCTCCAATCCACACCTGAAGTTTTCTTTTGTCAGCAGCCCGATCTCGCCAGTTCCCCTATAACTAAAAACGTAAGCTTTGCAAGCGTTTTGAAATCGAATCATGCGAGCCCTGCCTACAAAAATATTGCCAAAATATATTGATTCAGATGCTCCAAAACACCTTTTCAAAATAATCAATGGCTCCCCTGCGCATTGCACTGTGAAATGCCAACGGCGTTTCACGGCACAAACTTGAGCTAGCACAATTTATGAATAACAATGAAATCGACGTAATGTTACTTAACTCCCACTATGCGCTGTTGACACCATATGCCAGCTGTTCAACGCGTTGATAAGACTGGGCTGCTTCCCAAAGAGGTGGAAAAAGTCAATCATCATAATGATACCAAAACCTGGAAAAGACCACACGATCACCTCCTCATACAGACCAATAAGTTTACTTTCGTGTCTATCAAAACTCTTTGAAAAATGCCTTGTAACCCGTATCATACCAAACTTAAAAGGCCATAATAGTTTTCCAGCTCATCAATTTGGCTTTCGCGAAAAATATGGAACTATCGAACAGCTGAACCGAATAACATCAGAAATTTGAAGTGCATTTGAAAATAGGGAAAAAAATAAAAATTGACACCACCACACCACCACCACACACCACCAAACAGTTGTAACAGTCGAATGAAGCCATAGAACTTTTAATAAATTCATTCGATCCTACGTAGATAAAACTGATTGGGACGTATGGCTCCAATATTTCGTATACTGTTTCAATACGACACACTCTATGTCACATGGTTATTGTCCATACGAGTTAGTTTTCGGTAAGGCATCGAACTTACTAATTCAATTTAATAGCATAGATAGAATAGAACCACTCTACAATGTATATGACTATGCTAAGGAATCTAAATTTAAATTTGGAATACTTACAAAGGAGCTAGAATAATGATAGAAGACAATAAGACTAAAAATAAGGAATTATATTGTTTTGATTGTTTTTCCAATATGTTAGTTTATTCAATAGAAGGCACTTTAGTTCTGAATTCATAATGTTTTATTGTTCTCAATTTAAGCGGCATAGCTGCGACGGCAGCGGAGCGGCTTCCTTATGTATATTAATGTATTCGAAAATACTAAACGTATAATAGAGTATGGTACTCCAGAAAATTTAATATCAATCTTGAGGGAATATATTCCACATAATAAAACTATAGGAGTTCACTGTACTTTAGAAGACTTTTATAGAATTCAGAAAACACTCAAAGATAATTTTAGAAATAAATTTGTATACACAAAAACATTTGTCCAAGATGTCGAAAACGCTGAAGACAGATCGATAATAATCACAGAAACGCATTGTAGGGCACATAGAGGGCTTGATGAAAATTATAAACAAACAATATTATTAGTCTAATTTTTACTAGAAACTGAAGGAACTTGTAAAAAATTGCATTATCTGCAATCAAAACAAATATGACAGACACCCAGAAAATTCCTATCGGGCAGGCATCTATTCCGGAAAGAGAAGGGTAATGTTTGCATCTTGACATATGTATATTATGCCCAAAATCTTATTTTCATTACTTGTATAGATTATTATTCAAAATACATAGTCGTTAAAGAAATTCCTAACAAACTATATATAGAAAACAAAGTTTCAGAAATTCACAACAATTTTTTTCATCATCCCAATTTAAATCTTTTGCACAAAGAAACGGTATATCATTATTATTTGCTGATCCCCGACATAGTATGTCCAACGGATAAATAGAAAGGCATTAAATACGAGCTAAATTTTATTGATTATCCCGAAATTATAATTAGGGCAGCACAAAAAAATTATTTGACAATTCACTTTTTAACGAACCAACGTTCTTTTGATATATTATTTAATAAAATCAAACAAATCAAATAATGTTATTATAAATAGCAGAAAACGTACAATTCATATGTGTTTGCTTACTTACGATCTTATGAATTTTACACTAAAATTCTAAACAATGAAGACATAGAAGAAATTTATAATCATGAACAAAAATTTGTAATTATAACCGACCTTTTACATAAATCTGAATATAAAATCGCCTTGAACATCTTCTTACAATATATGTACATAAAATACTCTATTATTACCGATCGTCGTGACGTTTACAACTCAAGATCCATTTCACATAATGATGGAAAATTAATAATTGATAATCACGTCGCAAAATGTAGAAATAAGTATTTTGTAATGTCTAATTTTAAAACATAAATATTTAATAAATATTGCACATTAAATACAGAAGGTTCTTGTAACAAAATCAGAGAAAACCATAAAAATGTAGATGTAATTCAAGATGGAGCCATTTTGGCAAATGGAGAAAATACAGTAATTAATTAATTACCTTTAATGACACCTCTTAAAATTAATAATATATCTTACACTAATGTAGACAATAAGATATTGGAGTACATAACCGCTCGAAAATATACTGATTTTGTAGTATTCGAATATATTATAAAAAATAACTCGGAACTCTCATTCGATAATATTAACATACTAAATCATTTTATTCAAATTAAACAAATTTATATTCCAGTTATGGTATTATTAATTATATTTACATTTATATATTTACTTATTATTATGGTTATAATCAAATACATACAATTTTTGATATTCAAACCACAGCGATATAGTAATTCAACTAAAGTAATATTCCCGACAATGAAAATACCCTAGAAGAAAATGTAATTGTCGAAGTAGCCATTACATTCAATATACCCATCAGTTCCAATGAGTCGGGACGATTCCATTTAGAATGGGGGCAGTTATGTGACACTTTATTGGGGGCACTTAACCAATTTATAAACAACTTTGAGCCAAGAGGTAATATCCAAATAACTTTAACTGAATTCGAAATAAGTCCGTGGTCAGCTTTTTCTTTCAATTACGCCTCCAAATTATTTCCACCCAGATCAGTTTCACACACTTCGCATCAAACGGACACTGTAAACATCCAAGCCGATATTGTAAACATCAGAGCCCCAAAGTGAGCCCTGTAAACACCGCTAATGTAAACACCAGATTCCACCTTATTCAGTTTTTGAGTTAAATCTCTTAAGCCGCGGTTTAATTTTTGATCATTGAACTTGAGACAGGCAGTCTATTTTGAGAATCGAAGAAAAAAGTAAAGAGCAGTGAATTAATAATAAGTTCGATCTAAAGTATGTAACAGTAAATAATTAAAGTTAAAAAATAAAATCAAATTTTATTAATTAATTCACTAACGAGAAAGCTTATTTACACACGAAACGTAGAAGCACATAGAAGCGATGATAGTAGTCGACCTTGGACCGATTTGAATCGATTTGTAGTTTTTATTCATTTCGAACATTTTGACTGGCCCGATCAAAAGACAGACGAATAAACAATTTAAAATTTTATTTTTCGTTGTTTAATAGTTGATCTACTCAGAAGAACTCGCGCACACGTCGTCGAATTTCATCTACATAAATCATACATAAATCAAAATTATCTGGAATTGAATACAAGAAAATACAAAATATAGCAGAACAATAGGCAAAATGATAGGCCGATGTTTGGTGCTCTCTTCTTTTCTCTTGATCTCGCCCGCTACGTTAATATCTCTTCATGATCTTTCGTTCTCTTGTTCCGCTGGAAACACAATTTCCCTCTCTACTGTCCAAACACATATAATTTATACTGTTAATAAACATTCTTAGCTGGCTAACTGAGTCAGCATTCAAAATTTGAAGGCGAATTATTTGGTCGTAAAATATTTTCATCTTATTTTTCTTCCGCTTGAGTAATAGCAAGGCCTCAACATGTTCCACAGAACCTAATGTAATTTAATTTTAAAGAACACTTAGATTCTCTCTTTAAGGTTCATTAAATAATTCATTAAAATGGATAAAGGTTTGGTGAACGACGGCAAGTGCAGAAGTGTATTTATTTTTCTTGAGCTCCGGAAGACAATCGTTGAAAAAAAAACGGGGAAAAGACGCTTAGTGCGATGAAAAGTCGCAAGTTACTATTATTTTGTGTTTTTAATTAGCGCTTCTAATACTAAAATAAAAAAAAAGCAAAAAACAAACATATAAGGTGATGAACCTAAACGAAGTTCGGGCGCAGTGCCCCTTCCTTGCCTTGCCTCGCCCCAACTGCCCTCATGCCTGGCCACGGTTACCAGCACAGTGACGACATTAGCAACTGTAAATGCGATGACAACAACAACAACATCAGTTTCGTCTGTATGCCCGGTTATGTTGCAAAAATCAATCGGGCTTCATCCAGCCAAGGAAAAGGGCAAAACTCTAATACAGCAAATAGATTTGAAATTTTTGGCTGGCACGTCCGACGAAATCCCTTCTCCAGTCATGTATACGGGGAAAAAGAAAGCGAAGCCGTCTCCGCTTTATATAGAGAAAAACTCCAACAACCTTGTTAATACAATAATCGATCTGATTGGTAAATATAACTTAAAGGAGACATACATGAAACAAAGGTCCAAGTCTAAAGTGAAGAAAGCTTTACAAAATTGACGGAGCTCCTAGACGCCAAGAAAAAGAACTACTATACCTACCAGCTAAAAAGTAGTAAAGGTCAACAAGTTGTCATAAAAGGAATCGAACCAGACGTAAGCACTGCTAAAGTCGAACAGGCACTAAAAGATAAAGTTTTTAACGTATAAACAGTTTCAAATATACGTAACCGAAACAAACAACCGCAACCTTTAAAGTGGAACTTGTACGTGACTCTAAGGGCCTCAAGAAAAACGAAGTTCATCCCATCTACAAACTCCAGTTTCAATTGCATCCCAGAATCACGGTGAAAGAGCTGTCTAAACGCAATGGACCAGTCCAGTGTGCAAATTGCCAGGAATACAGACGCACCAAATCTTACTGCACACTCCGCTCTGTATGCGTCGCTTGCGGAGGGCTGCATACCTCTGCTAAGTGTGAATTAAAAAACGAGCCAAATAGCAACACGTGTAGTAACTGCGAAGGAGACCACATAGCAAACTACAGAGGCTGTCCAGTATACAAGGAGTTAAAAAGTCGGATCAACCAAAGAGTGTCAACAGCACGATCTCACCACACACCATTGATACCCTCCAATCCACACCTGAAGTTTTCTTTTGTCAGCAGCCCGATCTCGCCAGTTCCCCTATAACTAAAAACGTAAGCTTTGCAAGCGTTTTGAAATCGAATCATGCGAGCCCTGCCTACAAAAATATTGCCAAAATATATTGATTCAGATGCTCCAAAACACCTTTTCAAAATAATCAATGGCTCCCCTGCGCATTGCACTGTGAAATGCCAACGGCGGCTGCTTCCCAAAGAGGTGGAAAAAGTCAATCATCATAATGATACCAAAACCTGGAAAAGACCACACGATCACCTCCTCATACAGACCAATAAGTTTACTTTCGTGTCTATCAAAACTCTTTGAAAAATGCCTTGTAACCCGTATCATACCAAACCTTAAAGGCCATAATAGTTTTCCAGCTCATCAATTTGGCTTTCGCGAAAAATATGGAACTATCGAACAGCTGAACCGAATAACATCAGAAATTTTGAAGTGCATTTGAAAATAGGGAATACTGTACTGCGGTATTTTTGGACGTCTCTCAAGCATTCGACAGTAAATTAATGCTTTTAAAATTAACGCTTTTAGGCTTGGCAAAGAGTCGGTAGTAGAAATATTATAGTCGTTTCCCAGAACTCTAAACGGTTCATGCATATCATAGTTAGATCTACAAATATTTAAAGTAAGAGGAACATAGTTGCTGGTTATTCTGTTAGGCACGGAGAAGTTTATGTGACCCAGTAACTCGGGACTCTTCATATCCCCGTGAATAAGTTTATAAATAAAAGTTGTGCCAAGCATCGTTCTACGGTTTACTAAGGATGGTAGATTAATTAGGAGAAGTCTACTAGAGTAGGATGGTAAAATAAGGCTTGCATTCCAGTTAAGGCCCCGTAGAGCAAATAATAAAAAGTTCTTTTGCACAGACTCTATCCGGTCTATATGTACACCATACTGAGGACTCCAAACTGCAGAACAGTACTCCAGGATTGGACGGACTAGTGAAATGAACAGAGTCTTTGTAACATAGGGATCATCGAATTCCTTTGACCACCTTTTAATAAATCCAAGTACTCCACTGGCTTTATTCACCATAGAAGTAATATGGTCACAAAATTCAAGTTTTGGGTCAAGAAGGACGCCAAAGTTATCAAGTATACCACCCAGCGTATACGTTGCGTATTGTGGGTTGACCCGAAAAAATGCCACTACTTTGCACTTAGCGCTATTTAAATCTAAAAGATTTTCACAACACCATGTTGAAAAGCATTTAGGTCCGATTGTAAGTCTGAACTGATGAAAATTTTCTTATATTGCAGGCATAATTTAAAGTCATCTGCGTACATAAGTACACGCGACCTTGTCAAGACTAGAGGGAGATCGTTTATAAATAAAGTAAAAAGAAGTGGGCCTAGGTGGCTTCCTTGTAGGACGCCTGAAGTAACTCGGATAAAATTACAGATAGAGTTTTTAAAGAGGACTCGTTGAGTCCTACCACTTAGATAACTTAATAAGTCTAGCTTTAATACAAGAAGCGAGTGATTTACTGAATCAAACGCTTTACTAATATCAGTGTAAACTACATAAGTCTGCATATTCTTTCTAAAGCCATTTATTATAAAAGACGTTAGCTCCAAGAGGTTTGTCGTCGTAGATCTTGGCCTTACAAATTCATGTTGACATGGAGATATAATTGATCTACAAAGATGTTGCAAGTGTGGTGTAATAGTGGTTTCGAAAAGATTTGGGATGGCGGATAATTTGAATATGCCCTTGTAATTCGATTTGTTTCCTTTTTTGTGAAGGGTAATAACAAATGACTACTTCCAAATAAGTGGGTAATGAGATGTTTTCAAGGACGAGGTAAACAATTTGTGCAGAGGTCTACACAGAGTTTCAGCACAGTATTTAAGCACGCAGCCTGAAACTCCGTCCGGACCCGGTGAATAGACTGGCTAAACTTTATGGAGATCCAATAGAAGGGAGCTTTCGCTTAACCTCGGACAAATAATCAAGTTCGACTAGGATATGGCATTTAAATAAGACGGATTTGGACGGGATGAAACAGAATATGTTGTCTGGAAAAACTGGGCGAATAGATCGGCAATTGCCTGATCAGAATTTGCCGTAGAGTTTTCGAATGGTAGCGATGCAGGGTAACAGGCTTGATTTACTGTTAACAAAATTATAAAACTGTTTTGGATCTTGTGAAAATTGGACCATACAACGAGTCAGATAGCTTTTATAACACCGGGCTAAAGCCCGTGCTTAAAGCACGGTAAAATTTGAACGATCCCTTAGGTATCGAGAGAAGGCAGATTGTGAACCGCACATTGTAAATTTATTGAAAAGTCTGGACTTAATATTTTTTAGGTGTGACAACTCTTTCTTAAACCACGGAGGTTTATTTGAAATTGACGGATAGTATAACGGAACACACAGATAAAAGAAGGAGTTCAATGCATTATAAAAGATATTAACGTCCTCAGCCATGTTAGTGCATGAATAAATTTCGGACCAGTCATACCCGGATATAAAAGTATTTAAAAGATGAAAGTTTGCCTTACGAAAGCAGCGGATTCGTTTAACCGACTTTTCGGAGTTTTTATTCAGCTCTGTTCTTGCATCTACAGACAGCTCTAGAGTTGGATAATAAGGATCTACCGGTTGTGTGAGTGGTGATATTCTTAATAGAGAAACGCCTTCTGAATTTGAAACAAAACACAAGTCCAGTAAACGTCCTAAGGAGTTTTTAAAATGGTTCACTTGGGATAGCGCGATGTCAAGCAATCCGTCAATAAAGTCATGCTGCGCTAAAGGAAGTAAAATATTAGAGTTTTCGTCAGGGGACCATTTGGCACTGGGTATATTAAAATCGGACAGTTTTTTGGAAATGGACTGAATAACGGAAAGGCGTAAATAGGGAACTCAGATGATGGTGGGATATATGAAACAGTGATATAAACAAAACTACCGGGAAACGATAATTTTATACCTAGGAATTCGATGTCATAATATTCTTCGAAAGTTAGTAATTCAGACGAAAAGGTGGAGTCGTCAGCAATCAGGACTCCACCTCCCCGTCTGGACTGACGATCAAGCCTGTAAATTGTGTACTTACCCTAAAGAATTTCGGAGCTAAGAATATCCGGCCTTAACCCGGTAACCCGTAATATTATACGGGAATGAAAAACTATCCGAGTACAATTTAGTCACCTTACTAAGTAAGCCTGTTGTATTCTGATAGCAAAGAAGAAAAGAGGAGGCTAGTTTTTTGGGATAGAAGAGGATGTGGAGGGGATGGTTCTTTAATGGAATTTTCCATTTCCCCTGAACTATTCTTTTTCCTCTTAGCTTCGTACTCTTTTACAAATATGCCCTCGGGCCAGAAACTGGTGAAGCACACAGATGCAAAAAGAACACAAGGAATACCAATCTTAAAAGATGATACTTTCCTAGCATAAGATAATTTAAATTGTTCGACCTTCAAATCATCAACTTGGATTTTGATACGGATATAAGCCGTAATATCCAGTGATGAGAGGTCTGGGGCAAGCAGTGAAACAAATACATGTTTTAGCTGGGGGACCCGAACACAAGTAACAGTTTATGGTACAATACATGCAACCCTTTTGGGTACTACAGAATTTGTATCTGTACTACCAGTATCAGCCGGTAATCCGGACGTTAACTGGGGGTGTTGGAGCCACTCATTTAATGACGGCCTAATGCATAAAATCAAAATAATGCTCCCTAATAACACGTCATATTGAAGTCATATCTTTACAACAGGATATTTGTTGTGAGATGCAATACATCCATGTCAGCTGAACATAACATCGAAACTGGAGTTCCTCAAGGCAGTGTTCTTGGGCCAACTTTATACCTACTCTACACTTCTGATATAACTACGGACAGATAACTAACTATGTCTACGTTTGCCGACGACACCGCGATCCAAACAAAAATGTAAACACATAACCTTTACCTTAAATGGACGAAATTGCACAAACCTCACACTGAACAACACCGTGCTTCCTCAGTCAGATTGTATTTTTTTTTGCCGTCGGTATGTCAAACTCTTATTTGTTAAACACTTTGTCATAACTCCTATCAAGTCGCGCTCTTTTATCATGCAATTTGATCTTGAAATTGCTTTATCTGGAAAATCATACACATTGGATTAAACGGTAATCGGCTCATTTAAAGGAAAGACTTAACGACGCAAAAACATTTAGCTTATACAAAGTAAATGGCTGGCCCATCAAAACGATTGGCGTTTCTTAAGCTATTTTCAGTTCTTCGCTGAGATGTCTAAGGAAATTTATTATGGGCGAACTATCCTCTCCATTTTCGGTTCTGATTTTCTTAGTTACTAGGACTTGCTTGCCACATCTCTACTTGATGAGCTCTAGCGTTGCGATACACAATCATAACATTCAGTCATGTGCTTCTAAGACCACGGATTCTTACACTAGAGTAGCTGACGGAGTTCTTACGCGGCCGAGCAAGGAATATGTCGACCCCTTTCCGGCCAACTGGGCAAGGCCGTTGATTATGATGCATAGAGCGAAAGGCTAGTGAAGACCTTGTAGAGAATGAACCTAAAAACCGTTCTCACCAATACTGTGCACCAAACAGAGCGGAAAAGAGATCCAAGCCATCAGAATCTGCTGAAAGAAACCAATACATTGATATCCAGAGGATTACACCTTTAAATGAATATCTACTGCGATTTCCGAATTTGTATGCAAACAAATAAAAGTGACTATTCCCCTCCTTTTGCGGAACTGTTTGTATGGACTTTAATGACAAAAGATATTGTAAATTTTGTATGTGCATGCACTCAATGTCAAAAGTGCAAAAATCAACGCCATATCACAACGCCATCGCTTCTGCCTGACTCGCATCGACGGATTGTCGAGATGGCTCACTGTTATACCGATTTCCGTTCCACATCATACGGCGTAACGTTGGTACCGCGTGGAAATAATTATCGGATAAGAACTTCATCTAATCGGCCAATTCGTTTCCAAAAGACTCAATGACGCGAAAAAATCCGAATTTATAAAACTGATCCGTCATGGAACGATAGTACAAAAGACAAATTGCTTACAATCAGGCGTCACATGTGTTCATAGGAGCGCTACTGAAGCCTTCTTATGGCGGACCATGTAAAGTTTCTAAAAAGCAAGACCAGTTTTTAAAAATTCAGATAGTAACGTAAATGTGTCCATAGTTTGACCTAAAGCCACTTTCGTGTAGGCAAAAATGTAAGGTATTGTTTATAGGCTTCAACCTATAAGTTTTAAGAGAGAATCTTTTAAACTATCGAGAGAAGAGCGAGATGTAAAAAACATCCTATTTATAATGGATTAAAAATGTTATCGTCGTATGGCATACCTCTTGATCCATTGAATAAATATAATTAGAGACAAATGTCGGGGACCAGACATTGCCGGCTACAAGCCTTTTATGAATCTGGCATCCCTTGTGGAAGGCAATAGTAGTTTTCATACCTAAACCGCGTAGAAGAGCCTATATCCTTGCTTGGCTAATAGATCGATTAGTCTTACCTTATAATAGATATTTATTTCCCAGAAAAACAACAACAAACCAAACAAACGAGCAGCGTGCTAATTAATAAAACTGTTGGGAATTTAAAATAAAAAAAATATAGTATAATAATTAGTATAATTATGTCAGTATTCTGAGGAGCTCTGGGCTTTGTTTATAGTCTTCGAGCGGTTTCTAAAAAGGATTGGGATTTATTTCGCTTAACCAAAGCGGTTAAAAGTTAAAATTAAAAGAATTTTTATAAACTGGGTAAGTTTGCACAGGTTCGATAACTTGCACACCTTAGAGGGCGATTAGCAAAGCGGATCCTACAACTTTCACCAACTACACTACAATTATTGTTTACAGGGTCGATACAAAACCAACATAAACAAAAGGGATCCACTCGCCCTAAATTCAGCAATTAAACAATCTTCAACTATTTGTTGTATTTACCAGTCTGCATATCGAAAAAACCGATGGTTTTTCAACAGACAAAACACTGAAAACTTTCACACACTGATAGAAGCTTTAACGACAGAACTCCACCTATGTTAAAACCAATGAACTTTGGCAACTCACAATTGCCAAAAAAGCTTCTCTGATCGTAACATTGGGAGTTTCTGACGCTCTGCTTCCATCCCCGTAGATAGCTGATGAGTCTGAGGTGACAAGCAGACGAAACTAGCTAGTCCTATCATAGTCGGGTTCACTCCCCAGGGAGTGTAAGTGTGATGAAAGTTATGTGGAATAAATCGTTGTGTTATAGAAGAAATTAAAATATAACCAACGTATGACCTCGAGTAATTCAATAACACTACATAAAAATTATAAAAATATAAAAAGAAAGTTCATATACCTTTGCAGTTATTACCAATCGACTACAATTTGATTTCTATGCCTATTACTAAAGACAACTTGGTCTGAGGAACTTGTGAGATGGTTCTGAAGAATAGCTGGGGCGACCGAGCGGGTCGCAGGTTGCGGATAGCGGACGACCTCACTCGAGGCCAACTGCGAATAAGCTGGCGGTGGAAGTCAAACACGGCATCGTGGACGGAAACCCCAGCAAATAAGCAGTCCCGGACAACCAGCGGGTATCTTGCAACGAGGCAGTACCGACGATGCGAATTGTTCAGCCGCATCTAAACAGTTGCTTTACACAAACCCAATATCCCCCACACACCACCTACCCACTTCCTCTCCCAAACAACATCTCACTCCGGGCCGGACTACGGTGTAATTCGGACCTTGCCAAGAGTCAGCCTGGCTGGGGGCCCGGATCAACAACTAGCTCAGACTCAAACGGTGGGCTCAGGGAGATGGCGACCCCCTGTTCTATCTACCGCCTTATCCGGGTACCGCGGATCTCTGGCCGGGCGGACCTTTCCCCTTCTCCGCAGCTCGTGGGACCAATTATGGAATCAATAAATAAAAATACAAATAAGAAAACGGAGACGGGGACTCCACAAAAACCCGGCGCTGCAAAGATGAACGATGGTTCCACTGCAAGCACCAGTAAGGCTCAGAAAGGGCCCCATCCCAAACTAGGGATGTCGGGGGACAGAAAAACTGTCGCTAACGCCTCCGCTATGTGTGCATCTGCGCCAAAACCAGCGGTAGGCGCAGTAAAGTCGATCGGGTCACCCGCTGGTGCAAAAGAAATTTACATAAGCAGAGAGACGGACTGCCGCCCAAACCTTGCGCTCGCATGCCAGAAGCAATGTCGTCACGCTAAAGAAGGTAGAGTGGGCAAGGACGGTGTTTCCCAACTATGGGCGAGAGAAGCCCCAGCAAGAAGGTGCTCAGGCGAAGAGGCAACGCTCCATAGAGCTGCCCGGTCCGTCGGCGAAGAGATCGAAGATCCAGCCGTCGGTCTCCTTTGCCGAGATTACCAACTTGGACTACTTGGACTTATAGACAGGGGAAATCCGGAGAACAGGATTCCCAGAAATAAATGGAAGGCGGTTGAGTCCAAGCTGTCTCTTATTTGCCTGCGTATGGTACGCGAGAAGCCCGGTTCAGCGCCTTGCTGTATGGACACGGGCTGGTACCAGGGCAGTGTAAAAGTGGTGGCCTGCGATAATCAGCGATCAGCTGACCTATACAAACAGGCGGTAGCTCAGCTCGGAGCAGTCTACGAAGGGGCGAACATAGTCGCACTAGATTGGTGTGACGTCCCCAGTAGACCGCGAGCCAGAATTTGGCTCCCAGCAGCAATTGCATCAACGGAGGACATCCTCTTTATGTTGCAAGAATGCAACCCACATCTCCCCACAAAAGAGCACGCAGGTGACGTGAACCAAGCGATCGTGGTGCTGAACAAGGAGTCGGTCGCTCCCATAGAGGCTGCTCGGGGAACGATCAACTATGGTTTCAGTGCCATACATGTAAAGATTTATAAAGGGGACTCTAATTCCTCGGGAAGTCCTACCGGCAACCCAGCGGAGCAGGTGCTTGCGGAGGAAGTGGAGGCCCCTGGTGTGCCGGAGGACGGCTACTCAACCGACTCGTCGCTGAGCAGAGAGATGCGAGCGATGGGACCAGCAATCGATGAAGTGGACCTGAGCGATTCGGAGGCCGACGTTACTGTGGTGGAGGTTGCAGCTGGGGATGTCGCTAAGACTCCTGCAGATCAACCTACATCACAGTAAAGCAGCGTCCGCTGCTCTTTTGCTTCGCCTGTCCAAAGGCGAAGCTGACGTGGTCTTAGTTCAGGAACCCTGGGTAGCAGGAGGCAGGGTTGCTGGACTAGGAACAAAAGATTACAAGCTTATGCTTGACCCCAAACAAGGTAAAATTCGAACCTGCATTTTAGCCAAACGGCATCTTAGTACATTTCTGCTTCGCAATTACAGCAACGGGGACAACACAGCAATAAGCCTTGCAGCTCCAGGCTCTATTAGGATGCTATCGGCCTACATGGCTGTTGAAAAGGTAGACCCACCAGACGCGCTAGTCAGAGGACTGGTACAGGAATGTGAAGAGTTTAAGAAAGGTTTGGTGATAGGATGCGATGCAAATGCCCACCATACTCAGTGGGGCTGCCCTATCAACAACGACAGAGGTGAGTCTTTATTTGATTTCATTCTAAATTCGAACTTATTTCTTTGTAACAGGGGCAATACCCTTACTTTTATAACAAAAACGTGCCAAACGATCATAGATCTAACCCTTTCATCAGATTCACTCATAAACACAGTCACAAACTGGGCTGTCTCCGACGAGCACTCATTTTCAGATCACAGGTTTATAGAGACAACTTTGTCCCTAGTGTCACCTGCGCCGGTCAGCTTTGCCAACCCCAGGCGGGCAGACTGGAATAAGTACAAAGAAATTCTATCGAACTTCCTCCCCAGGGAGCCACCAGAAAGCACTCTTTGCACTCAGGAGCTAGATAATATAGTAAACAAATTCACAGAAGCATGCAACGCGGCATTCACAGCTGCATGCCCGCTTAGGGAAACCAAGAGGAAATTAAAAAAACCTCCTTGGTGGACCCAGCAATTATCAATCCTCAGAGCCAAATGCAGAAACCTGAAACAGAGCGAAAGCTACAAATGAGGACATAAACTGGCAAAGCTACAAAAAGGAACTAGCCACATACAAAAAGGCCATCAGAAAAGAGAAGAGAACTGCGTGGCAGAATTTCTGCGCGGATATTGAAAAGACAACAGATGCCACAAGGCTCAGAAAAATACTTTCTAAGACAGCCGTATCCTTGGGCTATCTCCAAAAGGCTGACGGATCATGGTTGGACTCTAGTGAAGAATCCCTAAGCCTACTCCTAGACGCTCACTTCCCAGGGAGCCTGCAAACAGGACATCCCCCAGGAGAAGGAATAAACTTAAATCTCCTACTATCAGACCGTAATATAAACTAGTCCATTCATAGTTTTAAAATATACAAATCGCCGGGACCGGACAATATAACACCGGCACATATTCAGCAGGCAGGGGAGCTAGCTATAAACTGGCTGAGAAAAACCTTCCAGACCATTCTTGCAGTAGGAGAACTACCTACAGCAAGGCAGGGAAGGCCACCCATACTACAGTCTGACATCATTCCTGCTAAAAACCCTAGAAATACTGATAGGTCTACACATTAGAGACATCATTGACCCGACGCAGATATCAGATGCACAACACGCATACACCAAAGGTTAGTCGACCGAATCGGCGCTACACTTGGTAGTAAGCAACATCGAGAAATCACTCAGTATACAAGAATACACCTTGATCGCCTTCCTTGACATAGAAGGAGCTTTCAACAACGTGCTTCCCACGGCAATAACAGAATCCCTCACTGAACTAGGGGTTGAGCCACCGCTGGTGGGGCTGATCCACAAATTGCTGATAAGCAGACTGGTCACGGCCACACTAGGGACCTCAACCCAGACTAGATTAGTGAATAGAGGCACTCCGCAAGGAGGTGTACTATCACCCCTCTTATGGAATATCGCGGTAAATAAACTACTGCGGTTTCTTGAAGGAGGAGGCTGTAAAATAGTGGCATACGCAGACGATGTCGCTATCATCTTTAATGGTAAGTATCCACAAACGTTATGCGATCGTATGACCGCAAAACTAAAAATACTATCGGAATGGACTACAAAGAACGGACTTGGGGTAAACCCATCAAAAACGGAACTAGTCCTTTTTACAAATAGATACAAAATCCCAAAAACTTAACCCACCCACTTTAAACAACTGTAATCTCTCTTTTAGCGAGCACGCAAGATACTTGGAGTTAGTATTAGATAAGCGTCTTAAATGGGGCTTAAACAACCAAGAGAGAACCAAGAAAGCGACCATTGCACCTTACTCTTGTAAAAAAGCAATCGGGCTAAGATGGGGTATGTCCCCTAAAATCGTCAATTGGATATACACAGCGGTAGTGAAGCCAATCCTACTATATGGAGTGGCTCTGTGGTGGACCGCTTTACACAAACAATGTATCTTAACTCCCCTTAACAAAGTACAGCGCATGGCTGCTTTGTGTATTAGTGGAGCCCTTCGAACTACCCCAAACGAAGCGCTGAATGCGATCTTGAACCTCCAGAGCCTGGACTTTGCAGGCATGGAAAAGGCGAAATCGGCAGGCATTCGACTAAGGGATACGGGGCAATGGAAAGCCCAACTGTATGGTCACGCTAAGATTTTTCAGCATGACAAATTGTAAAACCCGTGAATACAGTCACACGCCCTTCGAAACTCTGATCCCAGGCAGGGAAGTATGGGATCGGGGCCGACCGGGCTCAATAGACGCAATCTGTTTATATACAGACGGCTCCAAACTAGACGGACACGCAGGTGGAGGCATATACTCCGAGCAATTAGAGATCAGGCGGTCATTCAGACTTCCTGAACAATGCAGTGTCTTCCAAGCGGAAGTGTATGCTATAATGGAAGCACTCGTCTGTTTAAGGGACTTAAACACCCAGAACAGACACATAAACATATATAGTGATAGCCAAGCGGCTATTAAATCAATCTACTCGACGAATACAAACTCCCGAACAATAGCAGACTGTCGCAAATCTCTCCACGAGATGGCTAGTCAGTTTACTGTCAGCCTTATATGGGTTTCGGGTCACCGGGATATCGTAGGCAACTGTATAGCAGACGAGCTAGCCAGGCAAGGCACCACCATACCTTTCCTTCCAGGAAAGGAGAATGTTGGCATGCCTATGGCTACTTGCAAGCTAATTATTATAAACCATTTCAGCAAATTAGCCAACACTCATTGGCAAAACACACCGCAATGCCGAATCTCTCACCAGACATGGCCTGCAATAAACAATAAGAAAACATCAGAACTACTCAATTTCAGCCGCACCGAGTGCGGCATGCTAATTCGAGTACTCACAGGCCACTGGCTCGTTGGCGCACACGCCGGCAGGCTAAATGCCCCAAAAAATGATTTTTGTAGAAGCTGCAGGGATGAGGTAGAAGAGGAAACGGTGGAACACCTACTCTGTTCATGCCCAGCCCTATGCAGGCTTAGACTGAAACACTTAGGATATCCTTTCATAAATGACCTGACCGAAATATCGCAGATTAACCTGAAGAGTTTAAGCTCTTTTATTAAATCCTCCGGATGGGGGACTTGCTGATCGACCAACCTACTGGCTGACTCTTAACGGATAGGGGACCCAAAAATAGAGATCATACGGTATCACAATGGACCCACAGAGGTCTAAGTGTGCCAGGCTATAGTCTGGCAGCCGTCCTAACCCAACCTAACTAAAAACAAGGCCCACTTACCCGCCTAACAGACCGAGGGGCGCAGCCGTGTATCGTACGGCACAATTCGGGAGAACATAGACGCGAGATAAGAAAATATAGGTAAAAGTCCGGGGAAAAAAGTAACAGTACGATCAATTTTGTGTCAATGAAGCTAGTATTAATCGTTTCAGGAGCGGCAGAGAGTCAAGTTTATAGATTATAGGAAAAAGTCTATTGTAGTCAGAACATAATACTCTGAAAGGCTTATGACAGGCATAGTTAGACCTAGAATGATTTAAAATTAGGGGAGTACAATCTCACCATGTACAAGGTTATAAATCGATCCAAGCATCGTTCTACGGTTGGCTAGGGAGGGTAAATTAATCAACAGAAGTCTACTAGAATAAGAAGGTAAGTTAAGATTTGCATCCCAGTTTAGGCGCCGTAAAGCAAAAGAACATTTTTTTGTACTGATTCAATACGACCAATATGTGTTTGGTATTGTGGACTCCAGACAGGAGCCCCAACCTCCAGAATCGGACGGACTAGCGAAATAAATAAAGTTTTAGTGACATAAGGATCATCGAAATCTTTTGACCACCTTTTAATAAACACTCCTCTGGCTTTATTAACTATGGACGAAATGTGATTAGGAAATATTTTTAGGGTCAAAGAGAACGCCAAGATTATTTACAAGAGTTATCTATTCAAAGAGTTGCCACTTGACGTTTAAGTCGCGTATATCGAATTGACCTGATAAAAAGTCATCAGATTGCACTGGGAACCGTTTAAATTTAGTAAATTATCTTTGCACCAGTTTTGAAAATTATCTTAATACGAAGAAGATAGAAAAGAAGAGAGCTTTCTGTTAAAGTGGGACAGAATATGTGGTTTGACTTGGATATGGTCCCTGGTTGCATGCATTTTGCTACGGATTGTTCGGAGACCGAATCTTTTTCACCTGCTGATCTTAGCAACATTTGAGGGCTTACTGCAATCAGCTGCTGATCCGCCAGAATGCTCTGTTGTTTTTTTGATTTCGGTTGCGGGGTGTTCCCTTTTTGCTCCTTACCACCAGCGGCCTTTACGCTTATGGGACTCTTTTAATAGCTTACGACTATTAAACTGCGAGTCCAGCGCAGAGAGCAGATCATCAGCTCGGCGAAAACTATCTCTAGCAACTCCGAATCAGACCCATCAAGTCGCAACCGCGACACAAGCATCATAACACTTGTCCGGCCACTAAAACCGGCGCACTTGGTGTGCACCATGTATCCACACCGCCAGCAAGTCATTTTAGATTGGTCAGCCCTAATTACGAGGCTGCATTTTTTGCAGAAGCAGACTAAATTATTATTATTAAGCGAGCAGTTATAAGTACCACAAGAGCGCAGAAACTGCACACTTAGAACTTTCAAAGCAAGGAGAACGAGAGAGCGGGAGCGTAAATTAGTTAAAGTGCATGCAAAAGCAACACTAAAAACAGCACTACGACTTACGATGATCATCGCACAAAGGAGAAACGGCGGGGTTACAAGAAAAGAAAACACGGAACAGAATTACGAAATTAAAACAATTTTTAGGTATTACTACAAAAGTGCACAAAGATTTATAGGTCACTCGCGAAGCGAACGGAATTAAAATGTAAGTTAACACGCGCATCCAAAAGGCAGAAAAATTGCCAAGTTGCACACCGGATACGGTGCTGTTGCAGTCGCCGCCAGCAGCCAACCCCCTCGCCAGGGATAAGAATACAACAGCTGCACTAACAAAAAAATACGAGTATGTAAGTAGGCTGTTTTGATTATTCGCAAAATTTTCAGTAAGAAACAGAAATAAATATAAACAAGAAAAGAAAGCTAACTTCGGGCGGAGCCGAAGTTGATATACCCTTGCAGAGTACTCTGTAAATTATATTCTTAAAAATTATTCTTATACTTAATACATTCCTAATACTCATAAAAAAATCCCAACTTCCTAACATTAAAAACACCAAAGTTAAGGCATTTCTGATCATTCAGTTATATGGCAGCTATAGGATATAGTCGGCCGATTCTCATGAAATTCGGAAGGTCAGATTGATTGGCCAAAAATAAAACCCATAGAAAATCTTAACTTTCTAACTTTACAAACACCAAAGTTATGGCATTTCCGATCGTTCAGTTATATGACAGCTATAGGATATAGTCGGCAGATCCTTATGAAATTTGGTAAGTCGGATTTATTGGCCAAATATAAATATATTTTACACTCATTTTTTTATTTCGCGCTTGAATTGGTTCACTCGATGTCGCGTTGGAATTCAGAGTGACCAAAGACAAAAATATGAAAAAATAAAAAGAAAACAAGAGAGAACGCTATAGTCGGGTACCCCGACTATCAGATACCCGTTACTCAGGTTAAGGGAGTGCGAGGGAGATGGAGATAGAAACTTTGATCACGCATAACTTTTTAACGAATGGTCCGATTTGAAAAATTTCTTCTACATTTCGATAGGTATTGATAAACACAATAAAACTGCATTTTTACTTTTCCGAAATATTTAAATTTTTAAAATCGTATATAAGCGATTGTGGGCGTTGAAGGGGGCGTGGCACCTTTTTGAAACAAACTTGCGCTGCGTAGGAACTCCTAGAATCTGCATGCAAAATGCCAATCTTCTAGCTTTTATAGTTTCCGAGATCTCAGCGTTCATACGGACAGACAGACAGACAGACGGACAGACAGACGGACAGACGGACAGACGGACATGGCTATATCGACTCGGCTAGTAACCCTAATCAAGAATATATATACTTTATAGGGTCGGAAACGCTTCCTTCTAGCTGTTACATACTTTTGCACGAATACAATATACCCTTTTACTCTACGAGTAACGGGTATAAATATCGGAATTCCGATATTTGGTCAAATAAAAAATAACGATAAATAAAAAGGAAAAAATATTGATATATTAATATTTTGATAAATTATCAACAACCCTATCTTCTAGTCTACACTCATGGCAAAATCAACCCTACATTTTCGAAATTCGCCTTTAAACTTTATTTTTTCTAAATCCAAGAAAAGATTTCTATTTTCAAGGAATTTTTTTCTGAAAACAAGAATACTTTTCTTGAATCAAGAAAGTGTTTCTCAAATGTAGAAATTGTCGCCATAAACTAAACTCGCCTTAAATCCAAGAATGAATTTTTATATTTTAGTATAAATGGTACTTGTTTTTAGAATTTTTTTTCTTAAAATTAGGAATTCTTCCCTAAAAAATTTTTTACCCTATAGAGGCTTGAATTTCGACCTTTTTTAAAAATTAATAAAAAAAAGCAATAGATATGCATGAAGCACCAAAAAAAAAATTTCATGAAATGGCGGCGACTCAAAGAAAAAAGTCGATTTTTTCACTAATTTTTCAATTTTGTCGAATTTTTAAAAATATTTATATATTTTAAGAATTTTTGTGCCAAATTTCAAGTAAATCGACTGATTAGATCTTGAGATATAGTGACGACCGCATTATAAAAAGTAGTTTCGAGAAAAACGGGTTTAGAGTTTTACTTTAAGTTTCGGGCAGCGTAACTGATAGAATATTACGTATAAATTATATTCCCTTAATCAGCTATCCCAGCTCCATACAATGACCTTCAAACGATTAGTGTAGTATACTGAAAATAAGGGTATTGTTATAGAAAGAAGGAGAGAAAGTTATTCATTCTAAGGTAGCCCGGGCTTTCACCCATGTATTGTTCCCGTCGTTCGCTCAACCGGTCAAGTGGCCACGTCACTAAAACGGCTATAACTTTGAAAACAATTTAAGTTTTAAAAAATCCTTTCGAGGAGATATTTTTGCATATCAAAACTTTCGATTTATGAAAAAAAAATTTTCGATTTTCTAAAATTTCTAGACTAGAAGACTACCTTAAGTTTAAAGAAAAAATCTGTAGTATTTTCTGGTGCCTGTCTACACTGAGAGAAATAATTTTCCCCTAAATTAAATAGGATTTATAAAAAATACGTTAAAATAAAATATCGGTACTCGTGCCTTTATCACTACACTGAAATTTTTTTACCTTCCAGAATTTTTTGAAGTAAATATTGCAAGATTGCTTTAAATATTAAACAACCCAAAATTTTTTACTATAAAAAGTATAAAAATTTGTTTATTAAAAACAAAATATATATATATATATTTTATTAAAAGCATAGTTTTTTGTCTCAAAATTTTTTTTGCGTCTTTAAATTATTATTCCGTGTTTAAAAACATCGTAATAATAATACAAAAAAAACATAATTAAATGTTTTTGCTATTTTTTACCCAAAATTATTGAGAATTTCTCGAAAATAAAAAAAAATACCTCGCTTTAATAAAACTCATGTAAAGAAACGACGACTCTAGGTCGTCAGATGATGAAATAATAGAAGAATATAAGCGATTATTAGCAACATAAGTAAAAAAAAAGAAAAAAACCAAGAGGAGGCCTGCAACCCATGGACCAGAAGGAGTCAAATTGTCTTTAAAAAAAGTGTTCTAGAAGGTCCTGAAAAGGTAGAAACCCACTAATCCCGCTAATATGGAGGCGGCAATAAACGCGGCCCTAGAAAGACAGCAAAGCCTGTTCGATGGATTCCAAGAAATTAGTATCACACCAGGGATTGACTGTGCCTCTAGATATTATAAAAACGGTTCCCGAATTCGATGGGAAACAGAAAACGTACATATCCCGGAGACAGGCAGTCATTGCGGCACATAAGGTCTTTGAGGCTTTCAATGGCAGCAGTCGTCATTATTAGGCAGTGGGCATACTATGATGAGGTTGAAAAGAAGTTAAAAGTTCTTACAAATAAAATAGTAATCTGTATTAAATGAGAAATTTAGAGAAAACGTACTTCATGCGTTCGTTTCTGGCTTGAAATATTTATTAAAAGTAACTGTTTTCCCAGCGCAACCTCGGGATCTACCAACAGCATTGGCCTTAGCACAAGAAGCAGAGTCAACTAATGATAGGAGCATATTTGTAGACAGCTCGACACGCTGAATAAAAAACAAATAAAAATTCTTCACAGTGTTCTAATTCCCCTAATCATGAACAAAATCAAATTACAAAGTACAAAGCAATAAAAAAAAACCCTCCCTTTGTACAAAATCAAAACTGGGGTAATAATAAAAATATTTTGGAAATAGTCAGGCCTTGCCCGCACCGGAGTTGATGGAACTTGATACTCTCTCGCAATTCAAACAGTCCACAAATTGGCGAAAAGGGCAGTCAACACGGAGCCATCAACAAATTAACTTCCTGCCAGAGGAAAAACTCACGAAGGAAGAATACGATTCCGTCGCCCAAACGTATGCTACGGATATTGAAGATGACTTAGATGAAGATGATACTTGCAATTTTTTAGAATAAAATCCCTGCTTCCGTACATTACACGTAGGTTAGCAGGGCGGGAAGTTAAACTGTTAGTTAATACCGGAACTTCAAAAAACTACATTGCACCCCTCCCAATGCTAAAAGGCGTCGTGGGAGTAGAAACACCATTTAGTGTTAAGTCAATTCAGGGCCACACACAAATTACAAATGAGTGCTTAATTTCTAAATGCCCTTAAGAGATTCGAAGGGATAATCGGGCTTGACTTATTTAAACAAGTAAATACAAAACTCGATTTCACTAAAAACATATTCCAATGTATAGACCCAATATGCCGTAAAATTCAAATATGGGGGATCGCAGCCAAATCTAATTACAAACAAGTCCAAGTGCTGCAAAACGGTGCAATGAGGAATATAACGAAAAAAAAAACATGTTGCAAGCTGGCAATGCAACAGAAAGCTTAAATTCACCAAATCAGAAAACGTTAATTTCATAAAAATTGATGACGAAAAGTTCCCACATGCAATAAAATCGTTTTTGACAATATGATTAAAAACAAGAAAGGAAAGCTAACTTCGGGCGGAGCCGAAGGTCAAATACCCTTGCAGAATATTCTGTACATTATATTCTCCAAAATTATTCATATGATGTATTCTTAACACTCATAAAAATCCCAACTTCCTAACCTTAAAAACACCAAAGTTATGGCATTTCCAATCGTTCGGTTATATGGCAGCTCTAGGATATAGTCGGCCGATCCTTATGAAATCGGACCCACTGATTGATTGGCCAAATATAAAACCCATAGAAAATTCCTTCCTTTACTTTACAAACACCAAAGTTATGCCAGGATATAGTCGGCCGATCCCGACCGTTCCGACTTATATACTGCATGCAAAGGAACGAAGGGTGTGTGCAAAGTTTCAATTCGATATCTTTAAAACTGAGAGACTAGTTCGCGTAGAAACAGACAGACAGACGGACAGACGGACAGACGGACATGCTTATATCAACTCAGGAGGTGATCCTGATCAATAATATATATACTTTATAGGGTCGGAGATGTCTCCTTCACTGCGTTGCACACTTTTGACCAAAATTATAATGCGAACGAGATGAAATCGTTCATGCGCCAAACTAAAGGCGGCCTAATGGGGCTGATTAGCTGTTTCGGAGTTGCTAGAGATAGTTTTCGCCGAGCTGATGATCTCCTCTCTGCGCTGGACTCGCAGTTTAATAGTCGTAAGCTAAGCGCAAAGGCCGCTGGTGGTAAGGAGCAAAAGGGGAACACCCCGCAACCGAAATCAAAAGAACAACAGAGCATTCCGGCGGATCAGCAGCTGATTTCAGCAAACCCTCAAATGTTGCTAAGATCAGCAGCTAAAAAAGATTCGGTATCCGAACAATCCGTAACAGAATGCATGCAACCAGGGACTTCTAAGAATTTGTCCGTAGTGAATCCACCTATCTCTCAGAATGTAGCATCACCACCATAAGGGACTACTGAGTCCGGACAACCGGCTCAAGTTGGTTTTGCTCCACCAAAATCCCTTTTAGTGGTTCCACTAAAGAAACAAATTTTCGTTTCTCGGCTTTCCCCTGATCAAACATCTTCTGAAGTATTGTCTTATATACAAGACAAAACTAAAGCCGATTGTAATAGTGTAAAGGTGGAAAAGTTTAAGTTTTCTTATGCTAGAGACATTTAATCTTTCAAGATAACTGTCCCTAACGAGCTTTTTGAAGCCATATGCTCGGGCGACTTTTGGCCGGATAATATGGTTGTAAAAGAGTTCGAGGTTTAGATAAAGAAGAAGGGGCCCGTGGGAGTCAAACTTCCTAGTCGAGGCTAAACCAGTGTACCAATTTCAAAAACTTACTTCTAACCTCCTTCTTTCCTATCAGAATGCAAGAGACTTGCGTAGAAAGCTCACTTAATTGTATTCCGATAGCCTTTCCGTTGCATCTCATATTATTGTGTTTACAGAAACCTGATTAAAGCTGGAGATCTTTAGCTCCGAAGTTTTTCCAGGTAAGTACACAATATATAGGTGTGACCGTCCCTCTAGACGGGGAGGTGGAGTCTTAATTGGAGTTGACTTAAACCTTTCGTCAGAGGAGTTATATTTTGAGAAATTCAATACCATTGAATTTATTTGTGTAAAGTTATCGGTTCCTGGCAGCTCTATATACATAACTTACTCATATATTCCGCCGTTGTCTGAACTTCCTGATTATTTAAATCACCTTTCTGTTATTAAGTCGTTTGCAAATAAGCTTTCCGATAGGGATCAGTTGGTAGTTCTAGGTGATTTAAATATACCTGGAGTGACTTGGTCCACTGAGAATGGATCGACCTATAGCACAGCATGATTTTATTGACGGCGTGCTCGACATATCCTTATCTCAAGTAAACCATGTTCGAAATTCACTTGGTGTCCTACTTGATTTGTGTTTTGTATCAAATCATGAAGGTGTGTTGTTGTCCAGAGTAGCACCACTCACGCAACCTGAAGATCTATATCACCCTACAATCAAACTTACATTTGACACGGGTAGAGTTATAGAAGGAAAATCAGAAAAATCATCGAAACGAATACATTGTTTTTGCAAGGCAGACTTTCTGAGGCAAAATAATTTTATTTCTGGCTTTAATTGGTCTGATCTTTACTTATGCAATAATATGTCCGATGCAGTTAATGTTTTTTACACTGCAATAAACTCATTTTTTAATTCCTGTGTTCCGTGGTACTATCCGTAAATTTCCAATAAATCAGTAGACACACTTAAGAAATGTAAAGTCCAGACTTCTTAGGAAAATAAAAATACCGGTTCTGAATCTGTTTTTACTAGATATTTAAGTGCTCGGTCAAGACTTACCGTGCTTAATGCTCAGTTTTATAATAGTTACTTAAACCGTTGTAAGGTCCAGTTCTCTCAGGACCCGAAAAAGTTTAATAATTTCATTAAAACCAAGCGTAAATCTAATTCTTTTCCTTCCTCGCTGTCGTTCGAAAACATGACGGCAACCACAGATCAGGCAATAGCCGATTTATTTGCCCAATTTTTTCGAACGACTTACTCTACTTTAGATTATTCATCACAGCCTTATTCTTACACCATGTCCAAGTCAAACCTCATATTCTGTCCCACTTTAACAGAAAGCTCTCTTCTTTTGGATCTTCTTCGAAATAAGCCTGTTTATTCGCCAGGGCCCGATGGTATTCCTGGGTGTGTGCTTAGGTATTGCGCTAAGGCCCTGTGCAAAGCTCTTCAGAAGTTGCTTACCTTATCTCTAGAAACCTCCCAATTCCCAAATTTGGAAGAAATCATTTGTTATTCCTCTTTTCAAAAAAGGTAGCAAGTTAGAAGCCAGTAACTACAAAGGTATTTCTAAGTTGTCAGCTATTCCTAAGCTTTTGAAAAAATTATTACTCCTCATTTGCAGCACCTTTGCAGATCAATCATTTCTCCGTGTCAACACGGATTTATTAAACGTAGATCCACAATCACAAACCTTCTAGAGCTCACTACATTTGTGATAAAAGGCTTCAATAGTAGTTTTCAAACAGTCGTCATTTACACTGACTTTAGTAAAGCATTTGACTCTGTAAATCACTTTCTTCTTATTCAAAAACTTGACCTGTTAGGTTTTCTAGTGATCTGCTTAAATGGATTTCAAGTTATCTGAATGGCAGGTCACAAAGGGTCATTTTTAAAAATTCAATTTCTGAAATTCTCCGTGTTCTGGTGTCCCACAAGGGAGTCATCTGGGTCCGTTACTTTTTACATTATTTATTAACGATCTTCCCTCAATTATAAGTCATTCTCGCGTACTTATGTACGCAGATGATGTTAATTTGTGTCTGCACTATAAGGACATGTCCTGTCATTTAGACTTGCAATCCGCTCTAGATAATTTTCAAAACTGGTGCCTAGATAATTTACTAAATTTAAATGCATCCAAGTGCAAGCTGATGACTTTTTATCGGGTCAATCGGATATACGCGATTTACACATTAAGTGGCAGCTCTTTGGATAGAATAACTCTTGTAAACGATCTTGGCCTTCTCTTGGACCCTAAACTAAAATTTTCTAATCACATTTCGTCCATGGTTAATAAAGCCAGAGGAGTGCTTGGATTTATTAAAAGGTGGTCTAAAGAATTCGATGATCCTTATTTGAATAAAACTTTATTTATTTCGCTAGTCCGTCCGATTCTGGAGTACGGGTCTCCCGTCTGGAGTCCACAATACGGAATACATATTGGTCGTATTGAATCTGTACAAAAAAACTTTCTTCTTTTTGCTTTACGGCGCCTAAACTGGGATGCAAATCTTAACTTACCTTATTCTAGTAGACTTCTTTTGATTAATTTACCCTCTGTTCGCGCACTTTGCGTTTTGAAATTTGTTAAATAGTGTAAGGCGGGAGCGGGAGCACAATAAAGATTTAATCGCTCTCGCGAATTCGCGTCTCTCGCCCCTTCGTGAAGTTAGGTTTAAGCGTCTATATATTGAAATTAAATGTCAGTTGTTATATGAACATCGTTCTGAGCATACTCCTTTTCGTCCCCATCGCCAATAAATCAATTTTCCCTGCGTTCACAAGTTTCGCGTTTTTATTAATACAAAACCGTATTAGTGGCAACGCGAGATTCGATTTCGCAAAAAAGGCTCCCTTGTGCATTAACTGCCTCCGCCACACGGTAAAAAGATGCAAATCGAAGAGATGCAGGGTGTGTAAGTCCTCACACCACACATTGCTGCACATATATTCGCCATCAAATCTCGCGTTGCCACCTCCTCCTCAGCCCACGCTCTTGCAGAATACTCCATCCACTTCGCATGCTTTGCATGCGACTGCATCGGATAGAGTTATTCTTGCCACAGCCATCGTGAGCGTCCAAACAAAAAGTGGCGAATTGGTTTTGGCTCGAGCGTTGCTCGATTCTGGTTCACAAGTAAATTTTGTGACCGACGAGCTCGCTCAGAGACTTCAGATTAGGAGAGAGGACGTGTGTTTGAGCTTGCGGGGCATTGGTGGAACTAATGCTCAAGCAACCAAGAAAATACACACGATAGTAAAGTCGCGAGTGGGTAGCAGTCAATTGTCGTCCGAATTTTACATACTAAAAAATATTTCTGGTTATCATCCGGATCAAACGGTGAACACCAGCGGCTGGAGGGTGCCTGAAAATATTCAATTGGCAGATCCATTCACTTCATGCGTTCGTTTCTGGCTTGAAATAATTATTAAAAGTAACTGTTTTCCCAGCGCAACCTCGGGATCTACCAACAGCATTGGCCTTAGCACAAGAAGCAGAGTCAACAAATGATAGGAGCATATTTGTAGACAGCTTCGCTCGACACGCTGAATAAAAAACAAATAAAAATTCTTCACAGTGTTCTAATTCCCCTAATCATGAACAAAATCAAATTACAAAGTACAAAGCAATAAAGAAAACCCTCCCTTTGTAAAAAATCAAAACTGGGGTAATAATAAAAATATTTAGGAAATAGTCAGGCCTTGCCCGCACCGGAATTGATGGAAGTTGATACTCTCTCGCAATTCAAACAGTCCACAAATTAGCGAAAAGGGCAGTCAACACGGAGCCATCAACAAATTAACTTCCTGCCTGAGGAAAAACTCACGAAGGAAGAATACGATTCCGTCGCCCAAACGTATGCTACGGATATTGAAGATGACTTAGATGAAGATGATACTTGCAAATTTTTTAGAATAAAATCCCTGCTTCAGTACATTACACGTAGGTTAGCAGGGCGGGAAGTTAAACTGTTAGTTAATACCGGAACTTCAAAAAACTACATTGCACCCCTCCCGATGCTAAAAGGCGTCGTGGGAGTAGAAACACCATTTAGTGTTAAGTCAATTCAGGGCCACACACAAATTACAAATGAGTGCTTAATTTCTAAATGCCCTTAAGAGATTCGAAGGGATAATCGGGCTTGACTTATTTAAACAAGTAAATACAAAACTCGATTTCACTAAAAACATATTCCAATGTATAGACCCAATATGCCGTAAAATTCAAATATGGGGGATCGCAGCCAAATCTAATTACAAACAAGTCCAAGTGCTGCAAAACGGTGCAATGAGGAATATAACGAAAAAAAAAAACATGTTGCAAGCTGGCAATGCAACAGAAAGCTTAAATTCACCAAATCAGAAAACGTTAATTTCATAAAAATTGATGACGAAAAGTTCCCACATGCAATAAAATCGTTTTTGACAATATGATTAAAAACAAGAAAGGAAAGCTAACTTCGGGCGGAGCCGAAGGTCAAATACCCTTGCAGAATATTCTGTACATTATATTCTCCAAAATTATTCATATGATGTATTCTTAACACTCATAAAAATCCCAACTTCCTAACCTTAAAAACACCAAAGTTATGGCATTTCCAATCGTTCGGTTATATGGCAGCTCTAGGATATAGTCGGCCGATCCTTATGAAATCGGACCCACTGATTGATTGGCCAAATATAAAACCCATAGAAAATTCCTTCCTAACTTTACAAACACCAAAGTTATGCCAGGATATAGTCGGCCGATCCCGACCGTTCCGACTTATATACTGCATGCAAAGGAACGAAGGGTGTGTGCAAAGTTTCAATTCGATATCTTTAAAACTGAGAGACTAGTTCGCGTAGAAACAGACAGACAGACGGACAGACGGACAGACGGACATGCTTATATCAACTCAGGAGGTGATCCTGATCAATAATATATATACTTTATAGGGTCGGAGATGTCTCCTTCACTGCGTTGCACACTTTTGACCAAAATTATAATGCGAACGAGATGAAATCGTTCATGCGCCAAACTAAAGGCGGCCTAATGGGGCTGATTAGCTGTTTCGGAGTTGCTAGAGATAGTTTTCGCCGAGCTGATGATCTCCTCTCTGCGCTGGACTCGCAGTTTAATAGTCGTAAGCTAAGCGCAAAGGCCGCTGGTGGTAAGGAGCAAAAGGGGAACACCCCGCAACCGAAATCAAAAGAACAACAGAGCATTCCGGCGGATCAGCAGCTGATTTCAGCAAACCCTCAAATGTTGCTAAGATCAGCAGCTAAAAAAGATTCGGTATCCGAACAATCCGTAACAGAATGCATGCAACCAGGGACTTCTAAGAATTTGTCCGTAGTGAATCCACCTATCTCTCAGAATGTAGCATCACCACCATAAGGGACTACTGAGTCCGGACAACCGGCTCAAGTTGGTTTTGCTCCACCAAAATCCCTTTTAGTGGTTCCACTAAAGAAACAAATTTTCGTTTCTCGGCTTTCCCCTGATCAAACATCTTCTGAAGTATTGTCTTATATACAAGACAAAACTAAAGCCGATTGTAATAGTGTAAAGGTGGAAAAGTTTAAGTTTTCTTATGCTAGAGACATTTAATCTTTCAAGATAACTGTCCCTAACGAGCTTTTTGAAGCCATATTCTCGGGCGACTTTTGGCCGGATAATATGGTTGTAAAAGAGTTCGAGGCTTAGATAAAGAAGAAGGGGCCCGTGGGAGTCAAACTTCCTAGTCGAGGCTAAACCAGTGTACCAATTTCAAAAACTTACTTCTAACCTCCTTCTTTCCTATCAGAATGCAAGAGACTTGCGTAGAAAGCTCACTTAATTGTATTCCGATAGCCTTTCCGTTGCATCTCATATTATTGTGTTTACAGAAACCTGATTAAAGCTGGAGATCTTTAGCTCCGAAGTTTTTCCAGGTAAGTACACAATATATAGGTGTGACCGTCCCTCTAGACGGGGAGGTGGAGTCTTAATTGGAGTTGACTTAAACCTTTCGTCAGAGGAGTTATATTTTGAGAAATTCAATACCATTGAATTTATTTGTGTAAAGTTATCGGTTCCTGGCAGCTCTATATACATAACTTACTCATATATTCCGCCGTTGTCTGAACTTCCTGATTATTTAAATCACCTTTCTGTTATTAAGTCGTTTGCAAATAAGCTTTCCGATAGGGATCAGTTGGTAGTTCTAGGTGATTTAAATATACCTGGAGTGACTTGGTCCACTGAGAATGGATCGACCTATAGCACAGCATGATTTTATTGACGGCGTGCTCGACATATCCTTATCTCAAGTAAACCATGTTCGAAATTCACTTGGTGTCCTACTTGATTTGTGTTTTGTATCAAATCATGAAGGTGTGTTGTTGTCCAGAGTAGCACCACTCACGCAACCTAAAGATCTATATCACCCTACAATCAAACTTACATTTGACACGGGTAGAGTTATAGAAGGAAAATCAGAAAAATCATCGAAACGAATACATTGTTTTTGCAAGGCAGACTTTCTGAGGCAAAATAATTTTATTTCTGGCTTTAATTGGTCTGATCTTTACTTATGCAATAATATGTCCGATGCAGTTAATGTTTTTTACACTGCAATAAACTCATTTTTTAATTCCTGTGTTCCGTGGTACTATCCGTAAATCAGTTGACACACTTAAGAAATGTAAAGTCCAGACTTTTTAGGAAATATAAAAATACCGGTTCTGAATCTGTTTTTACTAGATATTTAAGTGCTCGGTCAAGACTTACCGTGCTTAATGCTCAGTTTTATAATAGTTACTTAAACCGTTGTAAGGTCCAGTTCTCTCAGGACCCGAAACAGTTTAATAATTTCATTAAAACCAAGCGTAAATCTAATTCTTTTCCTTCCTCGCTGTCGTTCGAAAACATGACGGCAACCACAGATCAGACAATAGCCGATTTATTTGCCCAATTTTTTCAAACGACTTACTCTACTAGATTATTCATCACAGCCTTATTCTTACACCATGTCCAAGTCAAACCTCATATTCTGTCCCACTTTAACAGAAAGCTCTCTTCTTTTGGATCTTCTTCGAAATAAGCCTGTTTATTCGCCAGGGCCCGATGGTATTCCTGGGTGTGTGCTTAGGTATTGCGCTAAGGCCCTGTGCAAACCACTTCACAAGTTGCTTACCTTATCTCTAGAATCCTCCCAATTCCCAAATATTTGGAAGAAATCATTTGTTATTCCTCTTTTCAAAAAAGGTAGCAAGTTAGAAGCCAGTAACTACAAAGGTATTTCTAAGTTGTCAGCTATTCCTAAGCTTTTTGAAAAAATTATTACTCCTCATTTGCAGCACCTTTGCAGATCAATCATTTCTACGTGTCAACACGGATTTATTAAACGTAGATCCACAATCACAAACCTTCTAGAGCTCACTACATTTGTGATAAAAGGCTTCAATAGTAGTTTTCAAACAGTCGTCATTTACACTGACTTTAGTAAAGCATTTGACTCTGTAAATCACTTACTTCTTATTCAAAAACTTGACCTGTTAGGTTTTCTAGTGATCTGCTTAAATGGATTTCAAGTTATCTGAATGGCAGGTCACAAAGGGTCCTTTTTAAAAATTCAATTTCTGAAATTCTCCGTGTTCTGGTGTCCCACAAGGGAGTCATCTGGGTCCGTTACTTTTTACGTTATTTATTAACGATCTTCCCTCAATTATAAGTCATTCTCGCGTACTTATGTACGCAGATGATGTTAATTTGTGTCTGCACTATAAGGACATGTCCTGTCATTTAGACTTGCAATCCGATCTAGATAATTTTCAAAACTGGTGCCTAGATAATTTACTAAATTTAAATGCATCCAAGTGCAAGCTGATGACTTTTTATCGGGTCAATCGGATATACGTGATTTACACATTAAGTGGCAGCTCTTTGGATAGAATAACTCTTGTAAACGATCTTGGCCTTCTCTTGGACCCTAAACTAAAATTTTCTAATCACATTTCGTCCATGGTTAATAAAGCCAGAGGAGTGCTTGGATTTATTAAAAGGTGGTCTAAAGAATTCGATGATCCTTATTTGACTAAAACTTTATTTATTTCGCTAGTCCGTCCGATTCTGGAGTACGGGTCTCCCGTCTGGAGTCCACAATACGGAATACATATTGGTCGTATTGAATCTGTACAAAAAAACTTTCTTCTTTTTGCTTTACGGCGCCTAAACTGGGATGCAAATCTTAACTTACCTTATTCTAGTAGACTTCTTTTGATTAATTTACCCTCTGTTCGCGCACTTTGCGTTTTGAAATTTGTTAAATAGTGTAAGGCGGGAGCGGGAGCACAATAAAGATTTAATCGCTCTCGCGAATTCGCCCCGTCTCTCGCCCCTTCGTGAAGTTAGGTTTAAGCGTCTATATATTGAAATTAAATGTCAGTTGTTATATGAACATCGTTCTGAGCATACTCCTTTTCGTCCCCATCGCCAATAAATCAATTTTCCCTGCGTTCACAAGTTTCGCGTTTTTATTAATACAAAACCGTATTAGTGGCAACGCGAGATTCGATTTCGCAAAAAAGGCTCCCTTGTGCATTAACTGCCTCCGTAAGGGCCACACGGTAAAAAGATGCAAATCGAAGAGATGCAGGGTGTGTAAGTCCTCACACCACACATTGCTGCACATTTATTCGCCATCAAATCTCGCGTTGCCACCTCCTCCTCAGCCCACGCTCTTGCAGAATACTCCATCCACTTCGCATGCTTTGCATGCGACTGCATCGGATAGAGTTATTCTTGCCACAGCCATTGTGAGCGTCCAAACAAAAAGTGGCGAATTAGTTTTGGCTCGAGCGTTGCTCGATTCTGGTTCACAAGTAAATTTTGTGACCGACGAGCTCGCTCAGAGACTTCAGATTAGGAGAGAGGACGTGTGTTTGAGCTTGCGGGGCATTGGTGGAACTAATGCTCAAGCAACCAAGAAAATACACACGATAGTAAAGTCGCGAGTGGGTAGCAGTCAATTGTCGTCCGAATTTTACATACTAAAAAATATATCCGGATCAAACGGTGAACACCAGCGGCTGGAGGGTGCCTGAAAATATTCAATTGGCAGATCCATTCTTCTTCAAGCCCCAAAAAATAGACATGCTTATAGGCGCAGACTCGTTCTTTGAACTATTGTCAGTCGGCCAGATAAAGCAAGGGCCTGAGTTTCCCATTTTGCAGAAAACAGTTCTCGGCTGGATAGTGTCAGGGAGATGTGCCTCAGAAAAAATAAGAAATGCTGAAAAGTTGGTACATCTCAGCTGCCAGGAGGAAGTGTTGGAGTCAATAGACACAACCCTGCAGAAATTTTGGTCTGTGGAGGACTTGCCGCCCAAGGCCAAGGTCCATACTCCTGAGCAGCAACTTTGTGAGCAACACTTTGAGAAAAATACTCAAAGATTGTCGTCCGGAAGATTTTCGGTTCGTTTGCCGTTCAAATCTGACCCAAACACTCTTGGTTCATCATATGAAGATGCGAAACGTAGATTTTTGTCGCTTGAAAGAAGATTATCCAAATCTGGAATTCATGGAAGAATATGAAGCCATGGGCTACATGTCTTCCACTAACAATAAAATTCCAGACAGTTCGCACTATTTCATTCCGCACCAATGCGTGCTGCGACCTCAAAGCACCTCGACAAAGTTGAGAGTGGTATTCGACGCCTCGAGCCGTACATCGAGGCAGGTCGCGTTGAATGACATCTTGATGGTTGGCCCCACCATTCAAGAGGAGCTGTATTCGACCCTTCTTCGGTTCAGACTGCACAAGTTTGCGCTTGCAGCAGACGTAAAAAAGATCTATCGTCAAGTAATGGTTGACGAAGCTGACCGAAACTTTCAGCTCATAGTGTGGAGACGAGATCCATCTGAGTCTCTAAAAATCTTCAAGCTGAACACCGTGACTTATGGAACTTCGCCAGCACCCTATCTGGCGATTCGGTGTTTAATGCGGCTTGGAGAGATCGCGCAGGATTCGTGTCCACAAGCCGCTAAGGTCATTTAGAATGACTTTTATGTTGACGATTTGTTGACTGGCGCCAGATGCGTTGAGGACCTGCTAAGCCTTCGAGACGAAGTTTTTCAGGTATTGCAAGAGGCAGGATTTGAATTGGCAAAGTGGTTTTCTAACTGCCCAGAGTTGTCCGCATCTGAAAGCGCTGTCATGCCGCTAACGGCAGACTCAGACGTAACTAAAACCCTTGGCGTGGTTTGGTTGCCGGGTAAAGATTACTTTCAATTTCGGTTGGATGACTCTTTCCTGGATCTTCGTGCGCGAAACGAAACATAATGTCGGTGACTGCCCGACTTTTCGATCCGCTTGGCCTATTGTGTCCTCTAGTGACTAGGGCAAAAATGTTGTTGCAGGAACTGTGGCTTCGAAAGTTAGACTGGGACGAGTCGCTGCCGATGCAACTGCAGACATCTTGAGAAGCTTTTAAGAGAACGCTGTTGCAGCTGCCCAAGATCAAGGTATCGCGATTCGTTCATACAGACGCCAAAGTTCCGGCAGAAATACATGGTTTCGCTGACGCTTCCATGCGAGCATATGGAGCGTGCATCTACGTTCGCACTAGTACCGCTGAAGGTTTAAAAGTATCTTTATTGACAGCAAAATCCAAAGTAGCTCCCCTTAAGACGAAAACTTTGCCTCGCCTTGAGTTGTGCGCAGCTCACCTTCTTGCAGATCTTTATAATCGTGTAAGACCATTGCTTAATTTTCCGATTACAAAAGTGTTCCTCTGGACGGATTCGGAGATCACTTTGCATTGGATCAAAACGCATCCTTCGTCGTTGTCAGTTTTTGTCTCAAACCGAGCTGCTTCTAAGGGTTTTCGTATGGGTCCTACGGTTTATTCAAAGGTGTAAAAAAGTGTCATACACCGGGAGTCAGCTGATCCGAACAGTCGTATTTCTGGACCGCTCCTTCAATTTATTCCGATTGTGCTATTTAAACAAGAAGACTAGCCCTTTACTGTGGCTTCTAATTTGCAGTGACTCGCGTAGTCACCGAGAGACGCCTACTGAATCGGTGCAGTGAATATATAATCACAAACATTAAATAATTGTTGTGCCGCGGCGCAGGTTGACGCCTTGCTGGTAAGCTTCCAAACAGCTGATGTCAACCATAAAGCTCTGGCTTGTCCCTTGGGAACTCCCAAGACTCGATAAACTGGGGTTTGTAGCATACTCTTGGGAGGAAGTAACTATATTCATATAATTGGAAATGGATTCAAACTTGTCTTCACGACAGCTCGAGTTTGTGAAGATGAGGAATCTGGTAGGCTCACCTACCGATTTACGCGCCTCTCTGCTACAGTCAATCAAGCTGAATCAGTACAACACAATTGCAACAACAACTGCAACAACTACTGCGAGCTCTAATTTGGCTCACACTCAGTGTAGCACCACCTACACACTGACTACTCCAGCTACCTCAATCACGACCCCATTCATACATTCCTCTTCTCTGAGTGGCAATGCATGTACCACAAGTAGCAGTACATCCCTAAGTAGCGCTATTACTTGTACTACAGAGAACACCATTCCCGCTGCTGCCTGGCAGGATACCACCCTCCCGCCAAAGAAAATAGGGTCCAATAAAAGGTTAGGCACCATCCTGTCTCCTTCTACCGCCAAAAAGAAGTTACCTAGTTCCAACAATCGTTTCCAACTCCTGGCTGACGAGGATGACATGGAGGTGATCGAACCCAGCGATGACGACGTAGATGATCAGCCTTGCACATCTAAAGTTGCGCTAAGCCGCGCCGCTAAAAAGGGTAAATCTTCCTCGCAGTCGACGACCACGGAACAGCCTGTCCACACGACTAACCGCAGTACTTCCAAGGTACCTAGGATCATGGTCCCTAAAGTGACTAACTTCACTGGTTTTTGCAGAGAATTAGATGCTTTGATAGGAGACTCATATTCTGTCAAGCCACTAAACACGGGAGACATTGCCGTCCAATGCAAGTCCTCTGATGCCTAGAGGTCGGTGGCTAGGCACTTCCTTGATAAAGGAACCCTTTTCCACCATCATCAGTTGCCTGAAGACCGACCTTTTCGCATTGTTATGCGCAACATCCATCACGGAGTCCCCTCAGAAGAAATC
The DNA here is from genome assembly GCA_018152295.1 of Drosophila carrolli. Taxonomy (NCBI): domain Eukaryota; kingdom Metazoa; phylum Arthropoda; class Insecta; order Diptera; family Drosophilidae; genus Drosophila; species Drosophila carrolli. The sequence goes on from JAECXJ010000262.1 coordinate 189,870, forward strand.
ATCAATTGCCTCCAGAAGGAAGGTCACTCAGTTATTCGTATATACACTCCTCGCAATAAGAATACCTCAAGTCCGCTCAATATGAGATTTATTGATCTCAAAAAGGCGGACAGTAACAAGCTCATCAAAAATATTCTTGTTGTTTGTAAGAACAACGTAAGTTGGGAAAAGCCTCGTAAGCAAACTGGACCCGTGCAATGTCAGAGATGCCAGGGGTATGGACACACCAAGGCATACTGCACAAGACACTATGTTTGCAGAGAGTGTGGAGACAGCCATCCAACCTTTGAGTCTAAGCTTGGTAAGGACGATGCTAGGTGTTGCGCTCATTGCAACATGCCCCACGCGGCCAACTTTAAAGGATGCAAGAAGTACCTTCAAGTAGCATTCAACATGAGGCCTCAGCCGAAGGGGTCCCTGGCTCTAGCAACACACCCCACCCTAAATCACTTCCTTACAACAATGGCAAGCAATCATACGCGAGCGTAGCTAGGAACAGCTTACCAGTCGATCAGTTCGAAGAGCCCCACAAAAAGAAAGCGAACCCTTCTCCCACCTCCGCCGCCAAGTGGTACTTTGGAAGCCTTTAGACCGCAACAAATTTCAGTACAAGTACTTACTGAACTGTCGTCTGACCATTTACCTCTGCTCTTTGAGCTAAATGAAGACGCTCAATTCTTCAAAGGCGTTTCGAAATTATTGCCTCCACATGCTAACATAGAGGCTTTTAAAGCTCATATAGATGCCTCTATTGATCTCAACGTCCCCATTACCAATTGTAATGAGCTTGAAGATTACACAGTGTCTTTTACTTCCCTCATCACTGAAGCTGCGCGGCAGGCTACCCCAGCCCCACTTCAAGCTAGTACCAGGACGGTAAGGAGGACGACAATTTTGAACCCGGAGGCAACCACTCTACTTAACCAGAAGCGCAATCTTAGAAGGCAGTACATTGCGTCAGGTGATCCAGCCGTGAAACAAAGGTTATCAAGCGTCACTAATAGACTGCACCGGCTGTTAGCCAAAAATCCGCAGTAAAACTTTGACATCTTGCTGGAAGGAGCTGGCCCAGACAATAACAGTGATTTCTCGATTTGGAAGCTCACTAGAGGTATGAAGAGACAACCGTTATTCCAGTCACCCATCCGGAGTCACAGTGGCCACTGGCTCAAAACGGATTATGACAAAGCGAACGCATTTGCTGCGCACCTCTCCTCTACCTTTACCCCCTTCAAGCTAACAGCCGATCATCATCGCGCTGAAGTTGCTACCTTCTTGGGCTCTCCTGTTCAATCGGCTCGCCCCATAAGACACACTACGCCACAGGAAATCATGTTGCAACTGAGGGCCCTACAACAGAAAAAGACCCCGGGATATGACTGCATTGATAATAGAGCGGCGAAATCTTTACCACGCAAAGGAGTCCTTGGCCTAGTAAAAATTTTTAACGCCATGCTTAGCTTAGGGTACTTTCCTAGGCTGTGGAAGCGTGCACGGATTGTCATGATCCCCAAAGCTGGAAAGCCTCCCATGCATATTGATTCCTATCGCCTGCTGGCAACCTTTTCCAAGATTTTTGAGCGCATCCTCCTTAGCCGACTGATGGATCTACCGCAGGTAGTGAATCACATACCGGCGCACCAATTTGGTTTCAGGAAATCCCACGGCTGCCCCGAACAGGTGCATCGTCTGGTCAACCAGATCACACACGGCTTCGAGCACAAGCTGTACACCATCGGCGTTTTCCTAGATGTCAAACAAGCATTTGACAAAGTATGGCATGAGGGTCTATTATATAAAATAAAAAATCTTCTCCCTGCGCCTTTCTTTGCCATCCTGAGATCCTTCATAACTGATCGGACCTTTGATGTGGCAATAAGAGACTCCCATTCCAGCATGTGTGAGATCAACGCTGGGGTTCCACAGGGAAGTGTACTTGGACCCTTTCTGTACACGCTGTACACTGCTGACATGCCGACCCCCGGCAGCAACAATGATGACGACTCCGCTGCGAAGCTGCTCCTGGCTACTTATGCTGACGACACCTGCACGCTAGCCTCCCACTCATCGCTGCAAACTGCAAACAAATGCAGTTCAGGGGTGGCTCCATGCTATGGAGAACTGGTCTGCGAAATGGAACATCGCTATTAACTGCGCCAAATCCGCCCACATGACCTTCGCCCGCCGGCACGGTACTTCGGTTGGTCTCACCTTCAATGGAGATGCCATCACCAGCGTCACCTCCCATTGCTACTTAGGAGTACATTTGGACAGAGCGCTAGTATGGCGGGCCCACATCTCGGCAATCAAAGCCAAATGCTTGCAGAAGCTACAAAAGCTTGACTGGCTGCTGCGCTCGAAAAAATTGCAATTTTCAAATAAGGCCCTGCTAATTAAAGCCATCATCACGCCAACTTGGACGTACGCCATTCAAGCATGGGGCACTGCCTCCAAGCATCAGCTTGAGAGGCTTAGAGTCGTGCAATCACGTGCAGCTCGGCGAGCATCCGGGCTCCCCTGGTACGTTACAAACAGTGCCATTGAGAGGGACTTTCGACTACTACCTATCGGGGACCAAATTAATATACACAGCAGTCGTTACGATGACAGGATTGTGGCACATCCAAACCCCCTAGCGAGTGACCTAGCTGAGCCAATTTCTCTCCGACGGCTGAAGAAGCTACATCCCACCGATCTCCCTACTCGTAAGATCGTATAAAATTCTCACTTATTTTGTTACTTCGAAACTCGTTATAATTGTTACTTAGTATTTAAGGCTACTATGTATGCATAAAATTTGTTTCTCGTTAATTACGCTAGGTTAAGTTCAGAAGGCACTGAACAGATTCCAGTGAATAAAATATTATAAAAAAAAAGTTCGTTCTTGCGTTCGTTGCTTTCGGTGCAAGCCGCAACTCTTGACGCAAATCATGGGGAACTTGCCATCAGACAGACTTCGAGCTCTCCGCCCTTTTAATATCTGTGGTGTTGATTATTGTGGCCCATTTAACACAACATATCGTATCCGTGGTAAGCCACCGTACAAATCATACGTGGCATTGTTTGTATGTTTTGCGTCCAAAGCGGTCCACTTAGAGTTAGTGTCTGACCTCACCACTGATGAGTTCTTGTTGGCATTCCAAAGGTTCGTGAGTCGACGCGGGATTCCGGAGAAGGTGTGGTGCGACAACGCGACGAACTTCGTCGGAGCCGATCGCCACATGAGAGAGTTCCGGGCCCGTCTGGAGGAGCAGGGAGGTGGTATCGCAACATTCGCATTAAGAAAAGGATGCGAGTTTGCGTTCATACCGCCCAGAGCACCTCACTTCGGCGGACTTTGGCAGGCAGGTGTGAAGTCTGCAAAGCACCTGTTCCTTCGGACGGTCGGCGAAGACATTCCGACCGCGGAGGAGCTCGGAACTCTCCTCACCAGCGTGGAGGCCGTGCTCAACTCCAGGCCCCTCGGAGCGATCAGCACGGATCCCAACGACGGCGAAGCCCTAAGCCCAGGCCATCTCCTGATCGGCGGGCCCCTCCTAGCTCCACTCTCAGCAGCGCTCCCGGACCAAGTCAGCCCAACCTGCTTACGACGATGGCACAGTGTCTCGTGTCTCAGGCACAGGTTTTGGCAGCGTTGGTCCCGGGAGTACGTCTCGAGCATCCAGGCGTAAAACAAGTGGCACCAGGAGGTTCAAAACGTCGACGTGGGAGCTCTCGTCGTCGTCGCCGAGGACAACCTTCCCCCGCAGCAGTGGATGACCGGGCGGATCGTGGCGGTGCACGTCGGCGCTGACGGCAAGGTCCGAGTGGCCGACGTGAAGACGAAGGATGGGACGTATCGGCGAGCGGTCCATAGGCTGGCGGTGCTGCCTGTGGCATGCTGAAGACGGCGGTCCTTCAGAGGGGGCGGTGTTCGCGCACTTTGCGTTTTGAAATTTGTTAAATAGTGTAAGGCGGGAGCGGGAGCACAACAAAGATTTAATCGCTCTCGCGAATTCGCAACGTCTCTCGCCCCTTCGTTAAGTTAGGTTTAAGCGTCTATATATTGAAATTAAATGTCAGTTGTTATATGAACATCGTTCTGAGCATACTCCTTTTCGTCGCCATCGCCAATAAATCAATTTTCCCTGCGTTCACAAGTTTCGCGTCTTAATTAATACAAAACCGTATTAGTTCTTCACTCTCCCTAGCCAACCGTAGAACGATGGTTGGTACTGTCTTCATTTATAACCCTATGCATGGTGATATTGACTCCCCCGACTTGGTAAGTCGGCTAAACTTTTCTGTGCCAAGCAGATTAACTAGAAATTATATTCCCCTAATATTAAATCATTGAGGATCTAACTATGCCTTGCATGAGCCTTTTAGAGAATTGTGTTCTGACTATAATAGATTTTTTCCTATAATCTCAAATCTTGACCCTCTGCCGCTCTTAAAACTATTAATACTAGCTTCATTGGCACAAAATTGAACTTACTATTACTTTTTTCCCCGGACTTTTACCTATATTTCCTTATCTCGCGTCTATCCTCTCGCGAATCGTGCCGTACGATACACGGCTGCGCCCCTCGGTCGGTTGGGAGGGTAAGTGGGCCGTGAGACTCCGCGCGAAAAATAAAAAAAAAACAGACAGACGGACAGGCGGACATGCATTTATCAACTCAGGAGGTGATGCTGATCAAGATTATATATACTTTATAGGGTCGGAGATGTCTCCATCACTGCGTTGCACACTTTTGACAAAATTATAATACCCTCTGCAAGGGTATTAAAAGCGTTGAGTATTTGGGATTCATATTATCAGAAGGGGGCGTGCGAGCCTCACCCGAAAAGGTCAAGGCCATCAAGGAATTTCCCCTACCAAAAACCCTTTTCAATCTCCGATTGAAGTCCCGAATCTGGGACTGGCAAGTTACTATAGATTCTTTATTAAAGGTTTTGCATCAATAGCGGGACCCCTTACAGGAATGCTAAAAGGAGAAAATGGAAAAGTAAACAAATATCAATCGAGGAAAATTGATATCGAAATGACTAAGCCGCAGAGGGAAACATTTCATAAGTTAAGAGAAATCTGAGCATCAGAAGATGTTCTTCTGTCATACCTTGACTTTACGAAGCAGTTTAATTTTATTAACGGACGCTTCAGGTCTTGGTTTGGGGCGGTTCTATCCGAAAGGGGATGCCCCATTACAATGATATCTCGCACGTTACGTGATAACGAAAAAAATTCGCAACAAACGAACGGGAGCTACTTGCCATAGTATGGTCGCTAAAAAATCTCGGCAACTATTTATATGGAGTATACTGATCACCAGCCGTTAACGTTCGCTATGTTGGAAATAAATCCCAATGCGAAACTACAACGCTGGAAAGGTATTATCGATGAGCACCGAGCAAAAGTAATTTACAAGCCAGGCAAGGAAAACCTTGTAGCGGACGCGCTGTCTCGTCAAAATATAAACGTCTTACAAGACACTCCAGAATCGGACGCGGTTACGATACATAGCAAGCAATCGCTTTCTTACCCCATTGACACGACCGACAACCCGGTCAACTGCTTCCGAAATCAAATTATAATTGAGGAAGGAAACAGTTCATCTGTGGGCAACTTTATTATATTCAAAAATAACACATAATAAAGTTCTCCGACCTTAGTAGCCTAATTAATACAATTCAGGATGTAATTAATCAGGAGGTAGTAAGCGCGATACATTGCTCCCTCCTAATCCTAGCTTTTATTAGCATAGGCTAATCGAGTTATTCCCAAGCACAAAAAATAACTTCAAGGGCCATCGTTGATGTAAAAGCCCCAATATTGAACGCAGTAAATTTTTTTCCGAACACAAAAACTATTTACTGTGGCAGGGAGAGGTCACTTATAGGCCGATCCCGGCCGTTCCGACTTATATACTGCGTGCAAAGGAAAGAAGGGTGTGCGCAAAGTTTCAATTCGATATGTTTAAAACTGAGAGACTAGTTCGCGCAGAAACAGACAGACGGACATGCTTATACCAACTTAGGACGCGATCCTGATCTAGAATATATATACTTTATAGGGTCGGAGATGTGTCCTTCACTGCGTTGCACACTTTTTAACAAAATTATAATACCCTCTGCAAGGGTATAAAAACAACAAAGTTATAATTTTTTTCCGATTGTTCCTATGGGAGCTATATGATGTAGTCGCTGGATTCGGCTCGTTCCGACTTATACCTGCAACAAAAAGACAACTTTTGGAAAAGTTGCAGGCAGATTGCTTTAAAACTGAGGGACTTGTTTGGGTAGAAACGGACGGAGGGACGGACGGACAGACGGACATGGAATATATATACTTTATATGGTCGAAAATGTCTCCTTCACTGCGTTGCAAACTTTTGTCTGAAATTATAATACCCTCTGCAAGGGTATAAAAAAAACATGGGAATCAAACAAATTTACCTACTGCTCTAGATGTCAGTATCGGGCGAATCTTACAAATTGTTTATTATTTTTTTTTTATACTTTGTTATCAATTTAGTGAATCTTCTTTCGGCTATTAACAATATGTGTATCAAGCCTTATAGTAATAATCTAACAGTAATATGACTGGTACTGAGTTATAGGGCCCTGAGAGTTATTGCTGGGTTGGAAGGTCGTTGCGTTGTAGGTTGGTTTTGCTGGAAATCCGAGTTAAGCCTCTTGCTTGGGAGATTTGGTTGCGAATATACCATGGTGCCCCAGTGATCCTCAGGATTTACAATTGTACGCGCTGTATAATGTCAATGTTGCTGTTGCTCGCGTTCCCCCATAGCCAAATAGGCTTCAGATCGAATTTGTAGAGCAGGGCCTTGTAGTCCAGACGCAGGGGCAATCGAGCGTTCAATATCCAGTGCTTTTTAGATTTTAGTTTTAAATGTTATTTTCTTGCATTCGATATGTCTTCTCCAGGTTAGTCGTCTGTCGAGGTGAACGCCGAGATACATTACTTCCTTGACTTGGGGAATCGACATACTATTCAATGGAGGACATGTTTGCGTGTTGAGAGTAAACGTTATGGGTTTGAATTTTTGTTTATTTATTTTAATACAGCAATCAGATAGCCACCTCTACGATGAGATGATTGGCTAGTTGTGCTGTCGTTCGTCTTGGGCACATCGAGCGACTTAGGATTGCAGTGTCGTCAGCGAACGTAGATTTTGTTAGCTGCTCGTTCGTAGAGATACGACTCAAGTTGCTTATGAGTGTACGATATGTAGGCAAGTGTGTTTTGATTTTATGCTAGAGTCCCTTGAGCCACACTTGATCGAAATACGCTGTGCGAATTTTATTTTTGCTGATTTTATTTTGTTAACTTGTTCGATTGTTCCATGGCTTTGACGGAAGCTAAATTTACGTGCCTGTATAACATTGTGTGCTTCCAGATATGGTATTACGCGTGTAAGAAGTGATTTTTTTTATCAATTTAGACAAACACGATAATAGACTTATTGGTCTGTAGGATGACGGAATTGTGTGGTCTTTTCCGGGCTACGGTATCATTATGATAGTAGATTTTTTTCCATTTGCTTGAATAGTAGCCAAGACGTATGATCCCATTGAAGGGTTTACAAATGTCTTAATAGCAGAGTTTTGAAGTTAAATTATCATTTTTGGGGTTATTTTTTTTTTTTTTTTCGCGCGGAGTCCCACGGCCCACTTACCCGCCCAACCGACCGAGGGGCGCAGCCGTGTATCGTACGGCACGATTCGCGATAAGATAGACGCGAGATAGGAAAATAAAGGTAAAGGTCCGGGGAAAAAAGTAATAGTTAGATCAATCTTGTGCCAATGAAGCAAGTATCAATAAAATTATTTAGCCTCAGAAAGTCTGCCTTGCGAAAACAATGCATTCGTTTCGATTTTTCAGATTTTTCTTCTATAACTCTACCCGTATCAAATAAAAGGTCGATTGTTGGGTGATATGGATCTTCAGGTTGCGTGAGTGGTGCTACTCTGGACAGAAACACACCTTCAGGATTTGATACAAAACACAAATCAAGTAGGCGACCTAATGAATTTAGAACATGGTTTACTTGAGATAGAGATATGTCAAGCAGGCCATCAATAAAATCATGCTGTGCTATAGGTAGTAAGACATTCGATCCATCCTCAATGGACCAAGTAACTCCAGGTATATTAAAATCACCTAGAACTATCAACTGATCCCTATCGGAAAGCTTATTTGCAACGGACTTAATAACGGATAGGTGATTTAAATAATCAGGAAGTTCAGACAACGGCGGAATATATGAGCAAGTTATGTATATAAGGCTACCAGGAAGCGATAACTTTACACAAATAAATTCAATGGTATTGAATTCATCAAAAAACAAGAGAGAACGCTATAGTCGGGTGCCCCGACTATCAGATACCCGTTACTCAGGTAAAGGGAGTGCGAGGGAGATGGAGATAGAAACTTTGATCACGCATAACTTTTTAACGAATAGTCCGATTTGAAAAATTTCTTCTACATTTCGATAGGTATTGATAAACACAATAAAACTGAATTTTTACTTTTCCGAAATATTAAAATTTTTAAAATCGTATATAAACTATTGTGGGCGTTAAAGGGGGCGTGGCACCATTGCGCTGCGTAGGAACTTCTAAAATCTACATGCAAAATGCCAATCTTCTAGCTTTTATAGTTTCCGAGATCTCATCGTTCATACGGACAGACAGACAGACAGACGGACAGACGGACATGGCTATATCGACTCGGCTAGTGATCCTGATCAAGAATATATATACTTTATAGGGTCGGAAACGCTTCCTTCTACCTGTTACATACTTTTGCACGAATACAATATACCCTTTTACTCTACGAGTAACGGGTATAATAACTCCTCAGACGGTAAGTTTGAATCAACTCCAATTAAGACTATACCTCCCCGTCTAGAGGGACGGTCATACCTATATGTTGTGTACTTACCTGGAAAAACTTCGGAGCTAAAGATCTCCGGCTTTAACCAGGTTTCTGTGAACACATTAATATGAGATGCAAAGGAAAGGCTATCAGAATACAATTTAGTGAGTTTGCTACGCAAACCTCTTGCATTCTGTTAGGAAAGAAGGAGGTTAGAAGTTAGTTTTTTGAAATTGAAATTAGTTTGGCCTCGGCTAGGATGTTGCACTCCCACGGGCCCCTTCTTCTTTATCTTAGCCTCGAACTCTTTTACAACCATATTATCCGGCCAAAAGTCGCCCGAGCATATGGCTTCAAAAAGCTCGTTAGGGACAGTTATCTTGAAAGATTAAATGTCTCTAGCTTAAGAAAACTTAAACTTTTCCACCTTTACACTATTACAATCGGATTTAGTTTTGTCTTGTATATAAGACAATACATCAGAAGATGTTTGATCAGGGGAAAGCCGAGAAACGAAAATTTGTTTCTTTAGTGGAACCACTAAAAGGGATTTTGGTGGAGCAGGCATTGTTTCTGCAAAACCAACTTGAGCCGGTTGTCCGGACTCAGTAGTCCGTTGTGGTGGAGATGCTACATTTTGAGAGATAGGTGGATCCCCTAATTGTGAAACCACTACGGACAAATCGGAATTCTTAGAAGTCCCTGGTTGCATGCATTCTGTAACGGATTGTTCGGATACCGAATCTTTTTTAGCTGCTGATCTTAGCAACATTTGAGGGTTTGCTGAAATCAGCTGCTGATCCGCCGGAATGCTCTGTTGATCTTTTGATTTCGGTTGCGGGGTGTTCCGCTTTTGCTCCTTACCACCAGCGTCCTATTTGCGCTAGGGGACTCTTCTAATAGCTTACGACTATTAAACTGCGAGTCCAGCGCAGAGAGAAGATCATCAGCTCGGCGAAAACTATCTCTAGCTACTCCGAAACAGCTAATCAGCCCCATCAGGCCGCCTTTAGTTTGGCGCATGAACGATTTCATCTCGTTCGCAACCTCGATACAAGCGTCACAACAAAACTGCAAATTGGGCCCCTTTGAAAGGTCATCACTTGTCCGGCCAGTAAAACCGGCGCACTTGGTGTGCACCATATTTTCACACAGCCAGCAAGTCATATTAGACTGGTCAGCCCTGATTACGAGGCTGCATTTTTTGCAGAAGCAGACTAAATTTTTATTATTCATTTTATTTATTTACCACTGTACCAAGAAAGCGAATTGAAATTTATAAGCGAGCAGTTATAAGTACCGCAAGAGCGCAGAAACTGCACGCTTAGAACTTTCAAAGCAAAGAGAGCAAGAGAGCGGGAGCGTAAATAAGTTAAAGTGCATGCACAAAAGAGAAACGGCGGGGATATAAGATAAGAAAACACAGATAAGAATTACGAAAAACTAAAACAATTTATTAGTATTAAATACAAAGTGCACTCGCGAAGCGAACGGAGTTTAAATTTACGTTTTAATAAACCGGAAGAGAATTAAAATTGTTTTGATAAAACCCACCGATGGGAATAAACGAAAACAAAATGCAAAATTCGATGCGCTGAAAAAAAACACGACCGTTCACTTTGAAAGTCAAAGACGAATTAAATTATTAGGTCACTGCCTGGAGCTTTTTTAGGTTTCCTTTGGCTGAAACACTATGAAACAATTGGTAAGAATATAGTTTCAGGCTCGATTTCTGATAAGAGAAATGGACCAGTCACAGGGTTCGGCTAGAAAACACTTCGGGGATCCTCCAAGAGTGCTTTGTGAATTTCCTGAGACTTGCTGAACGTTTCCTTGATTAGACTGCAGTGGCTTTTCCCTTTCTGTTCAAAGGGCATCGGCATATGAAAAGCTCTTCTGGGTATTTAGGTGACCAAATGAGGATCTTGTTAGATCTCGTCTTGAGTGTTTTGATGACGCGTTGTTGTCACTCGTCGCATGCGGTTTTTCAACTCCTTGGGGGCAGGAAGCGGGATTGTGAAAGTCTCCTCAAACTACACAGACTGATCGACGTATGCAGTATGTCCTGGTATTTCCATACTCCTTGCAGTTTGTACATTGCACTGGGCTGTTCCTTTTATGTGGCTCTTCCACCTTAATTCTTCGGTGCAATAGGTATTGTCCGGCTCCAGCTCTACCTTGAAGAGTGGTTGCGGCTTTTCATTCCTGTTAATGATATTACTAACGTTCTTTGCAAAAACCGTTTTCTTTGAGGGCATCGATAACTTCATTGGGGGTAACGTCGAGCTCGATTCCTTTTAGTACAACTTGCAAGCCCTTTCTGCTTTTTAGTGGGTACGTGTAGTTGTTTTGGTTTCGGTTGTGTCTCTTGACTCAGTTCTGGTTGAATTTTTGCTAGGAGGCTAAATCTGTTTTTGTTGGATCTCCCGGGTAAATCGTTGTCTCTTTGGACACGGTTTATTTTTGGCTTATTACCCACCGAGGTGTTCTGCGGGCTAAGATATCGCTTAATTTGGATGAAGTGATCCATTACAGTCTGGTCAAAAGTGTGCAACGCAGTGAAGGAGACATCTCCGACCCTATAAAGTATATATATTCTTGATCAGGATCGCCTCCTGAGTTGATATAAGCATGTCCGTCTGTCTGTTCTTTTCTACGCAAACTAGTCTCTCAGTTTTAAAGATATCGAATTGAACCTTTGCACACACCCTTATTTCCTTTGCACGCAGTAAATAAGTCGGAACGGCCGGGATCGGCCAACTATATTCTATAGCTGCCATACAACTGATTAATCGGAAATGCCATAACTTTGATGTTTGTAAAGTTAGGGATTTTCTATGGGTTTTATTTTTGGCCAATCAATCCGACCTGCCAAATCTCATAAGGATCGGCCGAATATATCCTATAGATGTCATATAACTGAACGATCGGTAATGTCATAACTTTGGTGTTTGTAATGTTAGAAAAGTTAGGGTTTTATTTTTGGCCAATCAATCCGACCTACCAAATTTCATAAGGATCGCCCGACTGTATCCTATAGCCGCCATATAACTGATTGATCGGAAATGCCTTAACTTTGGTGTTTGTTAAGTTAGGAAGTTGGGATTTTTTATTAGTATTAATAATGCATCATATGAATAGTTGCTTATGAAAATATATTTAATGTAGGTAGTAGTGTCATTCATAATTGTAGACATAGTTACCCGAATAAAAGTCAAAATGGATGTACTGCTTTTGTCAGTTGTCTTTTTTGTCTAATGAGTCATATTTTTCTCAATCAAAATATCAAATAAACTCGTTTTAAATTAACGAAAAGAGAGAGAAAACTTTAATGTTCGATTTCAAGGGACACATGGTGGACCACAGATTTGAAGTTTCGTTACATTTTAAGAAATTACGTTTCATTGATATTTTTCGGTACTTGACCGAAAACTAATGAAATACTAAATAATATATAATAATAAGACATGGATCAATAAGTCCCGAGACTAACCCAGAGATGTCGCTCGTAGTAAACCAGTAACCAGGTCTTTTTAAAGTGCTATCTTTTACTTAAAACGTGTTAATATTTTAAGTCGATCGGACCAGAAACAGCTGAGTTATCGTTTTGAAGTTTGTTTAAAAAATGGGAAAAAACCAGTTTCGTGTTCTGATAAAACATTTTGTTTTAATGGGTAAAAACACCGTGCAAGCGAAACAATGGATTGAAAAATGTTATCCGGACTCTTGTCCATCAAAAGCAACGATTTGTCGGTGGTTTGCCGAGTTTAAACGTGGAACGACGCGGAACGCTCGGGTAGACCTGTGGAAGCTACTATCCTTCTTGAAAAATTGAGCATGAAAAAGGTTTTTCCAAGTGGGTGCCGCGATTGCTTTTTCCCCTAGACAATGCACCCTGCAACAAGTCGATGAAAAAAATGGCAAAATTGAACGAATTGGGCTTTCATCTGCTTCCCCACCCCCATACTCGCCAGACTTAGCCCCCAGTAACTACTGGCTCTTTGCTGATCTCAAAAAAATGCTCCAGGGAAGCCCTTTCTGCTTTTTAGTGGGTACGTGTAGTTGTTTTGGTTTCGGTTGTGTCTCTTGACTCAGTTCTGGTTGAATTTTTGCTAGGAGGCTAAATCTGTTTTTGTTGGATCTCCCGGGTAAATCGTTGTCTCTTTGGACACGGTTTATTTTTGGCTTATTACCCACCGAGGTGTTCTGCGGGCTAAGATATCGCTTAATTTGGATGAAGTGATCCATTACAGTCTGGTCAAAAGTGTGCAACGCAGTGAAGGAGACATCTCCGACCCTATAAAGTATATATATTCTTGATCAGGATCGCCTCCTGAGTTGATATAAGCATGTCCGTCTGTCTGTTCTTTTCTACGCAAACTAGTCTCTCAGTTTTAAAGATATCGAATTGAACCTTTGCACACACCCTTATTTCCTTTGCACGCAGTAAATAAGTCGGAACGGCCGGGATCGGCCAACTATATTCTATAGCTGCCATACAACTGATTAATCGGAAATGCCATAACTTTGATGTTTGTAAAGTTAGGGATTTTCTATGGGTTTTATTTTTGGCCAATCAATCCGACCTGCCAAATCTCATAAGGATCGGCCGAATATATCCTATAGATGTCATATAACTGAACGATCGGTAATGTCATAACTTTGGTGTTTGTAATGTTAGAAAAGTTAGGGTTTTATTTTTGGCCAATCAATCCGACCTACCAAATTTCATAAGGATCGCCCGACTGTATCCTATAGCCGCCATATAACTGATTGATCGGAAATGCCTTAACTTTGGTGTTTGTTAAGTTAGGAAGTTGGGATTTTTTATTAGTATTAATAATGCATCATATGAATAGTTGCTTATGAAAATATATTTAATGTAGGTAGTAGTGTCATTCATAATTGTAGACATAGTTACCCGAATAAAAGTCAAAATGGATGTACTGCTTTTGTCAGTTGTCTTTTTTGTCTAATGAGTCATATTTTTCTCAATCAAAATATCAAATAAACTCGTTTTAAATTAACGAAAAGAGAGAGAAAACTTTAATGTTCGATTTCAAGGGACACATGGTGGACCACAGATTTGAAGTTTCGTTACATTTTAAGAAATTACGTTTCATTGATATTTTTCGGTACTTGACCGAAAACTAATGAAATACTAAATAATATATAATAATAAGACATGGATCAATAAGTCCCGAGACTAACCCAGAGATGTCGCTCGTAGTAAACCAGTAACCAGGTCTTTTTAAAGTGCTATCTTTTACTTAAAACGTGTTAATATTTTAAGTCGATCGGACCAGAAACAGCTGAGTTATCGTTTTGAAGTTTGTTTAAAAAATGGGAAAAAACCAGTTTCGTGTTCTGATAAAACATTTTGTTTTAATGGGTAAAAACACCGTGCAAGCGAAACAATGGATTGAAAAATGTTATCCGGACTCTTGTCCATCAAAAGCAACGATTTGTCGGTGGTTTGCCGAGTTTAAACGTGGAACGACGCGGAACGCTCGGGTAGACCTGTGGAAGCTACTATCCTTCTTGAAAAATTGAGCATGAAAAAGGTTTTTCCAAGTGGGTGCCGCGATTGCTTTTTCCCTAGACAATGCACCCTGCAACAAGTCGATGAAAAAAATGGCAAAATTGAACGAATTGGGCTTTCATCTGCTTCCCCACCCCCCATACTCGCCAGACTTAGCCCCCAGTAACTACTGGCTCTTTGCTGATCTCAAAAAAATGCTCCAGGGAAGCCCTTTCTGCTTTTTAGTGGGTACGTGTAGTTGTTTTGGTTTCGGTTGTGTCTCTTGACTCAGTTCTGGTTGAATTTTTGCTAGGAGGCTAAATCTGTTTTTGTTGGATCTCCCGGGTAAATCGTTGTCTCTTTGGACACGGTTTATTTTTGGCTTATTACCCACCGAGGTGTTCTGCGGGCTAAGATATCGCTTAATTTGGATGAAGTGATCCATTACAGTCTGGTCAAAAGTGTGCAACGCAGTGAAGGAGACATCTCCGACCCTATAAAGTATATATATTCTTGATCAGGATCGCCTCCTGAGTTGATATAAGCATGTCCGTCTGTCTGTTCTTTTCTACGCAAACTAGTCTCTCAGTTTTAAAGATATCGAATTGAACCTTTGCACACACCCTTATTTCCTTTGCACGCAGTAAATAAGTCGGAACGGCCGGGATCGGCCAACTATATTCTATAGCTGCCATACAACTGATTAATCGGAAATGCCATAACTTTGATGTTTGTAAAGTTAGGGATTTTCTATGGGTTTTATTTTTGGCCAATCAATCCGACCTGCCAAATCTCATAAGGATCGGCCGAATATATCCTATAGATGTCATATAACTGAACGATCGGTAATGTCATAACTTTGGTGTTTGTAATGTTAGAAAAGTTAGGGTTTTATTTTTGGCCAATCAATCCGACCTACCAAATTTCATAAGGATCGCCCGACTGTATCCTATAGCCGCCATATAACTGATTGATCGGAAATGCCTTAACTTTGGTGTTTGTTAAGTTAGGAAGTTGGGATTTTTTATTAGTATTAATAATGCATCATATGAATAGTTGCTTATGAAAATATATTTAATGTAGGTAGTAGTGTCATTCATAATTGTAGACATAGTTACCCGAATAAAAGTCAAAATGGATGTACTGCTTTTGTCAGTTGTCTTTTTTGTCTAATGAGTCATATTTTTCTCAATCAAAATATCAAATAAACTCGTTTTAAATTAACGAAAAGAGAGAGAAAACTTTAATGTTCGATTTCAAGGGACACATGGTGGACCACAGATTTGAAGTTTCGTTACATTTTAAGAAATTACGTTTCATTGATATTTTTCGGTACTTGACCGAAAACTAATGAAATACTAAATAATATATAATAATAAGACATGGATCAATAAGTCCCGAGACTAACCCAGAGATGTCGCTCGTAGTAAACCAGTAACCAGGTCTTTTTAAAGTGCTATCTTTTACTTAAAACGTGTTAATATTTTAAGTCGATCGGACCAGAAACAGCTGAGTTATCGTTTTGAAGTTTGTTTAAAAATGGGAAAAAACCAGTTTCGTGTTCTGATAAAACATTTTGTTTTAATGGGTAAAAACACCGTGCAAGCGAAACAATGGATTGAAAAATGTTATCCGGACTCTTGTCCATCAAAAGCAACGATTTGTCGGTGGTTTGCCGAGTTTAAACGTGGAACGACGCGGAACGCTCGGGTAGACCTGTGGAAGCTACTATCCTTCTTGAAAAATTGAGCATGAAAAAGGTTTTTCCAAGTGGGTGCCGCGATTGCTTTTTCCCCTAGACAATGCACCCTGCAACAAGTCGATGAAAAAAATGGCAAAATTGAACGAATTGGGCTTTCATCTGCTTCCTCACCCCCATACTCGCCAGACTTAGCCCCCAGTAACTACTGGCTCTTTGCTGATCTCAAAAAAATGCTCCAGGGAAAAAGATTTGGCTCAAATGAGGAGGTCATCGCTGAAACTGCAGCTTATTTTGAAGCGAAAGATAATTATACCCGTTACTCGTAGAGTAAAAGGGTATATTGTATTCGTGCAAAAGTATGTAACAGCTAGAAGGAAGCGTTTCCGACCCTATAAAGTATATATATTCTTGATCAGGATCACTAGCCGAGTCGATCTAGCCATGTCCGTCTGTCCGTCTGTCTGTCCGTCTGTCTGTCTGTCTGTCTGTCTGTCTGTCTGTCTGTCTGTCTGTCTGTCTGTCTGTCTGTCTGTCTGTCCGCATGAACGCTGAGATCTCGGAAACTATAAAAGCTAGAAGATTGGCATTTTGCATGTAGATTTTAGAAGTTCCTACGCAGCGCAAGTTTGTTTCAAAATGGTGCCACGCCCCCTTCAACGCCCACAATCGCTTATATACGATTTTAAAAATTTAAATATTTCGGAAAAGTAAAAATGCAGTTTTATTGTGTTTATCAATACCTATCGAAATGTAAAATTTCAAATCGGACCATTCGTTAAAAAGTTATGCGTGATCAAAGTTTCTATCTCCATCTCCCTCGCACTCCCTTTACCTGAGTAACGGGTATCTGATAGTCGGGGCACCCGACTATAGCGTTCTCTCTTGTTTTTTTTTAAAAACATTGTATTGAAAAATTGGAAAAACTTTGCAACGATTTTATCACCCTAAAAGTTGATTATGTTGATGAACAAAAAAAAAATTTTGCAAAAAAATGTTGTTTTCATTGTTAGTCTCGGGACTTATTGATCCATGTGTTATGTACATCTAAAAATGACGCAACACGAAGCACTTATTCAAACGAGTTGTTCTAGGCCAAGCAAAAGGCTTGGCCCAGAACTCTTATTTAATTTGGATGGTTATTAATTAAACTCTATAACAAAGGTTTTAGGTTTCATCACTCTTACACTTTCTAAACACTAGGCCTTTTTCGATTCTAGATCTTTAAAACATTAATACATATAAGACCAATAATAAATATATTTAATAGTTACCGATAATGACTCCAACAGACAAGAGAAGAATAAATGGTCGTCGACGTCCAATGTTTAATTTGCAGCGATCAGACAAAGATCCCAGAATGGGGCATAGAAAAAATCCAACCAAAGGAGACAGGGCCCAAACCAACGTCATATGCTGATGCTTAACTCCGATTCTTAAAAGGGTCGGAGAAACAAACGCTGTTTCGGCAGCATATGAGAACTCGATACCCATAACAGCAGCAGAAACTCGAATTAATTCCGCTCTTGATTTAGTTCTGTAAAATTTCAAAATTAGTAAGTAAATCCAACAGTCTTTTTTTTATAAAATAATCAGATTCAGAAATATGTCTTTAACGTGATTTGTGTATAAGTTTATAAAATGAATCAAAACTATTTACAAACAAAACCCAAATCAAAATTCTGGAGAGTTTTTTTTAAGGCTGTTTTTGTTATTCTTTGACATTGAGTTTAATTTATATTTCTCCATACCTTTTTTAAATCTGACTGAAGACACTGAAATATTGCAAATTATAAAATTTTTATTGACGTAGCTTTTTTGCAATTGTGAGCAAATAATTCAAAAAAAGTTGTTGCATTCTTTTTTAAAAACCTATTTTTTTTTTAATAATTAACTAACTTTAAAAACTCAGCTTGCCGATTCTACACCAAGTTAAAATTACAATGCAAAAACCTATAGTCGATTGCCACTACTATAAAATAATTGGCGCAGTTTGCCGCACGGCAGTTTCAACCCAGTGGTGACAGCGGCAAATATCTTTTAAGTGTGCAGCATCCTGTACTCTTGAATATTTCAGGTTGTAAAATATCTCCCTTCCGGTTTGTTTTGATTTTTGAATTTGGCGGCTTTGTGCAAAGCGCTACATATCGGTATAGGGCAATGCTTTATATCGATTGAAAGGTCTTGACATAACCTAATATTGCGTTGAATATGTATACATGTGTAAACATGGAGTTCACTAATGCTGAAATTCAGGCTGTTTTAAAGTTTTCCTTCGTAAAAGGTAAATCTGCTAGAGAAACATTCCGTGAGATTAATGGTGTTTTAGGGGATGGTACTCTATCACTTCGAGCCGCGGAGGAATGGTTTCGACGATTCAGAGCCGGTGAAAACGACACCATGGATAAGCCAGCCGGCGGAAGATCTGTGACGACGAATACCGATCAAATCATGGAAAACATCGAGGTGGACCGGCATGTGACATCTCGTGACATCGCCGAGGAGATAGGAGTTAGTCACCAAACCGTTTTAAGCCATCTGCAGAAGGCTGGATACAAAAAAAAGCTGGATGTTTGGGTGCCGCATGATTTGACACAAAAAAACCTGGTGGACAGAATCAACGCCTGCGATATGCTGCTGAAACGGAATGAACTCGAGCCATTTTTGAAGCGGATGGTGACTGGATCACATACGACAATATCAAGCGAAAACGGTCGTGGTAAAGGCCGGTGAATCGTCCAAAACAGGACGGCCAGGAAAGTTTTGCTCTGTGTTATGTGGGATTGGAAGGGATCATACACTATGAGCTGCCCCCTTATGGCCAGACGTTTAATTCTACCATCAACTGCGAACAACTGTCAACTGCTTAAAGTTTGCAATCGACCAGAATTGACCAACAGGAAGGGTGTAGTGTTTCACCAGGACAACGCCAGGCCAGACACTTCATTGATGACTCGTCAGAAGCTACGGGAGCTCGGATTGGAGATTTTATCGCATCCACCATATAGCCCGGACATAGCGCCAAATGACTACCACCTATTCCTGTCCATGGCGAATGGCCTTACTGGTGTAAAGTTGGACTCAAAAGAGGGCTGTGAAAAGTGGCTGTCAGAGTTTTTCGCAAATAAGGAGGGAAGTTTCTACGAGGGGGGTATTATGAAGATGCCGTCTAAATGGGAACACATTATCGAAATAAATTATCCGCCATCCCAAAGCTTTTCGAAAACGCTATTACACCCCACTTGCAACATCTTTGTAGATCAATTATATCTCCATGTCAACATGGATTTATAAGGCGAAGATCTACGACGACAAACCTGTTGAACCTAACGTCTTTTGTAATAAATGGCTTTAGAAAGAACATGCAGACTGACGTAGTTTAACTGATTTCAGTAAAGCGTTTGATTCAGTAAATCACTCGCTTCTTGTATTAAAGCTAGACTTATTAGGGTTTCCATGTGATCTTCTAAAATGGATCTTAAGTTATCTAAGTGGTATGACTCAACGAGTACTCTTTAAAAGCTGTATCTCTTATTTGATCCGAGTTACTTCAGGCATCCCACAAGGAATCCACCTTGGCCCACTTCTATTTACTTTCTTTATAAACGATCTCCCTCTAGTCTTGACAAAGTCGCGAGTCCTTATGTACGCAGATGACGTTAAGTTATGCCTGCAATATAACGAAATTTCCAGCAGTTCAGACTTACAATCGGACCTAAATGATTTTCAAACATGGTGATGTGAAAATCTTTTGGAATCAAATAGCGCTAAGTACCTAAATCCAAAAATTGATTAAAAAAAAACATCTTAACTAATAATTATTTTTTTTAATTTTATCTGATGATCCAGTAACGAGTTATGCTGTTCACCGCAAAACTTTTTTCTTGGAGGCGCCTACTGAGCTTGGCTGCGATGAAAATTTGTAAAAACATAGTTTAAATGTTGTGCCTTGATACGCTTATAAAATAATTTATCTGAAATTAATCGTATCGTGTGACAAAATTCATGAAAATAGGCCATTTTTTGGCCAAATTAACCATACCCCCCTCAAGAGCGCACGTTCTTAATCTATGCTCAGAGAGCTGGGGCAATTACGAAAACCTGTTCCCAGGTCGCAGAGCCGATAAGAACTGTAGATGCACCACTAATACCAAGACTAGATTAGACAGAGTTTCAATTACCTGATATCGAAAGATTAGTGTGGACAGCTGTCGTTTGCCCAGTGAATTGAAGTAATTACTTAATTTGTATTTAGGTGTGATAAAACACTGTTATTTATTCTATAAATGTTCTTTAAAACAAGCACGTCTAGAAACAAAAAACGATGGGGAACGGACTCAATGATATGATGCTGACTGATGAAGGGTCACCAAGCCTCCGTGTTCGGCTGATGGAACTTGTCAGATTTTCTTTCGACCACAAAGAGTCTCCATCGCTTCGGGCCCAGCATTTTGAAGAGTTTTTGGTAATCATTTTGATCGGAGCGCTTTAATTGATACTGTACTGAATTTACCGCGGCTGTTCATTTTATGCCTGTTGCTGGAGAGCAAGGTCGAGAGAGTAGCTTCCTTAAGGCGTTGCTTTGAAGATGGCGATCTGCTGGTCTGCCAAAGACGTCGCATACACCTCTTTTTCCGCACCAGCTGTTCGATTTGCGGATTCGATTATAGTTTTGGTTTGCTCGTACTTGCTTCTTTTGTCGTGTGAAGATTTTGGCTGCTGCAAGAAGTACGTCTTCAAGGGCTTCAGTCGTGCATTCGATGTCCGAATCCATATTAAGTGCTACGAGTGTTTGCATAGTCGTTTTAATGAGTGACATAAGTTCTACATGCTTTGTTGGAGGGAAAACATCATAGTTTCCATTTTGCTATTTGGCTGTCCAGGGGCCTGCTGAGAGCTTTGTCGGTGAGGATGGAGTGGATTTTCATTCCAGATCGTAGTGCATCAACATAGGGGACCGAATAAGGATCTCGCAGTTTTAGCGAAGAAGACTTATGGCGTTGTTTGCGAAGCAGTGTATGCTTTCCGTGCATTTTAATGGCGCATTGCTGTCGCTTGTCTCAAACGACTCTACAGCTCCTTGCAGAACACACAGCCCCTATAGTTCGCCGAATGATTTCCTCCGCAGTTTTCGCATTTTTTCTTATTTCTGTCTGCATTGTTGGCAGAGCAGTGTGCATAATAGTGGGCGTCCCCGCAGGCTACACAGACGGCCCGAAGTGTGCAGTATGTCTTAGTGTGTCCATACTCCTGGCAATTAGTGCATTGCACTGCGCCATTAGGTTTATGAGGCTCATCCACTGTTATTCTACGGTGCAATAGATATTGCAGCTTATAGATCGGGTGCACTTGGTTTCTTTTCAAAAATTTACGGTCTGGCTCAAGCTCGACCTTGACAAGTGGTTGCGGCTTTTTGTTTTTGTTGAGAATGTTAATAACATTCTTTACGGTAAAATCCCTTTCGTTTAGGACATTTGCTATTTCGGTGCTGGGAACGTCAGGTTCGATTCCTTTTATTACCCCGGGAGGTAATAATTTTTCTTTGACTCGTCCAGGTAGTTTCCATTTCAGATCAGCGCAACAATTTTGATGACTATGGCGTTCGAGTTTTTCTCCCTGATATATATGAGGGGCTTGGGTTTCTTTAGAGTATCTTGCGCAGGTTTGTTTTCCTCAGCCTGGTTCTTCATTATTTTCGGTACGCGTTTCTCAGAACGTTCCGTAGAACGTTACCCTATTTCGGGCTGTGTGTTCGGGGCCTCTTTAGAGCGTTCAGAATTGGGTTTATATGCATTTGCTGTAATCGTTGATATTGCGATATTGGCCGCTGCTGTAGTTGTTGCTGTTGGATTTGCTACGGTTGCGGGATTTGTAGCACTGCTAGTTGTTGGTGCCTAATTCGTTGCACCAAAGGAGGAGGTTTTACACTGCGAACTCCATGACGTGGGAGTGGGAGTGAGGATTTGGTTTAGCTTCATTTCGGATATCTTGGTTTACCCCAGATTTTTTTTTTTGCTTTACTAACCTTGAATTTTATCAACAATTCCGTTTTCCGTTTCAAATATATGACGTCATTCATAAATAACACTTAAAATCTATTTTAGTGCAAGTCTTGAAAAATCTTGGTGATTTGTGGACATTAAAGTCCATGTGTGCCTCGACTAAAGCAGACGTAAAAATATTTATTATTTATATAAATTCCATACCAAAAAGTCGCGTATACCGTCGTCGCATGCAGACGTGTATTTATTGTGCTCCGGGAAAAAGTATTCAATAAAATCACAAAAGTGCAGTGACCGTTTTAATAAATCTACTATAACGCGAAAAGACGCTTTCTGCGATGAAATCGCGAATGTTTATATTGATTGGTCATTTAATTAATATAAGACTTAACACTTAAAACTCTAATTAACTTTACCACGAATACAATGAGTCTGAACGACGTTCGCACACAACGTCAACGTGAGCAAGACGAGAGACGGCTCTCACTACAGAGAAATAAAGCGTACTTCTCTTTTAAAGCAACCGAAAATAATGCAAGCTCTGATCAAGCGCGGGCAATTACCCCCAACATGACCAAGTTCTTAAACGTAGCGAGCGAGAGAGCGCGTTCTTGCTCCCCCTCGCTACCATCGACGTCTCTGCGGGCAAAGAGCGCTGAAAGTGCTCCAATGCAGGTATGCAATAACCTAAGCTCATCAGCAGTAACTAGCACTGCAATTTCTTTAACAACGTCAACTGTAACTACAACAACTGCAACCGCATCGACTGCGCGTTTAATGACATCATCAGCTAGCAGCGCAAATATTAATACGTCTGCCGCTGCGCTGCCCGAAAAACAGAACAAAATCAATGAATGTACTAAGACGGCTGTGCAGACTGGTATGGTTCGCTACATCCAAATCAAATGGAAGCTGAGATCTCTAAATTCTCAACGCAAAATAACCCGTAACAATGCTAGCCTAGCTGGAATAGAAACGCCCATGAACTCAAACCGATTTAAAATCTTGGAAGACGCCTATGAGGTTGAGGCAGCCGATTCCACTGAAGTCGAGAAAAAAGTTCCAATGTTCTTGTCAAAATTATCGAGCTTATTGGAAAGGATAACTTCCACATAATACCTCTAGTAAAGGGCAACATCCAAGAAACAAAGATTCAAATGAAGTCTGAAGATAATTACAGAGTATTATCGAAATATCTTTCCGAGACAAAAAAGAACTTTTACACGTATCAGCTAAAAAGTAGCAAGGGCCTGCAAGTCGTACTTAAGGGCATAGAGTCCGACGTAACGCCTGCAGAGATAACAAAGGCGCTTCAAGAGAAGGGATTTAACGCTAAGACAGTCTTCAACATCCTTAACAGGGATAGAAAGCCGCAGCCACTCTTTAAGGTTGAGCTCGAACCAGAAAATAAGCCCCTAAAGAAATACGAAGTGCACCCCATTTACAATCTTCAGTTCCTGCTGCACCGCAGAATTACGGTTGAGGAACCGCACAAACGCAATGGCCCGGTACAATGTGCGAACTGCCAAGAATATGGCCATACAAGGTCATACCAAAGACCAATATAAACTCCAAGATGCGTAACGCCATACGATTTTTTTGCACACGAATTTTTTCTCTGCCCAAAAGCCAGCGAGAGAGCGCTCTAAAGCCAGCCGCTCTTTGCACGCATACTGCGACAGCCGACGAATGTATGTGTGCACATGTATTCACAAGCGAAGAAATTCGCTGCAGCGCGCTGTGGAAATATACTCTTTATTTTAAAATTATAACATTATTAAAAATACTTATTTTGTATTGCCTTTATATTTACTTTATTTACTAATTATTCGAATGCATAATATTTTTTAGTAATGACCAAATATATCTAAGTATAAAAAAATAACATAATTTATTTCATACATGACTTCACATTGGAATAATTGTCATTAGAAGTTTCACTCCGACCTTTAAAGAGTAAAGACGTGTAACTGACCTACGCTCCAGGCGACAGCTTATCAGCAAAATCTAAAATTAGATCAATCAATTCGCGACTATTTCGTACCCGATCATAAAAAGACAACAAACACAAAGAATAAGTGAACCAAACTCACTCGTTTTGGGCCCCGAGCCCAACGACACCGCAATGTCTCGACCACCCGACCGAGCCTTGACAACGATCAACATGAAAACAAATGAACCTAAATACGTTATAATTAGTAGAACCGACAATAAAACATTTGAAAACATATCTCCATTTCTTATCAAAAAAGTGGTAGATTTTTAGTGTAATGGACCCGTAGAAACATGTAACAAGACTAGATCGGGAACCCTCCTTGTCAAAACCAAAAACTCTTTACAAGCCCAGAAATTACTTAAAATACAAGTATTTCACGACTTCCCAGTCCGCGCCGAGGAACACAAAAATCTGAACACCTCTAAAGGAGTAATCTACTGCAATGACTTAAGGAATATAGACGAACAAGAAATATTAGAAGAACTAAAACCGCAGAATGTTGTTGAAGTCCGAAAAATCCTAAAAAAAGACAATAATGATAACAATAGAAAGACAGAAACAGGTTTAATCATACTAAGCTTCGCAATAATAAATCTACCCGAAAAATTGTGGATAGGATATGAAATAGTAAACATACGCCCATACATCCCACCCCCAATGAGATGTTTTAACTGTCTTAGATTTGGACACCCAACCGCCTATTGTAAAAGCTCTAAAATATGCGCCAACTGCTCCGAAAAAGAACACACAAAAGAAGATGAACCACCAACAAACAAACCTGCATCAACTGCAAATACGAAGATGACGAAATTAAACACCACAACGCAATGGACAAATCATGCCCCAGCTTAATCAAACAAAAAGAACTGACTGCCATAAAAACAATCCAAAAAGTCGACCACAAGACAGCCCGTCTTATCTACAACACACGTCACACTCACCCAACAATGCCCTACGCCCTGAGAGCATCACTCCCAGCACACAAAATACCAGCTACAGAAACAACAACGCACACAACTAAAGCATCAAAAACAACCTCATCAACACCGAACCCTATTACCAGGCAAACTATCACCTACGAAGACTCCCCAGAAGAACCCATGGACACCACTGCATCAACATCTAAATATTCTACACGCTCTGAAATCTCCGACGAACTAAAACTTAAAATATTCAATGCTAAATCAAATAAATTAGGAATTCACCTTAAATCAAAAGAAAAAAACAGCAAAAAATCTAAAACCGAAAAAAAATCCCCGAACAAGTTATCCGATCGTATTGGTACAATGAGTACTGATGATGAACTATAAAAAACAGTTTTAATCTAATTAATCTAGTTCTAAGATAGCTTTAACCTATACTCTTATACTTAACATGCTAAAAATATTACAACTAAGCATGAATGGATACCTCAATAACTATAATCACCTACAAATACTCATAAAAAACAAGAACGCTAAGATAATTTCCATCCAAGATACCCACCCCCTTTCTACCAACAATATTCCTATCCCAATAAACTTCACTCTTTACCATATAAACAACTCAAGAAACCCTTACGGTGGGGTAGCTCTTTTACTTCACAACTCCTTGCAACAACAACAAACCTAAGTACGCAATACATGTTTTGACTCAATCGCTGTCACCGTACAATCTAAAATCAAATTTACTATAATTTCCAGTTATATACCTCCCAGCAAACCATTCACTTTACAAGAATTACAAGATACTTACAACTATTTGGACACCCCTGTTTTAATAACAGGTGATTTCAACAGCTGGCACAAAAGCTGGGGATCACAAAATAATAATAAACGAGGAAGTCTACTGTTTAAGTTTATAAACCAATCCTTGCTAACCACACTTAATAATGGCTCCCCCACTCACTTCACTACACACCACACTTTCACACATTGATCTCTCTCTAACCTCACCTGAATTAACCTTACACTCTAAATGGACAATTGACAGTCACCTCTCAGGAAGCGACCACTTCCCGATCTCAATCGAACTTTTTAATAGAGAAACAACTGACTCCCCCGTCATTAAAAAAAAAATTTAATTTAGATAAAGCCAACTGGCCTCTTTACCAAATAATAAGTAAGCAATGCTCCGACGACAGACCACCCAGCCAAAAAATAAACCAAGAAACAGCTCATCTTTGCTCTATAATAAGGCAAAGCTCACATTTATCCATACCACAATATCACCCAAATTCATCTAAACAAGTCCCCTGGTGGGACAAAGATCTGCAAATACTAAAAACCAATAAAAAGTTATGCTGGCGGAACATGTGCCAAAATATAAACACAAGCAACATAATTTCCTATAAAAAAGCTAATGCAATATTAAAGCGAGAAATAAAAAACAAAAAAAGGAAAGCACTAAACGAATTTACCTCAGACATCAACCCACAAACACCAATCCCAATAATATGGAAAAAAATCAATAGATTCTGTGGCCTTAAAACTCACATCCAAATTCATTGTCTTGTTAATCCTAATAACGCATGTGTCATATACAAACAAACAGGATATCTCAAAAGCACTGTGCGAGTTCTGATTAAATTCATCACTCAATAATAACTTTCATCCTACATTCAGGTCGCACAAAAGAAACATAAACTATAATTTCACTCACAACCATCCTCCCTCACCAAACCCTTATAATGTGATATTTCTATTATCGAACTCAAAAGCGCCATAAACCAACTAAAAGGCAAAACACCAGGTAGGGACCGCATCAGCTACCCAATGATAAAAAACCTGCCAGATTCGGTAATGCAAAGGCTACTCAACCTTTACAACAACATCTTCAACGCACATATCCCACAACAGTTTAAAGTAAGTAGCATAATACCAATATTAAAACCCGACTCAAACAAATCAGCAATAACCTCCTATCGACCCATATCATTAAATAGCTGCCTATCCAATGTCATGTCGCGTGCCCCGACTATCAGATACCCGTTACTCAGGTAAAGGGAGTGCGAGGGAGATGGAGATAGAAACTTTGATCACGCATAACTTTTTAACGAATGGTCCGATTTGAAAAATTTCTTCTACATTTCGATAGGTATTGATAAACACAATAAAACTGCATTTTTACTTTTCCGAAATATTTAAATTTTTTAAATCGTATATAAGCGATTGTGGGCGTTAAAGGGGGCGTGGCACCTTTTTGAAACAAACTTGCGCTGCGTAAAATCTACATGCAAAATGCCAATCTTCTAGCTTTTATAGTTTCCGAGATCTCAGCGTTCATACGGACAGACAGACAGACAGACAGACAGACGGACAGACAGACGGACATGGCTAGATCGACTCGGCTAGTGATCCTGATCAAGAATATATATACTTTATAGGGTCGGAAACGCTTCCTTCTAGCTGTTACATACTTTTGCACGAATACAATATACCCTTTTACTCTACGAGTAACGGGTATAAAGACTATGGTGGCTAGTTAACAACAGCCAGCTACTCGATAGTCGTCAAATCAGGGCAAATCAGTATCAGATTGTCTAGTAATGCTAGACTACCTGACTACCACCACCCTATCGAGAAAGAGCCACCTCTCTATAATTTCACTTGACTTCACAAAAGCGTTCGATAAAATTGGAATACATTCAATAATAGACGAACTCATTGACTGGAAATTGGGACCAAAAATAATTAAATACATAATAAACTTATTAACTAACCGAAAAATTTGCGTTCTGACTCAAAACGTACAATCCCAGCCCTTGTCACTCGAAAATGGAATTCCACAAGGATCACCACTGTCTGTAATCCTGTTTGCAATTGCCTATAATAAACTCAATAAAATCATAGGCCTACACAAATCATTCGAATTTACTGCATACGCTGACGATTATACAATAATAAAAAAACTAAAAAGAAAGATACAACTTTAACTACTAACTACTAGCAGACATCCAAGAATGGTGCAATTACTCTGGAGCCAGTCTCTCTATACCATATATCTAAACATTTACATATTTGTCGAAAGAAAAAATGCAACTTTAGGATACTTAGCAATCTCAACCTACAAAATTAAAAATCATTAAAAATCTTAGGTATTACTATAACTAATAAATATAAATGGGACGCGCACATAGAACAACTAGTAATACAAATAGCTAAAAGGCTAAATATTATAAAGTGTCTTTGCAGCACTACTTTCAACTGCCATATTAAAACCATTATTTATGTAATGAACTCAATTATCATGTCAAAAATTGACTATGGGTTATTCCTATACGGAAGAGCGCCCAAATCAAAACTTAACAAAATTAAAACCATATACCACTCAGCTATAAGAATAGCCTTTGGTGCTTTTCGCTCCTCTCCAGTCAACAATCTACTATACGAATCTAACATTAGGCCAATAGAACACAGAACTAAACAAGCTATACTAAAAAACTTTAAAATTATATCCAATGCCAAACAAACTCCATTAGAACATATCATTAAAAAAATTTTGAAAGCGAAACGGGTCCCAAAACTATCATCAACGATAAAAGATACTATCGACCACTGCAAATCGATACTACTATACCCTGTCCCCTTCATAAATAAAAAACAATCAACTCCAACGGTGTTCTTTAACGCCTCAAAGATAAATAAATCTCTCCACACATCTTCCAAACCCAACACACCATCGACAGTTTACTATCAAAACTTCCTAGAATTAAAAAATACCCTCAAAAAACACACTTTTCTATTCACAGACGGCTCCAAATCCGATAGCGGAGTAGCCTACAGCGTAACCTCTACACAACACATAATAACCCAGCAAATGCTCCCACCTTATTCCTCAATTTTCACTGCCGAAATAGCAGCAATTCTCTACGCAAGTAGATATGCAGAAAAACAAAAAGGAAAATTTGCCATATGCTCCGACTCACTCTCAGCTCTTACAGCACTAGAAAACCCAAACAACCATACTTATTACACATTAGAAATAAAAAAAATTATTTCGAAATGCAAACACAAACTCACTCTAATATGGGTCCCAGGACACTGCGGCATCATTGGAAACGAACTTGCAGACCAAGCTGCTAAACAAGCAATCACATTACCATTAACATTAGAAAAAAACTATAATATACCAGATACCCTCAAATACATATGTGAACACATGAGAACCCAATACGATCTAACCTGGAACAACACATCTCCACACTACTAGCTCATTAACCCCAAAAAGCAAAAAAATATCGTTTCTTTAAACACAACAATCTCTCGAATGGACACCATTAAATTTATGAGACTTCGAATCGGACACACTAAACTCACACACAACCACCTATTTAACAAAACACCTCATCCTACATGCCAACAATGCAATCAAAACCTAACCCTTTCCCACATATTCCTAGATTGTCCTCTTTACGCTGAACACAGAAATAAACTCCACCAAAAAACCCTAGAAGAAATAGTAGATCCAAAAAATATATTGATAACAATCCAATTTTTAAAATCGATAAGCCTTTATAATAGCATTTAAGTTTATTCTTAGTATTAATAACTAGAATTAGTAAGCACATGTTATCATACACAATACACAATTTTTTTCACTAATTTTTCCACTTTGTCGAATTTTTAAAAATATTATAAATTTAAAATTTTTATTTTTTGTTGGTTCATGCGATAGCGATATATTTAAAGAATATTCATGCCAAATTTCAAGTAAATCGACTGATTAGAACTTGAGTTAGAGTGGCGACCGCATCAAAAAAAGTAGTTTCGAGAAAAACGTGTTTAAAGTTTCGGTCGTTCGCTCAAGCGGTCTAGTTGCCACGTCACTAAAACGGCTATAACTTTAAAAATAATTTGAGTTTTGAAAAATCCTTTTAGGGAGATATTTTTGAATATCCAAACTATCGAATTATGAAAAAAAAATTTTTCGATTTTCTCAAATTTCTAGACTAGAAGACCCCCTTAAGTAAAAACCTGAATAAGGAAATAATTAATTGGCACCCAACGCGTTCGTAAGACCCTCGATCCGTTAAAATAAAATAAAAAATAAAAAACGCGTTCGTAAGACCCTCGAACAGTTAAAAATAAAGACATTTTAAAAACCAATTCGCCAACTCCGTCGAACCGGCAGCAGCAATTTAATTTTTCTACAATTAAATAAAAACCATGTAAGTGGAGTGTTCAGTGATATTTTTCCCCGAATTTTTTTAAAATCAGAATATTTTTCAAAAAGTAATTTTGACAATTATAAAATAACAAAATAAATAAAAATATTTCAAGAGTCTAAAAAATAAAAAAGGCTCGGGAAATAATTTTTCAAAATTTTTATTTTTCCGACAAAGAAATTAAATACAGTGGGAACAAAATTCTTTGTGTTAAAACTAATGAGTGATAGTGAGATAGAAGAATTGTTAAAAGAATTCCGAAAGCTAAAAAGCGCGGACAATTTTCAAGTAGACCAAAAAAACTTAAATATGGCAATGACCAACGACCAATTAAAGGCCATTATAGAGGGCGCGGTTGCGAGCGCACTAGCCGCACAGGAAAAAAATTTCGAACAAAAATTACAGGACGTTCAGAAGCGCCTAGGTGCTGTTAATATCGGTACACCAGAAGTTGAAAAATTCAGAGATGCAGAGATCAGAATAGGTATTACATGTAATGAGACCTTAGATATTATGTAGTCCCAGCCGGACTTCGAGGGTAAAAATGAGACCGCATATGAAGTGTACGAAAAATACGATGGTAGTTCCAAACATTACCAAGCTTTAGGGATACTAAGAAATAAAATAAAAAATTCAGCCGATATGGTTCTTTCGTCGTTCGACACACCTCTGAACTTTAGGGCCATAATAAACGGACTAGACTTCACATACGCGGACAAGCGGCCGGTATATTTAATAGAACAGGAGATGTCAATGCTCCGCCAAGGAAACATGACACTCTTAAAGTACTATGACGAAGTAGAGAAAAAACTGACTCTGCTTATAAATAAGACAATTATGACCTACGACAACACCGTAGCTGCTCCACTGAACGAAAAATACAGAGCGGATGCGCTAAGCGTTTTTATTTCTGGAACAAGAAAATCGCTAAGCGATGTTCTTTTTCAGCAAGACCATCTGATCTTTCTTCCGCTCTAGCGCTAGCACAGGAAGTAGAGGCTAACCATGAGCGATATATGTGCGCAAGTAATTTTGCCCGTAGCACGGAGGAAAAACTCCAAAGTTCCGAACAGAGACAACTGGACAGAGAAAGAAATCCGGTAACAGAATCTAGATTCCCCCCGGAGGGTAAAAACCCCCATTTTAATAAAAGGCCAAAACAGCCACTTAGACAAGATCCGGTACAGCCAATGGACGTCGATAGCTCATCTCATTTCCAAGCGAACGCTTACAATAACCAGGGACTGGCAAGTAAAAGACCTAATAATAGTAGCTCTAGGTACACAGGACAGAAACACCAAAGAATAAACAACGATTTATCGAACGAAAACAATGACGAATACCCTACAGTAGCAGAGGAAGAAGTAGAAGATGTAGACGATGACCTTGTAGAATATGACGAAATAAATTTTTAGGCATAACTCCCTGCTCCCATTCATAGAAAGGGATATCGCAGGGAGGAAAATCAAACTTTTGATAGACACAGGGGCTTCCAAAAATTATATCAAGCATATGAAAGAATTAAAAAACATTATTTACGTAAATAAACCTTTTTCTGTAAAATCAATCCATGGTCACAACACCATAAATAAAAAATGTATGATGCACCTTTTTAACACAACTACAACATTTTTCTTACTACCGAACTTAACGACCTTTGACGGAATAATCGGACTAGACTTACTAAAAAAACTGATGTCGTACTCGACCTAAAAGACAAGAAATCAATAACTAATAGCAGTGCAGAAGAAATTAAATTTTTAAAATGTGAAAATGTTAATTTTACAAAGGTTAAGGATATTGAGGTACCCCAGGAAATTTCAGAAAAATTCCAGGACATGTTGGGAAATCGCACAGGCGTATTCGCAGAGCCGGGGCGGTGCCTTACAATACTAATATCATTGGTACTATTCGGACAGAGAACGGAGACCCAATATATTCAAAATTGTACACATACCCGATAGGTGTGTCCGACTTTGTAAATAAAGAAACAAAAGCCATGTTACGAGACAACATAATCAGACCATCTCGGTCTCCGTATAACAACCCTGTTTGGGTTGTAGATAAAAAAGGGACCGATGAGCAGGGAAACACAAAAAAATGCCTAGTAATAGACTTCCGAAAACTTAACTTTAAGACAATAGACGACAAATACCCTATCCCGAATGTTGTTTTTATCCTGGCAAATTTAGGGAGGGCGAAACATTTTACCACATTGGATTTGAAGTCCGGTTTCCACCAGATACTTCTCGCCGAAAACGACAGAGAGAAAACAGCCTTCTCAGTAGGAAATGGGGAATATGAATTTTGCAGACTGCCCTTTGGATTGAAGAATGCGCCCAGCATTTTTCAGAGAGCCATCGATGATGTGCTCAGAGAACAAATAGGGAAATCATGCTATGTCTATGTCGATGACGTAATTATTTTTTCAGAAAATATGCACGATCATGTGAAACACATAGCATGGGTCTTGGACAAATTTTATGAGGCCAACATGAGGGTTTCGCGTGAAAAATCTAATTTCTTTAAAGAAAGCGTAGAGTATTTAGGTTTCGTAGTTTCACGAGGAGGCATAAGAACATGCCCTAGCAAAGTAAATGGAATTCGTAACTACGAGCAACCAACCACACTATTTAATGTCAGATCATTCCTTGGATTAGCAAGTTACTATAGGTGTTTTATTAAGGACTTTGCATCTATTGCAAAACCTATACGTGACATCCTAAAAGGCGAGAATGGCAAAGTAAGCGCGGGTCAATCTAAAAAAATACCCGTTAACTTTGATGAACATCAGCGCCAGGCATTTGAGAAGCTTAAGAGTGATCTCGCGTCAGAAAACGTAATGTTATTATATCCAAATTATAAAAAAACCTTTGACTTAACGACGGACGCTTCGTCTTTCGGCTTGGGAGCAGTCTTATCTCAGGACGAAAAACCCATAACCATGATATCACGAACTTTAAAAGACAGGGAACTAAATTTTGCAACAAACGAAAGAGAGTTGTTGGCAATTGTGTGGGCCTTAAAGAGCCTCAGAAATTACCTATACGGCGTAAAAAATTTAAACATTTTTACTAACCACCAACCACTAACTTTCGCCGTCTCAGATCGTAATCCAAACGCAAAAATTAAGCGCTGGAAAGCTTTCATTGACGAGCACAATGCACAAATTTTTTACAAGCCAGGAAAAGAGAACTACGTTGCTGACGCGCTGTCCCGACAGCACATTCACTCGCTAGAAGAAGATGCGCAGTCAGATATTGCCACAATACATAGCGAATTATCACTAACCTACACCATCGAAAAAACGGACAAGCCGGTCAACTGCTTTCGGAACCAAATAATAATAGAAGAAAGCGGAATTGCTTCAGTTAGAACGGTCATTATGTTTGGTGAAAAGACTCGACATCTCTTACATTTCTCGGATAGAAAAATACTTATGCAGAAAATATGTGATGTGGTCAAGAAGGACCAGTACTGGCATTTCGCCAGAAAATCTAAAACCGAAAAAAAATCCCCGAACAAGTTATCCGATCGTATTGGTACAATGAGTACTGATGATGAACTATAAAAAACAGTTTTAATCTAATTAATCTAGTTCTAAGATAGCTTTAACCTATACTCTTATACTTAACATG
The DNA here is from genome assembly GCA_018152295.1 of Drosophila carrolli. Classification (NCBI taxonomy): domain Eukaryota; kingdom Metazoa; phylum Arthropoda; class Insecta; order Diptera; family Drosophilidae; genus Drosophila; species Drosophila carrolli. The sequence goes on from JAECXJ010000262.1 coordinate 223,752, forward strand.
CTAAAAATATTACAACTAAGCATGAATGGATACCTCAATAACTATAATCACCTACAAATACTCATAAAAAACAAGAACGCTAAGATAATTTCCATCCAAGATACCCACCCCCTTTCTACCAACAATATTCCTATCCCAATAAACTTCACTCTTTACCATATAAACAACTCAAGAAACCCTTACGGTGGGGTAGCTCTTTTACTTCACAACTCCTTGCAACAACAACAAACCTAAGTACGCAATACATGTTTTGACTCAATCGCTGTCACCGTACAATCTAAAATCAAATTTACTATAATTTCCAGTTATATACCTCCCAGCAAACCATTCACTTTACAAGAATTACAAGATACTTACAACTATTTGGACACCCCTGTTTTAATAACAGGTGATTTCAACAGCTGGCACAAAAGCTGGGGATCACAAAATAATAATAAACGAGGAAGTCTACTGTTTAAGTTTATAAACCAATCCTTGCTAACCACACTTAATAATGGCTCCCCCACTCACTTCACTACACACCACACTTTCACACATTGATCTCTCTCTAACCTCACCTGAATTAACCTTACACTCTAAATGGACAATTGACAGTCACCTCTCAGGAAGCGACCACTTCCCGATCTCAATCGAACTTTTTAATAGAGAAACAACTGACTCCCCCGTCATTAAAAAAAAAATTTAATTTAGATAAAGCCAACTGGCCTCTTTACCAAATAATAAGTAAGCAATGCTCCGACGACAGACCACCCAGCCAAAAAATAAACCAAGAAACAGCTCATCTTTGCTCTATAATAAGGCAAAGCTCACATTTATCCATACCACAATATCACCCAAATTCATCTAAACAAGTCCCCTGGTGGGACAAAGATCTGCAAATACTAAAAACCAATAAAAAGTTATGCTGGCGGAACATGTGCCAAAATATAAACACAAGCAACATAATTTCCTATAAAAAAGCTAATGCAATATTAAAGCGAGAAATAAAAAACAAAAAAAGGAAAGCACTAAACGAATTTACCTCAGACATCAACCCACAAACACCAATCCCAATAATATGGAAAAAAATCAATAGATTCTGTGGCCTTAAAACTCACATCCAAATTCATTGTCTTGTTAATCCTAATAACGCATGTGTCATATACAAACAAACAGGATATCTCAAAAGCACTGTGCGAGTTCTGATCAAATTCATCACTCAATAATAACTTTCATCCTACATTCAGGTCGCACAAAAGAAACATAAACTATAATTTCACTCACAACCATCCTCCCTCACCAAACCCTTAGAATGTGATATTTCTATTATCGAACTCAAAAGCGCCATAAACCAACTAAAAGGCAAAACACCAGGTAGGGACCGCATCAGCTACCCAATGATAAAAAACCTGCCAGATTCGGTAATGCAAAGGCTACTCAACCTTTACAACAACATCTTCAACGCACATATCCCACAACAGTTTAAAGTAAGTAGCATAATACCAATATTAAAACCCGACTCAAACAAATCAGCAATAACCTCCTATCGACCCATATCATTAAATAGCTGCCTATCCAATGTCATGTCGCGTGCCCCGACCTGATAGTCGGGTATCTGATACCCGTTACTCAGGTAAAGGGAGTGCGAGGGAGATGGAGATAGAAACTTTGATCACGCATAACTTTTTAACGAATGGTCCGATTTGAAAAATTTCTTCTACATTTCGATAGGTATTGATAAACACAATAAAACTGCATTTTTACTTTTCCGAAATATTTAAATTTTTTAAATCGTATATAAGCGATTGTGGGCGTTAAAGGGGGCGTGGCACCTTTTTGAAACAAACTTGCGCTGCGTAAAATCTACATGCAAAATGCCAATCTTCTAGCTTTTATAGTTTCCGAGATCTCAGCGTTCATACGGACAGACAGACAGACAGACAGACAGACGGACAGACAGACGGACATGGCTAGATCGACTCGGCTAGTGATCCTGATCAAGAATATATATACTTTATAGGGTCGGAAACGCTTCCTTCTAGCTGTTACATACTTTTGCACGAATACAATATACCCTTTTACTCTACGAGTAACGGGTATAAAGACTATGGTGGCTAGTTAACAACAGCCAGCTACTCGATAGTCGTCAAATCAGGGCAAATCAGTATCAGATTGTCTAGTAATGCTAGACTACCTGACTACCACCACCCTATCGAGAAAGAGCCACCTCTCTATAATTTCACTTGACTTCACAAAAGCGTTCGATAAAATTGGAATATATACAATAATAGACGAACTCATTGACTGGAAATTGGGACCAAAAATAATTAAATACATAATAAACTTATTAACTAACCGAAAAATTTGCGTTCTGACTCAAAACGTACAATCCCAGCCCTTGTCACTCGAAAATGGAATTCCACAAGGATCACCACTGTCTGTAATCCTGTTTGCAATTGCCTATAATAAACTCAATAAAATCATAGGCCTACACAAATCATTCGAATTTACTGCATACGCTGACGATTATACAATAATAAAAAAACTAAAAAGAAAGATACAACTTTAACTACTAACTACTAGCAGACATCCAAGAATGGTGCAATTACTCTGGAGCCAGTCTCTCTATACCATATATCTAAACATTTACATATTTGTCGAAAGAAAAAATGCAACTTTAGGATACTTAGCAATCTCAACCTACAAAATTAAAAATCATTAAAAATCTTAGGTATTACTATAACTAATAAATATAAATGGGACGCGCACATAGAACAACTAATAATACAAATAGCTAAAAGGCTAAATATTATAAAGTGTCTTTGCAGCACTACTTTCAACTGCCATATTAAAACCATTATTTATGTAATGAACTCAATTATCATGTCAAAAATTGACTATGGGTTATTCCTATACGGAAGAGCGCCCAAATCAAAACTTAACAAAATTAAAACCATATACCACTCAGCTATAAGAATAGCCTTTAGTGCTTTTCGCTCCTCTCCAGTCAACAATCTACTATACGAATCTAACATTAGGCCAATAGAACACAGAACTAAACAAGCTATACTAAAAAACTTTAAAATTATATCCAATGCCAAACAAACTCCATTAGAACATATCATAAAAAAAAATTCGAAAGCGAAACGGGTCCCAAAACTATCATCAACGATAAAAGATACTATCGACTACTGCAAAGCGATACTACTATACCCTGTCTCCTTCATAAATAAAAAACAATCAACTCCAACGGTGTTCTTTAACGCCTCAAAGATAAATAAATCTCTCCACACATCTTCCAAACCCAACACACCATCGACAGTTTACTATCAAAACTTCCTAGAATTAAAAAATACCCTCAAAAAACACACTTTTCTATTCACAGACGGCTCCAAATCCGATAGCGGAGTAGCCTACAGCGTAACCTCTACACAACACATAATAACCCAGCAAATGCTCCCACCTTATTCCTCAATTTTCACTGCCGAAATAGCAGCAATTCTCTACGCAAGTAGATATGCAGAAAAACAAAAAGGAAAATTTGCCATATGCTCCGACTCACTCTCAGCTCTTACAGCACTAGAAAACCCAAACAACCATACTTATTACACATTAGAAATAAAAAAAAATTATTTCGAAATGCAAACACAAACTCACTCTAATATGGGTCCCAGGACACTGCGGCATCATTGGAAACGAACTTGCAGACCAAGCTGCTAAACAAGCAATCACATTACCATTAACATTAGAAAAAAACTATAATATACCAGATACCCTCAAATACATATGTGAACACATGAGAACCCAATACGATCTAACCTGGAACAACACATCTCCACACTACTAGCTCATTAACCCCAAAAAGCAAAAAAATATCGAATCTTTAAACACAACAATCTCTCGAATGGACACCATTAAATTTATGAGACTTCGAATCGGACACACTAAACTCACACACAACCACCTATTTAACAAAACACCTCATCCTACATGCCAACAATGCAATCAAAACCTAACCCTTTCCCACATATTCCTAGATTGTCCTCTTTACGCTGAACACAGAAATAAACTCCACCAAAAAACCCTAGAAGAAATAGTAGATCCAAAAAATATATTGATAACAATCCAATTTTTAAAATCGATAAGCCTTTATAATAGCATTTAAGTTTATTCTTAGTATTAATAACTAGAATTAGTAAGCACATGTTATCATACACAATACACAATTTTTTCACTAATTTTTCCACTTTGTCGAATTTTTAAAAATATTATAAATTTAAAATTTTTATTTTTTGTTGGTTCATGCGATAGCGATATATTTAAAGAATATTCATGCCAAATTTCAAGTAAATCGACTGATTAGAACTTGAGTTAGAGTGGCGACCGCATCAAAAAAAGTAGTTTCGAGAAAAACGTGTTTAAAGTTTCGGTCGTTCGCTCAAGCGGTCTAGTTGCCACGTCACTAAAACGGCTATAACTTTAAAAATAATTTGAGTTTTGAAAAATCCTTTTAGGGAGATATTTTTGAATATCCAAACTATCGAATTATGAAAAAAAAAATTTTTCGATTTTCTCAAATTTCTAGACTAGAAGACCCCCTTAAGTAAAAACCTGAATAAGGAAATAATTAATTGGCACCCAACGCGTTCGTAAGACCCTCGATCCGTTAAAATAAAATAAAAAATAAAAAACGCGTTCGTAAGACCCTCGAACAGTTAAAAATAAAGACATTTTAAAAACCAATTCGCCAACTCCGTCGAACCGGCAGCAGCAATTTAATTTTTCTACAATTAAATAAAAACCATGTAAGTGGAGTGTTCAGTGATATTTTTCCCCGAATTTTTTTAAAATCAGAATATTTTTCAAAAAGTAATTTTGACAATTATAAAATAACAAAATAAATAAAAATATTTCAAGAGTCTAAAAAATAAAAAAGGCTCGGGAAATAATTTTTCAAAATTTTTATTTTTCCGACAAAGAAATTAAATACAGTGGGAACAAAATTCTTTGTTCTTTGTGTTAAAACTAATGAGTGATAGTGAGATAGAAGAATTGTTAAAAGAATTCCGAAAGCTAAAAAGCGCGGACAATTTTCAAGTAGACCAAAACAACTTAAATATGGCAATGACCAACGACCAATTAAAGGCCATTATAGAGGGCGCGGTTGCGAGCGCACTAGCCGCACAGGAAAAAAATTTCGAACAAAAATTACAGGACGTTCAGAAGCGCCTAGGTGCTGTTAATATCGGTACACCAGAAGTTGAAAAATTCAGAGATGCAGAGATCAGAATAGGTATTACATGTAATGAGACCTTAGATATTATGTAGTCCCAGCCGGACTTCGAGGGTAAAAATGAGACCGCATATGAAGTGTACGAAAAATACGATGGTAGTTCCAAACATTACCAAGCTTTAGGGATACTAAGAAATAAAATAAAAAATTCAGCCGATATGGTTCTTTCGTCGTTCGACACACCTCTGAACTTTAGGGCCATAATAAACGGACTAGACTTCACATACGCGGACAAGCGGCCGGTATATTTAATAGAACAGGAGATGTCAACGCTCCGCCAAGGAAACATGACACTCTTAAAGTACTATGACGAAGTAGAGAAAAAACTGACTCTGCTTATAAATAAGACAATTATGACCTACGACAACACCGTAGCTGCTCCACTGAACGAAAAATACAGAGCGGATGCGCTAAGCGTTTTTATTTCTGGAACAAGAAAATCGCTAAGCGATGTTCTTTTTTCAGCAAGACCATCTGATCTTTCTTCCGCTCTAGCGCTAGCACAGGAAGTAGAGGCTAACCATGAGCGATATATGTTCGCAAGTAATTTTGCCCGTAGCACGGAGGAAAAACTCCAAAGTTCCGAACAGAGACAACTGGACAGAGAAAGAAATCCGGTAACAGAATCTAGATTCCCCCCGGAGGGTAAAAACCCCCATTTTAATAAAAGGCCAAAACAGCCACTTAGACAAGATCCGGTACAGCCAATGGACGTCGATAGCTCATCTCATTTCCAAGCGAACGCTTACAATAACCAGGGACTGGCAAGTAAAAGACCTAATAATAGTAGCGCTAGGTACACAGGACAGAAACACCAAAGAATAAACAACGATTTATCGAACGAAAACAATGACGAATACCCTACAGTAGCAGAGGAAGAAGTAGAAGATGTAGACGATGACCTTGTAGAATATGACGAAATAAATTTTTTAGGCATAACTCCCTGCTCCCATTCATAGAAAGGGATATCGCAGGGAGGAAAATCAAACTTTTGATAGACACAGGGGCTTCCAAAAATTATATCAAGCATATGAAAGAATTAAAAAACATTATTTACGTAAATAAACCTTTTTCTGTAAAATCAATCCATGGTCACAACACCATAAATAAAAAATGTATGATGCACCTTTTTAACACAACTACAACATTTTTTCTTACTACCGAACTTAACGACCTTTGACGGAATAATCGGACTAGACTTACTAAAAAAACTGATGTCGTACTCGACCTAAAAGACAAGAAATCAATAACTAATAGCAGTGCAGAAGAAATTAAATTTTTAAAATGTGAAAATGTTAATTTTACAAAGGTTAAGGATATTGAGGTACCCCAGGAAATTTCAGAAAAATTCCAGGACATGTTGGGAAATCGCACAGGCGTATTCGCAGAGCCGGGGCGGTGCCTTACAATACTAATATCATTGGTACTATTCGGACAGAGAACGGAGACCCAATATATTCAAAATTGTACACATACCCGATAGGTGTGTCCGACTTTGTAAATAAAGAAACAAAAGCCATGTTACGAGACAACATAATCAGACCATCTCGGTCTCCGTATAACAACCCTGTTTGGGTTGTAGATAAAAAAGGGACCGATGAGCAGGGAAACACAAAAAAATGCCTAGTAATAGACTTCCGAAAACTTAACTTTAAGACAATAGACGACAAATACCCTATCCCGAATGTTGTTTTTATCCTGGCAAATTTAGGGAGGGCGAAACATTTTACCACATTGGATTTGAAGTCCGGTTTCCACCAGATACTTCTCGCCGAAAACGACAGAGAGAAAACAGCCTTCTCAGTAGGAAATGGGGAATATGAATTTTGCAGACTGCCCTTTGGATTGAAGAATGCGCCCAGCATTTTTCAGAGAGCCATCGATGATGTGCTCAGAGAACAAATAGGGAAATCATGCTATGTCTATGTCGATGACGTAATTATTTTTTCAGAAAATATGCACGATCATGTGAAACACATAGCATGGGTCTTGGACAAATTTTATGAGGCCAACATGAGGGTTTCGCGTGAAAAATCTAATTTCTTTAAAGAAAGCGTAGAGTATTTAGGTTTCGTAGTTTCACGAGGAGGCATAAGAACATGCCCTAGCAAAGTAAATGGAATTCGTAACTACGAGCAACCAACCACACTATTTAATGTCAGATCATTCCTTGGATTAGCAAGTTACTATAGGTGTTTTATTAAGGACTTTGCATCTATTGCAAAACCTATACGTGACATCCTAAAAGGCGAGAATGGCAAAGTAAGCGCGGGTCAATCTAAAAAAATACCCGTTAACTTTGATGAACATCAGCGCCAGGCATTTGAGAAGCTTAAGAGTGATCTCGCGTCAGAAAACGTAATGTTATTATATCCAAATTATAAAAAAACCTTTGACTTAACGACGGACGCTTCGTCTTTCGGCTTGGGAACAGTCTTATCTCAGGACGAAAAACCCATAACCATGATATCACGAACTTTAAAAGACAGGGAACTAAATTTTGCAACAAACGAAAGAGAGTTGTTGGCAATTGTGTGGGCCTTAAAGAGCCTCAGAAATTACCTATACGGCGTAAAAAATTTAAACATTTTTACTAACCACCAACCACTAACTTTCGCCGTCTCAGATCGTAATCCAAACGCAAAAATTAAGCGCTGGAAAGCTTTCATTGACGAGCACAATGCACAAATTTTTTACAAGCCAGGAAAAGAGAACTACGTTGCTGACGCGCTGTCCCGACAGCACATTCACTCGCTAGAAGAAGATGCGCAGTCAGATATTGCCACAATACATAGCGAATTATCACTAACCTACACCATCGAAAAAACGGACAAGCCGGTCAACTGCTTTCGGAACCAAATAATAATAGAAGAAAGCGGAATTGCTTCAGTTAGAACGGTCATTATGTTTGGTGAAAAGACTCGACATCTCTTACATTTCTCGGATAGAAAAATACTTATGCAGAAAATATGTGATGTGGTCAAGAAGGACCAGTACTGGCATTTCGCCATCTGCTTTATCATTTTCAAGCTCTACCAAAGACGCCAGCGAGTTCGTCGCCAGCATGACCTTCAAGTTATTATTGACGGTTTCAAGAAGTCCGAGGACGTCCTTCATCTAAGCGGGGGAGGAGCTAACACGGTCACCCGGCAACAGAGAAGTTGCCAAACTGATCACGCGTAGCCTGCATGAGAATAATGCAAAGCCAGCGACACCTGCGGATATTGCACAACGACGGTAGCAGAAGCCCAAGCTTCGGTCAGCGCTATCAGCGGGCAATGCACTGCGACGCAACCGACGGCTACCCAACACCACACACGGGGCGCCGGGTCAGCACTTTCAGGGCATAGGGCCTTCATTATAAGAATTTATGTACTTAGTATTTAGTTGAATTTTGGAAATAAATCGTGACGGTCATCGCCTCCCGAAACCTAAGTCTTCTCATTCGCGCAGTACAGCGCGTCTAAAGTAAAAACCTGAATAAGGAAATAATTAATTTGTACGTAATATTAAATATAAATAGGATATCCTGTAGCTTAGATAATTAAGCATTCAATTCGTGTTATTATAAATAGTTTAACTTTTTAATAATATTAGAGGAGGAGATATACATGAAAAATGTGACAGTATATATGTAGGAACAACTAAATCCAAACTAAAAACTCGAATATCACAACACAGATCAGACTTCAAATTAAAACACCAAGCTAATATACAAAAAACTGCACTTGTGGCCCACTGTAAAACCAGCGGTCACTCACCAAATTTTTAAGCAACGACTATTTTGGAACAAGAACAACATTACAAAAAACGATTCACCATAGAAATGTTACATATAACAAACACACCCACAAGCATAAGACTGAACTACAAAACAGACGTTGAAAATTGCGCTCACATTTACAGACACTTACTTAATAACAACTAGTATTAATCTCCACGTCCGACGGTACAGACGTGCAATAATTTTTAAAGCTTTGTTTTTATTGTCTAAATTTATGTTATTTTATGTTTTTATGTTGATTATAGTTGCCCTGAAGACGGTCGCCAAAGTGCAACTTAAATATATTGGAAATAATAAAATATAAAAATTAAAAACTTTTATTTAAAACATTTTTCAATTGTTGACCTCGAGCCGGAAAATCTCAAAAAAATTAAATATTAGCTTTAAATATTTATTAGGTATACAAAAAAAACGATGGATAAATAAAAATTAATATCTGCATATTAAATTAAATGTTTCGTTTTATATATTTAAATTAATTATAAAAACATACCTTTTAACACAAAACATATAAAACTGCTTGAGTAAATAAGAATAGATTTAAATGCAGGCTGATAATATTATATATGATGTTATTCGTATTTACTTAAAATTTTTTAAGTCATTAGATCAAAGTTTAATATATTTGAATAAAAATTAAATTTAATATTTCCATTTTAAAGTTAATAAAAACAGCCATGGATAAAAAAAAGCGAAATATATTTAATTAAATATCCTTTAAATATATTAAATTTAAATATAGTTCGCTTTGTTTTTGTTTAACAATCACAGTATATTCAAATCTATAAAACTTTATTGAAATATTTTTAAATTTAATCAAGCAGTTTTATATTTTTTGTATTAAAAGTTATGTTTTTAGCTTTAATTTAAATATGTAAAACGAAACTATGAATTAAATATGCAGATATTTATTTTTAAGGTATATAAAAAGTTTTACATCAAGCTTCATTGCCATATATACATAAATTTTCGACGCCACCAAAAAACGAGCTGCATATTGCAAAACCAATGTATGGGCGTTACGCATCTTAGTGATTATATTGGTCTTTGGTCATACTGTGAACTGCGCCCGGTGTGTGTAGTTTGTGGAGATCTTCATGACTCCGCACACGGCCCAGCGAGCAAAGATGACTGCAACTCGAAATAGTGCGGCAACTGCGGTGGCAATCACACTGCTAACTACAGAGGCTGCCCTGTTTATAAGGAGCTGAAAAGTCGCATCCACCAGAGAGGAACTGCCGCCCGCACCCAAAATAAACAGATGACAGCTTCCAGATCAAACCCTGAAGTCTTCTTCTCGACTGCAGCCAGATCCTCAAGCGCTTTAAAATCAGGACTGGCTAACCCTGTCTCAAAAAGTTCATTTCTGCAATCAGCATACCAAGAACCGAACACGGCTCAGCAGCAACAATTCCCGGAGCAGTCAAAAAGCAACTTTGAAGATAAGATATACAGCCTGCAGCAAAGCCTTACGGAGTTTATGACGCTTATGCGCACAACTATGCAAGATTTAATGCGAAACCAAAATCTATTGATTCAAATGCTGGTTTCACAACAATCCAAATAATGACTTCCCTAAGGATATCTACGTGGAACGCTAACGGCGTCTCACAGCATAAACTTGAGTAAGCTCAATTCCTACTCGACAACCATATCGACGTAATGCTTCTTTCAGAAACACACCTTACAAAGAAATACAATTTTCAACAACGAGGCTATTCATTCTACGGAACAAGTCATCCAAATGGTAAAGCACATGGTGGGACTGGAATTCTAATCAGAAGCCGTATTAAGCACCACTATCATAACAAATTTGCTAAAAATTACCTACAGGCCACATCTATAAATATACAAATAAATACTGGCAACCAACTTACACTAGCCGCCGTATACTGCCCCCCTCGCTTCACTATAGCCGAAGATGAGTTTATGCAGTTTTTCAACTCAACTACTTCATAGCCGCACGGGACTACAATGCCAAGCACACACACTGGGGATCACGTCTCGTGACTCCAAAAGGAAAACAGCTCTAGAATGCAGTTATAAAAGCCAAGAACAAGCTGGACTATGTTTCTCCTGGCAGACCAACATACTGGCCGGCAGGCCCAAGGAAACTACCCGATTTAATAGACTTTGCAATTACCAAAAACATTCCTAAAAATCTGATAAGCGCCGAATGCCTCTCGGATCTTTCATCTGATCACTCGCCTGTCCTGTTTATTCTACTCCGACATCCAGGCGCATTGGAGCAATCGTTTAAATTGACATCACAGAAAACCAATTGGGTTAAGTACAAGAAATACATTAGCTCACACATTGAGCTAAGTCCTCATCTCAACGATGAAGTCAACGTAGACAGATTTGTTAATACACTGGAGTCTGTACTCGTCTCTGCAGCTCGAGTTTCAACACCCCAAACTACAAGTACGCAAAGCAACCAAAAGAAGACAAATCTACAAATAGAAGAGCTCGCCCTCGAAAAGCGACGCTTACGTCGAGAGTGGCAACTCCACAGATCGCCATTTGCTAGGCAAAGCTTAAAATATGCCTCACTTCAACTCACAAAAGCTTTACAGCAAGAAGAAGCACATGTCCACCGACGCTACATAGAGCAATTGTCAACATTTAGTACAAAACACTCACTCTGGAGAGCTCACCCTACTCTAAGCTCACCCTACTCTAAGCTCACCGAAAGTAATTGTGATGCTTATTAGAAATCCCACAGGCGGCGGGGCGCGCAGCGATGCAGACAGAGCCAGAACGTTTGCTTAAAAATGTCTTCCAACCAAATCCTGTCACTAGTGCGTTCACCTTGCCAACTTTACCATATGAGCCTCAGCTTCAACATGAGCCAATTGAGTTTCGCCCAAACGAAATCGTTAACATCATCAAAAATCAGCTGAATCCGAAAAAATCCCCGGGCTGCGACCTCATAACTCCCAAAATGATCATTGAGCTCCCATATTGCGCAATTTGCACCATCACCCAGCTTTTTAATGCCATCGCAAAACTTGGCCACTTTCCAGTGAGATGGAAAAAGTCGATTATAATAATGATAGCAAAGCCGGGAAAAGACCACACAATTCCCACGTCGTATAGACCTATATGTCTAATCTCATGATTATCTAAACTCTTTGAAAAATGCGTATTGACTCGGATAAACACATACCTAAGAATCCAGGAAGGAATCCGTCACATCAATTTGGTTTTCGTGAAAAGCACGGAACAATTGAGCCGGTCAACCGGATAACATCAGAAATTCGGAACGCGTTCGAAAAACGAGAGTACTGTTCTGCCATATTTTTAGACGTCTCTCAAGCATTTGTTAGACTTTGGCTAGAAAGTCTAATTTACAACACCCATAAGCTTTTAGAGTCTTACCTCTACGACAGAAAATTAGCTATGGGATGCAACACTGCTATAACTGACGATTTCACTTTTGGAGCTGGAGTTCTTCAAGTAAGCGTGCTTGGGCCAACATTATATGTCCTCTACACAGCAGACATCCCAACAAGCACACGACTAACAACATCTACGTTTGCTGATGATACAGCCCTTCTCAGCCGCTCAAAATGCCCGATGCAAGCAACTGCGCAGCTCGCTCTTCATCTGGTCGATGTAGAAAAGTGGCTATCAGATTGGCGAATTAAAGTGAACGAATAAAAATGCAAGCACGTTACGTTCACCCTGAACAGGCAAAACTGCCCACCGCTCATGTTAAACCATACTCTACTCCCGCAAGCAAACGAAGTGACATATCTAGGAGTACACCTCGACAGAAGACTCATATGGCGCCGGCACATTGAAGCCAAAAGAACACACCTAAAGCTAAAAGCCAGTAGCCTTCATTGGCTCATCAACGCTCGGTCTCCTCTTAGTCTTGAATATAAAATCCTGCTGTATAACTCGGTACTAAAACCTATATGTATATGATGTTCGGCTCTCAGTTATGGGGAATGCCAGCAATAGCAATATTGACATAGTTCAGCGAGCTCAGTCGAAGATCTTGAGAACAATCACCGCGGCACCGTGGTACGTTTGGAACGAAAACATACATCGCGACTTAAACATTCTACCAGTCAAAGAAGTGATCGCAGAACAGAAGGAAAAGTACTTTACCAAGCTATCGTTGCACCCTAACCACCTGGCGAGAGGTCTAACAATGTTGATCGACCAATCACGCCTTCGTCGCAATGACTTACCCACCCAGCGACCGACTTGAGGAACGCGCAACCCGAATGCAGTCTTATTATACTGTTAGTTAAATTTTCATGTTAAGATTCGTAAACTTATTGTTAGTCTCAAAATTAAGAGAAGATTCAATAAATAAAAGCAAAGTTAAATTAAAAAACAAAAATAAATAAATAAATACCATAAAAAGCTCGCTGAAGCTCAAAAATGAACGAAAAGCAAAAGAACTATAGCATAAGAGCTTAAAACCGAAAGAACTCATAAGAAAATTAGGTAGGACAGGTCTTTCTTCTTTTATGGGAGCCTTCTTTTAAATAAGTTTTAATTATGAAATTCCTACATCAGCGAGAAACAGATATACCCTCCCCTTAGACGTAATTGGCGCAAGTTCCGAAAAATGTTGAAGAATGTGGATGTCTTAAACACAAATAAAATATAAAAACTGAACTGAAAAGACAATAAAACACAAAAAAATAGTCAGAGCGCAAGAGCTCCATGAGACGAATAGAAGGGTTACTTCTCGTATATCTCTACGCGCGAAAGCGAAGTGCAAAACACGTTTCAAAATAAGTGGATCCACCTATCTCTCAAAATGTAGCTTCACCACCACAAGGGACTACTGAGTCCGGCTCAAGTTGGTCTTATATATAAGACAAAACTGAACCCAATTGTAATAGTGTAAAGGTGGAAAAGTTTAAGTTTTCCTATGCGAGACATTTCATCTTTCAAGATAACTGTCCCTTACGAGTTTTTTGAAGCCATATGTTCCCTCGAATTCTGGCCGTATAATATGGTTGTAAAAGAGTTCGAGGCTTAGATAAAGAAGAAGGGGCCCGTGGGAGTGAAAATTCTTAGTCGAGGCCAAACCAGTGAACCAATTTCAAAAACTTACTTCTAACCTCCTTCTTTCCTATCAGAATGCAAGAGGCTTGCGTAGCAAGCTCACTAAATTGTGTTCCGATAGCCTTTCCTTTGCATCTCATATTATTGTGTTTACAGAAACCTGATTAAAGCCGGAGATCTTTAGCTCCGAAGTTTTTCCAGGTAAGTACACAATATATAGGTGTGACCGTCCCTCTAGACGGGGAGGTGGAGCCTTAATTGGAGTTGATTAAAACCTTTCGTCAGAGGAGTTATATTTTGAGAAATTCAATACCATTGAATTTATTTGTGTAAAGTTATCGGTTCCTGGCAGCTCTATATACATAACTTACTCATATATTCCGCCGTTGTCTGAACTTCCTGATTATTTAAATCACCTTTCTGTTATTAAGTCGTTTGCAAATAAGCCGATAGGGATCAGTTGGTAGTTCTAGGTGATTTAAATATACCTGGAGTGACTTGGTCCACTGAGAATGGATCATGCACAGCATGATTTTATTGACGGCGTGCTCGACATATCCTTATTTCAAGTAAACCATGTTCGAAATTCACTTGGTCTCCTACTTGATTTGTGTTTTGTATCAAATCCTGAAGGTGTGTTGTTGTCCAGAGTAGCACCACTCACGCAACCTGAAGATCTATATCACCCTACAATCAAACTTACATTTGACACGGGTAGAGTTATAGAAGGAAAATCAGAAAAATCATCGAAACGAATACATTGTTTTCGCAAGGCAGACTTTCTTAGGCAAAATAATTTTATTTCTGGCTTTAATTGGTCTGATCTTTACTTATGCAATAATATGTCCGATGCAGTTAATGTTTTTTACACTGCAATAAACTCATTTTTTAATTCCTGTGTTCCGTGGTACTATCCGTAAATCAGTTGACACACTTAAGAAATGTAAAGTCCAGACTTTTTAGGAAATATAAAAATACCGGTTCTGAATCTGTTTTTACTAGATATTTAAGTGCTCGGTCAAGACTTACCGTGCTTAATGCTCAGTTGTATAATAGTTACTTAAACCGTTGTAAGGTCCAGTTCTCTCAGGACCCGAAACAGTTTAATAATTTCATTAAAACCAAGCGTAAATCTAATTCTTTTCCTTCCTCGCTGTCGTTCGAAAACATGACGGCAACCACAGATCAGGCAATAGCCGATTTATTTGCCCAATTTTTTCAAACGACTTACTCTACTTTAGATTATTCATCACAGCCTTATTCTTACACCATGTCCAAGTCAAACCTCATATTCTGTCCCACTTTAACAGAAAGCTCTCTTCTTTTGGATCTTCTTCGTATTAAGCCTTTTTATTCGCCGTTAGAAGCCGGTAACTATAGAGGTATATCTAAGTTGTCAGCTATTCCTAAGCTTTTTTAAAAAATCATTACTCATTTGCATCACCTTTGTAGTACTATCATTTCTCGGTGTCAATACGGATTTATTAAACGTAGATCCACAATCACAAACCTTCTAGGGTCACTACATTTATGATAAAGGGCTTCAATATTAGTTATTAAACAGACGTCAGTTACATTGACTTTAGTGAAGCAGTTGACTCTGTAAATCACTTACTTCTTGTTCAAAAATTTTACCAGTTGGTTTTCCAGTTGATCTCCTTAGCTTATCAATTATTATCAAATTTATCTGAATGGCAGCTCACAAAGGGTTATTTTTAAAAATTCAATTTCTAAAATTCTCACAAAGGACCCATCTGGGTCCGATTCTGTTTACGTTATTTATTAACGATCTCTCGCGTACTTATGTACGCAGATGGTGTTAAGTTATGCCTGCAGTATAAGGATATTTCCTGCATGCTAAATTTTTCTGTGCCAAGTAGATTAACTAGAAATTATATTCCCCTAATATTAAATCATTGTAGATCTAACTATGCCTTGCATGAGCCTACCAGAGTATTATATTCTGACTATAATAGACTTTTTCCTGTAATCTCAGATCTTGACTCTCGGCCGCTCCTAAACCGATTAATTCTAGCTTCACAATATTGATCTTACTATTACTTTTTTCCAGGGACTTTTACCTATATTTTCTTATCTCGCGTCTATCTTCTGGCGAATCGTGCCGTACGATACACGGCTGCGCCCCCGGTCGGTTGGGCAGGTATGTGGGCCGTGGCACACAGCGCAAAAATAAAACAACACCATTAGATTGGACCCCTAGCGCACTAACAACATGCAGCGGTAAAACTTCTGCAATCGCACCGAAAGTAACAGCAACCAGTACAGCAATGGCAGCAAAGCCAATAACAACAACTAAACCAAAACAATATTCAACAAGCGAGCCAGGCCAGACAGACCGTCATGGATGGCAAAAGATCCCTTATGGGGGTTCTGGTGTACTCCTCCAGCCAAATTGACTCTAAATCTGCGTGCTCTTATATTTTGGTGCTGATGATTTTTGATTTTAGCTAAGGCAATAGCAAGCATTAAATTAATTAATTAATATGAATTTCAATGTGTCCGTTGTTTGAATTTATTAGCTGAGCTTCTATGAACATAGTTTTCTCCAAATCCTCTGCATCTGGAGTTCCCGCAACTACATTTAAAATAGAACCCAGGTAGTCTAAGCTTCTGGCCACTCTGTGGTGCACTCCCAACGAATTCAGCAGATCTCGAAGGTGGTCAGTGTTTACCTTCAGAACTTTCTCATGTGAGACTGCGGAAATTTGTCACCAATGCCGACTGTTTCTTCTAAGACTCGCCTGTATTCCGAGAGGTTCGCCGAGTGTGCTACATGCGCGAACTTTTCTAATACTAGGATGCGGATCCTCCACAACAGGAATTTACTTGGCTTGTGAAAAGTCAGTGATGTGCGCCGACGCCAATGTTAGTATGTAAAAGGAGAACTATTAGTTCGAAACTGTAAATTTGAATTCTTTTTATATTATGCTGATGTTGAGGCTTCCCACCTCCAGAAGGAATCACTTAAAATAACTTGAGCTTATAACTAATGCCAAGTGGCTAAAAACTATAACTATAAAAGGCGCATAGCCTTATGGTGTTAATTAAGGTTGTCTTTGTGGACCACCCTCCCTTAATGAGGACCGTGGTCCCCAGGTCTGCTTCAATGGTTCTCTCCTCTCACAACGACGTGAGTTTGTTACCGAGTCTTCGGTTTGATTTTTCCAGGACTTTGTCGCCTACCTACCAAAAAGTACCAAACTCCGTTTCTGCAGAAAGCGCACTTCTTCCAGAACGATTTGATACTGGAGGCAATTTAGCGGCTTGTCGGTTGTTTCAATAGTATGAATGAGCGAACGCTAACTGTGGATTGTGGCTACGCAGGACTCGGCTGCTTGCTCCCCCACTGCATTGAGCTGTCTGAAAAGGGCATCAGCATCTAAATTCTCTTTCCCGGGTCGATTTGCGCTTTCCATCTTTTAATCTTTGATTGGGGATCGAATCCGACACTGCAAAGGTTAAAAGTTGGTGGTAAACATATACACGTTTATATCCTTTACCGCATATAGGTAATGCCGTAATTTAGCTAATGCCCATAAAATCTCCAACAGTTCTCTTTTATTGGTGGTGTAGTTGACCTCCCTGTTCATCAATGTCCTCGAGATCATTGCAATAGGACGACCTTCTTCGGATAACACTGCCCCAATGCCATAGGCTGAGGCATCTGTCGTTAGATCTAATGCCTTTTTAGTCCGGATATCTGAGCATGACATCCTCGGACGCTAATATATTGCACAATTTATGAAACGCTTCTAGCTGTGTTTCAAAAAAATGCTCTGGGATATTTCTGGATCTATGCCTAGATACACTTGCATTTTTCCCTTTTAAGATTTTGGAAATAGGTCTGGCTATCGCCGCAAAGTGTTTTATGAACTAGCTTGCTTAATCTAAAAATTACCTTACCTCAAACACATTCTTTGGCTTCGCGATGACTAATTACTGTATAAATATCGCTATTTGGAACGCCAACAACTTAGTTGGCAAATCACTTGAGATTGAGCACCTCCTCCAGGAACGCAACTTTGACATTTTAATGATCTCATTTTATTAGGCGTTCATTCTTCCACATTCATGGATATGCTGTACACTCTGCCAACCACCCTGATGATCGACATCGTGGTGGTCCTGTTGTCATCGTCAAATTCTGTTTAGATTATCACCTAAGCGCCACAATTTTGGAGCCTCACCTGCAAGCAGTTGCCTTAAGTTTGGTCACTGGGTTTGGCAGAATTTCATCTGGAGCTGTGGACAGTAACACCTGGTCACCGCCTGTCTTGGACGACTGATGAATATCTGCGTCTATTTGGCTCTGTAGGTAGCCGTTTTCTTATTAGAGGTGATTGGAATGCTCTCCACAGTTTCTGGGGTGCAGGCGATCGTGCCCTCGGGGAAACACCCTGATGTTAGTTATTGCTGACTTAAATATGCATATTTTAGTTACTGGCGGACCCACTCATTTTCTTAGGAGAACAGAGGCATCCCGTGCAACCGCTTTACTATCTCAGAGTGCCGGGATTTTCCTGTGATCATATTCTGCTTCTGATATATTTTTGCGTGGCTGCCTATACGATCGTTACCAAATCCAGGCTTCTTCCTCGGGGTTCGGATCTAAAATATCAGTGCGCAACTTACTGCTCTGACTCAGGAACAATCTTCTATTCTTTCTGTGGACAACGTATATTCCTTTGCTAAGGTCTTAGTTGAACAGATCCATCAAGCTGCCCCTCCTTCTAGAAGTATACCTATTTCTCATTCTGGCTTATTCAAAGCCAGAAATTGCCAGAAAAGGACATACACTGGACATGCCGTGTCTGGATGAGGACGAGACATACCATCGATATGGCAAGGGTGAAGGCTACTGTGTCAGAGCTAAGAAAAGTCCTCCGTTCGGCCAAGTCAGAATTTTTTATGGAGAAGCTCAGGGCAGTTGATCCTAACCAGAATGTCGAACCCGCACTTTAAAGGACAGCCGCTTCGGAGGTTTCCCTTAAACGTAGTGGGCCCAAAGTAATTCCAAGATTGCTTAAGTATTTGCTGGTGATCTTGAAAATCGCTTTACTCCATTTGAATTTAGGGTTAGGGCTTTTATTTGGCCCTCCTGTTACTGTTCGTCCAGTAGACGAAGATGAGGTGAGTGATCATATAAAGCGACTGGTTAGTACTAAAGCTCCTGGCATGGACGCTATTGATGACAAAGTAGCAAAGGCTCTGCCTAGCTCTGTCATTGCACAGCTCTGTCTCCTCTTTAATGCTTGCCTGGACCTTAGTCATTTTCCATCACCCTGGAAACGAGCTTTAGTCACAATGGTGACAAAAAAAGGAAAAGGAAACCAATGTTGCCCGGAATCTTATAGACCGATTAGTTTGCTGTCCACTTTCTCCAAGATTTTTAAGCGGATCATGTTTGGTAGACGGCTATTAACGCCTTTGAAGGCATACTTCCGAACCACCAGTATGGTTTCCGTAGTCCCCATTGCGCTATCGAGCAAGTGCACACAGTAGTTAACCATGTTCTGGGTGCTTTCGAAAATCACAAATACTGCTCAGCTGTTTTTCTCGACGTTGCTCGTGGTACACTCCTGACACTGCATTTCTTGCAGCTGGTGGCACCACTACGTCTGCCTCCTGACGTGTCCAGACATTCTGGGACGAATTTGAGTGCTGGGCCTCTCGATGAAACATTTCGCTCAATGTTGACAAAACGCAGCATGCCACATTTGTTCTCCGCCCTGGCCGTTCGCGTTGCCTTTTCTTTGATGGGAATAGGCTCAAGCACGAAGATAAGGTGACGTACTTCGTAGTTACCCCAGACCGACGCCTTTGTTGGAGGGGACAAATTGATCAAGTTTGTAGATCAGCAAGAACAAAACTTAACAAAATATAATGGCTCCTTCGTCCAGGTTGCGGCCTATCCCTCGAAGCCAAGGTGCGGCTCTTTAAGGCCATTTTCCTTCCAACTTTAAACTGGGGAATCACTTGCTGGGGCACGGCCTGTGATTCGTCACTAAAAAGGGTGCAAACGTGCATTAGAAAGGCTCTCAGGAGGATGCTGGGGTGAAGTGAAACCAAGTTATGTTTCAGGACACGGGAGTGACACGGGATAATAACGGAGACGATTTGTAAATCCTCAAGTCGATACCGGGAACGTCTGCTTACACATGCAAACTGTTTTGCAAGACATCTTGCAACACCACTGGGTCGACGGCGTCTCTGCAGACGACAACCGCCAGCCTTATGGATTCTCGGCCGTGACAGACACGGTCGTCTTCTATAACGACACATCTTGATTAAATCATGACCGGCTATGACCACACCTGATTTGTCCAAGAATGGAGAACCCGCTACCCGCATTTTTTGGGATCTTTAGAAATAATTTGACAATACACGAAAACAAGGTCAATCCTTGGCGTGTTGAACAATAAATATAAAAAAAGGGAATTCTTTTATTGCCTTTACATTTTTTCCTGTTTTTTAGCATTTCCGAGAATATAGTTTTACCAAAAAGGGTGTGTCTAAGCAATCTATTTTAGTAATATTGACATCAGAACACTTATGAAACGAAATTTTTCAACTTCTGCCTCATTTGAGGTGGCCAGAAGCTAAGCAGAGAGATGCCCCTGCATGTTTTAACAGGTCGAGGCCGATTATTCCATCGAAGGATGACAAGACCGGTAGGCGACGTTCTTGAGCCTTTATGTTCAATAGGCGGACATAACATTTTTCTATTATGTTAGTTCCGGCGTAGATTGAGTGAATGAATAAAGGGGAATCCAATCGCAACACCTTGTGGAGCCGGATAAAGTTCTTCGACGCACCGGTGTCGTTTAGAAACTTCATCTCCATCCCCGCTACTCTTCGTCTGACGAGAGGTAGCAGGGACTTTCTCCTAAAAAATTACCTGCATCTGAATCATAGTCACAAATGGTGTCATCGTCTATATCCCCTGCCTCACCAGAAGAAGTATGGTCGTACGTCTCTTTCCCCTTTCCTACGCCATTGGCAATATGGTTCATCCTTTGCTGTTTTTTCGGGACACTCTGTCCGTTCGGAAGTAGTCTCCTATTTTGGTAGGGCTGCGCATGGGTGGGGGGATTAATTTTAGAGAGGGAGGGATCAACCTTCATAGGCTCTGGCTTAGAGTTGTTTTGCTGTTTACTTTGCTGATCAGCGCGAACCTGAACCTTGAGCTGTTTGTTGAAAAGCGGATTTTTTCCGCCATGAACTTGAGAATTTGACGACTGAGGAGTCTTTTCTTGTTGACGACCTTGCACTCGGTCTACGCTCCTTGTCTTCTTGGTTTTTTGCTCCACCTCTTGTGCTAGTGCCAAGGCCGACGGCAAGTCTTTTAGCTTTGCTGCGAAGAGCACATCTGTCAGGACCCCTGACTTTACTTCTGATTATGATGGCAGCCTGGTAATGGCGTGAGCTGCCATCGTACCGTCGGAATACGCGATATGCGGCAATGGCAGCTTGTCTCCGTTACTAATTTTTTCCTACTACGTGAGTCGTATTCAGCTTCTGAACTGGCATTAAATTAAAATTCACTTTTTGGAAAATTATAGAAATCGTTAGTCCATTACTTGTTTTTTTGTTGGCCTTTCTATCACTTAGGCCTAACTACACAATTTTTGTTGCGAATAAAACAGACTTATATTTCAATTTTTTTGTTGTTAAATTCTTGAGCAAAATATACGAGGGCAGTCCGATAAGTACTTAGCCTCACCGCCCGATGGCGTCACTATCGCAAGAGAAATTTACTATCGTGGAGTACATTCTCGTAGACGGCTACTGTCAAAATTTGAGCCGAATCGGACTCGTAGTTCCGTTTTGACTGCGTGTAGAATCGGACGTGTCCGCGGATTTTAGAAAAATAAAGAAAGAGCAAAATCGGTCTGTGATTCGATTCTGTTTTTAAAAGGGAAATCGCGCAGCGAAATCAAAGAGCGCTTGGATGCTGTGTACGGTGACTCTTCTCCTTCGATGGCGACCGTCAAAAATTGGTTTAACGAGTTTCAACGTGGTCGCACGTCGGTTTTTGATGAGCCACACCCAGGTGCCCCGTAATCGGCTACCACGGAGGATAACGTGACAAAAATCCACGATCTCGTATTGGAGATACGCGAGATAGCTGAGATAGTAGGCATGTCAAAAGACCGCGTGGGTATAATCCTAAATGAAATTTTGAGCATGAGAAAGCTGTCGGCGTGATGGGTGCCGCGTTTGCTCACTCCGGACAACAAACGCCACCGTGAGACCACTTCAGAGCGGTGTTTGACGCTTTTTAAGCGCAATCCGAAGGAGTTTCTGCGTCGTTTCGTGACCGTCGACGAAACATGGATCTACTGGTACACACCAGAGACCAAGGAACAGTCGAAACAGTGGACTTCACCCGGCGAACCTGCTCCGAAGAAGGCGAAGACTGTCCCATCGGCCGGAAAGATGATGGCCACCGTTTTTTGGGATTCACAAGGTGTGATCTACATCGACTACCTGGAGAGGGGCAAAACGGTCACAGGGCTGTACTATGCCGAATTATTGGGCCGATTCAGAAAATACGGCCCACTTGGCGAATAAAAAAGTGCTCTGTCATCATGACAACGCACCGGCTCAAACTTCCGCCCTCGCCAAGGCCAAATTGGTCGAATTGGGCTACGAACTGCTACCCCATCCACCATATTCTCCAGATTTGGCCACTCGTGACTTCTTTTTGTTTCCAAACTTGAAAAAGTCACTCGCTGGTCAGAAGTTTGCGTCGAATGAGGAGGTCGTCGCCGCCACAGAGGCCTTTTTTGCAGACCTCGAGAAAACGTATTTTTCAGACGGGTTAAAGAAGTTGGAGCATTTCTGGGTTAAGTGTAACGAGCTAAAAGGAGATTTTGTTGAGATATAAATCGCCACTTTTCCAAAATTTATGTTTTTCTTTTGGAGGCAAAGTTCTTATCGGACCACCCTCGTATATATTTTGGTGATTTAGAGTGACTTTGGATCACTTACATTTTTTGTGCGGTGTTATTTCCTCTGTCCCCTAATTTCCAATCCCTTTTGGGTGTAGGTCACTGTTGACTGGGCGCCAATTAGGTGGTGAACAAGGGGTGTCAAGCGCAGACTTCACTCTGCTACCCCGTAGAGTTACGAAGATTATGTTGCGGAGTTTACTGTCACCGTTGCCGCTGGCAACGGCGATTGCCGGAGATAAATCTCTATTGTGCAGGGCGCTTTTATTCTATTGGGATACAGACTTAAACTAAATGTCTTTTAAATCTAAGCTATGGTCATACACATCATTCCCAATTCACCGCGCCGGAAACCAATCGGCTGAAGGCCCGTCTCCTAAGGGCGTCTATGCTGAACTTGAAAATATAGTTTAGTATTTTAGGATGGGGCCTATTTTTTTAGGCTTAGTATTATGTATTATTTATTTTACTATGTTTGTTAACTATTGTTCACTTTCACACACAAAGTATGGTTGAATTTATGTACTTCATAAAGAACATGGTGTTACAGTTGCTTGCAGCTAAGCAGTCCAAATAATTGTTGGCAAAGCCAATTGCTTTTCCTGGCACAAACTTTGAAATAACACAGCTCCTGAGTGAAAATCATATCGAAATTATGGTACTGGTTGAGAAGGACCTGACAAGCAAATACAACTTCCAAGTAAGAGGACACTTTCTACAGATCATCAAGACGATAAAGCCCATGGCGGAACCGGCATCCTAATTAGGAAACGCATCACTCCTCTTTCCCCAAAGACTTGGAACTAATTACATGGAGGCTACGTCTATCAAGGTGCAGTCAGGTATCGGACTCCCTTTCATACCCGCCTCGCTTTCCAATTTCTGAAGAACAATAGAAGAACATAATAGCCCCAATGATAATTGATCTTCCAAACTCTGCTATTGAGGCATTTGTAAACCCTTCAATGTGATCATACGTCTTGGCTACTATCATAATGATACCGAAGCCCGGAAAAGACAAATTGTCTAAATTGCTCCAAAAATGCCTTCTAGCACGCATCATATCATATCTGGAAGTACACAATTCTGCACCATGCACCAGTTAGGTGCAACACAACAACATCTGACGACTACATTTTCGAAGCCGGAGACCAGCAACGAAGCGCCCTTGGGCATACTCTATTCGTCCTATATACAGCGGATATTCCTACAAACGAGCAGCTAACAACATCTACGTTCGCTAACGACTCTTTAATCCTAAGTCGCTAGAGGAGCCCAAGCCGAGCAACAACATAACTAGCCAATCACCTCATCGTAGTTGAGAGGTGGTTATCTGATTGGCGTATTAAAATGTAAACACATAACGTTTACTCTCAACAGGCAAACATGCTCTCCACTATCATCGAATTGTATGCCGATGCCCCAAGTAAACGAAGTAACGTATCTCGGCATCCACTTCGATAGACGACTAAGCTGGAGAAGACACATCGAATGCAAGAAACTACATCTAAATCTAAAAGCCATCAGCTTCCACTGGATATTAAATTTTCGATCACACCTGCCTCTGGACTACAAGGCCTTGGACTATCACTGGGGCACCAAGGTATATTCGCAACCAAAACATCCACAGAGACTTTTGAATTCTTGCAGTAAAAGATGAAATAGACAAACAAAAAACGACCTACAATGAAAAACTCTCTGTGCACCCAAATCATCTGGCAAGAGGCTTGGCTCGGGCTTCCAGCAGAACCCGCCTACAACCGCAACGAAAATCTTAAACATTAAGCTATGAGTGAATTCGACACTCATATGGCAAACGTCAGCAAGACGAGCGTTGGCTCTCTCTGCAACCATTCAATCATGTCAATGCAAGACAACGTGACCGCAAACCCAACAAAAACTAACCAACTGCGATCAATAACCCCAAGCCCGAGTAATGAACTCAATCCAACATCGCAAGGCAGGGCGCGGTCTTGCTCTCCAGCACTCTTGTTGGATAAAACCCCATACCCTTCCCTCATGCCAACCTGCTTAGCCACGGTCACCAGTACAGTGACGTCACTAGCAACTGCAACGGCAACTTCTACAATAACTACAATAGTATCGACTGCTCGCGCAATATTATCTACTGTAACAACGAAATCTGCTGTGCAAGTAAATAATGCAGCACCTTACACCAGCGCGCTCTCTTCAAAACAATGTTCGGCCATACAGACTGGTATGGATCGGTACATACAAATAAAACGTAAGCTCAGCCCGCAGAACTCTAGACTTGGTAATTCTGCTAAAATAACTCGCGGCACATTCTACAATAGAGAAGCCCATAGAGGCAAACAGATTTGCTATTTTGGCAGATAAATCCGATAATATACCTCCAGAATACATCGTAGGGGACAATAAAAATCCTAAGCCGCCACCGATTTACATTCGAGAGAAAAGTCCTAATGCTCTCGTAAACTCGATACTGAATCTAATCGGACCAAACAATTTCCACATAATTACATGTCATTCATGCAGACAACTAGGCAAGATCTTATGCAAAACCAGAACGTTTTGATTGAGCTGCTTGTTGCTCAAAAACAGACTAAGTAATCAATGGCTCCACTCCGTATAGTTAACTCGAGTTAACTTAATTCCTTAATAATAACCATATCGATGTAATGCTACTCTTACAAATAAATATAATTTCCAAATTCGAGGCTACTTCTTCTACAACACGAATCACCCAGACGGGAAAGCACTTGGAGGCACTGGGATTCTGATTAGAAATCGCATCAAGCACTGCTTCGGCAAGTGCTTCGTCACTAACTACATGCAAGCTACATCTATAGATGTACAAATGGATTACCGATCTTTAAAGCTTGCCACCGTATACATTCCTCCTCGGTTTACAATATCCGAATCCCAATTCATGGACTATTTCAACTCTCTGAGCGAACAATTTATAGTAGCAGGAGACTTTAATGCCAAGCATACGCACTGGGGATCTCGACTTGTGACTCCAAAGGGAAGGCAGTTGTACAATGCAATAATAAAGCTAGGCTGTGTTTCACCTGGGACATCTACATATTGGCCAACAGATCCCAGAAAACTGCCAGACTTGATGGATTTTGCAGTCACAAAAACCATTCCACGCAACCTGATAAGCGCCAACTCTTTATGAGATCTATCGTCTGATCACTCGCCTGTACTCCTTCAACTAAATCTACATCCAGTTGCGGTAGATAAACCATTCAGACTAACAACGAATAAAACGAATTGGCTTAAGTACAAAAAATAGAAGGGTTACTTCTCGTATATCTCTACGCGCGAAAGCGAAGTGCAAAACACGTTTCAAAATAAGTGGATCCACCTATCTCTCAAAATGTAGCTTCACCACCACAAGGGACTACTGAGTCCGGCTCAAGTTGGTCTTATATATAAGACAAAACTGAACCCAATTGTAATAGTGTAAAGGTGGAAAAGTTTAAGTTTTCCTATGCGAGACATTTCATCTTTCAAGATAACTGTCCCTTACGAGTTTTTTGAAGCCATATGTTCCCTCGAATTCTGGCCGTATAATATGGTTGTAAAAGAGTTCGAGGCTTAGATAAAGAAGAAGGGGCCCGTGGGAGTCAAAATTCCTAGTCGAGGCCAAACCAGTGTACCAATTTCAAAAACTTACTTCTAACCTCCTTCTTTCCTATCAGAATGCAAGAGGCTTGCGTAGCAAGCTCACTAAATTGTGTTCCGATAGCCTTTCCTTTGCATCTCATATTATTGTGTTTACAGAAACCTGATTAAAGCCGGAGATCTTTAGCTCCGAAGTTTTTCCAGGTAAGTACACAATATATAGGTGTGACCGTCCCTCTAGACGGGGAGGTGGAGCCTTAATTGGAGTTGATTAAAACCTTTCGTCAGAGGAGTTATATTTTGAGAAATTCAATACCATTGAATTTATTTGTGTAAAGTTATCGGTTCCTGGCAGCTCTATATACATAACTTACTCATATATTCCGCCGTTGTCTGAACTTCCTGATTATTTAAATCACCTTTCTGTTATTAAGTCGTTTGCAAATAAGCTTTCCGATAGGGATCAGTTGGTAGTTCTAGGTGATTTAAATATACCTGGAGTGACTTGGTCCACTGAGAATGGATCGACCTATAGCACAGCATGATTTTATTGACGGCGTGCTCGACATATCCTTATCTCAAGTAAACCATGTTCGAAATTCACTTGGTCTCCTACTTGATTTGTGTTTTGTATCAAATCCTGAAGGTGTGTTGTTGTCCAGAGTAGCACCACTCACGCAACCTGAAGATCTATATCACCCTACAATCAAACTTACATTTGACACGGGTAGAGTTATAGAAGGAAAATCAGAAAAATCATCGAAACGAATACATTGTTTTCGCAAGGCAGACTTTCTGAGGCAAAATAATTTTATTTCTGGCTTTAATTGGTCTGATCTTTACTTATGCAATAATATGTCCGATGCAGTTAATGTTTTTTACACTGCAATAAACTCATTTTTTAATTCCTGTGTTCCGTGGTACTATCCGTAAATCAGTTGACACACTTAAGAAATGTAAAGTCCAGACTTTTTAGGAAATATAAAAATACCGGTTCTGAATCTGTTTTTACTAGATATTTAAGTGCTCGGTCAAGACTTACCGTGCTTAATGCTCAGTTGTATAATAGTTACTTAAACCGTTGTAAGGTCCAGTTCTCTCAGGACCCGAAACAGTTTAATAATTTCATTAAAACCAAGCGTAAATCTAATTCTTTTCCTTCCTCGCTGTCGTTCGAAAACATGACGGCAACCACAGATCAGGCAATAGCCGATTTATTTGCCCAATTTTTTCAAACGACTTACTCTACTTTAGATTATTCATCACAGCCTTATTCTTACACCATGTCCAAGTCAAACCTCATATTCTGTCCCACTTGAACAGAAAGCTCTCTTCTTTTGGATCTTCTTCGTATTAAGCCTTTTTATTCGCCGTTAGAAGCCGGTAACTATAGAGGTATATCTAAGTTGTCAGCTATTCCTAAGCTTTTTTAAAAAATCATTACTCATTTGCATCACCTTTGTAGTACTATCATTTCTCGGTGTCAATACGGATTTATTAAACGTAGATCCACAATCACAAACCTTCTAGGGTCACTACATTTATGATAAAGGGCTTCAATATTAGTTATTAAACAGACGTCAGTTACATTGACTTTAGTGAAGCAGTTGACTCTGTAAATCACTTACTTCTTGTTCAAAAATTTTACCAGTTGGTTTTCCAGTTGATCTCCTTAGCTTATCAATTATTATCAAATTTATCTGAATGGCAGCTCACAAAGGGTTATTTTTAAAAATTCAATTTCTAAAATTCTCACAAAGGACCCATCTGGGTCCGATTCTGTTTACGTTATTTATTAACGATCTCTCGCGTACTTATGTACGCAGATGGTGTTAAGTTATGCCTGCAGTATAAGGATATTTCCTGCATGCTAAATTTTTCTGTGCCAAGTAGATTAACTAGAAATTATATTCCCCTAATATTAAATCATTGTAGATCTAACTATGCCTTGCATGAGCCTACCAGAGTATTATATTCTGACTATAATAGACTTTTTCCTGTAATCTCAGATCTTGACTCTC
The DNA here is from genome assembly GCA_018152295.1 of Drosophila carrolli. NCBI lineage: Eukaryota > Metazoa > Arthropoda > Insecta > Diptera > Drosophilidae > Drosophila > Drosophila carrolli. The sequence continues at coordinate 252,450 of JAECXJ010000262.1, forward strand.
GGCCGCTCCTAAACCGATTAATTCTAGCTTCACAATATTGATCTTACTATTACTTTTTTCCAGGGACTTTTACCTATATTTTCTTATCTTGCGTCTATCTTCTGGCGAATCGTGCCGTACGATACACGGCTGCGCCCCCGGTCGGTTGGGCAGGTATGTGGGCCGTGGCACACAGCGCAAAAATAAAACAACACCATTAGATTGGACCCCTAGCGCACTAACAACATGCAGCGGTAAAACTTCTGCAATCGCACCGAAAGTAACAGCAACCAGTACAGCAATGGCAGCAAAGCCAATAACAACAACTAAACCAAAACAATATTCAACAAGCGAGCCAGGCCATACAGACCGTCATGGATGGCAAAAGATCCCTTATGGGGGTTCTGGTGTACTCCTCCAGCCAAATTGACTCTAAATCTGCGTGCTCTTATATTTTGGTGCTGATGATTTTTGATTTTAGCTAAGGCAATAGCAAGCATTAAATTAATTAATTAATATGAATTTCAATGTGTCCGTTGTTTGAATTTATTAGCTGAGCTTCTATGAACATAGTTTTCTCCAAATCCTCTGCATCTGGAGTTCCCGCAACTACATTTAAAATAGAACCCAGGAAGTCTAAGCTTCTGGCCACTCTGTGGTGCACTCCCAACGAATTCAGCAGATCTCGAAGGTGGTCAGTGTTTACCTTCAGAACTTTCTCATGTGAGACTGCGGAAATTTGTCACCAATGCCGACTGTTTCTTCTAAGACTCGCCTGTATTCCGAGAGGTTCGCCGAGTGTGCTACATGCGCGAACTTTTCTAATACTAGGATGCGGATCCTCCACAACAGGAATGTACTTGGCTTGTGAAAAGTCAGTCAGTTCGAAACTGTAAATTTGAATTCTTTTGAGGCTTCCCACCTCCAGAAGGAATCACTTAAAATAACTTGAGCTTATAACTAATGCCAAAAACTATAACTATAAAAGGCGCATAGCCTTATGGTGTTAATTAAGGTTGTCTTTGTGGACCACCCTCCCTTAATGAGGACCGTGGTCCCCAGGTCTGCTTCAATGGTTCTCTCCTCTCACAACGACGTGAGTTTGTTACCGAGTCTTCGGTTTGATTTTTCCAGGACTTTGTCGCCTACCTACCAAAAAGTACCAAACTCCGTTTCTGCAGAAAGCGCACTTCTTCCAGAACGATTTGATACTGGAGGCAATTTAGCGGCTTGTCGGTTGTTTCAATAGTATGAATGAGCGAACGCTAACTGTGGATTGTGGCTACGCAGGACTCGGCTGCTTGCTCCCCCACTGCATTGAGCTGTCTGAAAAGGGCATCAGCATCTAAATTCTCTTTCCCGGGTCGATTTGCGCTTTCCATCTTTTAATCTTTGATTGGGGATCGAATCCGACACTGCAAAGGTTAAAAGTTGGTGGTAAACATATACACGTTTATATCCTTTACCGCATATAGGTAATGCCGTAATTTAGCTAATGCCCATAAAATCTCCAACAGTTCTCTTTTATTGGTGGTGTAGTTGACCTCCCTGTTCATCAATGTCCTCGAGATCATTGCAATAGGACGACCTTCTTCGGATAACACTGCCCCAATGCCATAGGCTGAGGCATCTGTCGTTAGATCTAATGCCTTTTTTAGTCCGGATATCTGAGCATGACATCCTCGGACGCTAATATATTGCACAATTTATGAAAAGCTTCTAGCTGTGTTTCAAAAAAATGCTCTGGGATATTTCTGGATCTATGCCTAGATACACTTGCATTTTCCCCTTTTAAGATTTTGGAAATAGGTCTGGCTATCGCCGCAAAGTGTTTTATGAACTAGCTTGCTTAATCTAAAAATTACCTTACCTCAAACACATTCTTTGGCTTCGCGATGACTAATTACTGTATAAATATCGCTATTTGGAACGCCAACAACTTAGTTGGCAAATCACTTGAGATTGAGCACCTCCTCCAGGAACGCAACTTTGACATTTTAATGATCTCATTTTATTAGGCGTTCATTCTTCCACATTCATGGATATGCTGTACACTCTGCCAACCACCCTGATGATCGACATCGTGGTGGTCCTGTTGTCATCGTCAAATTCTGTTTAGATTATCACCTAAGCGCCACAATTTTGGAGCCTCACCTGCAAGCAGTTGCCTTAAGTTTGGTCACTGGGTTTGGCAGAATTTCATCTGGAGCTGTGGACAGTAACACCTGGTCACCGCCTGTCTTGGACGACTGATGAATATCTGCGTCTATTTGGCTCTGTAGGTAGCCGTTTTCTTATTAGAGGTGATTGGAATGCTCTCCACAGTTTCTGGGGTGCAGGCGATCGTGCCCTCGGGGAAACACCCTGATGTTAGTTATTGCTGACTTAAATATGCATATTTTAGTTACTGGCGGACCCACTCATTTTCTTAGGAGAACAGAGGCATCCCGTGCAACCGCTTTACTATCTCAGAGTGCCGGGACTTTCCTGTGATCATATTCTGCTCCTGATATATTTTTGCGTGGCTGCCTATACGATCGTTACCAAATCCAGGCTTCTTCCTCGGGGTTCGGATCTAAAATATCAGTGCGCAACTTACTGCTCTGACTCAGGAACAATCTTCTATTCTTTCTGTGGACAACGTATATTCCTTTGCTGAGGTCTTAGTTGAACAGATCCATCAAGCTGCCCCTCCTTCTAGAAGTATACCTATTTCTCATTCTGGCTTATTCAAAGCCAGAAATTGCCAGAAAAGGACATACACTGGACATGCCGTGTCTGGATGAGGACGAGACATACCATCGATATGGCAAGGGTGAAGGCTACTGTGTCAGAGCTAAGAAAAGTCCTCCGTTCGGCCAAGTCAGAATTTTTTATGGAGAAGCTCAGGGCAGTTGATCCTAACCAGAATGTCGAACCCGCACTTTAAAGGACAGCCGCTTCGGAGGTTTCCCTTAAACGTAGTGGGCCCAAAGTAATTCCAAGATTGCTTAAGTATTTGCTGGTGATCTTGAAAATCGCTTTACTCCATTTGAATTTAGGGTTAGGGCTTTTATTTGGCCCTCCTGTTACTGTTCGTCCAGTAGACGAAGATGAGGTGAGTGATCATATAAAGCGACTGGTTAGTACTAAAGCTCCTGGCATGGACGCTATTGATGACAAAGTAGCAAAGGCTCTGCCTAGCTCTGTCATTGCACAGCTCTGTCTCCTCTTTAATGCTTGCCTGGACCTTAGTCATTTTCCATCACCCTGGAAACGAGCTTTAGTCACAATGGTGACAAAAAATGGAAAAGGAAACCAATGTTGTCCGGAATCTTATAGACCGATTAGTTTGCTGTCCACTTTCTCCAAGATTTTTAAGCGGATCATGTTTGGTAGACGGCTATTAACGCCTTTGAAGGCATACTTCCGAACCACCAGTATGGTTTCCGTAGTCCCCATTGCGCTATCGAGCAAGTGCACACAGTAGTTAACCATGTTCTGGGTGCTTTCGAAAATCACAAATACTGCTCAGCTGTTTTTCTCGACGTTGCTCGTGGTACACTCCTGACACTGCATTTCTTGCAGCTGGTGGCACCACTACGTCTGCCTCCTGACGTGTCCAGACATTCTGGGACGAATTTGAGTGCTGGGCCTCTCGATGAAACATTTCGCTCAATGTTGACAAAACGCAGCATGCCACATTTGTTCTCCGCCCTGGCCGTTCGCGTTGCCTTTTCTTTGATGGGAATAGGCTCAAGCACGAAGATAAGGTGACATACTTCGTAGTTACCCCAGACCGACGCCTTTGTTGGAGGGGACAAATTGATCAAGTTTGTAGATCAGCAAGAACAAAACTTAACAAAATATAATGGCTCCTTCGTCCAGGTTGCGGCCTATCCCTCGAAGCCAAGGTGCGGCTCTTTAAGGCCATTTTCCTTCCAACTTTAAACTGGGGAATCACTTGCTGGGGCACGGCCTGTGATTCGTCACTAAAAAAGGGTGCAAACGTGCATTAGAAAGGCTCTCAGGAGGATGCTGGGGTGAAGTGAAACCAAGTTATGTTTCAGGACACGGGAGTGACACGGGATAATAACGGAGACGATTTGTAAATCCTCAAGTCGATACCGGGAACGTCTGCTTACACATGCAAACTGTTTTGCAAGACATCTTGCAACACCACTGGGTCGACGGCGTCTCTGCAGACGACAACCGCCAGCCTTATGGATTCTCGGCCGTGACAGACACGGTCGTCTTCTATAACGACACATCTTGATTAAATCATGACCGGCTATGACCACACCTGATTTGTCCAAGAATGGAGAACCCGCTACCCGCATTTTTTGGGATCTTTAGAAATAATTTGACAATACACGAAAACAAGGTCAATCCTTGGCGTGTTGAACAATAAATATAAAAAAAGGGAATTCTTTTATTGCCTTTACATTTTTTCCTGTTTTTTAGCATTTCCGAGAATATAGTTTTACCAAAAAGGGTGTGTCTAAGCAATCTATTTTAGTAATATTGACATCAGAACACTTATGAAACGAAATTTTTCAACTTCTGCCTCATTTGAGGTGGCCAGAAGCTAAGCAGAGAGATGCCCCTGCATGTTTTAACAGGTCGAGGCCGATTATTCCATCGAAGGATGACAAGACCGGTAGGCGACGTTCTTGAGCCTTTATGTTCAATAGGCGGACATAACATTTTTCTATTATGTTAGTTCCGGCGTAGATTGAGTGAATGGATAAAGGGGAATCCAATCGCAACACCTTGTGGAGCCGGATAAAGTTCTTCGACGCACCGGTGTCGTTTAGAAACTTCATCTCCATCCCCGCTACTCTTCGTCTGACGAGAGGTAGCAGGGACTTTCTCCTAAAAAATTACCTGCATCTGAATCATAGTCACAAATGGTGTCATCGTCTATATCCCCTGCCTCACCAGAAGAAGTATGGTCGTACGTCTCTTTCCCCTTTCCTACGCCATTGGCAATATGATTCATCCTTTGCTGTTTTTTCGGGACACTCTGTCCGTTCGGAAGTAGTCTCCTATTTTGGTAGGGCTGCGCATGGGTGGGGGGATTAATTTTAGAGAGGGAGGGATCAACCTTCATAGGCTCTGGCTTAGAGTTGTTTTGCTGTTTACTTTGCTGATCAGCGCGAACCTGAACCTTGAGCTGTTTGTTGAAAAGCGGATTTTTTCCGCCATGAACTTGAGAATTTGACGACTGAGGAGTCTTTTCTTGTTGACGACCTTGCACTCGGTCTACGCTCCTTGTCTTCTTGGTTTTTTGCTCCACCTCTTGTGCTAGTGCCAAGGCCGACGGCAAGACTTTTAGCTTTGCTGCGAAGAGCACATCTGTCAGGACCCCTGACTTTACTTCTGATTATGATGGCAGCCTGGTAATGGCGTGAGCTGCCATCGTACTGTCGGAATACGCGATATGCGGCAATGGCAGCTTGTCTCCGTTAATAATTTTTTCCTACTACGTGAGTCGTATTCAGCTTCTGAACTGGCATTAAATTAAAATTCACTTTTTGGAAAATTATAGAAATCGTTAGTCCATTACTTGTTTTTTTGTTGGCCTTTCTATCACTTAGGCCTAACTACACAATTTTTGTTGCGAATAAAACAGACTTATATTTCAATTTTTTGTTGTTAAATTCTTGAGCAAAATATACGAGGGCAGTCCGATAAGTACTTAGCCTCACCGCCCGATGGCGTCACTATCGCAAGAGAAATTTACTATCGTGGAGTACATTCTCGTAGACGGCTACTGTCAAAATTTGAGCCGAATCGGACTCGTAGTTCCGTTTTGACTGCGTGTAGAATCGGACGTGTCCGCGGATTTTAGAAAAATAAAGAAAGAGCAAAATCGGTCTGTGATTCGATTCTGTTTTAAAAGGGAAATCGCGCAGCGAAATCAAAGAGCGCTTGGATGCTGTGTACGGTGACTCTTCTCCTTCGATGGCGACCGTCAAAAATTGGTTTAACGAGTTTCAACGTGGTCGCACGTCGGTTTTTGATGAGCCACACCCAGGTGCCCCGTAATCGGCTACCACGGAGGATAACGTGACAAAAATCCACGATCTCGTATTGGAGATACGCGAGATAGCTGAGATAGTAGGCATGTCAAAAGACCGCGTGGGTATAATCCTAAATGAAATTTTGAGCATGAGAAAGCTGTCGGCGTGATGGGTGCCGCGTTTGCTCACTCCGGACAACAAACGCCACCGTGAGACCACTTCAGAGCGGTGTTTGACGCTTTTTAAGCGCAATCCGAAGGAGTTTCTGCGTCGTTTCGTGACCGTCGACGAAACATGGATCTACTGGTACACACCAGAGACCAAGGAACAGTCGAAACAGTGGACTTCACCCGGCGAACCTGCTCCGAAGAAGGCGAAGACTGTCCCATCGGCCGGAAAGATGATGGCCACCGTTTTTTGGGATTCACAAGGTGTGATCTACATCGACTACCTGGAGAGGGGCAAAACGGTCACAGGGCTGTACTATGCCGAATTATTGGGCCGATTCAGAAAATACGGCCCACTTGGCGAATAAAAAAGTGCTCTGTCATCATGACAACGCACCGGTTCAAACTTCCGCCCTCGCCAAGGCCAAATTAGTCGAATTGGGCTACGAACTGCTACCCCATCCACCATATTCTCCAGATTTGGCCACTCGTGACTTCTTTTTGTTTCCAAACTTGAAAAAGTCACTCGCTGGTCAGAAGTTTGCGTCGAATGAGGAGGTCGTCGCCGCCACAGAGGCCTTTTTTGCAGACCTCGAGAAAACGTATTTTTTTAGACGGGTTAAAGAAGTTGGAGCATTTCTGGGTTAAGTGTAACGAGCTAAAAGGAGATTTTGTTGAGATATAAATCGCCACTTTTCCAAAATTTATGTTTTTTCTTTTGGAGGCAAAGTTCTTATCGGACCACCCTCGTATATATTTTGGTGATTTAGAGTGACTTTGGATCACTTACATTTTTTGTGCGGTGTTATTTCCTCTGTCCCCTAATTTCCAATCCCTTTTGGGTGTAGGTCACTGTTGACTGGGCGCCAATTAAATGACCTTTTCTCAGGTGGTGAACAAGGGGTGTCAAGCGCAGACTTCACTCTGCTACCCCGTAGAGTTACGAAGATTATGTTGCGGAGTTTACTGTCACCGTTGCCGCTGGCAACGGCGATTGCCGGAGATAAATCTCTATTGTGCAGGGCGCTTTTATTCTATTGGGATACAGACTTAAACTAAATGTCTTTTAAATCTAAGCTATGGTCATACACATCATTCCCAATTCACCGCGCCGGAAACCAATCGGCTGAAGGCCCGTCTCCTAAGGGCGTCTATGCTGAACTTGAAAATATAGTTTAGTATTTTAGGATGGGGCCTATTTTTTTAGGCTTAGTATTATGTATTATTTATTTTACTATGTTTGTTAACTATTGTTCACTTTCACACACAAAGTATGGTTGAATTTATGTACTTCATAAAGAACATGGTGTTACAGTTGCTTGCAGCTAAGCAGTCCAAATAATTGTTGGCAAAGCCAATTGCTTTTCCTGGCACAAACTTAGAAATAACACAGCTCCTGAGTGAAAATCATATCGAAATTATGGTACTGGTTGAGAAGGACCTGACAAGCAAATACAACTTCCAAGTAAGAGGACACTTTCTACAGATCATCAAGACGATAAAGCCCATGGCGGAACCGGCATCCTAATTAGGAAACGCATCACTCCTCTTTCCCCAAAGACTTGGAACTAATTACATGGAGGCTACGTCTATCAAGGTGCAGTCAGGTATCGGACTCCCTTTCATACCCGCCTCGCTTTCCAATTTCTGAAGAACAATAGAAGAACATAATAGCCCCAATGATAATTGATCTTCCAAACTCTGCTATTGAGGCATTTGTAAACCCTTCAATGTGATCATACGTCTTGGCTACTATCATAATGATACCGAAGCCCGGAAAAGACAAATTGTCTAAATTGCTCCAAAAATGCCTTCTAGCACGCATCATATCATATCTGGAAGTACACAATTCTGCACCATGCACCAGTTAGGTGCAACACAACAACATCTGACGACTACATTTTCGAAGCCGGAGGCCAGCAACGAAGCGCCCTTGGGCATACTCTATTCGTCCTATATACAGCGGATATTCCTACAAACGAGCAGCTAACAACATCTACGTTCGCTAACGACTCTTTAATCCTAAGTCGCTAGAGGAGCCCAAGCCGAGCAACAACATAACTAGCCAATCACCTCATCGTAGTTGAGAGGTGATTATCTGATTGGCGTATTAAAATGTAAACACATAACGTTTACTCTCAACAGGCAAACATGCTCTCCACTATCATCGAATTGTATGCCGATGCCCCAAGTAAACGAAGTAACGTATCTCGGCATCCACCTCGACAGACGACTAAGCTGGAGAAGACACATCGAATGCAAGAAACTATATCTAAATCTAAAAGCCATCAGCTTCCACTGGATATTAAATTTTCGATCACACCTGCCTCTGGACTACAAGGCCTTGGACTATCACTGGGGCACCAAGGTATATTCGCAACCAAAACATCCACAGAGACTTTTGAATTCTTGCAGTAAAAGATGAAATAGACAAACAAAAAACGACCTACAATGAAAAACTCTCTGTGCACCCAAATCATCTGGCAAGAGGCTTGGCTCGGGCTTCCAGCAGAACCCGCCTACAACCGCAACGAAAATCTTAAACATTAAGCTATGAGTGAATTCGACACTCATATGGCAAACGTCAGCAAGACGAGCGTCGGCTCTCTCTGCAACCATTCAATCATGTCAATGCAAGACAACGTGACCGCAAACCCAACAAAAACTAACCAACTGCGATCAATAACCCCAAGCCCGAGTAATGAACTCAATCCAACATCGCAAGGCAGGGCGCGGTCTTGCTCTCCAGCACTCTTGTTGGATAAAACCCCATACCCTTCCCTCATGCCAACCTGCTTAGCCACGGTCACCAGTACAGTGACGTCACTAGCAACTGCAACGGCAACTTCTACAATAACTACAATAGTATCGACTGCTCGCGCAATATTATCTACTGTAACAACGAAATCTGCTGTGCAAGTAAATAATGCAGCACCTTACACCAGCGCGCTCTCTTCAAAACAATGTTCGGCCGTACAGACTGGTATGGATCGGTACATACAAATAAAACGTAAGCTCAGCCCGCAGAACTCTAGACTTGGTAATTCTGCTAAAATAACTCGCGGCACATTCTACAATAGAGAAGCCCATAGAGGCAAACAGATTTGCTATTTTGGCAGATAAATCCGATAATATACCTCCAGAATATATCGTAGGGGACAATAAAAATCCTAAGCCGCCACCGATTTACATTCGAGAGAAAAGTCCTAATGCTCTCGTAAACTCGATACTGAATCTAATCGGACCAAACAATTTCCACATAATTACATGTCATTCATGCAGACAACTAGGCAAGATCCTATGCAAAACCAGAACGTTTTGATTGAGCTGCTTGTTGCTCAAAAACAGACTAAGTAATCAATGGCTCCACTCCGTATAGTTAACTCGAGTTAACTTAATTCCTTAATAATAACCATATCGATGTAATGCTACTCTTACAAATAAATATAATTTCCAAATTCGAGGCTACTTCTTCTACAACACGAATCACCCAGACGGGAAAGCACTTGGAGGCACTGGGATTCTGATTAGAAATCGGAAACAACGAATAAAACGAATTGGCTTAAGTACAAAAAATACGTAAGTTCGCATATTGAGTTGAATCCACGTTTGAATGACGAAGCTGATATCAACTTATCCACAAACACTCTTGAATCCGTCTTGGTCGCAGCAGCTCGCATGTCAACTCCACAAACGCAAACACTCAGCGCACCATTAGAGTCTGCAATGCCAATAAGGACATCCACAGGCAACTGGGCGCGCAGCTACGGAAAAAGAGCCGAAAAATTCGCAGAACATCTTCAAAATGTATTTCAGCCAAATTCAGCATCAAACGGGATCTCACTGCCAGCAACATTAGATATCGGCACATCTACGTATGAACCAATTGTATTTAGGCCACATGAGTTACTCAATCATAAATGAACAACTCAACCCAAAAAACTCTCCAGGATGCGACCAAATATCACCAAAAATGATTATTGAACTTCCTTTCTGTGCAGTTCGAGCTGTTTGCACAACTTTTCGATGCAATAACGAGACATGGACACTTCCCAGGGAGATGGAAAAAGTCGATCATCATAATGATACCAAAACCTGGCAAAGACCCCACAATTGCTTCATCATATAGATTAATTAGTTTACTAACGTGTCTATCAAAACTCTTCGAAAAATGCTTCTTAGCACATATTACCCCATATCTCAGAACACACAACAAAATCCCGACTCATCAATTCGGTTTTCGAGAAAAACATGGAACCATCGAGCAAGTCAACCGCATAACTTCAGAAATCCGAAATGCATTCGAACAAAGGGAGTACTGCACTGCGATATTTCTGGACGTATCACAAGCTTTCGACAGAGTATGGTTAGAAGGTTTAATACACAAAATAACAGAAATGCTCCCAACCAACACTCACAAACTTCTGAAATCATACCTTTACAACAGGAAATCTCAGTAAGATGTAATGCTGCCATGTCCGATGATCATCAAAGCCGGAGTTACTCCAGGCAGCGTGCTCGGACCAACCTTATCTACTCTGCGGACATCCCAACGAGCATGCAACTAACCACATCCACTTTTGCTGATGACACAGCGATCCTAAGCCGCTCGAGATGCCCCAAGCAAGCAACGGCGCAACTTGCTAAACACCTAGTGGCAGTGGAGAAATGGCTATCCGACTGGCGAATCAAAGTTAACGAACAAAAATGCAAACACGTAACGTTCACACTTAACAGGCAAGACTGCCCTCCACAACATATCTTGGCGTACATCTCGATAGACGTCTTACTTGGCGCAGCCACATTGAAGCCAAAAGAACACATTTAAAGCTCAAGGCCAACAGCCTCCACTGGCTTATCAATAGCCGCTCGCCCCTTAGCTTGGACTATATAAATAATGTCGAAGTCAACTTTTTTTAAATTCAACTTTAACATAAATTTACCTGTTTTACATGTTAAATCAGCAAAATCTGAAAACAAAAATGAAACCTATGTTGATCTTAGTATAGATGAAATGGCCCCTCGAGTTTTAATACCCTTACAGACATATAAAAATAGAAAAAAAGCGATATTTTCACAGCTTTTAAAAATTATTCCTATGAGAGCTATAAGATATAGACGTCCGATCGGCAAGCGATTTTACCATGATCAAGGTATGTGTAAATAAATAAGACTTGGAAAGATTCATTTCAATAGCTTAAAAGCTAACGGGAAACGATAGTTTTATAAATAGGAATTCGATATCATTAAATTCTTCAAATGTTAGTAATTCAGACGAGTGTTTTGAGTCAACAGCACTCAAGACTCCACCTCTCCGTCTGGACTGACTATCAAGCCTGTAAATTGTGTAGTTTTCCGGGAATATTTCGGAACCAAGAACTCCGGTTTTAACCAGGATTCTATACACACCATAATGTTATAGAAAAAGGAAAAACTATCCATTATTATCAGCTTAGTAAATAAGCCTTTTGTATGCTGCTAGGAAAAAAAAAGGGGCAGAAGAGGATGTGGATTGCTCTAGGGATGATTTTTTAATGGTATTTTGCATTTCCACAGAACTATTATTTTTTCGGAGATAAACCATTAAATTTATTGATGGGCGTCCCATGAATTAAATATATGCGTTAGCTGGGGCACACTTGTAACTGTTTTTGGTACCAAAAAGTGTCGCGCCGACCTCGACTTGGGGGAATCGAGCTGAGATAGCATGCGACTTGTAAGCTGCGATTCAAGCGCCACAAGGAGATCCAAATATTTACGCCAGATATGGATTAATTCGGCTACACTGTTTTTTGTGAGTCGTCTGATAGAAATTGCCTGGCTCTCAAATACGATGCACTCATTGCCGTGGAAACGTGGGCCACTCCTCTTATCGATGGCATCGCGAACCAGCCCAAAACACTTAGCAATTAATTGGTTCTTTGTGCAAATAAGGCTGACTAAAAATCTAAACGCTTAATAACTTTGAAAGAGAGGTCGGGGAGACCGGCAGAGCGGGAGCGAAACACCGATTACTTTGATATTGGGCACCTCGAAACAAGCTAGAACAAAAAAAGGGAGAGAGCGGAAGAGAGAGAACGGGATAGACAGATAAAGTGATAAATCGGGAGTCAAGCAACGTTACAACAACTTACATACGATTTTTTACTTTTCAGAAATAATTTCAGAGACGTAGAGAAATAGTTTTATCGAGGGAATAAATCTTTTGGTTCGGCATTTCTAAAACAAAAGTGGGAATAAATGCTCTCCAGAATTTATTTCGCCGAAATAGATTTTTTTTTGTAAAATTCTAGCGTAAATTTTTACATAAAACATTCCCGTATGCACAAAAAAAAATTATAAAAACGATCGTTCAGATACAGGGAATTAATCTAAACTAATGACATATTTGTGTTTTTACGGTTTCAGTTGACCCGTTCGTCATGGGGAATTATCACCGCATGGCTCTTCCAAAAAAAGGCGTTTAAGGGAAACAGCCACCCCTTAAAAACTATTCTATATTTTTCACAAATTTTTGCACAAGCATTGTCTAGAAACTAAACTTTCAGAAAATATACATAAAACATAAAAAAATCAAAACTTTGTGACGGTTTGTCGTTGTCGGGTTGTTTAGGGATGGCCAGGGTTCGTCACAAGAATTTGTTTGTCAGGCGTGGTTGCTGAAAGAGAGTTCCGGTCCAGAGTAGAAGTCGTGGGGAATTACTTAGTAATTGATTATAACTAGGTTTTATTTCAGTAAGAATCTTGACATTTGATTAATAACTAGCGAGTTCTCCGGACTGGCGGGGTGCCGCCCTTGCTGCCTTCGCTTCCTTCGTACACTTCGAATACCTGGTATCGGGAGCCGTCAAGCTGCTCGAGGGGAACAGTACGGGATCTCGGCTGCGGGAGAAAAGACGAAATGAGAATGGGGTGCTTGGGGACCCTGATATCAGCCACAAGAGAGAGAGAATGGGTTGCTTGGGGACCCTAAAGTCAGCCACAAGAGAGAGAATGTGTTGCTTGGGGACCCTGAAGTCAGCCTCAAGAGAGAGAGAATGTGTTGCTTGGGGACCCTGAAGTCAGCCACAAGAGAGAGAGAATGGGTTGCTTGGGGACCCTAAAGTCAGCCACAAGAGAGAGAATGTGTTGCTTGGGGACCCTGAAGTCAGCCTCAAGAGAGAGAGAGAGTTGCTTGGGGACCCTGAAGTCAGCCACAAGATAGAGAGAGAGTTGCTTGGGGACCCTGAAGTCAGCCACAAGAGAGAGAGAGAATTCGGCCGGAGAACCATGCCGTAAGGAGGTGTGATCCTGAAATCAGACGTCTCCTAGTGATACCTTCGGACCGACAAGCCGTGATGGTTAGGGGGAGGGGGAAGTACTACTGGAGCTAACTACAATGTATAAGCGGACTTGGATCGAATGATCTAGTCCACCAAAAAATGACTTCGCTGTTTACCACCACTGGGGAGTTGCCTCTGTACCCTTAGACGGTTGGCTGCTAAGTGACCTTCTATGGCCCGTGATCCGCCTTATATAGGGCTCGGCGAATTCTAGTGTGCCCGCCGCCTGTGTGGTATTTTCCGGTATAAGTGTGGCCATCTCTCTCGGTATAGTGTGCCCCTACGCGCGCGATCGTTGGCGCGCGCTCGTTCTTAGTTTAAATCTGAATTAAACGCTCCTTTCGTTTAACTTTTTTTAGTCTTTTTATTTATTTATGCCATGTTTTTGTGCGCGCAGCGTTACAACTTTCCTATTTTTTCGGAAAAGAAAGTATATAACCCCTTAAGTGCAAGAAAAAACATAATACCTTGTTGCATTTAAAAACAAAACCTGACCCTTTGGATGGTATCACGGCGGCATCTGCATCAGCAATCTAGTTATATTCTCCTGGCGACTGCTTGTGTAGTTATTCAAGGAAACAATGGTCAAAATGCAGAATTCAGAGCATTGCTTGACTCCGGATCCCAAATTAATGCCATTTCCGACTGAGCAATCAAAATGCTCGTGCTTAAGACCACAAATTCGGTGCTTAAAATAATTGGCATTGGCGGAAAATCCCACACTTCCAATGCAACGATCAACGTCCAGATAAAATCAAAACATGGCTATTTTAGTTCACGACTTGAAGCAATGGTTTTACCTCACATAGTCGCTGATTAACCAACTTATCCAATTTCGACTGATAATTGGAAAATACCTAAAAATATAACATTGGCTGACCCTCAATTTGAAACGTTGATATTCTTCTTGGAGCCGAACACTATTTTAATATAATGCATGCTGAGTGCATGAATTTGGAGAATAGACTCCCCAAACTTCATCATCAGTATGTGCGTACGGAAGGAGAAAAAGTGGACGAGCAACTTGCCAAATTCTGGGAACTGGACATTTTTGAACCAGAATCAAAATGTTATTTACCAATGGAAAAACAGTGTGAAGATCACTTTCTTCAAAACATTCAGAAGGCTCAGGACTTCAGGTCAAAGCTACCATTCTTGGAGCATACATCAGCGCTGGGGGAGAGTCGTGACATTGCAAAGAGACGGTTCATATCACTATAGAAACGATTAAAATGGGTCAAACAATCAAAGAAAGTTACGTAGCGTTTATGAAGGAGTATGAAACTCTTAGACATATGAAGGAAGTACCCCAGACACATCTTCCGAAGTCTCATTACTTCATACCGCATCATTGTGTGCTCAAACCCGACAGTCAGACAACCAAATTAAGAGTTATATTTGACGCATCTGCAATTACATCTTCCGGGAAATCATTAAAGAAATTTATTGCACAAAGGTCCTACAGTGCAAAATAGTTTCAAGTCATTTTCTTTCAAGTTCCGAATTTGAATTAAGAAAATGGTACGCAAATAGTAACCATCTTCTTCAAAGATGCTACTTATAAGGACTGCAGTATTAAAACATTAGGAATCATATGGAATCCTACAACTGACAAAGTCTGTGGAAAAACCCAAGCCGTGACCATAGACAAAATAACGAGACGCGATGTAGTTTCGGAAATATTCAAAATATTCCATCCTGTCGGACTATTTTCTCCAGTAGTCATAAAAGCCAAAATATTTATGCAAGTCTTTACAAAAGAAAGATTCGAATACAACGAAGAATTGCCAACGCATTTACAGTTGGAATGGAAGCAATTCCGGGAAAACTTAAAAACGTTGAATGACATTAAAATTCATCGTCATGTTTTTGATGGAAAAATTCCGGTATCCAAGGAGATACACACTTTTGTCGACGCTTTAGAAAATGCATATGCTGCAGGCATTTATCTTCCTGAAGTTCACAAGGATAAACGATTTCAATTATTATGTGCAAAGTCGTGTTTGGCCCCAGTAAATGCGATCACACTCCCGAGACTGAAATTGAAGGCAGCAGTTTTAGGTACTCAATTAACAGCTACCATAAAGGAGCAATTGTCACTGCAAGGAACTACAACGTATTTTTGGGCTGATTGTGAAATTGTGTTGTCCTGGATAAATAGCCCAAAAACAATAAAGGACAAATTTGTGGCTACAAGAATCACCACCATCCAAGAAGCATATTTACAAAGGGAATGGTGCCATGTCTCATCGGAAAACAACGCTGCAGATATAGCTTCAAGAGGAATAAGTGGTTTCAAATTCACCAATTTAAGTCTTTGGTCCATTGTTCTTGCATGGTCCTTCATCAAAATGGCCATTACCATTTGTTGCTGCGAAATCAGAACAGCATGCAATTCACCACGAAAGCCCAGAAATCGTGTTAGCTACAACTCGAAGTCCGAATTGGCTTTATGGTATAAACCAAGGCATGGAAGCCTACATCATGCGCTTTGGAAATAAATCTTCAGATACAACGGCAATGGTTAAATTTGAAGAATTAGAACAATCACGAATGATAGTTCCTCGACTAATTCAGCAAAATAATTTTAGCGCTAAAATCAAATATTTAAGGAAATCACGTGAAGTAGGATGAAATAGCAAACTCAGCGCGTTAACGGATCAGGATGATCTCATTCGAGTTGCAAGCAGATTGGAAGCATCTGAACTTTCATTCGATGCAAAACATCCCATACTATTGCCATATAATCCTTTAGTACAATTAGTGTTTGAAAAAATCCACAAAACATCCCATATATATAATCCTATAGGAAAATTAGTATTTGAAATAATCCACAAAGAAAAAATGCGTTGTGGTGCCCAAGCACTACTAGCTACAGCAGGGCAAAAATACTGGGCAATAAAAGCAAAAACTATAGTTCGAAATGTCATTTTAAAATGCGTCAAATGCACAAGAGCTAAGCCAAAATTAATGGAGAAAATAATAGGAGAGCTACCACCACTGAGAGTCACACAAGCTCAAACGTTTCTTAATTCTAGAGTTGATTATTGTGAACCTTTTAAGATTCATTAAAAAAATTGTGGAAAGAAGCCTTATACTGCTTATATAGCAATATTTTGCCGCTTTGCGACTAAAGCCGTGCATTTGGAACTGGTCATTCTTGGCAGCTCTTCGTCGATTCTAAAGTCGTCGAAGAAAACGTCAGACTTTACACTGCGACAATGCTACCAATTTTGTTGGAGCCAGGAATAAGGTTAAGGAATTGGAAGAGACTACCTTCTCGGAAAAGGCCAGAAAGTCTTATTGAAGACTTGCAATAATAAAGGCGTCAATTTCAAGTTTATTCCACCAAGAGCACCTCATTTTGGAGGACTTTGGGAGGAGGCGGTAAAATCAGCTGAACGTTTGACTTTGAATTTGACTTATAAGGAATTAGAAACTGTGATAGTGGAAATAAAAGCTATCATGAATTCAAGACCCTTGGTTCCGATGCCAAGCGATCCAAATGATGTTACGGCACTTACAGGCAGACAGTGAGCCATCTCAGCAACCACAATCATTGAGGCAAACTCAATGGTCAAATGACTATCTGCAACAACTTCAGCATCGCCAAAAATGGAGAAGATCTTCGGCGAACGTAAAGGAAGAAGCTTTAGTGCTGATAAAGGAAGATAATACTCCAGTTCTGCAACGGCCAATGGGACGAATAATTAAGACAATCCATGGCAAAGATAATTTTATCAGGGTTGTAGAAGTTAAAACGAGTAAAGGAATATTTAAACGAGATATTCAGCATTCCCAGAAGAGGAGTCTCTTTAGAAGCCTCCAGCTGACGAAGAGGAAAATGGGAATCAACCTGATGAAAGACAGGCAAAAAGGCCTACAAAGTCAGCAATGCCTTCGCTGACAATGATATTAGTTGTTATGTAGCAGCACAATCAATTACCGTCACTCAATTTGCCTCGATGCCAGCAATATTTTTTGAAAGAATTGGAAAGAGCCAACTTGCAAAAAGGAATTGGACTTTAATTGTGTATTACAATTTGCGACCTTACTGGGAGGATATGAGTACCCTTTCAATGGGCATAACTAATACAAACAGTTTCCCGAAACAGAGGCATATACATGCATGTATCAGCATTTTAAACACATCGAGGAGGATCTTCAATCTGAAAACATGCTGATAGTAAAGTCACGTCAGCAAGAGCACCGTTGGACATCGTTGGAAATATTGCCAATAGTCTTTTCTGCGTATTAGACTCCACTTACGCTGATAAACTGGTGCAACCGATTTCAGAGGTTAAAGCTAATGAGAACCATTTGC
This sequence comes from Drosophila carrolli, assembly GCA_018152295.1. NCBI lineage: Eukaryota > Metazoa > Arthropoda > Insecta > Diptera > Drosophilidae > Drosophila > Drosophila carrolli. Next base: position 270,247 of record JAECXJ010000262.1, read on the forward strand.
TTACGTTGCTGAGAAATCCAACGTCTTTGATTTTGCCTCCCAATAGTATTAAATTACCACATAGTCTTGAGACTATTGAACATCATCACATTGCTATTTATATTGCATTAGTTTTTATAATAATCATTGTTGTTATTCATTTTATAATTAAATGGGGAAACCTAGAAATACCCTTCAGCTGAATCAGATGCCGACCACAACTGTAAATAGAGAAGGTTCTTCGATCAAGCCCTTCACGATCAACATTAACTATTGTTGAACATCAGTTCAACGTTCGGGAGTATGTGCGATTTCGACATAGCAGAAATTCGTTCGTTGCTGACAGCTACTTTGACCTAAATAAATATGTAGCTGATATCCTGGTCTGTGCCCATCTGCATGTGATAACGGATCATAAACCATATGCACCCAGCCGACGGACGTGTATTCACACCATCTGTCATAACCCTTGCGAAACTTTTACCGACCACCTGTAGATGTAATTGCTTATTTCGGCTATTATTGCTGTAAACTGATAATAAACCATGTTGTCCATTTTTATCTAGACTAGACCTAAGTAAATATCCTTGTAAGCCCAAATCATGTATATAAACCCGGATCCATGCTCAATAAAATCAGTACGAAAAGAAATCTTGACGTATTCATCTTGGCTACTTTTGCCACTGGTTCTGTACTTGAGGCACGCAACCAAAATATTTTCAACATACAGATCCTACACGACCCAAACTCTAGTATTGTCGATAGTAAGACAATCGCAATGGCAGACGGATCAATTGCGCACTTTGGTGTCCAGCTGAAAGGAAGACCTACAAAAGCCGAGATGTAAGGTTCCTTGACCAATTTGAAGAAGATAACCAGTATGAGGATTTTGTAGACCAAGAATGTGTTGAAAAGCAAAAAATTGAAATTATTCTTTTACAAGTTCCACCTACAGTAGAACCAGAACCTTCGCCCAAATTTGAAGACGAACCAGAGTCTGAAAAATGGCAGTGCCCAGACCGGAAACTCCCGCAGCTCGCACACAGTTACCTGCACCAGTCACAACCCCAAAGAGAGGACGAGGTCGACCCAGGAAGCGGCAAGTCTCATTACTTCATACCGCATCATTGTGTGCTCAAGCCCGACAGTCAGACTACCAAATTAAGAGTTATATTCGACGCATCTGCAATTACATCTTCCGGGAAATCATTAAAGAAATTTATTGCACAAAGGTCCTACAGTGCGAAATAGTTTCAAGTCATTTTCTTTCAAGTTCCGAATTTGAATTAAGAAAATGGTGCGCAAATAGTAACCATCTTCTTCAAAGATGCTACTTATAAGGACTGCAGTATTAAAACATTAGGAATCATATGGAATCCTACAACTGACAAAGTCTGTGGAAAAACCCAAGCCGTGACCATAGACAAAATAACGAGACGCGATGTAGTTTCGGAAATATTCAAAATATTCCATCCTGTCGGACTATTTTCTCCAGTAGTCATAAAAGCCAAAATATTTATGCAAGTCTTTACAAAAGAAAGATTCGAATACAACGAAGAATTGCCCACGCATTTACAGTTGGAATGGAAGCAATTCCGGGAAAACTTAAAAACGTTGAATGACATTAAAATTCATCGTCATGTTTTTGATGGAAAAATTCCGGTATCCAAGGAGATACACACTTTTGTCGCTTTAGAAAATGCATATGCTGCAGGCATTTATCTTCGTGAAGTTCACAAGGATAAACGATTACAATTATTATGTGCAAAGTCGTGTTTGCGATCACAGTAAATGCGATCACACTCCCGAGACTGAAACTGAAAGCAGCAGTTTTAGGTGCTCAATTAACAGCTACCATAAAGGAGCAATTGTCACTGCAAGGAACTACAACGTATTTTTGGGCTGATTGTGAAATTGTGTTGTCCTGGATAAATAGCCCAAAAACAATAAAGGACAAATTTGTGGCTACAAGAATCACCACCATCCAAGAAGCATATTTACAAAGGGAATGGTGCCATGTCTCATCGGAAAACAACGCTGCAGATATAGCTTCAAGAGGAATAAGTGGTTTCAAATTCACCAATTTAAGTCTTTGGTCCATTGTTCTTGCATGGTCCTTCATCAAAATGGCCATTACCATTTGTTGCTGCGAAATCAGAACAGCATGCAATTCACCACGAAAGCCCAGAAATCGTGTTAGCTACAACTCGAAGTCCGAATTGGCTTTATGGTATAAACCAAGGCATGGAAGCCTACATCATGCGCTTTGGAAATAAATCTTCAGATACAACGGCAATGGTTAAATTTGAAGAATTAGAACAATCACGAATGATAGTTCCTCGACTAATTCAGCAAAATAATTTTAGCGCTAAAATCAAATATTTAACGAAATCACGTGAAGTAGGATGAAATAGCAAACTCAGCGCGTTAACGGATCAGGATGATCTCATTCGAGAGCAGATTGGAAGCATCTGAACTTTCATTCGATGCAAAACATCCCATACTATTGCCATATAATCCTTTAGTACAATTAGTGTTTGAAAAAATCCACAAAACATCCCATATATATAATCCTATAGGAAAATTAGTATTTGAAATAATCCACAAAGAAAAAATGCGTTGTGGTGCCCAAGCACTACTAGCTACAGCAGGGCAAAAATATTGGGCAATAAAAGCAAAAACTATAGTTCGAAATGTCATTTTAAAATGCGTCAAATGCACAAGAGCTAAGCCAAAATTAATGGAGAAAATAATAGGAGAGCTACCACCACTGAGAGTCACACAAGCTCAAACGTTTCTTAATTCTAGAGTTGATTATTGTGAACCTTTAAAGATTCATTAAAAAAATTGTGGAAAGAAGCCTTATACTGCTTATATAGCAATATTTTGCCGCTTTGCGACTAAAGCCGTGCATTTGGAACTGGTCATTCTTGGCAGCTCTTCGTCGATTCTAAAGTCGTCGAAGAAAATGTCAGACTTTACACTGCGACAATGCTACCAATTTTGTTGGAGCCAGGAATAAGGTTAAGGAATTGGAAGAGACTACCTTCTCGGAAAAGGCCAGAAAGTCTTATTGAAGACTTGCAATAATAAAGGCGTCAATTTCAAGTTTATTCCACCAAGAGCACCTCATTTTGGAGGACTTTGGGAGGAGGCGGTAAAATCAGCTAAACGTTTGACTTTGAATTTGACTTATAAGGAATTAGAAACTGTGATAGTGGAAATAAAAGCTATCATAAATTCAAGACCCTTGGTTCCGATGCCAAGCGATCCAAATGATGTTACGGCACTTACAGGCAGACAGTGAGCCATCTCAGCAACCACAATCATTGAGGCAAACTCAATGGTCAAATGACTATCTGCAACAACTTCAGCATCGCCAAAAATGGAGAAGATCTTCGGCGAACGTAAAGGAAGAAGCTTTAGTGCTGATAAAGGAAGATAATACTCCAGTTCTGCAACGGCCAATGGGACGAATAATTAAGACAATCCATGGCAAAGATAATTTTATCAGGGTTGTAGAAGTTAAAACGAGTAAAGGAATATTTAAACGAGATATTCAGCATTCCCAGAAGAGGAGTCTCTTTAGAAGCCTCCAGCTGACGAAGAGGAAAATGGGAATCAACCTGATGAAAGACAGGCAAAAAGGCCTACAAAGTCAGCAATGCCTTCGCTGACAATGACATTAGTTGTTATGTAGCAGCACAATCAATTACCGTCACTCAATTTGCCTCGATGCCAGCAATATTTTTTGAAAGAATTGGAAAGAGCCAACTTGCAAAAAGGAATTGGACTTTAATTGTGTATTACAATTTGCGACCTTACTGGGAGGATATGAGTACCCTTTCAATGGGCATAACTAATGCAAACAGTTTCCCGAAACAGAGGCATATACATGCATGTATCAGCATTTTAAACACATCGAGGAGGATCTTCAATCTGAAAACATGCTGATAGTAAAGTCACGTCAGCAAGAGCACCGTTGGACATCGTTGGAAATATTGCCAATAGTCTTTTCTGCGTATTAGACTCCACTTACGCTGATAAACTGGTGCAACCGATTTCAGAGGTTAAAGCTAATGAGAACCATTTGCTTACGTTGCTGAGAAATCCAACGTCTTTGATTTTGCCTCCCAATAGTATTAAATTACCACATAGTCTTGAGACTATTGAACATCATCACATTGCTATTTATATTGCATTAGTTTTTATAATAATCATTGTTGTTATTCATTTTATTATTAAATGGGGAAAACCTAGAAATACCCTTCAGCTGAATCAGATGCCGACCACAACTGTAAATAGAGAAGGTTCTTCGATCAAGCCCTTCACGATCAACATTAACTATTGTTGAACATCAGTTCAACGTTCGGGAGTATGTGCGATTTCGACATAGCAGAAATTCGTTCGTTGCTGACAGCTACCTTGACCTAAATAAATATGTAGCTGATATCCTGGTCTGTGCCCATCTGCATGTGATAACGGATCATAAACCATATGCACCCAGCCGACGGACGTGTATTCACACCATCTGTCATAACCCTTGCGAAACTTTTACCGACCACCTGTAGATGTAATTGCTTATTTCGGCTATTATTGCTGTAAACTGATAATAAACCATATTGTCCATTTTTATCTAGACTAGACCTAAGTAAATATCCTTGTAAGCCCAAATTATGTATATAAACCCGGATCCATGCTCAATAAAATCAGTACGAAAAGAAATCTTGACGTATTCACTTCACCGCAGCCCAATTTGTTCTGTTCATATTGCGACTACTTTTGCCACTGGTTCTGTACTTGAGGCACGGAACCAAAATATTTTCAGCATACAGATTTCGGTAGAAATCCTACACGACCCAAACTCTAGTATTGTCGATAGTAAGACAATCGCAATGGCAGACGGATCAATTGCGCAATGATGAATGCGACTTTGGTGTCCAGCTGAAAGGAAGACCTACAAAAGCCGAAATGTAAGGTTCCTTGACCAATTTGAAGAAGAGAACCAGTATGAGGATTTTGTAGACGAAGAATGTGTTGAAAAGCAATAAATTGAAATTATTCTTTTACAAGTTCCACCTACAGCAAAACCAAAACTTTCGCCCAAATTTGAAGACGAACCAGAGTTTGAGAAATGGCAGTGCCGAGACCGGAAACTCCCGCAGCTCGCACACAGCTACCTGCACCAGTCACAACCCCAAAGAGAGGACGAGGTCGACCCAGGAAGCGGCAAATAACTATGGACAAGAGTGCTCCAGAAGATGTCCTAGAAGAAAACAGAGCATTTCTCAGTGAGCAAAGCGATCCAAAGGATGCAACAGAGGCGCTCTCTTGCCCGGATAGGTAGGATTGGCAGCCATGCTTCATGCTTTGGACAAGAACAAGACGTGGACTCTGTTAGATCGACCTACAAACGCGGCAATCATCAAAACGAAGTGGGTTCTGCGAACAAAACGACACGCAAATGGTCAAATCGAAAGGCGAAAGGCAAGACTTTTCGCCAAGGGATTTACGCAGACACCCGGTGTAAGCTAGGCGAAACTTTCGCTCCCGTGGCACGTATGAGCTCCATTCGAATGCTCATGGCCCTATCAGTTGAGCTCGGAATGCAAATCCAACAGTTGGACTTCATCATCGCATACTTCAACGGGGAAATAACCGAAGATGTCTACGTAGAAATACCAAATGAGTTTGAAGCGATCCTAAGTAACGACGACCTAAAAAAGTATGCTTCAAGAAAAGTCTGCAAAATACGCAAGGCGCTGCACTATGGGGCCAACGACTACTTTTGTTGGCCAAAACTCATTTCTGAAAAGTCGTAAAATCCAAAAAAGTTGTTTTAGGATACATTAACAGAAGACCAATCTGCAATGTTACGTTTCAGGAATTCCGATAGAGGGCGCTTCTGTTAATATAACAGCTGTTAAATCAGATGTTTAAGACGCAAGCCCCGTGCTTTTGAAATTCGACTTATATATATATATATTTTTTTTTTGTAAATATATGCTTTATTTATTGAATCTTCTCTATATGAGACTAACAATAAGTATATCAAATCTTAAGAATATAACTTAACTTACAGTCATGTAGACTGAATTTAGACTAACGGGCCCTAATATTTATTGCTGGGCTGGTAGATCGTTACGATGCAGACGAGTTCTGTTCGAAACCCGTCTTAGGTTCCTTGAATTTCTGAAGTTATCCGGTTGACTTGCTCGATGGTTCCGTGGCTTTCACGAAACCCGAATTGATGTGCCGGGATTAAGTTTTGTTCTCTTAAATATGGTGTAATGCGCGTGAGCAGGCATTTTTCCAGTAATTTGGACAGGCACGATAGTAAGCTTATTGGCCTGTACGATGAGGGAATTGTGTGGTCTTTGCCAGGCTTCGGTATCATTATAAACACGGACTTTTTCCATTTTTTGGGGTAGTAGCCAAGTTTTGCGATCCCGTTAAATAGCTTGCATATAACATCCACTGCGCAGTTTGGAAGTTCAATTATCATTTTTGGGGTTATTAGGTCGGCCCCTGGAGCCTTTTTCGGTTTTATTTGCTTCCTAATGACGTTAGCAATTTCAGGTGTTTGAAACAAAATCGGGTTAATTGCAATTTTGGAGCTAAACGGCGGTAGTTGAAGAGAGTTTGTGGCGGCGTTCGGCTGAAATACATTTCGTAGGTGTAAAGCAAATATTTCGGCTCTGTCTCGTCACTGCGGGCCCAAGTACCCGAGGAGTTTCTAATCGGAGTGACTGATTCTATCGGAGAGCTTAAATTTGGTGAGCTCTCCACAAAGGATGCTTTGTACTGGTCGGCGACAGTTTCTCGATGTACCGGCGCTGCGCAAGCTCCTCTTCTTGCTTGAGGGTTTTGGTGAGTCTGCGGGTGGCATCATTATAGAGTTGCTTCGAATGGGGCGATCTGCAGGATTGCCAAACGCGTCGTAGACGTCGTTTTTCCCGAACCAGTTGTTCGATTTGCAGATTAGTTTGGCTGCTGCCACGAGTACTGACTCCAGGGCATCAGCACAGAAGTCGATGTCGTTCTCTATGTTTAACTGTGGTGTTAGTTCAATGTGGGAACTTACGTACTTTTTGTACTTTAGCCATTTAGTTCTAGTCGAGGTCAGCCTGAAGGGGTGCTCGATTACTTTCGGGCTTTGAAGGAGAGTTATTAAAACAGGCGAGTGGTCCGATGATAAGTCCGATAGCGATTTGTCGCTGACTAAATTTCTTGGGATGTTCTTGGTCACAGCGAAGTCAATTAAGTCCGGGAGTTTTCTGGGGTCAGCTGGCCAATATGTGGGGCTGCCAGGGGAGACATAGTCGAGTTTGTTGCTCAAATTTATGATTGCTTTATACAGTTGTCTTCCTTTGGGCGTCACTAGTCTTGATCCCCAGTGCGTGTGCTTGGCGTTGTAGTCTCCTCCTGCTATAAAGCGATCTCCGAGTGAATTGTAGAAGTCCAAGAATTGCTCTTCAGTTATTGTAAAACGCGGTGGGCAATAGACAGCGGCTATAGTGATACTGCCGTTGCCTGCTTGTAGTTTTATAGATGTAGCCTGCAGATAATTTGTTGCAAGCCTCTGGTGAAAGTGGTGCTTAATGCGTTCCCTGATTAGGATTCCAGTTCCTCCGTGAGCCTTACCGTCCGGATGATCTGTGCAGTATGAAGTATAAGCTCTTATTTGGAAGTTGTATTTACTTGTGAGATGCGTTTCTGCCAGCAGCATTACATCTATTTGGTTTTCATTGAGGAATTGAGTTATTTCAAGTTTGTGCCGTGAAACGCCATTGGCATTCCACATGGATATTAGAAGACAAGACATCGATTATTTAGATTGTTGGGATGTAAGCAAATTTATTAAAATGTTTTGATTTTGCATAAGGTTTGTCATTGTTGTTTTCATGAAGGACATAAATTCCATCATACCCTGTTGTAAAGTCAGCATCATGGTTTCCATGCTATTTGGTATTTGTCCTATTGCTTGCTGAGGTGTTATTATCAGTTATCAGAGCATTGAGCTTGTGGGAACCCCGTCTGATTGGCAAGTCCTGATTTTAGGGCACTGGAGTATGAAACTCCCCCATTTGTGTTGAGGGGCCCAAATGAAGATCTGACTGCTTTCGCAAAGAAAACATTAGGTGTGGTTTGGGATTGCACGTACGCATTTCGTGCATTCTGGGAGCGTGCTTGTTTTGCTTGTTGAAACTGACTCTTCAGCTCTTTATAGACCGGGCAGCCTCTGTAGTTTGCGGTATGGTTATCTCCACAGATAGCGCATTTCTTTGTCTTTGGGTCTTCTTTGCTTGCAGGGCAAGGTTCGGATTTGTGGAAGCCACCACATGCTACGCAGACTGAACGAAGCCTTCACTTGTTTCTGGTGTGTCCATACTCTTGGCAGTTTGTGCATTGCAGCGGGCCATTCCGCTTATGCGGTTCTTCAACAGTAATCCTTCTGTGCAACAGGTATTGCAGTTTATAGTTTGGGTGCACTTAATTTTTCTTCAAGGCTCTGCTTTCAGGCTCCAGTTCGACCTTAAAGAGTGGTTGCGGCTTTTTATTTTTGTTGATAATATTAATAATATTTTTGGAGCAGAATCCATTTTCTTTCAGTGCCTCTTTTACCTCATTGGTGGATACGTCGGGCTTTATGCCCTTTAGCACTACTTGCAAGCCCTTGCTACTCTTGAGCTGGTACGTGTAGTAGGGTTTCCTAGCCTCGTCTAGGTAATTTGTTACAGCTCTGAATTGATCTTCAGTTTTAGCTTGAAGCTTTGTTTCATGAATATTCCCTTTAACAAGGGGAGTAACATAAAAGTTGTCATTCCCGACCAGCGCAACAATTTTCTTTACTAGGGTATTTGAGTTCTGTTCCCTTATGTAAATTGGTGGGGGGTTTGGTTTCTTTTGAACAGCCTGTCCAGATTCGGATTGATTATTATCAATTTCCGACAATAGGGCGAATCTGTTGTTACTAGATGCCCCTGGTTGTTCGCTGCCTTTATTAGGGCAATTTTGTTTTGGTTTATTTCCAACCATTTTATTTTGCGGGCTTAGCTTCCGTTTGATTTGGATTGCAGTTTTAAAGTGTTTAAAAAACAGTTTAAAAGCGTTCCAAACAAATTTTATGATATAATTTCGATGAATGGTGGTGTATACTAACTGTTTATGTGTTTAAACGGTTGAAATCTATCATGTTGTTTTTGTACTTAAGTGTTAAAGTGAGTTGTCTAAAACTCGTTTTTTAATTCGAAAACTAACATTTAAGTAAGTCCAGCTGATGTCACTTCTGAAACTAATTGAGATTTGTAGAGTATTAAATTCTTGTTAAAATGTATATTGTTAGAATCGTCACTTATTGCCACTTTTTCCGTAATTTAATTTTTAATTGCATAACCTCAAATTTTGCATCTTTCACAGTAGTTTCGCTGAAGATAAGAATCTTTTAGATTTTCCAAACAATATTGGACTTGAATTCGAAGAGCATGAGTTTTAATAGCAGGTGCCTGTTATATACTTATCAATACAACTTGTTTAATCCGTTTTTTGTGCATTTAGTTTGCACCTTTGTGGAACGCAAAACATTTTGTTTTGCATTTTTAATTCTATTCAAAGGCAGATATAAACGAGGACGGAAGCTAACTTCGGCAAGCCGAAGTTTTAATACCCTTGCAGACTTTGCCGAAATTGCTATAACTGAAAAAGTAGCGAAAGGAATAAGGTATACATAAATAAACTAGATTTGCGTCGTTTGATGTCAATTGCTTTTATACTGCAAAATGTCATATAAAAATAGAAAAAAGGGATACTTTCGCAGCCTTTAACTATTTTTCCTACGGAAGCTATAAGAAATAGACGTCCGATCGGCAAGCGCTTTTACCCTAATCAAGATATGCGTAAATAAATAAGACTTGGAAAATTTATGTCAGTAGCTTACACACTACGTGAAAATTCAGAAAACCAACAAATTTGGACCGATTTCACCGAATTGTTCCTATGGGAGCTATAGGATATAGACGTCCGATCGCCAAGCGCTTTTACCCTGATCAAGGTATGCATAAAAAATAAGATTTGGAAAGATTTATGTTAAATGCTTTTACACGCGCGAAATATCTTCCATTCTTGAAAGTTATATCCGATTGTTCCTATGGGAGCTATAGGATATAGACGTCCGATCAGCACGCGCTTTTACCTTGATGAAGGAATGCATAAAAAATACGATTTGAAAAAATTTATAGCAATAGCTTTTACACAGCGCGAAATATTCTGAAAACATCAAATTTGGACCGATTTTACCCTATTGTTCCTATGGGAGCTATAGGATATAGACGTCCGATCGCCACGCGCTTTTACCCTGATCAAGGTATGCATAAAAAATACGATTTGGAAAGATTCATGTCAAAAGCTTTTACACTGCGCGAAATATCATCAATTCTGGCAAGATATATCCGATTGTTCCTATGGGAGCTATAGGATATAGACGTCCGATCGGGGCGATTTTCAAACTTGATCTGCATACACATGTTTTAGGACGAGTGTGAAAGTTTCAGATCGCTAGCTTTTAAACTGAGCTCGCAAACGGTATTGAAACAGACGGACAGACGGACAGACGGACAGACGGACATGGCTATATCGACTCAGGAGGTGATCCTGATCAAGAATATATATACTTTATAGGGTCGGAAACGTCTCCTTCACTGCGTTACAAACTTCTGACCAAAATTATAATACCCTCTGCAAGGGTATAAAAATATCAAAAAATATAATATAAATGCAATTATAAAGTATATAATAAAAAAAAAAATTATTCGATTATCTTAAAAAACAACAAAGTTGAATAAATCGATCGTATGGCAGCTATGGGATATATTCGTTCGATGCTTTTTAACATATATGTTTCCTAAGGATACCAAAAAACGATGGGTAACGTTATATCTCGATATCTTTAAAATTGAGCGAGTTATTAATTTTCCCCAACAAAAGTGGTCGTTGGCCACATAATGCGCTGTATGGTCTCAAACAGTATGGAAGCCAATGGTATCGAAAGCTTGACGAAAAACTACAGAGCCTTGGGCTACAGCCCCTAAATTCGGATCCTTGTGTAAAAGTCATAAATAACAAGAATGGAAAGCTAACTTCGGGGGGAGCCGAAGTTGATATACCCTTGCAGAATACTCTGTAAATTATATTCTCCAAAATTATTCATATGATGCATTCTTAATACTCATAAAAATCCAAACTTCCTAACTTTAAAAACACCAAACTTATGGCATTTCCAATTGTTCAGTTATATGGCAGCTATAGGATATAGTCAACCGATCCTTATGAAATTTGGTAGGTCGGATTGATTGGCTAAATATAAAATCCATAGAAAATTCCAACTTCCTAACTTTACAAACACCAAAGTTATGGCATTTCCGATCAATTAGTTATATGGCAGCTATAGGATATAGTCGGCCGATCCCGGCCGTTCCGACATATATACTGCGTGCAAAGGAAAGAAGGGTGTGTGCAAAGTTTCAATACGATAGCTTTAAAACTGAGAGACCAGTTTGCGTAGAAACAGACAGACGGACAGACGGACATGGCTATATCAACTCAGGAGGTGATCCTGATCAAGAATATATATACTTTATAGGGTCGGAGATGTCTCCTTCACTTCGTTGCACACTTTTGACCAAAATTATAACACCCTCTGCAAGGGTATAAAAACGACATGCTCGTTATCGTATTAATTCACGTAGATGACTTAATGGTGGCATCGAATGACGAGAGGGCACTTGCAGCATTGAAATCAGAACTTGCAGGCATGAAGGACTGCTGAAGTTTTGCCTTGGAATCGAGTTCGAACAGAACCTTGAGACGCACGAAATCAAAATGGATCAGCGGTGTTATGCACATGAGGTCATTTGGATATGACGTCGTGTGATCAAGAAGGATCTCCTGAAATCAAGGACCTAATGAATCTAACCTATGAATCTTTTCGGATATGCGGATGCCGATTGGGGATCAAACATCGAAAGACGATCATTCACAGGCTTTGAATTTATGTTCACATACGCAGCAGTAAGCTGGGAGTCCAGGAAACAGCGCACAGTGGCACTCTCAACGACCAAAGGAAGCCGTTAATCTAAAGTTGTTCCTGAAGGAAACTTTAGGTACGCTGGACGTTAACGTGAGGCGCAGGGGACCTGACCCGAAATCCAGTATTCCACAACCGTACAAAGCATGTGGATATTCGTCACCACTTCATAAGGGAGCTGGTGGAAAACAATGAAGTCATCGTAGAATACATCCCGACTGAGAAGATGCCTGCCGATGTATTGACAAAAGGTTTATCTTCCTCAAAACACAACGAATGTATAATTGGTTTGGGTATGACTACAATGTAAAATATGAGAATTGTTCAACATAAATTTGAGGGGAAGTGTTGAAATATACCAAATTTCAGTATATATCGATAAGAACTCATTGTACTCATCCCTAATCGCAAGTTATCTTTAAGTCTCATTGTAACCAGCGCTTGTGTAGCGCGTATTACAGAACAAAGTATACATTATAATTCTACTACTCGATCACTCGTCTGATTAACAACATTTATCACAGGAAATATTAACAAGATCTAAAAGGTAAACAAATGAGTTAGGTACCGTGTAGAAATGGTTAGCTGAAACTATGGATCATGCTGATTTCATTAAAGTACAAGATAAAATCAATGACTTTTTAATAAATAATAATAAACACTTTTTTATCAATTCCAAATTGTTTAAAGATCTTTATTTACCACTAAGAAAACATCGCTTACTATTAATGACTCACAATGGCAAGAATTTACGTTTCGAATACAACAATTCTAAACAATGAAGACATCAAAGAATTATTTAAGCACAAGCTAGAACCAGTAATTATCGCTGACTTAATGGATATCTCTGGTTCTATAGAGTAAGTGTATTAAATCTTATAGTAATCTAACTAACTGGTTCCGCCGTGGGCCTTACCGTCTGGATGATCTGTGCGAAAGAAGGTGTAGCCTCTTACTTGGAAGATGCATTTGTTTGTGAGGTGCGTCTATATAGGTAGCATAATGTCGATATTTCAAGTTTGTGCCGGGAAACACCATTTGCGTTCCACATTGTTTTTCGTAGATTTTCCATCAATGTCTTGGTTTCAACCAGTGTTTGCATGGTCGTTTTCATGAAGGACATAAATTCCATCATACATTGTTGCATATTAACCATCATAGGTTCCAATATGTTTTGTGTCTGTCCTGGGACCTGCTAGATTAAACTGCAGTGGGTTTTCCGTTCCTGTTCGAAGGGCATCGGCATATGGGATCACCTTTTGGGTATTTAACTGACCAAATAAGGACTTACAGCCATCCCGAAAATGACTTGTCCATGAGTATGGACAATTTGTACATTGCACTGGGCCGTTTTTTTTATGTGGCTCTTCCACTTTAATTCTTCGGTGCAATAGGTATTGCAAGATATAGATGGGATGCACTTCATTTTTCTTCAAGACTCTGCTGTCTGGCTCCAGCTCTACCTTGAAGAGTGGTTGCGGCTTTTGTTCCAGCTAATGATTTTACTAACGTTCTTTGCACAAAACCAGTTTTCTTTAAGGGCATCAATAACTTCATTGCAACTTGCAATACCTTGCTGCTTGTTATACCCTTGCAGAGGGTATTATAATTTCAGTCAAAAGTTTGCAAAGCAGTGAAGGAGACATTTTCGACCCTATGTAGTATATATAAGTCATGTCCGTCTGTACGTCTGTCCGTCCATCCGTTTCTACGCAAACTAGGCCCTCAGTTTTAAAGTTATCTTCTTGAAACTTTCCAAAAAGAGAGGCGAGAGATGGGGCGAATTTGCGAGAGAGAACGAAAGCTTTATTGGCCCTCTGCTGGAGGCTGGAGATGTATTCCCGGGACCATCGGTGCCAGAACTTGTGCTTAAGCGACAAGATACTTCGCCATCGACGCAAGCAAGTCAGATTGATTTGGTCCGGGAGTGCTTCCGACGGTGCGGCCAGCAGGGGGCCGCCAATGATCAGATGTCCGGGGTCAGAGCTTCGCCGTCGTTTGGGTCGTTGCTGAGGGCTCCCAGAGGTTTGGAGTTCAGCACGGCCTCCACTCTGGTGAGGAGAGTTCCGAGCTCCTCCACGGTCAAGAGGTTTTGGGCGACCGTCTGAAGGAACAGGTGCTTTGCAGACTTCACACCTGCCTCCCAAAGTCCGCCGAAGTGTGGTGCTCTGGGCGGTAAGAACGCAAACTCGCATCCTTTTTTTAATGCGTATGTTTGTATACCGCCCCCCTGCTCCTCCAGACGGGCTCGGAATTCCCTCATGTTCCGGTCGGACCGCTTTGGACGCAAAACAGACAAACAAGCCCATGTACGACTTGTACGGTGGCTTACCACGGATACTATACGTTGTGCTAAAGGGGCCACAAAAATCAACGCCACAGATGTTAAATGGGCGGAGAGCTCGAAGTCTATCTGCTATCATTTGCGTCAAGAGTTTCGGCTTACAGCAAACGCAGCGAGTGCACGATCGCACTGTTCGTCAGCAGACTTCTTGCGCATTGACTAGCCATACTTTCTCGCGCAGACGACTTACAAGAGCTTGAGGGCCAGCGTGACAATTCGTAACGTGCAGGTATGACACGTATGATCTGATGAATTGTGAGCTTTTAGACAGCAACAACGGGAATTTGGCCTCGTACGGGATAGGAGCATTCAATAACCGACCCCCAACTCGTAGCAATGTCGAGGAACACCAGTTTAATTTATTCTCCTGAATAAAGGGGCTTAGCTTTTGAATATTCGTTGCTACCGGTTTATTTTTCCGAATTTTACTAATATCGTCACTGAATTCGTGAAACTGGATAACTTCAACTATTTTCTCAAAAGCGAAATTCAGTTCTCTTGGCGAAATACTTTTTTCATAGGTCTTCGTCCCTTTTCTGCACCTTTGAATAAAGCGGAGAACCCATACGAAAACTCTCAGAAGCAGATAATTTGGCTCTGGGCTGACTACAAGAGCTAATGCCGATTTGCGTAATTCCATCAACACTACTGCGGCCGGCAGTTCGAAATGTTGTTTTACAGGCCAATTTCTGCGTCCAGCAAGAACAGAGTCCCGCCGAACCAGATGGACGTTGTAAGCTCCTCAACGTCTCATCAGTGGGATACTATGTCTGCTGGGTTAACTTTCGTGGGAATGTGTCTGCAAGTTGCGTTCTCCGACCACTCCTGAATCTCTGCGACCCGGTTTGATACAAAAACCGACAACGACGAAGGATGGGTTTTGATCCAGTGTAATGTGATCTCGGAGTCTGTCCATAGGAAAACATTCTCAATGGGACAATTTAGCAATGGCCTGACACGATTATACAGATCTGCTAAAAGGTGAGCTGCGCACAGCTCAAGGCGAGGCAAAGTTTTCGTCTTGAGGGAAGATACTTTTGATTTGGCGGTCAATAAAGATACCTTTAAACCTTCAGCAGTTTGAGTACGAACGTAGATTCACGCTCCATACGCTCGCATGGAAGCGTCAGCGAAACCATGTATTTGAATCGGGACTTGCGGATCTGTGTGGACGAATCGCGATACCTTAATTTTCGGCAGCTGCAGAAGCGTTGCTTTTAAGGTATCCCAAGAAGTATGCAACTGCATTGGTAGCGACTCGTCCCATTCTAGATTTCGAAGACACAGCTCCTGCAACAACATCTTTGCCCTTGTGACTAAAGAACACAAGACACCAAGTGGATCGAAAAGTCGAGCAGTCACGGACAAAATATTTCGTTTTGTCGCGCGAAGATCCAGGTAAGAGTCATCACCCCGAAATTGGAAGTAATCTTTAACCGGTAACCAAACCACGCCAAGGGTCTTAGTTACGTCTGAGCCTGCCGTAAGTGGCATTACAGCGCTATCAGATGCGGATAACTCTGGGCAGTTTGAAAACCACTTTGCCAGTTCAAATCCTGTACCTTGCAAAACCTGAAAAACTTCATCTCGAAGGCCTTGCAGGTCCTTAACGCATCCGGCGCAAGTCAACAAATCGTCAACATAAAAATCTTTTTGAATAATCTGTGCGGCTTTTGGATAAGTTGCTTGCGCCATCTCTCCTTGCCGCATTAAACACCTGATAGCCAAAACGGGTGCTGGCGAAGTTCCATATGTAACGGTATTTAGCTTGAAGATTTTCAGAGACTCAGAAGGATCTCGTCTCTATACTATGAGCTGAAAGTTTTGGTCAGATTCGTCCACCATCGTCCACTTTGCGATACATTTTTTGTATGTCTGCCGCAAGGGCAAACTTATAAAATCTAAACCGAAGCAGTGCCGAGTACAGCTCCTCTTGAATGGTTGGGCCTACCGTCAATATGTCATTCAACGATACCTGCGTCGATGTACGGCACGATGCATCAAAAACTACTCTCAACTTGGTTGAAGTACTTTCTGGCCGTAGAATGCACTGGTGCGGAATGAAATAGTGCGGAAAGTTTGGAATTTTGTCATTGGTGGAAGACATGTGGTCCATGGAAACATATTCTCCCATGAATTCAGTATACATCTTCCTCAACGAATGGTCCTTTGACAATTTCCTTTCTAGCGACAAAAATCTACGTTTCGCAACTTCGTATGATGAGCCAAGAGAATTTGGGTCAGATTTGAACGGTAAACGAACCGAAAATCTACCGGACGACAATCTTTGAGTATTTTTCTCAAGGTGTTGTTCACAAAGTTTCTGCTCAGGAGTATGGACTTTAGCCTTGGGCGGCAAGTCCTCCACAGTCCAAAATTTCTGAAGGGTTGTGTCATTTGACCTGTGATCCTGATGACTCTATCCGATGCAATCGCATCGTGGGCTGGGAAGGGGGTGGCAACGCGAGATTAGTGTTCGCGGAATATATATGCAGCAATGTATGGTGTGAAGAATTGCACACTCTGCATTTGTTCGGATTGCATTTTTTTACGGTATGTCCCTTTCGAAGGCAATTAATGCGCAAGGGTGCTCTTTTAGCGAAATCGAATCTTTGCTGAACTGTTAGAGCTGCGAAGGAAGCGCATTTTCCAATTTAATGTTCAGCTGAGTTGCAATACACGCATTGTCCCGTGTCGTTCCTGGCAGCGACAAACGAAAAACTCCTATTTCCATTCTTCTTAGGATTAGATCGGACTTGCTGAACAGTTTTGGGCTTGGAGGCCTCTTCCGCTACCATGTGTTGGTACCGCCTGTTTAAAGTCGTTTCACACTCGCTCCAAAGGGGAAGCGAAGTATAGTCTAATTGTTCTTCCCATTTTCTTCCCACCTTGCTCATTACCAAATGTATTAAAGTAGAATTAGTAATGCGTCTATCATCCCCAATAGACAGCAAGGAGTCATAAAGGGTTGTGACTGTGTCGATGAGGGTTCTCACGGCTGTAGCTGACGGCTGGGTAGTTTTTTGAAATTAAATAAAGTGTCGATATGTTATCAAAAAAAAATAAGGCAATTATTATCGTACACCCGCTTCAGGCTAGCAAGGGCTTTGGGATTATTTTCCGCAGTGATATAAAAGCCACTCTTGCCCCAAAGACGAAGAATGTTGTCTTGTTAAAACAAAAATGTCTTCGGATCTAGACCAAGTTTTTTATCAATTGGAATCAAATTTTCGCTTAAAATGTTTTTGTACATATTGTTATTAATTTTGTCGTCAATAAAGACTATTTGACCGACTTCTCCTGCCGATACACACCCCTAAATCATTACAATCCCGCCACCATGCTAAACAGTTGAAATTAAGTTCTTCTCATTCATGGCTTCATTTGGTTTTCTCCACACTTTCGAGGGCCCATAGTGTCCAAATATGTAAAATTTGGATTCGTCGCTAAAAACTACGTTCTCCCAAAACGAATCCGGGTAGTTATATGCAGTTTTCCAAACTCCAAACGTTTATTTTTGTTGATGGCAGAAATTAATTGCTTTCGACGAGCAACTCTACCATGTAAACCATCCTTGTACAGGTAGTTTCGGATGGTTTGGGCCCAAACTTTTTTTATTTTCGCTTCATCTACATTCTTTTGAATTGTTGTTGTTTTCGGATTTTTTAGGACTGTAGACATAAATTTCCGTCCCTCACGTGAATACAGAATCTTAGACCTTCTAGCTTTCTTGTGATTTGAAGCTCATTATTCCGTTTTTAAGTATTTTTGGATTATACTATGTATTGTGGAAGGTGATTTTCCATTAATATGACCGATTTCGCGATAACTACGATTTTTCTAAAATTAATTTAAGATAATTTTTCGAAAATCTAGTGACAAATCTTGAACTCCTTCGATTTTGACCAATCTATCAATAAATGAGAAATGTACGAATAATTTTTGTGCAACATTTTAGCAATTTTTTTGCTTTTCTTTCAATATTTTTAAGGCTAATTTAAACAAGAAAGAAAAGCTAACTTCGGGCGGAGCCGAAGTTGATATACCCTTGCAGAATACTCTATAATTATATTCTCCAAAATTATTCCTATGATGCATTCTTAATACTCATAAAAAATCCATAAAAACTTCCTAACTTTACAAACAACAAAGTTATGGCATTTCCAATCGTTCAGTTATATGGCAGCTATAGGATATAGTCGGCTGATCCTAATGAAATTTGGTAGGTCGGATTGATTGGCCAAATATAAAACCCATAGAAAATCCCAACTTTCTAACTTTACAAACACCAAAGCTATGCCATTTCCGATCAATCAGTTATATGGCAGCTATAGGATATAGTCGGCCGATCCTTATGAAATTTGGTAGGTCGGATTGATTGGCCAAATATAAAACCCATAGAAAATCCCAACTTCCTAACTTTACAAACACGGAAGTTATGGCATTTCCGATCAATCAGTTATATGGCAGCTATAGGATATAGTCGGCCGATCCTTATGAAATTTGGTAGGTCGGGTTGATTGGCCAAATATAAAACCCACAGAAAATCCCAACTTCCTAACTTTACAAACACGGAAGTTATGGCATTTCCGATCAATCAGTTATATGGCAGCTATAGGATATAGTCGGCCGATCCCGGCCGTTCCGACTTATATACTGCGTGCAAAGGAAAGAAGGGTGTGTGCAAAGTTTCAATTCGATATCTTTAAAACTGAGAGACTAATTCGCGTAGAAACAGACAGACGGACAGACAGACGGACAGACAGACGGACAGACAGACGGACAGACAGACGGACAGACGGACAGACGGACATGGCTATATCAACTCAGGAGGTGATCCTGATCAAGAATATATATACTTTATAGGGTCGGAGATGCTTCCTTCACTGCGTTGCACATGTTTGACCAAAATTATAATACCCTCTGCAAGGGTATACAAATTACATTTTTATACCCTTGCAGAGGGTATTATAATTTCAGTCAAAAGTTTGCAACGCAGTGAAGGAGACATTTCCGACCCTATAAAGTATATATATTCTTGATCAGCATCACCAGGAGAGTCGATCTTGTCATGTCCGTCTGTCCGTCCGTCTGTCCGTCCGTCTGTCCCTCTGTCCGTCTGTCCGTCTGTCCGTCTGTCCGTCCGTTTCTACGCAAACTAGTCCCTCAGTTTTAAAGCTATCTGCTGGAAACTTTTCCAAAAGTTGTCTTTCTATTGCAGGTAGTATATAAGTCGGAACGAGCCGGATCGGGCGACTATATCATATAGCTGCCATATAACTGAACGATCGGAAAAGCCATAACTTTGGTGTTTTTAAAGATAAGAAGTTGGCATTTTCTATTTGTTTTATTTTTGGCCAATCAATCCGACATACCGAATTTCATAAGGATCGGCCGACTATATCTTATAGCTGCCATATAACTGATTGATCGGAAGTGCCATAACTTTGGTGTTTGTAAAGTTAAGAAGTTGGGATTTTCTATGGGTTTTATTTTTGGCCAATCAATCCGACATACCAAATTTTATAAGGATCGGCCGACTATATCTTATAGCTGCCATATAACTGAACGATTGGAAATGCCATAACTTTGGTGTTTTTAAAGTTAGGAAGTTGGGATTTTTTATGAGTATTAAGAATGCATCATATGAATAATTTTGGAGAATATAATTTACAGAGTATTCTGCAAGGGTATATCAACTTCGGCTGCGCCCGAAGTTAGCTTTCCTTTCTTGTTAAAAATGGATTTATGATGTTTATGTTATCTAAACTAAATTCGGAATCGTTTGAGAAGATGTAGTCTGTGATCATATAATTATTATATTTATATTGTGTTATGTATTCTAACATTTTTTGCTTTTCATTAATGTATTTTACGTTATTAATGACGATGCTTTCGTTAAATAAAATCAGAAATGCGCCGTTTAATTTTGTCTCGTTAACAATGTTTTCTCCGATGAGGAGAATGGCGCCATCATCTAAATTTTCAAAGTTTTTATTTTTTTCCCTAATTTTTGAACAGTTTGCTATTTTTCCATTTAATAAATTTATGAAACAGGAACTCTCGTTAGAAAGTTTACAATAATTATTAAATATTTCTTTTTTAAAATTTGTTATCTTATAAAATATTCCGTTGCAATACAAGACAGCGTATCGTCTTTTATTAATTTTCCATTATTTTGGGCAAATATTATTAATTATTGGGTATTTTATATATATTATAAGTAAATCTTGGTTTTTTACTATTTTGAATGTTGAAATGTCTAGTAAATCTGATAGTACAATTGGTTTATTTTCGTGTCGAAAGATTTCTTTTATGTCTTTTTCATTTAAAATTTTTTATTGAAAACGTCGACTTTTGCTAAAGTGATAGTATCGATTAAATTTTGAATATCGAGTGTAATTAATTTCAGACGATGTCTTACTTTTGTTTCTTTTTTTAAAATGATTGAATTAAGGGTTTTGGTGATTAATTGTACTTCCTGAAATATTCGTGAGTTTATTGTAAGTTGTTTGTTATTGTTTTCTGTAAGTTCGTTAATTTTATTTTCAATTCTTATTAAAACGTCATGGTCGGGTGTACCTGATAGCAGCTTCCATACGGTTTTCAATTCGTTAATACCCCTTTTATTTCTAGATGGTAATAGTTGGGACATGAGTATTTTAATAATGTTTAAATTTTGTGCACTGTCCCATTCTAATTCAGAATTCGGACTTTTATTACTAATATTATTTTCAATTTGAATTATTTCTTTGTAAAAACTTAAATTAGTAATATGGAATAGGTCCTCAAAGGAGTCGTAAGTCATTACATCGTTTTCGTTTTTAAGTAGTAAATACTCGTTGTTTGTGAAGTCAATAATTTCCGAGTGGCAAAAAGTAATCAAAATAGCGATGACAAATGGGATTTCCATCGTCTGTAAGAGATTAATTATTTAATATTATCTTTATGAATAACTCTTTTTTTATTATTAATTATTACTTTGTTTGGTAAGTTTTCCTGAACGACTTGTTTTTTGAATCTTGGACCTAGTTTGTTTCTCTCTCCGAATCTTTTTTCGTATACTACTTCTCCTACGTGATAATTTTTTTGTAATTTTTTTTTTTTTTTATGATCTAACATTTTAGTTTGTGCTATCTGTAATTTGACTGGTAAGTCGCTATGATTTATTTTATTAAACAAGATGTCGTAAGGTTTTTGGTTTGTCACTGAGTGAATTGTCAAATTGTAATTTTTTGCTGCTCTTATAATAATTTCAGAATAATCTAGGAGGCGGTACTCGTCTTTAATACAACGAGCTATTTCTGTTAAGGTTGAGTGAACTCTTTCAACTTGTCCGTTGGATAGGCTATGTCTAGGGTCTGTATTCCAGAACGTTGTAAAAAGGATTTAAACTGTGCCGATACGAAACTCGGCTCGTTATCTGTCATAATTGTTTTTACTAGTGGAAATGTTTGAAGAAATTCGTATACTTTTGAGTCAATGTTTTTTTTGTTACTAATTTCTTTTACAACGAGGTATTTAGAGTATGAATCGATGCAAGTTAAAAACGTTAGATTTTGTGCGTAATAAATATCAATATGTAAATTTTGACCTTATTTTTGGAATTGGAGCTTCTCCGATAGGGATTTGTGTTGGATTTCTGTTGTATTTATTTGTATTACAAATTTCGCAATTCGTGATATATTCCTTTAATTATACCCGTTACTCGTAGAGTAAAAGGGTATATTGTATTCGTGGAAAAGTATGTAACAGCTAGAAGGAAGCGTTTCCGACCCTATAAAGTATATATATTCTTGATCAGGATCACTAGCCGAGTCGATTTAGCCATGTCCGTCTGTCTGTCCGTCTGTCTGTCCGTCTGTCTGTCTGTCTGTATGTCCGTATGAACGCTGAGATCTTGGAAACTATAAAAGCTAGAAGATTGGCATTTTGCATGTAGATTTTAGAAGTTCCTACGCAGCGCAAGTTTGTTTCAAAATGGTGCCACGCCCCCTTTAACGCCCACAATCGCTTATATACGATTTTAAAAATTTAAATATTTCGGAAAAGTAAAAATGCAGTTTTATTGTGTTTATCAATACCTATCGAAATGTAGAAGAAATTTTTCAAATCGGACCATTCGTTAAAAAGTTATGCGTGATCAAAGTTTCTATCTCCATCTCACTCGCACTCCCTTAACCTGAGTAACGGGTATCTGATAGTCGGGGTACCCGACTATAGCGTTCTCTCTTGTTTTTTGTATAAGTTGGGCCAATAGTATAGCCTGCTGATTTGTTTATAATTCTCATCTAATCCTCTGTGAGCTCGACAATGGGTTTCCTCTATTATTATTACTTTATCTTCGTTATTTGTTATATCTTGAACAAAAATTTTTGTATATAGAAATTTATTTGTAAAATTATCTTTTAGTGGAATTTGAATTTCGTACAATACTTCAGGGGTGCAGTGGATTCCTGTGCTAATATTTGGTTGTAGAAATTCTTTTAGAATGGTAATTAAGTTTTCTGGTTGGTCATATTCTATGATATGCCTTCTGTTGTCGAAGACATTGATTTGTTCATGTATTGTAAAGTTTTCTTTTGCTAATAGAAGTTGTTGTTTAAACTGATTAAGGGGTTTTTTTGTTTCGTTAATTATGTTATCAAAGCTGCTTTCGGCTGAATGTTGAGTGCCAGAATCCGTGGATTCTTCATTCTCTTCTTCTGTTATATTATTTATTTCGATTCTAGAAAGGGCATCCGCTACTACATTAGTAGTACCAGGCTTATATATAATTTTTGGGTTAAAACTTTCTATGTAATTAAACCATCTTTTTAATTCAACATTTGGGTTTTTATCCGAAATAGCGTAAGAGAGCGGTTGATGGTCCGTATGTATTTCTAGTCCTGATACTCCGTATAAATAATTTCTTAAGTTTTTTAGTGGCCAAACTATCGCTAGAAGTTCTTTTTTATTGGTAGCGTAATTTCTTTCGGTTTTATTGAGTGTCTTAGATATAAAGGCAATTGGGTTTCCGTTTTGGGAGAGCACTGCTCCTATAGCTAAATCAGAGGGGTCTGTTGTTAATGTAAATTTTTTTGTGTAATCTGGTTGAACTAGTTCTATGTAGCTAATTAGTTGTTCTTTTAGTTCGTTAATGGCCTGGATTGCCGGATCATCGGGAGTAATTGAGACATTCTTTGACATTCTCTTTGAAATTTTTCCATTGGAGCCTTCTAAAAATCTGGTTAGGGGTTTGGCAATGGACGCGTAATTTTTTACGAATTTTCTATAGTATCCTGTGAGTCCCAGGAAGCTACGCAGCTCTCTGATATTTTTGGGAATAGGATATTTCGATATGGTTTCTATTTTTTGAGGGTCGGTTTTAATAACGTTCTGTGATACTACATATCCTAGAAATGATGTTTCCATTTTAAAAAATTGGGATTTTTCTAGTGATATTTTCATATTGGCTTCGTGTAGAATGTTAATTATCGAATTGAGGTCATTTAAATGTATTTTGAGGGAGTGAGAAAAAATAATTATATCGTCCATGTAAACATGGCAGAATTTTCCAATATGTTCTCTAAGTATATCGTCTATTGCTCTCTGGAATATTCTGGGCTCATTTGTAAGCCCGAATGGCATTCTAATGAATTCGTATTTTCCGTTGTTAATGGAAAATGAAGTTTTTTCTAGGTCTGATTCTTTCATCAAGATTTGATGGAAACCTGATTCTAAGTCTATCGTACTAAAATATTTAGCCTTTCCTAGGTTAGATAAAATAACTGACGGATCCTGCATGGGGTATCTATCCGGAATTGTGTTGAGGTTTAATTTTCTAAAATCAATGCAGAGTCTGTGTTTGCGGGTGCCGTCTTCATTAGTACCTTTCTTTGATAGGTAGGCGAATTATAAGGACTTTTGCTGGTTCTAATGATTTCGTCTTCAAGCATACGACTTATTTCCTGATTCACAAACCCATTTACTGCTTGTGAATATGGGTACTGTCTTGAATAAATTGGTTTGTCATTAATTGTGTCTATCTCGCATCGAACATCTGTCTGGAATGGAAAATTCGTATTTATTTCTGAGTGTTCTTTTTATACCCGTAACTCGTAGAGTAAAAGTATTCGTGCAAAAGTATGTAATAGGTAGAAGGAAGCGTTTCCGACCCTATAAAGTATATATATTCTTGTTCAGGATCACTAGCCGAGTCGATCTAGCCATGTCCGTCTGTCTGTCTGTCCGTCTGTCCGTTTGTCTGTCCGTATGAACGCTGAGATCTCAGAAACTATAAAGCTAGACGATTGGCATTTTGCATGTAGATTTTAGGAGTTCCTACGCAGCGCAAGTTTGTTTCAAAATGGTGCCACGCCCCCTCTGACGCCCACAAGCCACAAGCTGTGGCCACAGTTTTTATGCTATTATGAAAATTTTAATTGATATGTATTTGTTTCGTCAATATTTATCGATTGGCCTAATAAAAGTTTGCCACGCCCACTCTAACGCCCAAAAACCCATTAAACGCTGTAAGGATGCTCTCTGGCTAGGATACAACTCTCAGTCGGATCCAGAGGTCCTTTTACAAGAAATTTGTAAAGTCACTGAGACATAGGGCTAGAGAGTAATGTTCGCGCGGCGAACGACGATTTTTGATCAATTATCCCGAAGTGCTCCAGGACCTTTGAGGGTGCGATAACGTCAGGCCACCAAGTCCTTCCGGGACGAAAAATTCCACGGGCTGGACCTTCGGGCGAGGCCGCAGCCGGGTTCTATCGTGGTTGGCCGAGATACGTGGTCCGAGGGGCCAAGAATCCCACGGGCTGGACCTTCGGGCGAGGCCGCAGCCGGATTCTATCGTGGTTGGCCGAGATACGTGGTTCGAGGGGCCAAGAATCCCACGGGCTGGACCTTCGGGCGAGGCCGCAGCCGGATTCTATCGTGGTTGGCCGGCTGGAAACAAGTTTGATTAGTCGGAAGGATCTGCCTTTCCGTTAAGATGTGGGATTAATAGGGGCCGGTGAGAGGATCTTCCATCTCACCGTCGGAGTTAATAGGATACGAAGGGATCTGCCACTTCGCGGTAGGATACGAGGAGAGGATGCGTGAGAGGATCTTCCGTCTCGCCGCGGGGGTTAGTAGGATACGAAGGGATCTGCCACTTCGCGGTAGGATACGAGGAGAGGATGCGTGAGAGGATCTTCCGTCTCGCCGCGGGGGTTAGTAGGACACGAAGGGATCTGCCACTTCGCGATGGGATATTAGAGGGGGATGCGTGAGAGGATCTTCCGTCTCGCCGTGGGGGTTAGTGGGACACGAAGGGATCTGCCACTTCGCGGTAGGATATTAGAGGGGGATGCGTGAGAGGATCTTCCGTCTCGCCGCGGGGGTTTGTAGGGCACGAAGGGATCTGCCACTTCGCGGGGGAGGGGGATTAAGTAGGAGAATGAGGGGATCTTCCGCCTCACTACGCAGGCAGGTTAGTGGGTGAAATTCAGTAGATCGGGGTAATGTGTATGTATATGGTGTAAATAATTTACCGCCTCCAATTGGCTCGTCAGTCGCTAACGGCCTGAATCACTCGGGGAACAAAGGGGTACGGGGTAAAAATAAAATGCACAACAATCCGGCTTGACGTTTCTTTCCGTACGAGTTTACTCAGTTTAATTCTTTGGTTTTTAAAACGTCCCTGTGTTTCACTGCGCCGATTACACTGATTCACTAACCTTATTTCTTAACGACCGCGTTCCCTTTCGCACGTGTTTCCTTTATTTTTTTACTTTGTCCGCGTACGCGACCGATCGCTTCGAAGTCCAAGAGCCGAGAGACTCCCGGAAACCGCCGTGTGACCCTCTCATCCTTTTGGACCTTTTCTCACCAAGGAAGGTTTGGTATTTTCCCTATTTTCCAGTATTTTTCTCTATGGTTGCCACCTCGGGCAGGTGGTGCGGAACCAAACTTGACCTATTTTGGTTTTATACCCAAAAATCCATAAGACCGCTTAACCATTACTAAATTATAATACTTCATTTTAAATCTCTTACATACTAATGGTAATAATGTGAAACTTAGATGACTATTGCTTAAATATATATTGTGGCGGCCTAGCCGTCAGGTGGGATCGTCACACCCCCCCCTTTCCTACCGGGGACTGATGATGAACCGCCCGTCGCTCTTCACGGTGACGACGTAGTGCCAATCCAGTCCCTTAACGGCGAAGCGAACGCGATGTCCTCGTCCGGCTTGTTCGGCCGCCCTCTCGGCGATCAGACGAATGGCCGATGTCGGCAATCGTCGCAGTTCGCCCGTCCCAATCCAACCTTCAGGTAATGGGGCTAACTCGTCTCGAGGTACCTCCGGGGTTGCTATGGATGAGGTCAACTCCTCCATGAACGACCCGTCCCAACCGGTCCCCTGGATCTCGGTCAAGACCTGATCGAGAACTCCGTCCTCCCATTCGGTCAGTGGTGCTCCTGGCGGTGCGCAGATCGGGGATTGGTGTGACGTCGATTGGACTGCTACGTCGTCCTCCTTGGCCTCGTCCGTCGGGTCCGGGTCTGCCGTACTGGCCTCCGCTGCCTCCGAGTTCTGGAATACCCGACGGAACAGGGGGCGATCTTCTACCCCGTCCTCGCTGTCGGTTGCCAACTCGCACTCCATGAAATATTTCACGTGGTGAGTCCCGTGGTGCGAACTCACGCGGCAACGCTTCGTCTCCTGCCCTCCGGTCTCCCGTGGTGAGCGCCGTAGTCCGACTGGGGATGTCTGGACCGCCTGGACGCGAGTCTCCCTCGGCGAGCGTCGTCGGCAAGTTGGCGACGTCTGGACAGATCGGGCACGGGTCTGCTTCGGCGAACGCCGCCAGCAAGTCGGGGATGTCTGCGTCTCCTGCGCGCGGGTCTTCTTCGGCGAGCACGGTGGCCGACGGGGGGACGTCGGGACCTCCGCCTGGGGACGGAACGTCGCGTCCCAATCCAGAGCGGGGGGTAGCGGTGGTGATGGAGGTTCGTCCACGTAAGGACCTTCGGCGTGTATCCAGGGTGTCTTAAACACGACCGACTTGACCTCGATGCGCATCATCGCGACATGCCCTTCCCAGCGGCTGACTTGGTCTTCGACCGTACGATGACACGAGTTTTCAATGGAGGGACGTTGGTGGGACTCGGTGTATCGCGGATGACCGCCTCGAGGATCTCGCCTGGTCCACGGCTGTTCGTCGTCTCCTCGCGGTGCGTAATACCCTGGCCCCTGTGAGCGACGACCTCTCGTGTAATCCTGAGGCTCGTCGCGTTCGTCGCTGTCGCTCGCGTTGCTGGAGTCGTCCTCGACGTTGAACGCTGCCGATGGTCGATCGGGTCGTCGGGTTTCGCCGGGTTTAGGGCTCCACATGCCCGCAAACCGCGACCCACCTGTACCCCCAGGCTCCTGGTCGTCGGAAGACTCAGCGCCTCCGTGTGGGTCTTCTTCACCTTGGCCATCGTCGGTAACCTGGTCCTCTGCGATCTCTCCCTCTTCGTCCCCCGATGTGTCCGAATCTCCTCCGCTGTATCCTTCCGCGACCCACTCGTCGCGATCGGAAAGGTCGTGATGAAATGATTCGGTATCGTCGGAACCATCCGACAACTCGATGACTTCTTCCATCTGAAAACGGAGACTAAACTTATAGATACGAGACCCTTATTGATTAAGCTCCCTACCTATCGGTGCAGTGAAACCTCTACTTAGAATACTTAGATAATAACATAGGGTGTGTTAGTACAATTCAGCTTAGAAATTACCGTATGACCTTGTATCCTACTTAACCTCTCGTGTCGGCCCGCTGGGTAGCCTCGTCATCTTCTTCTGCGGCGGCATTCTCGAAGTCCTCTGAGTAATAGGGTTTCAGTTGGCTGATGTTGGCGGAGCGTGAACGTCTTTCCCCGGGGCTTCGCAACAGAACAAGGTTAGGGGACGTGAACCTCGTTACGGTGTAGGGACCGTCATATTTGGGGGCCAATTTGGCGGCGAAACCCTCGGCTGCCTTCGAGAGGGGATGTTGGCGTACCCACACTTTGTCGCCAAGCTTCGGTCTCCACTCACGGCGTCGAAGGTTGTAATGACGTGCTTGCTCTTGGGAAGCACGTTGGAGGTTGGATCTGACGATGTCGAAGATTCCTCTGAGTTGGAACGCTTTTCCTGCGGGGTCCTTAGATATCACCGCCGATCCAGGGGTGACCTCGTCGTATAACATAGTAGGGAGTCTGGGTTCGCGTCCTTGCGTCAGAAAGGCGGGACTGTATCCCGTCGAGTCCGATACACTTGCGTTGATGGCGAGCGCTATTTCCGGTAACAGCTCGTCCCAGGAACTTTGGTCTCCCTCGGTGAGTTGGGCTATCATCGTCTTGACAGTCCGATTCGTCCTCTCGGTAGGGTTCTCTTGTGGACAGTATGGGGCAGTATATTGGACCTCTACCCCTATCGTGCTGAAATACTCTTTCAAAGTGCGACTGGTGAATTGAGTACCATTATCGCAGACGAACTTCCGAGGGATGCCGACCCGACCCAGTATCCGTTCCCGGAATGCCTTCTGAACCTGGGCGGTGGTAGCTTTCCGTAACGGGAT
Source organism: Drosophila carrolli (assembly GCA_018152295.1). Lineage (NCBI taxonomy): Eukaryota > Metazoa > Arthropoda > Insecta > Diptera > Drosophilidae > Drosophila > Drosophila carrolli. The sequence continues at coordinate 299,239 of JAECXJ010000262.1, forward strand.
CAACTCCACCCATTTGGAAAAGATGTCATGAAACACGAGGAGCATGGTGTTTCCGTGCTTTGACCGAGGTAGCGGGCCGACAAAGTCTGCGCATAGAACGTCAAACGGTTCGCTTGTTACGCGGGTTAGCATTTTGCCTGCCGCCTTCGTCTGGGCGGTTTTAAACTTCTGGCACGACTCGCAGCGCTGGACGTAACGCTTCGCGTCTCTAAACATGCCGGGCCAGAAATACCTCTGCGATAGTCGGGAAACGGTTTTTCGGACGCCCAAATGTCCAGCCGTGGGCGCGTCGTGGCATTCTCGGAGGACTCGGGCCCTGTTTGGACTAGGGACGCACAGTTTCCATGGGAAGTAGTCCTCGTCATCCGCTCTATGTCCCAAATTCCGGTATAGTTGTCCATTTTCCGTCATGTAGTCTGAGAACTTCTCGGGGCACTCTCTTATCTTAACTTGCATACCTTGGATCCATTTACAGGGTGTCTCCACCTCGGTCATCTGTTGCAAGATTTCACAGGGTTGCCGGGATAACGCGTCCGCCACCACGTTCAATTTGCCTCGGCGGTACCGCACGTCGAACTGGAATTGTTGCAACTCCAGCGCCCATCTGGCTACCCGACCGGAGGGGCTTTCGATGGAGTTCAACCATTTGAGGGCTAGGTGGTCGGTAACCACTTCGAACCGATACCCTTCCAAGTAGCACCTCATTTTCCTAATGGCCCATATAATGGCCAGACACTCTTTTTCCGTCGTCGTATAATTGCCCTCCGCGGCCGTGAGTCGACGGCTGGCATACGCGATGACCCTCTCCTGGCCTTCGATCTCTTGCGACAAGACTGCTCCTAGTCCCACGTCGCTAGCGTCAGTTTGTAACACAAACGTCTTGTCGAAGTCGGGACATCCTAACACGGGGGCGGTGGTTAACCTCTTTTTCACCTCCTCCAGCGCACTCTGTTGTTCGTGACCCCACGACCACTTCCGGCCTTTCTTTAACAGGGCCGTCATCGGTTGGACCACGGTTGCGAAGTTAGGGACGAACCGGCGATACCAAGATGCCATGCCTAGCCACTGCCGGAGCTCCTTGAGACAGGTAGGGGACTTAAGGTTGGTAACGGCTGTCACTTTCTCCGGGTCGGTTTGTACCCCTTCGGCGCTAATCACGTGGCCTAGGTAAACTAGCCTCCTCCTGAAGAACGCGCACTTCTTTGGATTCACCTTCAGGTTCGCCCTCCGCAGCCTACGGAAGACTTCGGCCAGGTTGGACAAATGTTGTTCCTCCGTGGCGCCTATAACGATGATATCGTCCAAATAGGCGAAGGCGAACGGCTCCATGTCCGCACCGATCACGCCATCCAAAGCGCGTTGGAAGGTTGCGCTGGCCGAGTGAAGGCCGAAGGGCATGACCTTCCACTGGTATAGGCCTCTGCCCGGAACGGTGAAGGCTGTGAATTGACGACTGTCCTTGGCCATGGGTATTTGCCAATAACCGTGCTTTAAGTCCAGCGTCGAAATGTATCGGGCTTGTCGTAGCTTCTCCAGAATATGGTTGATCCTGGGGACGGGGTACGCGTCGGGTACCGAGTGAGCGTTCAATTGCCTATAGTCAACACACATGCGCCATTCACCCGTCTTCTTTTGACCAACACTATGGGTGCGCTATGTGGACTCCGTGACGGTTCGATGGCGTCTTCGCGGAGTAGTTCGTCCACTTGGGTGTCGATCACGCTCTGCATTGCCGGATTCCTTGGGTAGTACCTTTGTTTCAAGGGTTTATCGTCTCGCATTATAATCCGATGCTCCGCCACGTGTGATACGCCTTGAAGCTCCTTGAAAAGCGCCAACTCGCGAGTGATGAATTCCCGCTGGTCGGGTCTCAGATCATCCTCTTCCGCCGTTGGTTCTTCGCCGGGCTGTTATAGCATTCGTCTCCGCTGCGCCCGCATCTCGGCGAAGACGTTGTTCGTTTCCCGGGGTATCCCGGCGACAACAGTCGACGGTCAATGTGTTCCTTCGACCGCAGTCCCAACAAAAGTTCAGGCGTGGGTTAGTACAACCCCGCCTAAAGTGACCGACTTCTCCACATCTACTACAAGCTCGCTGTACGTCGACGTTCGAGAGGGGCTGTCTGATCATTCGGTGAGTTGCATTCCCTCCTTGAACGGGTACCCCGTGGCCTCGAAAGGGGTTCGGCGTCAGACGGGCGTTGGCCCTATCCCGGTCTGCAGTCGCCGTCCTAGGAATACCTGTGCGACTCGACGTCAGCTGCCTCACACTTTCGTATTCCGTTGCCATTTGGGTTAATTGCTCCAGCGTCGCGAACTCGTGGCGTCTTATATACAGACGATATTCCGGTGCCATATTTTCGTAGATCCGATAGAGTTCTTCTTCCTTTTGGTATCCGGCTTGCTGCATCTTGGTCCTCAACTCGACCAAATATTCCTTAAACGTCTCATCCGCTCCCTGGATGTGAGCTCGGATTTCGTCCTCTAGTCGCTCGAAGTAACGTGGGGGCAGGAAGAAACTTAAGAACTCGGTGCGAAACTCTGCCCACGTAGCTGTCTGTAAGCGGCTCGTGCGGAACCATCGCGCTGCCCTACCTTCCAAAATCTCTGACATGGCGCGGGGTACTTCCTCCTGGTTGATTCCGTAGGTTGCTATCTTCTCTTCAAGTTCAGCGATCAAGGTCAGCGGGTCCGACGTCCCGTCGAATCGTAGATTCCATTTATGCATTCGCTCGGCTAGTAAATGACGAGGAAGAGTGATAATGAGTGGAACTTCTGACTCTGGCGGCTTCGACACGCCATGATTTCCGAGGGATGAGGCGATAAAATCTCGTGACGTGCCGGGATGGACACCTCGATAGCTTGTCAGCCTTCCGGGAGAACTATGACCGGCGAAATATGGAGCCTGACTCTGGTCAACTTGGGTTATCTTGGCTCCCGGCATGAACCCTTTGTCGCCTCCTAGGCGGTTCGGAGTGACGGCTCTCGAACTGTACTGCTCCTGTAGTTGAGTGAGTCGTTTCCACACCGATTCTGGAAACGATCCTGTGCTTACGAGTGTAGCGAACGCCTTCTGCGTTTCTGCTACGGTGCCGTCGGCGCTAAACCCGAACTCGAGTGCTAGAGCGGCTAACTCATCTTTACGTCGGGCATAAATCCATCGTACTCCTACGCCTGGATTTTCTATCGAATCGGCTTCCTCGTACTCGCCGTCGGACTCCTTCGTATTGGCCATGGCTTATTGTGATACGTGAACCTTCTTCCTTTTCCTTTGCTTTTCCTTTTCCTTTGCCTTTTCTTTTGCTCTCACAGTTGTAACACTCCGCAGGGGCGCGATCCTTCGGGATAAAGATCTTTATCTTAGTGGGTCTTTAGGCCACTTTGGTGTTGCTCTAGTTAGCCTCAATGTCCCTGCTCGGGCGCTACTTGTAAGGATGCTCTCTGGCCAGGATACAACTCTCAGTCGGATCCAGAGGTCCTTTTACAAGAAATTTGTAAAGTCACTGAGACATAGGGCTAGAGAGTAATGTTCGCGCGGCGAACGACGATTTTTGATCAATTATCCCGAAGTGCTCCAGGACCTTTGAGGGTGCGATAACGTCAGGCCACCAAGTCCTTCCGGGACGAAAAATTCCACGGGCTGGACCTTCGGGCGAGGCCGCAGCCGGGTTCTATCGTGGTTGGCCGAGATACGTGGTCCGAGGGGCCAAGAATCCCACGGGCTGGACCTTCGGGCGAGGCCGCAGCCGGATTCTATCGTGGTTGGCCGAGATACGTGGTTCGAGGGGCCAAGAATCCCACGGGCTGGACCTTCGGGCGAGGCCGCAGCCGGATTCTATCGTGGTTGGCCGGCTGGAAACAAGTTTGATTAGTCGGAAGGATCTGCCTTTCCGTTAAGATGTGGGATTAATAGGGGCCGGTGAGAGGATCTTCCATCTCACCGTCGGAGTTAATAGGATACGAAGGGATCTGCCACTTCGCGGTAGGATACGAGGAGAGGATGCGTGAGAGGATCTTCCGTCTCGCCGCGGGGGTTAGTAGGATACGAAGGGATCTGCCACTTCGCGGTAGGATACGAGGAGAGGATGCGTGAGAGGATCTTCCGTCTCGCCGCGGGGGTTAGTAGGACACGAAGGGATCTGCCACTTCGCGATGGGATATTAGAGGGGGATGCGTGAGAGGATCTTCCGTCTCGCCGTGGGGGTTAGTGGGACACGAAGGGATCTGCCACTTCGCGGTAGGATATTAGAGGGGGATGCGTGAGAGGATCTTCCGTCTCGCCGCGGGGGTTTGTAGGGCACGAAGGGATCTGCCACTTCGCGGGGGAGGGGGATTAAGTAGGAGAATGAGGGGATCTTCCGCCTCACTACGCAGGCAGGTTAGTGGGTGAAATTCAGTAGATCGGGGTAATGTGTATGTATATGGTGTAAATAATTTACCGCCTCCAATTGGCTCGTCAGTCGCTAACGGCCTGAATCACTCGGGGAACAAAGGGGTACGGGGTAAAAATAAAATGCACAACAATCCGGCTTGACGTTTCTTTCCGTACGAGTTCACTCAGTTTAATTCTTTGGTTTTTAAAACGTCCCTGTGTTTCACTGCGCCGATTACACTGATTCACTAACCTTATTTCTTAACGACCGCGTTCCCTTTCGCACGTGTTTCCTTTATTTTTTTACTTTGTCCGCGTACGCGACCGATCGCTTCGAAGTCCAAGAGCCGAGAGACTCCCGGAAACCGCCGTGTGACCCTCTCATCCTTTTGGACCTTTTCTCACCAAGGAAGGTTTGGTATTTTCCCTATTTTCCAGTATTTTTCTCTATGGTTGGCACCTCGGGCAGGTGGTGCGGAACCAAACTTGACCTATTTTGGTTTTATACCCAAAAATCCATAAGACCGCTTAACCATTACTAAATTATAATACTTCATTTTAAATCTCTTACATACTAATGGTAATAATGTGAAACTTAGATGACTATTGCTTAAATATATATTGTGGCGGCCTAGCCGTCAGGTGGGATCGTCACAACGCGTAAACCTGGCTAGCGCCTACATTTCCGCCTTTCATGGCCCATAGCGCCATCTATCGGATGACTTTGGAACAGCTGGCCAAGGTGCTAATTCGAGCGGCGAAAAACATAGAAGAAGGCATATTTATATTAAGTTGTTTAGCTGAGTAACGGGTATCTAATAGTCGAGGCACTCGACTATAGCGTTCTCTCTTGTTTTTATTGTATTTACTATTTTTTCTGTATAATTGGTTATTATTGTTTCGTCTGTAGTGTTTTCTAAATTATTAATATCGAGGGTACTGTCGAAGTTGCTACCTATATTTTCATCTTCTGAAATGTTTATTTTGTTTATGTCAAATCCTGTCCTGACCTGTGTCTATCAAAATATTAAATTTTTTATTTATTTTTTTGTCCTGCCGAAAAATGTGTGGCAGGCCTATTGTTCTTCTAAAAAATGGTCCTCTTGAATATTATTTATGCGCATTTGTTTGTTTTTTGGTTGATCTGATGACTCAACTTGTGTGCGCTTAGCTGGCTGTTCTGCTTGTTGAAATGGTTTTCTTTCTTGGTTATAGGAGTTTGTTTGGAAATTATTATTTTTGTTTTGGTACTGCCAGCCTTTGGGAAATGATTGGTTATTAGGATTATAATTTTTATTTTGGAATTGGATGCTGGCGTCCACTTCCATTGGCTCACTCCTGTTTTGATAAGTATTATTCGCTTGTGTCCAAACATTATTAGTTGGGTTTGAATTGAACCGAGCGTTGTTATACTGATAGTTATTATGATTTTGATAACTATTAGTATTTTGATAGTTAATCGGGTTTTTATAGCTATTAGTAAGTTGAGAGTTATTATTATTTTGATAGCCATGTTTGTTGGTGTATTGGTAGTTGGCATTTTGCCCTTGATAATTTTGATTATTATCATTGGTTCTATTCAGGCGCAATTGATTGCCCTGATTATTGTTGTCAAATTTATAATATGAATCATATGAAGTTCGTGGGTTTTCGTTAAAGCGGCGTTGAGGAGTGCTAAAACGATAAGCGAACTGTGCCCTCATCTGGTTGCTTTCCATTTCTTGCACTCTGGCTAATGCGTTTGGCAAGTCTGGAGGGTTAAGGGAAAATAACATGCCGGAAATTGAGCCGTTTAGGCCAGTTATAAACACTCTCAAGGCATTTTGCCTATGTCTGAGGTTTGTTTCTGTGGTTATGGGATTTTCTTTCCCGTAAGTCATTATGGTTTTATTTATTAATAAGGTTAATTTTTTATTAACCAAATTATAAAAGTCCATAACTGAGAATTTATTTGGTGTAAGGACGCTTAGTTCTTGTTCAATTATGTGGATAGGTCTTTTGTCGCTAAAGACGAAGTCGAGCCTGGCTAAAATTGCGTCAAGGTTTAACACCGTTCCGTGATTTGTTAAGACATCATTTGCCTTATACCTGCGGCTTTTACGAACGTATAATCAGTCATTTCAGCGGCTTCCCGCCAGCCCACATAATTTTCTAAACTTCCGGAAAACTGGGGAACGGATTTTACTACCTCCAAAGTTTCATCGCATGTTATGTTATCGTCAATCTGTTCGACTTGATATTCGGTTACTAAATTAGCTCTTGAGTCTTAAGGGTACGTAAATTTTTTATTTCGTCTTGTAAAGGGGTTACATTACTAGCAATCAATCGGACAATTAAATCTGTGGTTAATGTTTGTTCGGGTGTTTGTTTGTTAGCGCTTCGGCTAGTCGATGGACCATTTGTATCAGTCATTTTAAAATTTTGTAATGCGTTTATTAACTCTTCCAGGATTAATCTATCACTTTTAGCAAAATCTTTCTGTGTTTATTTATGAAGATTAGTTTTATATATATTGAATATTGTTTAGAATTGTAGATAATAATTTCTTTCTCACGATTTGTTGTCTTCTGTGTCCTGGTGGGTCCTGGGTCTTCTTAGTCTTCTCTCAGTAATTTTGTTTCGTTCCTTTTCTTGGTACTTCTTGGTTTTATCAAATTGTTTGTGTGTGTCACTTTCAATAGTTTTTTCTTTTTTTGTTTTCTTGTAGCTTTTTTTATGTTTTTTATTTGTTTTCTTTAATTTTTTTATTTTGTTTTATTTTATAAAAAACAAAAAAATTTTTGATGATTTATATCACTCTTTAGGAATATTAAAAATGATGATGTATTTTTGCACTTTTTATACCCTTGCAGAGGGTATTATAAATTTGGTCAGAAGTTTGTAACGCAGTGAAGGAGACGTTTCCGACCCTATAAAGTATATATATTCTTGATCAGGATCAATAGGGGAGTCGATATAGCCATGTCCGTCTGTCCGTCTGTTTCAATACCGTTTGCGAGCTCAGTTTAAAAGCTAGCGATCTGAAACTTTCACAGTCGTCCTAAAACAAGTGTACGCAGATCAAGTTTGAAAACCGCCCCGATCGGATGTCTATATCCTATAGCTCCCATAGGAACAATCGGATATAACTTGCAAGATTGGAAGATATTTCGCGCAGTGTAAAAGCTATTGACATAAATCTTTCCAAATCTTATTTTTTTATGCGTACCTTGATCAGGGTAAAAGCGCGTGACGATCGGACGTCTATATCCTATAGCTCCCATAGGAACAAAAGGGTAAAATCGGTTAAAATTTAATGATTTTTAGGATATTTCGCGCAGTATACAAGCTATTGACATGAATCTTTCCAAATCGTATTTTTTTATGCATACATTGATCAAGGTGAAAGCGCGTACCGATCGGACGTCTATATCATATAGCTCCCATAGGAACAATAGGGTGAAATCGGTCCAAATTTGACGATTATCAGAATATTTCGCGCAGTGTGTAAGCTACTAACATAAATTTTTCCAATTCTTGTTTATTTACGCATATCTTGAGTAGGGTAAAAGCGCTTGCCGCTCGGTAGTCTATATCTTAAAGGAGATAGGAAAAATTGTTAAAGGCTGCGAAAGTATCCCTTTTTTCTATTTGTATATGACATTTTTGCAGTATAAAAGCAATTGACTTGAAACGATGCAAATCTAGTTTACTTATGTATACCTTATTCCTTTCGCTACTTTTTCACTTTTAGCAATTTCGGCAAAGTCTGCAAGGGTATTAAAACTTCGGCTTGCCGAAGCTAGCTCCCGTCCTCGTTTATATTTGCGTTTTGTAAATTTAAATTTTGCACCTTTTTTTAAATTATATTTGGTGTTTTATAAATATTTTATTTATTTTATTTTTTTTATTTATTTTTTTTTTTATTGGAAATATTTATTATTTTCTGTAGTTTTGCACTTTTGGCGATTGTTTATTTTCCTGGATAATTTATATTTAATATATTATTGTAACTTTTCACTTTTATTATTTGGCGTATTCTGGCTCTTTTTTATTTCTTTATTTTAAGTGTTGCACTTTTAATTGTGTTTTTTAGATTTTCACATAAGTTGTTTCTCAGCACAATAATATTTTCACTTTATGCTCTGGTTTTTATCCGGTACGTTTTGTTTTTTTACACAGAAACCTTTTTTATTTTCGGGTCTATGATTTATTTTTATGGGAACACTCGCGAATATCTTTTATTTCATTTCGATATTTTTTACAGCGCGGGCCCCACGTTGGGCGCCAATTACAAATACGTTACCGAATGTATTTAAAAAAAATATAATTTTTATTAAATAAACTTCACTTAGACTTAGAATACAATCATTCTTAGACTTATTTCACGACTACCCAAGCTTGAGTTGGTTCTCCTCGCTTGTTGCCTCGGGATCGAAGCTTTTAAAGTTTATCTTCGTAATTTTCCGAAGACTTGGTTTCCGAAGCTAATCCCCGATTAAGATTGCTGTGATCAGCATGGAAAATTTGGAAGCGAACGCGATACCTAAAAAAGAGGGTTTGCGGTGTTGGGACTCTTACGGATGTTTAGTCTAAAGTTTGGCTGGCCTTTGGCGGCTAGCTAGGGGGAATTTGTTTACGTCTCTCTCAAGCTTGGCTCGCCGTTTGCGAGGGTGGAAATGTTTATAAGATAAGAACCCATGAGAACTCAGTAGCAAGCTCTGCCAAAATAAATTGCTTACGATATTAATTAGAATCTTTAATTAAAGTTATAGTTAATTTGCATGTATATATCGGAGGCTCGTTTGGTGACGGATTCATTTTTATTTATTCTTTAAAGCACAGCAAGTTCTGCTCGTCTCTATGCCGCAAATCGAAGTGACCTCCAAGAACGCAGAGTTCAATTTTATCAATTCCTTCTTTGCTCCTGCCTCTGTTCTCACTCAGTTCGCGGAATACGATCAGAACTCACTCAGTAGCAGACACTCAATTTCTGATACTACTATTTCTTTCCCTTTAACTGCGCACTTAAAATTCAAAGTTCCAAAATATTTTCTTATTTATTAATTTATCCCTTTTTTAAAAAATATAAGAATAAAGTTTTTTTTTTAATATTTTTATCAAAGCTTAAATTCTTTTCAAGACCTTACCTTATAATATTATTAATTTGCCTGTTTATTTAAGTTTTATAAAACTAAAGTATAAGTTTGTCTTTTTTATGACTTATACCTAAATTTTAATTCTTAGTATTATTAATATTATTATTAACCGCTTCTTAGCGGTTTAGGAACCAAATGTTGAGAAATTGGTTGAATAGGAATAATGCAGGCAATGCAAAGATGGAGAGAGATATCATCTCTATCAATTCAGAATCTCAGCGCAGGCGAATATGCCTTAAATTAGAATGCAGAACTAGGCGTGAATACTGTGTGTCATAGGTCAAGTCGCTTGAGCCCGGCCGTTCGTGCGACATTCGTGCGGGTGATCAAACAGTCGATACCAGGCGTCGTTCTCTAGGGCGATAAAATATCGAGGACAAAGCTAGAGAGCAGGTTTTAAGTACAGTAGACCACAGAGAAAATGGCTTGGGGCCAATTCATGCATTCGACAAAAATTGCAACATCTGGGTCACAAGTTTATTTCTGGCACTGAGATATCGCAACCGGAAGCCGTATATTGTTGCCTGTGAATGACATTGTCAGAAGCTAGCAATAAATTCGTTCATAAAGAACAACGAGTTCGTATTTTTGTATACCTACAGGGAACCTGAAAGATTTCAGAAATATCTTCTCAAATTAAAGTTTTAAGTTTAAACGACAGTAATCCAGATGAATATGAACAAATGCCAGTTTTTATGAATTCGAAGGAAAAGGCTGCATAAACACAAATTTTTAAAATTATTAAAGGTTTTAAAATTAATTATAAACCAGATAACTACTGTTGACCGAAAGCAGTTTCCAGTGTTACCAGTAAAGCTATACATTGAATAGTTATAAAGTATAAGTTATATGAATATAGGCTGTACTAATGCCACAAATGCGGTCGGTCTTTATATAATTGGACATTTTGTTCCCCCATCCCCGAGAATTCCATTCGATTACTATTGAATATTGCCGAATTTTTCTGTTTTTTTTCATAATTCAAAAAGTCTGCGCTGCCACATTAAATCTTTTTTTTCATGCTTCGTAAAGGCGGCCTATACTCATACGAAGCATGTGACATTCCTGGCTTACCGCAGCAGTAAGATTAGATTGGCACTCAGTAGCCATGGGAGCTCAGCCAAAAAGATGCATTGTCATATTCATTCACTACAAAGAAAATACGCTCGACATGCCAGCATTTAGAGCGGCCCTGGAAGGGATGGAATTAGCGGACAACGAACGGGCATTGATGGAAAAGGTCAAGGAAGTCTGCGACGCCAGCATGCAGCGCAATAAAAGCTTCAAGGGGCGCAAGCCAGTCTACTGGTGGAACCAAGCGATTGAGGAGGCACGCCGTGAATGCATAAGCGCTAGGAGAGCCTACCATAGGGCCCGCGGAACCGAAGCCTTCCATATACTCAGGGAAGTTTTCACCCAAAAGAGGAAGATCCTAAAGCGGAAAATAAAAAGCAGCAAAAAGCTGTCCTTCCTGCAACTCTGCGATGAAGCAGAAAACGACTTGTGGGGAAAGGTCTACAAGGTGGTAATGAAAAAACCAACGCCGTTAAAAACGTGAGCCCAACAGGTTTCGAGAAACTGGGAGAGATAATAAGGCACCTTTTCCCAGCGCAGGAAACGAGGCAAGCGGAAGCGTTCGGTGCCAGGAAAAGACAAGGATGAACCGTCGGCATATAGGCCCATTTGCCTTCTAGACACGGTCGGCAAAATACTGGAAATTATTGTCAGTGCAAGACTCGGAGAGGCAATCGAGGTTGCCGGAGGACTCTCAGAAAGTCAGTATGGCTTTAGAAAGGCTCGCTCAACCCTAGATGCACTGGAAGCCGTGGACCGCATAGCCAGGCAGGCCATAGAAGGTGGCTGGGAGGAAACAAACAATACTGTTTGGTGGCAACTCTGGACATCAAAAACGCCTTCAACTCGGCATCCTGGAGCACAATAATGGCCTCACTCGGGATGCTGAACATCTCAAAGTACTTGCAGGCGATTGTTAGCGACTACCTGAGCGACAGGTGGCTCCACTAAGACACGGACGAAGGACCTCAACGCTACGAAATCACAGGAGGAGTGCCACAAGGGTCCGTCTTAGGCCCATTATTGTGGAACACCATGTACGATGGTATCCCGCGACTAAACTTCCAGCAGGGCGTAAACGTTGTTGGCTTCGCGGATGACGTCGCAGTCATAGTGGTAAAAAAGTCCATAGCTGAGATAGAAAGCAGCAATCAGCAGGATAAGTGAGTGGCTACAAATCGGGGGACTTGAACTGGCTGAGCAGAAAACCGAGGCGGTACTCATCAGCAGCAGGAAAAAAGTGGAAACAGCACGAATCACTCTGAGCGAAGCCCAAGTGGAGACGAAAAGGGCTATAAAATACCTAGGGGTCATGCTGGACACCAGGCTGCCCTGCAGGGAGTATCTGCAGGCGACTCATAAGAGGGCACACGGAGTTACGATGGCAGTGTCCCGAATGATGCTTAACCATAGAGGTCCAAAATACAAGAGCAGGAAGCTACTGTTTAACGTAGCAAAGTCGTCCATCATGTATGCAGCACCACTATGGGCCGAGGCGACAACTAAAAAGAGCTTCATAAAGGGTATAGAGAAGGACTACAGAATAGGAGCTCTTAGGGTAGCCTCTGCCTTCTGCACGGTCGGTACATAGGCCATTCTGGTCATCAGTGGAATAACACCAGAACTAACGTTCCATCTGACACAGGTGCTGAGCGGACATGGATGCTTTAAGGAGTATTTACATCACTTCGGCCACGAGACAAGCCCAATCTGCGATTCCTGCCGAACAATGGAAAATGCCGAACTCGCACTAACCACTTGTGTGAGGTTCGGAGAAGAACGCCTAAGAGCTGAACAAATCCTGGGGACCCCGATCACAGTGGAGGGACTTGTACCTAGTATGCTGGAGAGACAGGAAAACTGGACAGCTGTCTATGCAGTCTGGCTGCGGAAGTCACTACGGAAATGAGGCGGCTGGAACGCTGAGAGTCGAACAGCGTGATAACAAGCTGTGTGGCAAAGAAAGGATAGTAGCGACACCAAAAAGGGCAAGGGAGCCAGCAGCAGGCCAAAAATGTACGCCACCAATGAAGAGGCTACATCGGGAACGGCTACAAGAGAAGCGACACGAAGATTTCCAGCAAGTAGCTGACAGAAACCCTAAGGGAAATTCAAAAAGGCAGCTCAGGGCCAGACCAGACGCCATCGTGGTTGCAAGAGTCGGGGATATTACCTACGCGGAATTTCTCAAGGCCGTTAAAGGAGACTCCACGATAAAACACGTCAGTGGGGACGTACAGACCATCCGAAAGACGGCCAAGGGAGATCTTCTGCTGCAACTGAAGAAGTCTCCAGACCACATCGCGGAGGAGGTTAAAAAGGCTGTCGGAAACGCTCTCGGGGTTAAAGCAGTTGTAAGGGCAAACCAGACTTGAGGTCATGGACTTAGATGAAGTCACAACCAAGGAGGAGATAGTGGAGGCTCTAAATAGTAAGCTAGGCGATACCCCTCTTTCTGAGGAGGCCGTAAAGTCGCTGAGAGCCACCAGAAACGGCCGGCAGATAGCCACGTTAATGTTGCCAACACCCACAGCGAACAAGTTGGTAAACCTGGGGAAAATAAGGATTGGATGGGTGATCTGCCGGATTAAACCCATTTTTTCGCCAAAACGCTGCTATAAGTGTCTCGCGTTCGGCCATATCTCGTCGAACTGCACGGAAAAAACGGACTTGCGCGGAGCATGTTTCAAGTGTGGTGGAAAATCCACGAGGCCAGAAGCTGCAATAGGGACCCACCTTGCCTACTCTGCGCGCAGAAAAGAGATCTCCCAACGAACCACGCGTCCGGGAGCTTTAAATGCCCAGCGTATGTCGAGGCGTTAAAATCTCAACAAAGATGCTAAGGGTCATGCAGCTAAACCTTAACCACTGCAGGGTGGCCCAGGACCTTCTCACCCAAACAATTTCCGAGCTCAAAATAGACCTGGCAATTCTGAGAGAACCCTACAAAGCAATTAGATCCAACACGTGGGTCACGGATCAATCGGGAAAAGCAGCAATCTGGACATGTGGGCAACCGGCCCAACATCTAGCATGCGTGAAAGCATCAACAGGCTACGTAAGGGCAAAGCTAAAAGACCTTTGGATTTTTAGCTGCTACTTTCCACCCAGCTGCACACCAGAGGAGTTAAGCGAGACGATAGACAGCCTGGCAATCGACATAAGAGCACACTCGCCTGCGATTATTGCTGGGGACTTCAATGCGTGGTCAACGGAGTGGGAGTCAGCCTCAACAAACGCCAGAGGAAGAGTGGTCACTGAGACGTTCGCATCGCTGGACGTTGTCCTACAAAACACGGATTACACCCCTAAATTTAGGAGAGCGGGAGCGCAGTCCATAATCGACCTCACCTACGTAAGCGCAAGCTTGGCGGCGACGGCGACCTGGGAAATTAGCGAGACCTACACATCGAGCGACCATAGTGCAATTATAAGCACGAGAAGAACCGCCACACCGACAATTACTCGAGGACACTACAAAGAAAATACGCTCGACTTACCAGCATTTAGAGCGGCCCTGGAAGGGATGGAATTAGCAGACAACGAACGGGCATTGATGGAAAAGGTCAAGGAAGCCTGCGACGCCAGCATGCAGCGCAGTAAAAGCTTCAAGCGGCGCAAGCCAGTCTACTGGTGGAACCAAGCGATTGAGGAGGCACGCCGTGAATGCATAAGCGCTAGGAGAGCCTACCATAGGGCCCGCGGAACCGAAGCCTTCCATATACTCAGGGAAGTTTTCACCCAAAAGAGGAAGATCCTAAAGCGGAAAATAAAAAGCAGCAAAAAGCTGTGCTTCCTGCAACTCTGCGATGAAGCAGAAAACGACTTGTGGGGAAACGCCTACAAGGTGGTAATGAAAAAACCAACGCCGTTAAAAACGTGAGCCCAACAGGCTCTGAGAAACTGGGAGAGATAATAAGGCACCTTTTCCCAGCGCAGGAAACGAGGCAAGCGGAAGCGTTCGGTGCCAGGAAAAGACAAGGATGAACCGTCGGCATATAGGCCCATTTGCCTTCTAGACACGGTCGGCAAAATACTGGAAAGTATTGTCAGTGCAAGACTCGGAGAGGCAATCGAGGTTGCCGGAGGACTCTCAGAAAGTCAGTATGGCTTTAGAAAGGCTCGCTCAACCCTAGATGCACTGGAAGCCGTGGACCGCATAGCCAGGCAGGCCATAGAAGGTGGCTGGGAGGAAACAAACAATACTGTTTGGTGGCAACTCTGGACATCAAAAACGCCTTCAACTCGGCATCCTGGAGCACAATAATGGCCTCACTCGGGATGCTGAACATCTCAAAGTACTTGCAGGCGATTGTTAGCGACTACCTGAGCGACAGGTGGCTCCACTAAGACACGGACGAAGGACCTCAACGCTACGAAATCACAGGAGGAGTGCCACAAGGGTCCGTCTTAGGCCCATTATTGTGGAACACCATGTACGATGGTATCCCGCGACTAAACTTCCAGTAGGGCGTAAACGTTGTTGGATTCGCGGATGACGTCGCAGTCATAGTGGTAAAAAAGTCCATAGCTGAGGTAGAAAGCAGCAATCAGCAGGATAAGTGAGTGGCTACAAATCGTGGGACTTGAACTGGCTGAGCAGAAAACCGAGGCGGTACTCATCAGCAGCAGGAAAAAAGTGGAAACGGCACGAATCACTGTGGGCGGAGCCCAAGTGGAGACGAAAAGGGCTATAAAATACCTAGGGGTCATGCTGGACACCAGGTTGCCCTACAGGGAGCATCTGCAGGCGACTCATAAGAGGGCACACGGAGTTACGATGGCAGTGTCCCGAATGATGCTTAACAAAAATCCACGAGCAGGAAGCTACTGTTTAACGTAGCAAGTCGTCCATCATGTATGCAGCACCAATATGGGCCGAGGCGACGACAAAAAAGAGCTACAAAAAGGGTATAGAGACGGACTACAGAATAGGAGTTCTTAGGGTAGCCTCTGCCTTCCGCACGGTCGGTACAGAGGCCATTCTGGTCATCAGTGGAATAACACCAGTCGAGCTTGCAGTTGTGGAGGCCAAGGAGAACTTCGAAGCGAGAAAAGAAGCTGATACACAGGCGGACCACCGCTTGGCAAAACTAAGGTCAAGAACAAAGTCCCTTGAAAACTGGCAGCAAAGATGGGATAGGGAAACCGGCCGGTGGACGCACCGACTCATCCCCAATATAGCGGCTTGGGTAAACAGACCACACGGCGAACTAAGGTTCCATCGGACACAGGTGCTGAGCGTCCATTTAAGGAGTATTTACATCGCTTCGGCCACGAGACAAGCCCAATCTGCGATACCTGCCGAACAATGGAAAATGCCGAACACGCACTAACCACTTGTGTCAGGTTCGGAGAGAACGCCTAAGAGCTGAACAAATCCTGGGGACCCCGATCACAGTGGAGGGACTTGTACCTAGTATGCTGGAGAGTCAGGATAACTGGACAGCTGTATGCAGTCTGGCTGCGGAAGTCACGACGGAACTGAGGCGGCTGGAACGCATAAGGAACGAGAGGCCCTAAACAGGCCAGCCAGCTTTGCGAAGCAATGCTTCACGGCAATCCCGCAAGTCTGGATATCATATGTATATTTATTTTGTCTATGTATGTAATTTATGAATAAAGAAAAAAACCAAGCTGAGCTTGATACAAAAGAAGGACAATATAGAAACGGACACTCTAAGTCAAAATACTATTACTATTATAGTATTTACACAGTACTCTAAAAAGTTCATCCATATTATAGTTATATCTACATTAATTAAGGATAAGAGGTTTATTGTTTCTGGTTCTTTTGATAGGCACAAAGAAGTTTACACTCGGGACTCTCCATATTCCCGTGAATAAGTTTACGAACAAAAAAGTGCAAATCATCGTTTACATTTGATAAAGATGGTAGAATAATGAGAAGAAGTCTCCTAGAGTAAGATTTAAATGTACGACATCAACTCCAAACTGGTAAAGAGAACTCCAGGATTGGACGGGCTATTGAAATAAATAAAGTCTTTGTGTCATGGTTATCATCGAATTGGAAGTAATATGTTCAGAAAACTTAAGATTTGGGTTTTCACAACACCATGTTTCAAAAGCATTTGAAATTGTAAGTCTAACTTAACGTCTTCTGAGTTCATGAGGACACACAACTTTGTCAAGACTGAAATGATGTCGTTAATGATAAGTCAGAAGTAACTAGAATCAAATTAAAGATAAAGCGTTTCAAGAGGACACGGTAAGTCCTACCACTTAGATAATTTAAGATCCATGTTAGCAGATCACATGAAAATTTTAATAAGTCTAGCTTGAGTACATGAAGCGAGTGATTTAGAGAATCAGAGTAAACAAGGTCAGTCTGAACGTTATTGCTAAAGCCATTTATTACAAGAGACGCTAGCTCCAAGAGGGTTGTCGTCATAGGTATTCGCCTTATAAATTCATGTTAACATTTTTCTCCAAAAATGTTGGAAGGCGGACTACTTGGATATACCTCTGTAAATGATTGAATTTGATTTATTTAATTTCTCATAAATAAAAATAACAAATGACTTCTTCCAAATAAGTGGAAAGTCAGAAGTTTCCGAAGAGAAGGTCAACAATTTGTGCAGAGGTCTACACAGGGTTTCAGCGTAGTATCAAAGCACGCAGCCTGGAACTCCGTCGGGACCGGTAATATGGTGGTTTAACTTTTTGGAGATCCAAGAGAAGGGAGCTTTCGCTTAATAATAATGAACATGTTGTCTAGAATAACTGGGCAAATAGATCGGCAATTGCCTAATCAGTATTTTCCGTAAAACTTTAAAATGATAGCGATGCTGAGTAGCAGGCTGATTTACGCCAAGTGCTAACAAAATTATAAAACTGTTTTTGATTTTGTATAAACTGGACCCTAATAACAACGGGCGTTACGGACAGTAAAATTTGGTATCGAAAAAGGCAGATTGTACTCCGCACATTTTGAATTTGTTGAAAAATCTGGACTTAGGTGTGAAAGCTGGACCACTTAAAATTTGTTAAAGAGTATTGTTATCCTTGTTTAAAAACGAAAAAGCTATAGCAGCTATATGATATTGTCGTCGGATTTTTATAAAATTAAAAAAGCAATTCTGAGGCTTTATAAAACTATTATATACCGGAACATAACCGTATATGTTTTTAAACAACGAAGTTAACTTTTTTCATTCATTTTTCCGATTTTTCCTATGGGAGTTATTCGTTCGAACCAGTTCCGTACTTTATAGGGTTGGAAATGTCTCCTTCACTACGTTGCCAACTTTTGACTTCAATTCCCTTTAAATTTTGGCCCCGACATACTTCAGTTGCTCATCAGCAGCTGTCGTTAGTGCTAACTTAAAAACCATTAAAAACCATTTCCAATAAAAAAAAAAACATATTCAGATTAACACGCATTAATTAATGTATATGTTAGGCCTGCACTTGGCTTTTCATACTGCTGTTCTGTTTGTTAGTAAGAATCTCTATATCAACATTGGTCTTGTCTTCTGGCGGGCGCTTTCTGTGGTGTTGTTCTCTTATCTTTCTGTGTTGCTGCTAGGAGTGGGGAATGATTTTTTTTATTTTTGGAAAATATTTTGTAGTAATTTTTTTTATTATACCCTTGCAGAGGGTATTATAAATTTGGTCAGAAGTTTGTAACGCAGTGAAGGAGACGTTTCCGACCCTATAAGTATATATATTCTTGATCAGGATCAATAGGGGAGTCGATATAGCCATGTCCGTCTGTCCGTCTGTTTCAATACCGTTTGCGAGCTCAGTTTAAAAGCTAGCGATCTGAAACTTTCACAGTCGTCCTAAAACAAGTGTACGCAGATCAAGTTTGAAAACCGCCCCGATCGGATGTCTATATCCTATAGCTCCCATAGGAACAATCGGATATAACTTGCAAGATTGGAAGATATTTCGCGCAGTGTAAAAGCTATTGACATAAATCTTTCCAAATCTTATTTTTTTATGCGTACCTTGATCAGGGTAAAAGCGCGTGACGATCGGACGTCTATATCCTATAGCTCCCATAGGAACAAAAGGGTAAAATCGGTTAAAATTTAATGATTTTTAGGATATTTCGCGCAGTATACAAGCTATTGACATGAATCTTTCCAAATCGTATTTTTTTATGCATACATTGATCAAGGTGAAAGCGCGTACCGATCGGACGTCTATATCATATAGCTCCCATAGGAACAATAGGGTGAAATCGGTCCAAATTTGACGATTATCAGAATATTTCGCGCAGTGTGTAAGCTACTAACATAAATTTTTCCTATTCTTGTTTATTTACGCATATCTTGAGTAGGGTAAAAGCGCTTGCCGCTCGGTAGTCTATATCTTAAAGGAGATAGGAAAAATTGTTAAAGGCTGCGAAAGTATCCCTTTTTTTCTATTTGTATATGACATTTTTGCAGTATAAAAGCAATTGACTTGAAACGATGCAAATCTAGTTTACTTATGTATACCTTATTCCTTTCGCTACTTTTTCACTTTTAGCAATTTCGGCAAAGTCTGCAAGGGTATTAAAACTTCGGCTTGCCGAAGTTAGCTTCCGTCCTCGTTTTATATTTAGCAGGGATTTGTTTTGAATCAATAAATATTCCTTAGTATTTGTTGGATTGTGGAAAATTATAATATTATTTTTCTGCGAAGAACTCAGATGTCAGTAAGGTTTTCTGATAATTTATATTTTTAAGTTGTTTGTTGTTCTGGTGAATTTTTTGTTGTATTTGCTGCATTCAATAATTGTATTTGGAAATCGTTGTTTTTTTAAGTATTGCATTGTTCTACATATGTATGTATGTATCTTATTTCTTTTTTATACTTTTATACAAGGAATTCAGGGTGTTAGGATAATTTGAATGTAAACTTTTTTCAAATAGGTCGTCTTGACTGCTGCTAGGGATTCCATAAGTAATTTGTAATTTGTGTCATTAAATTCAAAATATCATTGGCTGCTGTACAACAATTAAACTATTATAACGAAAATCGAACTTGGTATAAACGCATGATCTTTATTTTATTCGATTGTTTGCTGGAAATCCAGTAAAAGTTTACTAATACCACGTGAATAGAAATTAATTATTAGTCGTCAAATATTGACATAAGTTATTTATCCTTTTCTAGAATCCGTGTGCACTTCTAATATTGTACTTAGAAAGATAAAAAGCCACCAAAAATCTACCTTAACAACAAGAAATTTATTTATATAAAGCTCCGCTATTTAAAATAGTAGCGAGGGCATCACGTTAAGCAGGGAAAGTCAAATGATAAGCGCAATTTTTCTTAAACACATGTTGAAAATAACAACATATGTATATATATCGGGGGCTCGTTTGTAAAGTTACAAAATATATCCCGCCTATGCGTCGCCTACTTTAAATGACGGTTTAGGAAATGCACTTACGTACAAAATATAAGCGAACATACACTCACCTACAAAGAACATGTACTAGCTCTCCGACATATATTTATTATGAATAGTTTAGATGTTTTTTTAATACTAGTTTATAAAAGTTTTTTAGTAGTTTAGTTTTTATTTAGTATTTCAGTATTATTATTATTCTTTATTGTGCATCACGGGACTTGCAACGGCGATTGCACCAATTTTTAGCAATTTCAGTCCAAGCTTGCTGAACCACTTGCCAAAGTTGAGATTTGCTGGATGGTTTTTGATAACTACCGCTCTCTCTCGACATCTTCCTAAAGGTTTTTATCCTAATGTTAAGTGGAATAAATCGTTGCGTTATAGAAGAAATTAAAATATAACCAACGTATGACCTCGAGTAATTCAATAACACTACAATTATTGTTTACAAGGTCGATACAAAAACCAACATAAACAAAAGGGATCCACTCGCCCTAAATTCAGCAATTAAAAACAATCAACTATTTGTTGTATTTACCAGTCTGCATATCGAAAAAACCGAGGGGTTTTTCAACAGACAAAACACTGAAAACTTTCACACACTGATAGAAGCTTTAACGACAGAACTCCACCTATGTTAAAACCAATAAACTTTGGCAACTCACAATTGCCAAAAAGCTTATCTGATCGTAACATTGGGGAGTTTCTGACGCTCTGCTTCCATCCCCGTAGATAGCTGATGAGTCTGAGGTGACGTGCAGACGAAACTAGCTAGTCCTATCATAGTCGGGTTCACTCCCCAGGGAGTGTAAGTGTGATGAAAGTTAAGTGGAATAAATCGTTGCGTTATAGAAGAAATTAAAATATAACCAACGTATGACCTCGAGTAATTCAATAACACTACAATTATTGTTTACAAGGTCGATACAAAAACCAACATAAACAAAAGGGATCCACTCGCCCTAAATTCAGCAATTAAAAACAATCAACTATTTGTTGTATTTACCAGTCTGCATATCGAAAAAACCGAGGGGTTTTTCAACAGACAAAACACTGAAAACTTTCACACACTGATAGAAGCTTTAACGACAGAACTCCACCTATGTTAAAACCAATAAACTTTGGCAACTCACAATTGCCAAAAAGCTTATCTGATCGTAACATTGGGGAGTTTCTGACGCTCTGCTTCCATCCCCGTAGATAGCTGATGAGTCTGAGGTGACGTGCAGACGAAACTAGCTAGTCCTATCATAGTCGGGTTCACTCCCCAGGGAGTGTAAGTGTGATGAAAGTTAAGTGGAATAAATCGTTGCGTTATAGAAGAAATTAAAATATAACCAACGTATGACCTCGAGTAATTCAATAACACTACAATTATTGTTTACAAGGTCGATACAAAAACCAACATAAACAAAAGGGATCCACTCGCCCTAAATTCAGCAATTAAAAACAATCAACTATTTGTTGTATTTACCAGTCTGCATATCGAAAAAACCGAGGGGTTTTTCAACAGACAAAACACTGAAAACTTTCACACACTGATAGAAGCTTTAACGACAGAACTCCACCTATGTTAAAACCAATAAACTTTGGCAACTCACAATTGCCAAAAAGCTTATCTGATCGTAACATTGGGGAGTTTCTGACGCTCTGCTTCCATCCCCGTAGATAGCTGATGAGTCTGAGGTGACGTGCAGACGAAACTAGCTAGTCCTATCATAGTCGGGTTCACTCCCCAGGGAGTGTAAGTGTGATGAAAGTTAAGTGGAATAAATCGTTGCGTTATAGAAGAAATTAAAATATAACCAACGTATGACCTCGAGTAATTCAATAACACTACAATTATTGTTTACAAGGTCGATACAAAAACCAACATAAACAAAAGGGATCCACTCGCCCTAAATTCAGCAATTAAAAACAATCAACTATTTGTTGTATTTACCAGTCTGCATATCGAAAAAACCGAGGGGTTTTTCAACAGACAAAACACTGAAAACTTTCACACACTGATAGAAGCTTTAACGACAGAACTCCACCTATGTTAAAACCAATAAACTTTGGCAACTCACAATTGCCAAAAAGCTTATCTGATCGTAACATTGGGGAGTTTCTGACGCTCTGCTTCCATCCCCGTAGATAGCTGATGAGTCTGAGGTGACGTGCAGACGAAACTAGCTAGTCCTATCATAGTCGGGTTCACTCCCCAGGGAGTGTAAGTGTGATGAAAGTTAAGTGGAATAAATCGTTGCGTTATAGAAGAAATTAAAATATAACCAACGTATGACCTCGAGTAATTCAATAACACTACAATTATTGTTTACAAGGTCGATACAAAAACCAACATAAACAAAAGGGATCCACTCGCCCTAAATTCAGCAATTAAAAACAATCAACTATTTGTTGTATTTACCAGTCAGCATATCGAAAAAACCGAGGGGTTTTTCAACAGACAAAACACTGAAAACTTTCACACACTGATAGAAGCTTTAACGACAGAACTCCACCTATGTTAAAACCAATAAACTTTGGCAACTCACAATTGCCAAAAAGCTTATCTGATCGTAACATTGGGGAGTTTCTGACGCTCTGCTTCCATCCCCGTAGATAGCTGATGAGTCTGAGGTGACGTGCAGACGAAACTAGCTAGTCCTATCATAGTCGGGTTCACTCCCCAGGGAGTGTAAGTGTGATGAAAGTTAAGTGGAATAAATCGTTGCGTTATAGAAGAAATTAAAATATAACCAACGTATGACCTCGAGTAATTCAATAACACTACAATTATTGTTTACAAGGTCGATACAAAAACCAACATAAACAAAAGGGATCCACTCGCCCTAAATTCAGCAATTAAAAACAATCAACTATTTGTTGTATTTACCAGTCTGCATATCGAAAAAACCGAGGGGTTTTTCAACAGACAAAACACTGAAAACTTTCACACACTGATAGAAGCTTTAACGACAGAACTCCACCTATGTTAAAACCAATAAACTTTGGCAACTCACAATTGCCAAAAAGCTTATCTGATCGTAACATTGGGGAGTTTCTGACGCTCTGCTTCCATCCCCGTAGATAGCTGATGAGTCTGAGGTGACGTGCAGACGAAACTAGCTAGTCCTATCATAGTCGGGTTCACTCCCCAGGGAGTGTAAGTGTGATGAAAGTTAAGTGGAATAAATCGTTGCGTTATAGAAGAAATTAAAATATAACCAACGTATGACCTCGAGTAATTCAATAACACTACAACTAATGTTTTTTAAAGATCGACTTACACCATCTAGCCATATATCATATCTTGCGCCACTTGTCGATCGGCCAGCCAATTTGCACTTTTGCTAATTTAATTCGTACTACTAGGTGACTCCTGACCAAAGGAGCAATCTTTCTGGGACTTCTGTCAAACAAATAATTGTCTCACAGACGAAATGACTTATCGTCAGATTTAGTTCTTTTCTATCTCTCCTGTGGTAGCAAATGGATGCACCTTGGCATTCCATACAATCTGTCTGTCATCTAAATTTTTTTGGTTCTTTCCTTTGTTGTTTGTTCTTTTAATTTTTTAGCTAAGTTATCTAACTAATTGTATAGCGCAAGCAATTAATTAAAAAAAATACATTTTGATCATTAGAATAATATAAACCTAGTTTAAAAAATTTTACACAATTTACTACTGTTTTAATGAGAAGCCAATCGAGTATGCAAATTAAATTTCTTGTTGTTCGATGAATTAAAAAAATACAATTTTTTTATTATATTTATTTGGTGATAAACCTTTTATTCTTAAACACTTTTAATACAAGAAACTTGTTGTTACTTTCTAATTTTTTACAACCGATCGCGGTCGCGATAAAAATAGGACTGCCGCTTTATTTCTAAATCTAATCCAATGAACCCCGGCCAGGAGCTTTTCCTTTTGAACTTTAGAACTTCAATTTATGTTTAGATTAAAAGCTTAGGATGAAACTGTTGCATCTCATTGTGAAATTCAATTATGCTGACCGATGCAATTTGGTGGGAACTTGAAACGCAAAAGGGCGCAATTGATTGGGATTCAAACGGAAGCTAATGTTTACATTAATTTTAATTTGCGCTCAAGATAAAACTGTCGCATTTCATTGTGAAATTCAATTAGCAATTGATTTGGCTTCGAACGGAAGCTGATGTTTACTTTAATTTTGATTTGTTTAACTTAGTTGGGGAACCAAGATCGGACCTCAAAGCCAAAGGCAAAGACAAAGGCAAATGCAGAGTTTGAAAATATTGTTTATAAAAGCCATAAGTGCCCTGGTTTCACGGGTTGGATAACTTGCATCTTCGTATTGACCTCAAAAATTATTTGTGACATCAGAAAGCTAATGTATCTTCCTGTGTTTTCTCTTCCTTTCATTTCATTCGGAAAAAAAGGGAAAATGATACATGATACTTAATCCCCCAATTTTATTAAACTCTTAATCAGACCTATTCGTGTGTCCGAGGACTTCCGTTGCATTTAGCATGGACGTTTTTATGTATGATATTCCCTAATATTAACAAATTATTTATTTATTTATTGAACATAAATCTATCTATGTAGGTAAGTGTAAACAAATAATTTAGAATTTTTCGATGAATATGGAATCTTCATGCAATATACATTCCTCGAATGCAAAACTTTACTTATTTTGTAATGATTCGCCATTTTTTTAAGCTGCAAGTAACCGGTAGTTTTTGAAACGACTGATTATTTTAATTATCACTTCCGGCTGTTAATCGATCATGAAAATTACTGGGGCTTGGATTAATTTTTTCACCACACTAAAGTACGCGTGGCTAAAATCAACCCTTCCCTTACTTAACAATATCTTTTATTTTTATTAACTTTTCTTAATTTCCTGGTGCAAATTCTCCCTCTTACTATTATCTATATTTATGTTTACGTAACAACGAAAGGGCTTACAAGTATTCGTAGTGGCCTATGAATTTGCAAATTTGTCAACTGCTAATAATTTTCTGTGACGATTCTGCATATTACAATTATGGATTGCAGTATTTACCTAGATTATTGATTAAGCTGCCCGGTTGTGTCAGATCATAAACAGATCCATATTAACAACGTAAACAATAACTGACGAGAAAATGGAAAAAAGAAAAAATGCTCAGTACCTAGGAGTCTCACTCCCATGCTAACCTAACTGACATTAAAACCATATAATTAAAAAAAAACGTAAATTTTCAAAATGTTTTTTTTCATGCAAAAAGGCGTTAAAGCTGAATGGAAAATTGCTATATGAAATAAAGTTCAGGTCCCCATTATCTAATGATAAAGAAAAATACATTGGCGCAATTCAAAAATTACAATTTTTAATCATCACGGCCATTTTGCATCACGTTTTTGAGTTACTTCAGCTAGGATGAAGGTTGTTAAATCATTTTATACAGATTGTTCCTGTCAGGACTTGCAAATGCTCGACTCATTTTTAATTTTGTTCACGTTTAGCACGCACGAGGGCTTTTGTTATAGGAGTGTTTTGGGGGTGTTTTCAGCTTTTACTAGTGAAATATTTTGATCTCATTGGTTGTCTTCGTTTTAGAAATTATGTCGCACCGGATATGGTTCCAAGCTCTTTTTTTGTGTTTTTTTTATTTGGCTCTATTAATTCTGGCGTTGTAAAATATGACCTTGTACTCTAATCGGAGTTGGAAATTTATAAATTTATAATTCAGATGTCGGTACTCATTATCTAGCCATGTCCGTCTGTCCGTCCGTCCGTCCGTCCGTTTCTACGCAAACTAGTCCCTCAGTTTTAAAGCTATCTGCTTTAAACTTTTCCAAAAGTTGTCTTTTTATTGCAGGTAGTATATATTAGGTTGTCAAATAACTCCCTTCTGCTTTATTGCTCTTTATTCAATGCTTTATAAAAATTGATACAGTGAACGGATTTAGCTAAAATATGCCCCGATTTGTTCTATAATATGTTCCCATTTAGACGGCAACTTCATGATACCATCCTCGTAGAAACTTCCCTCCTCATTTGCGAAAAACTCTGACATATACTTTTCACAACCCTCTTTTGAGGCTAACTTTACAGCAGTAAAGGCATTCGCCATGGACAGGAACAGGTGGTAGTCATTTGGCGCTATGTCCGGGCTATATGGTGGATGCAATAAAATCCCCCATCCGTGCTCCCATAGCTTCTGAAGAGTCATCAAAGAATTGTGTGGTCTGGCGTTGTCCTGGTGAAACACTTCACGCTTCCTGTTGGCCAATTCTGGTCGATTGCAAACTTTAAGCGGTCCAGTTGCTCGCAGTAGATGCTAGAATTAAGCGTCTGGCCATATGGGGGCAGCTCATAGTGTATGATTCTCTTCCAATTCCACCAAACACAGAGCAAAACTTTCCTGGCCGTCAATCACGGCTTGGCCGTCCTGTTTTGGACGGCCTTCAACCACGACCGTTTTTGCTTGATATTGTCATATGTGATCCATTTTTCGTCGCCAGTTTCCATCCGCTTCAAAAAGGGGTCGAGTTCATTCCGTTTCAGGAGCATATCGCAGGCGTTGATTCTGTCCAACAGGTTTTTTTTTGCGTCAAATCATGCGGCACCCAAACTTCCAACTTTTTTTGTATCCAGCCTTCTGCAGATGATTTAAAACGGTTTGGTGACTAACTCTATCTTCTCGGCGATGTCACGAGATGTCACATGCGGATGTTTTCCATGATTTGATCGGTATTCGTCGTCACAGGTCTTCCGCCGGCTGGCTTATCCATGGTGTCGTTTTCACCGGCTCTGAATCGTCGAAACCATTCCTCCGCGGCTCGAAGTGATAGAGTACCATCCCCTAAAACACCATTAATCTCACGGAATGTTTCTCTAGCAGATTTACCTTTTACGAAGGAAAACTTTAAAACAGCGCGAATTTCGGCGTTAGCAAGCTCCATGCTTACACATGTATAACATGTATAACGCAATAACCAAACTTGTTATGAATAGCGTCGTTTTGTTATATAGCATTGCCCACAAAGCCGCCAAATTCAAAAACCGGAGATATTTGACAACCTGATAAGTCGGATCAAGCCGGCACGTGCGACTATGTCACATAGCTCCCATAGAAACAATCGGAAAAAAAATTCAAAAAAATTATTACTTTGTTGTTTTTAATAAGTTTTTTGGTTCTTGGGGATTTGGTAATATTTAAATATTATGGAATTGCGGTTTTAATTAAATTATTATTAAATAAATCATAATAATAAATCGGACAACAATATCATATAGCTGCCATAGAAACAATGACAAAATGCAGCCCAAAATTGACATAGCTTCATTGTTTTTAGTAATATAAACATAGAAATCGAAATGTAGTACATTGATTTGTAACAACTGCAAGGGCATATAAACTTCGGCTTGCCGAAATATTACCAAATCCAAAAGAAATAAAAAAAATTAAAAACAACAAAGTTATAATTTTTTTGAATTATATTTTTCCGATTGTTCCTATGTGAGCTATGTGATATAGCCCCCCAGTCCGGCTCGTTCCGATTTATATATTGGGTGAACCACTTAATAACCGGAATTTGACGCTAGATGTCCGTACTAACAAATATCGTAAAACCTCGAACTTTATATATATGTCATTTTGAAAGTGTTTTTAACAGCTGTCAAAATCAGTCAACAAAACAAAA
This sequence comes from Drosophila carrolli, assembly GCA_018152295.1. Lineage (NCBI taxonomy): Eukaryota > Metazoa > Arthropoda > Insecta > Diptera > Drosophilidae > Drosophila > Drosophila carrolli. The sequence goes on from JAECXJ010000262.1 coordinate 326,852, forward strand.
CAATTTTATCTTGTGTGCATCATTATTATTTTTCACGATGAATAAGTTCGAAAATGGGAGAAAAAGACAGCATTTGCGGGAGGTTCAGTTGGGTCATTTTTTTTGCAAAGAAAACTGCTGCGGAAAGTCATTGTTTGCTTGTAGAAGTTTCTGGCGACAGCGCTTTAGCGAAAACACAGTGTTTCAACGCTTCAAAAGTGCCGATTTTGATATCAAAGACAAATAACGTCCAGGACAGCCAAAAAAAAATTGAAAACGAAGAATTGGAGACGCTACTCGATGAGGATTCGTGTCAAACAATCACAGGTGACCTGTACCGAAAACAATTAATACTATTGAGGCGTGCCATCATCGAAATACTCTCGGAATATGCGACCACAAGGAATTCAGGGTGTTAGGATAATTTGAATGTAAAGTTTTTTCAAATAGGTCGTCTTGACTGCTGCTAGGGATTCCATAAGTGATTTGTAATTTGTGTCATTAAATTCAAAATATCTTTGGCTGCTGTACAACAATTAAACTATGTCCACGAAAATCGAACTTGGTATAAACGCATGATCTTTATTTTATTCGATTGTTTGCTGGAAATCCAGTAAAAGTTTACTAATACCACGTGAATAGAAATTAATTATTAGTCGTCAAATATTGACATAAGTTATTTATCCTTTTCTAGAATCCGTGTGCACTTCTAATATTGTACTTAGAAAGATACAAAGCCACCAAAAATCTACCTTAACAACAAGAAATTTATTTATATAAAGCTCCGCTATTTAAAATAGTAGCGAGGGCATCACGTTAAGCAGGGAAAGTCAAATGATAAGCGCAATTTTTCTTAAACACATGTTGAAAATAACAACATATGTATATATATCGGGGGCTCGTTTGTAAAGTTACAAAATATATCCCGCCTATGCGTCGCCTACTTTAAATGACGGTTTAGGAAATGCACTTACGTACAAAATATAAGCGAACATACACTCACCTACAAAGAACATGTACTAGCTCTCCGACATATATTTATTATGAATAGTTTAGATGTTTTTTTAATACTAGTTTATAAAAGTTTTTTAGTAGTTTAGTTTTTATTTAGTATTTCAGTATTATTATTATTCTTTATTGTGCATCACGGGACTTGCAACGGCGATTGCACCAATTTTTAGCAATTTCAGTCCAAGCTTGCTGAACCACTTGCCAAAGTTGAGATTTGCTGGATGGTTTTTGATAACTACCGCTCTCTCTCGACATCTTCCTAAAGGTTTTTATCCTAATGTTTTTTAAAGATCGACTTACACCATCTAGCCATATATCATATCTTGCGCCACTTGTCGATCGGCCAGCCAATTTGCACTTTTGCTAATTTAATTCGTACTACTAGGTGACTCCTGACCAAAGGAGCAATCTTTCTGGGACTTCTGTCAAACAAATAATTGTCTCACAGACGAAATGACTTATCGTCAGATTTAGTTCTTTTCTATCTCTCCTGTGGTAGCAAATGGATGCACCTTGGCATTCCATACAATCTGTCTGTCATCTAAATTTTTTTTGGTTCTTTCCTTTGTTGTTTGTTCTTTTAATTTTTTAGCTAAGTTATCTAACTAATTGTATAGCGCAAGCAATTAATTAAAAAAAATACATTTTGATCATTAGAATAATATAAACCTAGTTTAAAAAATTTTACACAATTTACTACTGTTTTAATGAGAAGCCAATCGAGTATGCAAATTAAATTTCTTGTTGTTCGATGAATTAAAAAATACAATTTTTTTATTATATTTATTTGGTGATAAACCTTTTATTCTTAAACACTTTTAATACAAGAAACTTGTTGTTACTTTCTAATTTTTTACAACCGATCGCGGTCGCGATAAAAATAGGACTGCCGCTTTATTTCTAAATCTAATCCAATGAACCCCGGCCAGGAGCTTTTCCTTTTGAACTTTAGAACTTCAATTTATGTTTAGATTAAAAGCTTAGGATGAAACTGTTGCATCTCATTGTGAAATTCAATTATGCTGACCGATGCAATTTGGTGGGAACTTGAAACGCAAAAGGGCGCAATTGATTGGGATTCAAACGGAAGCTAATGTTTACATTAATTTTAATTTGCGCTCAAGATAAAACTGTCGCATTTCATTGTGAAATTCAATTAGCAATTGATTTGGCTTCGAACGGAAGCTGATGTTTACTTTAATTTTGATTTGTTTAACTTAGTTGGGGAACCAAGATCGGACCTCAAAGCCAAAGGCAAAGACAAAGGCAAATGCAGAGTTTGAAAATATTGTTTATAAAAGCCATAAGTGGCCTGGTTTCACGGTTGGATAACTCTCCCCCTTCTAAAATGGATCGTCCCGATTCAATATGAAATTCATTTAATTGCTCTCTTAATTCTGTTATAAAATTTTATTGGTTAATAGATTTTTCTGGTTCTGGCCGTTGTTTTTTGGTTACAAATAATATAGCATTTTTGTATTTTATAATAAGTAAAAAATCAAATATATAATGATTAAAATTAATAATATAAAGGTAAGTGATATTTTAGTATTGTTAATTTTAATAAATGGATTTAAAATGTTTATATTATCTAAAGAAAGTTACGAGTTATTTGATAGTATATAATCGGATATTTCATAATTTTTGAAGTGATTCGAAGTTATGTAATCAAGAATTTTGTTTTCCAAACTGGTATATGAGATATTATTAATATTGGTTGTACCATTAAATGTTATTAAAAATGAACCGTTTAAATGGGAGTTGTTAACAATATTGTTACCATTTATAAGAATGGCACCATCTTGTATGATGTAAATTTTTTTATTTTTTCTCTTATTTTTTTACAAGTCGATTTCTCTCCATTTAATAGTTGGGTAAAACAAGTTTTTTCCTTAATTAAAGTGCAATAATTATTAAAAAGTTCGTTCTTTAAGTTAGACATTTCATAAAACCGTATTTTGCGACCTCATTGCTTAAAACTAGTTTCCCATCTTTTTGGGATATCGCTCTAGCGTGATAAATTTCGCATCTATTTTTAATTATTGGGTATTTTATATAAATGATTAAAAGTTCTTTATGGAGTGCGATTTTAAAAACAGAGATGTCCATTAAATCAGCGATAATTACTGGTTTTTGTTCATGTTTTAATATTTCCATGATGTCATCATTGTTCAAAATTTTGGTATTAAAAACATCAATTTTTGCTAGTGTAATTGTGTCAATTAAATTTTGCAGATCAAATGTTAGTAATCGTAAACGATGTTTTCGCAGTGGTAAATCTTGATCAATAAAAACATTTTTAAAATCATCAGAAAGAGATTCAATTTCTTTGAACAATTTGGAATTGATAATTGATTGCTTATTATTATTTTCAATTAATTCATTGATTTTATTCTGAACATTAATAAAATCATCATGATCCGGGGTTCCAGCTAACCATTTCCATACAGTGCCTAACTCGTTTATACCTCTTTTTGATCTAGTTGATATTAATTGTGATAAAATTAATTCGATTACTTCTATGTCATATTTAATTTCCCATTGTGACCTTTTATTAGAATCCCTTTTTATATTATCTGATTCCAATTTTATTATTTCTTTATAAAAACTTAAGTTAGTTACGTGGAATAAATCGGCGTATGAATCGTACGTCAATACGTCTTTATTGTCCTTGAATAAAAGATACTCGTGACTTGTATAGTCAATTATTTCTGATTTTGTTAATAAAATAAGGTGTAATATGAGCACCTGATAAAACATTTTCTGCAAAAGGTAAAAAAAAGTAATATATAAATATTTAGAATTTTATATTATCTTTGTGAATAATCCTATTTCTATTGTTGATTATTATTTTGTTAGGTAAATTTTCTTTAACTACTTGTTTTTTATATCTAGTTTTAAGTTTATTTCTTTCCCCGTGTTTCTTCTCATAAACTACCTGTCCTACATGATAATCTTTGTTTTTTCTGTTTTCATTATGTATTTCTAACATTTTTTCTTGTGTATTTTTTAAAATTTTAGGAATGTTATCGTGCTCTCTTTTATTATATAGTACGTCAAAAGGTTTTTGGTTCGTTGTTGAATGAATGCTCTGATTATATTCTTGAGCGGCACTTATTACTATTTCGGAATAGTCTGTTAAATTAAATTCTTCTTTTATGCATCGAGCTAATTCTGTTAATGTAGAATGTGCCCTTTCAACTTGTCCGTTTGAGGTACTGTGCCTCGGGTCTGCGTAATGTAAAGTTAAACCGCACCTTTGTGCAAAAGATTTAAATTGGGCCGAGGTAAAGCTCGGTTCATTATCGGTCATTATTATTTTGGCTTGCGGAAATTGTTGAAGAAGTTCCATTACTTTATTTTCGATATTTAATTTATTTTGGATTTCTTTTACTACTAGAAATTTTGAGTAAGCGTCAATACAAGTTATGAAAGTAAGACTTTGCGCGTAATATATATCAATGTGTAAATTTTCGCCTTCTTTACTTGGGATTGGGGCTTCTCCAATTGGAATTTTAATTGGATGTCTGTTATATTTGTTTTCGTTGCAAATTTTACAATTTTTTATATATTCTTTTAATTTTGTAAGTAAGTTTGGCCAATAATACAATCTACTGATTTGTTTATAATTTTCGTCTAGTCCCCTGTGCGCTCTACAATGTGTTTCTTCGATTATTAGTGCTCTGTCTTCAGAATTTTCTACATCTTGGACAAATATTCTTGTATACAAAAATTTATTCATAAAATTATCTTTAAGTGGTTTTTGAATTCTATAAAAGTCCTCTAAAGTACAATGAATACCGACTGTTAAATTAGGAGGAATATATTCCCTTAAGATTGATATCAAATTTTCGGGAGTGTGAAATTCTATTATATGTCTGGTATTTTCGAATATATTAACCGACTCATGTATTGTATACCTCCCCGTTGCTAATAGCAATTGTTGCTTAAACTGGTTTAAGGGTTTACGGGTTTCTTGTATAACATTCTCAAAACTACTCTCTGCTGAATGCTGAGTGTTTTGATCTGAGACCGATTCGTTACTGTCAGTTAAGTTGTTGATCTGAATCCTTGATAAGGCGTCTGCAACTACATTAGTTGTACCTGGCTTATAAATGACTTTTGAAACTTTCTATGAAGGAGTACCAGCGTTTCATTTCGATATTAGGATTTTTATCAGAAATTGCGAAAGATAAAGGTTGATGATCGGTTTGAATTTCAATTCCAATCACTCCGTATAAGTAATTTCTTAGATTTTTAAGGGCCCATACTATGGCTAAAAGTTCTTTTTTATTAGTTGCATAAACTTGTTCTGTTTTAGTCAAGGTTTTTGATATAAAAGTAATTGGTTTACCTTCTTGAGATAATACTGCACCAATTGCGACGTCCGAAGCGTCGGTGGTCAGGGTAAATTTTTTATTATAGTCCGGTTGAACTAGTTCTACTTGTGCAATGAGATTTTCTTTCAGCTCGTTGAAAGCTTTAATCCAGCTGAATTAACATTTTTGTTGACATTCTTTTTGAAATTTTGCCATTATGACCTCCAAGATATTTGGTTAGAGGTTTCGCTATGAAGGCGTAATTTAAAACAAATTTTCTATAATAGCCCGTAAGGCCTAGGAAACTTCTTAGTTCCCGAATATTTTTTGGAAGCGGATACTTATTAATGGTGTCAATTTTTTCTGGGTCTGTCTTGATGACGTTATAAGATACGATGTATCCTAGAAAACTGGTTTCGCGTTTAAAGAATTTTGATTTTTCTAAAGAAATTTTCATGTTTGCCCTTAATTATAATTTTTAATTTATAATTTTGTTTAAGTCTTCATAATGTTGTTCAATCGAATTTGAGAATATTATTATGTCGTCCATGTAGACATGACATGTTTTCCCTATTTGTTCTCTAAGGTTGTCGTCCATTGCTCTCTGAAAAATTCTTGGTGCATTTGTTAGTCCGAATGGCATTCTTAAAAATTCGTATTTTCCATTATTTATTGAAAAATATGTTTTTTCGACATCAGATTCTTTCATTAATATCTGATGAAAACCTGATTCTAAATCTATTGTTGAAAAATATCTTGCTTTTCCCAAATTGGATAGAATTACTGATGGGTCTTGCATTGGGTACCTGTCAGGTATGGTACTTTCATTTAATTTCTTATAATCAATAACGAGTCTTAATTTTCGGCTTCCGTCTTGATTTTCTACTTTCTGTGGGACTACCAGAACTGGTGAATTGAAAGGGCTTCGGCTAGGCCTTATAATTTCTTCTGATAACATTCTACTGATTTCGCTATTCACGAAGTCCGTGACAGATAAAGCATACGGATATTGTTTCCCATATATTGGCCTGTCATGAATAAGATTTATTTCCCCCTTTATGTCTGTTCTAAAAGGAATTTGCATATTAATCTTTGAATGCTCTTTTTCAATATAGTGAAATATTTTTTCCTTTAGTTCGTCTAATTGATTAGTACCTAAATTATTTATCTGTTGTTTGTCGGATAACTCAACGACGGCAGGCTTGAAATTTTTACATTTCAAACGATTTTTATTTATTTGATTTTTGACGGTATTTACTTCGTCGGCACTCTCAGGATTTTTAATTCTCAAGATATTTTTATTTTTATTGACGGATATTTCTACGTCGGCGTTCTCAGGATTTGTAATTCCCAAGTTATTTTTAATTTTTTTGACGGATATTTCTACGTCGGCGTTCTCAGGATTTTTAATTCCCAAGTTATTTTTATTTTTATTGACAGATATTTCTACGTCGGCGTTCTCAGGATTTTTAATTCCCAAGATATTTTTATTTTTATTGACGGGTATTTCTACGTCGGCGTTCTCAGGATTTTTAATTCCCAAGTTATTTTTATTTTTATTGACGGATATTTCTACGTCGGCGTTCTCAGGATTTTCGAATCCTAAGCTTTTCTCACTACAGGGTTGCCCATATTCGACGGACCCATGTTTTTTTTAAAAAATCAAAGAAAAAAATAAAAATTTGGCGGTTGGCAATCTTAATCATTTAATTTGTTCCAAGTAGATTTGTTTACATCAATTTTTGAATATGATATCTTTCAAATGGCCGCCTCTGGCGTTGATGGCGTATTGTGCCCTTTTTGCAGCATTTTCCATCGTTTTCGCCAACATTTCGGCCGGAATAGCGGCTATTTCTTCACGAATGTTGTCCTTGAGCTCTTCTAGGGTCCTTGGCTTGTTAACGTAAACCTTTGACTTCAAATATCCCCACAAGAAGAAGTCAGGCGGCGTCAAATCGGGCGAACGCGGTGGCCAGTCCAAATCACCACTTTTCGACATCAAACGGCCCGGAAACAATTTCTTCAGAAAATCGATTGTTATGCGACTTGTGTGCGGTGGAGCGCCGTCTTGTTAAAACCAGAACTGCCTCATACGCTTTCGACGAATAACTGGCATCACAAAATTGGTCATCATGTCGCGATAACGCTCCTAGTTGATGGTAACAGCATGGCCATTTTCATTTTGGAAGAAAAACGGCCCAATGACCGTTTTCGAACTAACGCCGCACCAAACTGTGACTTTTTCGTCGTGAAGAGGCACTTCTTGAATCTTCTCAGGATTTCAGTGGCGTAAATACGGCAATTTTGCTTATTTACGGTCCCATCGGACATGATAATTTTGTTCCAAAATTGATCGTCATCTTTGGCCATTTCGATGACTCTTTGGGCCCATTCCAATCGACGAGGCTTGTCCGTAAGCAACAATCTTTGCGTCAATTGAATTTTGTACGGGAACAAATGCAAATCAACGCGAATAATCCGTTGTAAAGTGGACCGAGCCATGCCCAACTGCTGAGAACGGCGTTTTTGGGATGTTCTTGGGGACCTCTCAACACTGGCTCGTACGGCAGCGATATTCTCGTCCGATCGCCTTGGTCGACTTTTATTTGGCCTCTTCGGATTAGAAAGAGCCTCACCAGTCGTAAATTTTTCGTATAAACGCTTAATGGTGTTCTTAGAAGGCGCACTTTTCACATTTTTTAATTTTTTAAAAGCACGTTGAGTTTTCACAATTGACTTGTTCTGTTGAATGTAAATTTCAACTATTTCAGAGCGCTCGCGTGGCGTGTATTGTTCCATGGTAAAAATCTGGTTGGACTGACGCTTCAAACGCGGTATGTCATTAAGCGATCTGGCATCTCTGTCAAAAGTTATGGCGTCGTCAGATGGGTCCGTCGAATATGGGCAACCCTGTATTTTCCCCAAATAATGAATCTGTTTTTTCGCTACTTTTATCATCGAAATATTTTTTTATAATAAATTCTTTTAACGGAAGAATATTATTTACTTCAATTAAACTTATTTCATTTTTTTCCTCATTATCATAATATTGTAACTTTTCTATTTTCCCTTTATATTCCAAGACTCCCTTTTCTATATTTATTATAGCTCCTATTTTTATACCCTTGCAGAGGGTATTATAATTATGCTCAAAAGTGTGCAACGCAGTGAAGGAGGCATCTCCGACACTATAAAGTATATATATTCTTGATCAGGATCACCTCCTGAGTTGATATAGCCATGTCCGTCTGTCCGTCTGTCTGTCCGTCTGTCTGTTTCAACGCAAACTAGTCTCACAGTTTTAAAGCTATCGAATTGAAACTTTGCACACACCCTTCTTTACTTTGCACGCAGTATATAAGTCGGAACGGCCGGGATCGGCCGACTATATCCTATAGCTGCCATATAACTGATTGATCGGAAATGCCATAACTTCCGTGTTTGTAAAGTTAGGAAGTTGGGATTTTCTATGGGTTTTATATTTGGCCAATCAATCCGACCTACCAAATTTCATAAGGATCAGCCGACTATATCCTATAGCTGCCATATAACTGAACGATTGGAAATGCCATAACTTTGGTGTTTGTAAAGTTAGGAAGTTTTGGATTTTTTATGAGTATTAAGAATGCATCATAGGAATAATTTTGGAGAATATAATTAAAGAGTATTCTGCAAGGGTATATCAACTTCGGCTCCGCCCGAAGTTAGCTTTTCTTTCTTGTTCTTAATAAATTGAATCCAATTAGAAGGTCAGATTCTAATCCTTCGATTTCATAAAATAAATGTCTTGTTTCAAATATATTTATAATATGATAATATTTTATAATTTAATACCCATGAACTGTAGTTACCTTTTTGTATATTGATAACTCATTTTTATTTTCAAAAATTCCCTTTTTTATATAACAAGCAGTGGCTCCTGTATCTATTAAAATCTTTAACTGCTTTCCTGTCTATCCTATTTAATTAAGGCATTCCCCTGTAGGGGTCTGGTCTAAAAAATGATCTTCATTAATATTATTTAATCTGGTTATTTTATTAGCTGGTTGATTTACTGTTCCATTTGGTTCCTTTTTTTGAGCTTGAATTTGCTCTCTATTTTGATTTGTGTGATAATAATTATAACGATTATTATTTTGATAATAATTATAATTATATCTTCCTTGATTATTATTATATCTTCCTTGATTATTATTTCCCTGCCAATTATTATTCGGCTGCCGATTATTATCAGGATTATTCTGGAGTTGAATCGATGGATCAACATCCATTGGCTCGACGGCTTGTTGCTTTTGATTGTTATTTTGATTATTGTTGTGCCAAAAATTTCCCCTTTGTGGCCAATTATAATTTTGGTTATTACTAAAATTATTTCCCATTTTATTAGAATTATTATTTTGTCGTATTTGATTAAATCGTAAGTTGTTTCCCTGATATTTATTTTCATTTTTAAATCCATTAAACCTATTTGCAAATTGAGCACGAAAATTATTTGATTCTAATTCTTGGACCTTTGCCAAAGCATTGGGCAAATCTGGTGGATTTAATGAGAAAAGAGTTTCTGAGATAGATCCATTTAGTCCGGATATAAATATTCGTAGAGCATTGCTCCTTATTATTTTGTTTGTTTCCTTGGTAACTACGCTCTCCTTTCCGTATGTCATTATGGTTTTGTTTATTAATAAAGTCATTTTTTTATTGACTTCATTATAAAATTCTGTAACTGTCATTCGTCCCTGCCTGAGGATACTTAGTTCTGCCTCGAGAATATGTATTGGTCGTTTATCGTTATATATAAAGTCCAATCTAGATAAGATTGCTTGAAAATTTAAAACGGTGCCATGATTGGTAAGAGCATCATGGGCAGCTCCCATAATTTTATTTCGTAAAATTGTTAAGGCAATAAAATATTGTTCGCTTTGAATTTTATAAAGACTCATTACAGTTTCTGCAGCTTCCCTCCATCCTACATATTGTGTTGGTTCCCCAGTGAATTTTGGTAAAGATTTTACCACTTCAAGTGTGGTATCGCATTTTATAGTTGGGTCAATTGCTTGAATTTTATAATCTTCCACAGTGTTGGCATCTGTGGCTAACCTTCGTTCTAAACCTTCTATTTTCCTGGTCACTTCATTCAACTGAACATTTATTAATCTATTTATTAATTCCACTGTTAAGCCGCCCGCTGTGGCTATATTACCTGCAGAAAAATTTGGTGCTGAACCTCCGGTTGCCATTTTTTTCCAGATTGTTTCTTTATTAATTATATATATATATAATATATATTATATAGGTTCGCGATTTAACTTACTATTTTTATCACTGCCACTTGGTTGTGCCGTTTGGATGTTTTAATTTTTCGACTAAAAATGTAGAGTTGTTGGCCCCACGAGCTCCGTTTATATTTAACTTATTTTTCATTAAATAATTTTTTGGAAATTGTTAGACGCGGCCCCACGTTGGGCGCCAATTAAATTTCTTGATGTTCGATGAATTACAAAAATTACAATTTTTTTATTATATTTATTTGGTGATAAACCTTTTATTCTTAAACACTTTTAGTACAAGACACTTGTTGTTGCTTTCTAATTTTTTAAAACCGATCGCGGTCGCGATAAAAATAGGACTGCCGCTTTATTTCTAAATCTAATCCAATGAACCTCGGCCAGGAGCTTTTCTTTTTGAACTTTAGAACTTCAATTTATGTTTAGATTAAAAGCTTAGGATGAAACTGTTGCATCTCATTGTGAAATTCAATTATGCTGACCGATGCAATTTGGTGGGAACTTGAAACGCAAAAGGGCGCAATTCATTGGGATTCAAACGGAAGCTGATGTTTACTTTAATTTTAATTTGCGCTCAAGATAAAACTGTCGCATTTCATTGTGAAATTCAATTAGCAATTGATTTGGCTTCGAACGGAAGCTGATGTTTACTTTAATTTTGATTTGTTTAACTTAGTTGGGGAACCAAGATCGAACCTCAAAGCCAAAGGCAAAGACAAAGGCAAATGCAGAGTTTGAAAATATTGTTTATAAAAGCCATAAGTGGCCTGGTTTCACGGGTTGGATAACTTGCATCTTCGTATTGACCTCAAAAATTATTTGTGACATCAGAAAGCTAATGTATCTTCCTGTGTTTTCTCTTCCTTTCATTTCATTCGGAAAAAAGGGAAAATGATACATGATACTTAATCCCCCAATTTTATTAAACTCTTAATCAGACCTATTCGTGTGTCCGAGGTCTTCCGTTGCATTTAGCATGGACGTTTTTATGTATGATATTCCCTAATATTAACAAATTATTTATTTATTTATTGAACATAAATCTATCTATGTAGGTAAGTGTAAACAAATAATTTAGAATTTTTCGATGAATATGGAATCTTCATGCAATATACATTCCTCGAATGCAAAACTTTACTTATTTTGTAATGATTCGCCATTTTTTTAAGCTGCAAGTAACCGGTAGTTTTTGAAACGACTGATTATTTTAATTATCACTTCCGGCTGTTAATCGATCATGAAAATTACTGGGGCTTGGATTAATTTTTCACCACACTAAAGTACGCGTGGCTAAAATCAACCCTTCCCTTACTTAACAATATCTTTTATTTTTATTAACTTTTCTTAATTTCCTGGTGCAAATTCTCCCTCTAACTATTATCTATATTTATGTTTACGTAACAACGAAAGGGCTTACAAGTATTCGTAGTGGCCTATGAATTTGCAAATTTGTCAACTGCTAATAATTTTCTGTGACGATTCTGCATATTACAATTATGGATTGCAGTATTTATCTAGATTATCGATTAAGCTGCCCGGTTGTGTCAGATCATAAACAGATCCATATTAACAACGTAAACAATAACTGACGAGAAAATGGAAAAAAGAAAAAATGCTCAGTACCTAGGAGTCTCACTCCCATGCTAACCTAACTGACATTAAAACCATATAATTAAAAAAAAACGTAAATTTTCAAAATGTTTTTTTCATGCAAAAAAGGCGTTAAAGCTGAATGGAAAATTGCTATATGAAATAAAGTTCAGGTCCCCATTATCTAATGATAAAGAAAAATACATTGGCGCAATTCAAAAATTACAATTTTTAATCATCACGGCCATTTTGCATCACGTTTTTGAGTTACTTCAGCTAGGATGAAGGTTGTTAAATCATTTTATACAGATTGTTCCAGTCAGGACTTGCAAATGCTCGACTCATTTTTAATTTTGTTCACGTTTAGCACGCACGAGGGCTTTTGTTATAGGAGTGTTTTGTGGGTGTTTTCAGCTTTTACTAGTGAAATATTTTGATCTCATTGGTTGTCTTCGTTTTAGAAATTATGTCGCACCGGATATGGTTCCAAGCTCTTTTTTTGTGTTTTTTTTTATTTGGCTCTATTAATTCTGGCGTTGTAAAATATGACCTTGTACTCTAATCGGAGTTGGAAATTTATAAATTTATAATTCAGATGTCGGTACTCATTATCTAGCCATGTCCGTCTGCCCGTCCTTCCATTTCTACGCAAACTAGTCCCTCAGTTTTAAAGCTATCTGCTTTAAACTTTTCCAAAAGTTGTCTTTTTATTGCAGGTAGTATATATTAGGTTGTCAAATAACTCCCTTCTGCTTTATTGCTCTTTATTCAATGCTTTATAAAAATTGATACAGTGAACGGATTTAGCTAAAATATGCCCCGTTTTGTTCTATAATATGTTCCCAGTTAGACGGCAACTTCATGATACCATCCTCGTAGAAACTTCCCTCCTCATTTGCGAAAAACTCTGACATATACTTTTCACAACCCTCTTTTGAGGCTAACTTTACAGCAGTAAAGGCATTCGCCATGGACAGGAACAGGTGGTAGTCATTTGGCGCTATGTCCGGGCTATATGGTGGATGCAATAAAATCTCCCATCCGAGCTCCCATAGCTTCTGAAGAGTCATCAAAGAATTGTGTGGTCTGGCGTTGTCCTGGTGAAACACTTCACGCTTCCTGTTGGCCAATTCTGGTCGATTGCAAACTTTAAGCGGTCCAGTTGCTCGCAGTAGATGCTAGAATTAAGCGTCTGGCCATATGGGGGCAGCTCATAGTGTATGATTCTCTTCCAATTCCACCAAACACAGAGCAAAACTTTCCTGGCCGTCAATCACGGCTTGGCCGTCCTGTTTTGGACGGCCTTCAACCACGACCGTTTTTGCTTGATATTGTCATATGTGATCCATTTTTCGTCGCCAGTTTCCATCCGCTTCAAAAAGGGGTCGAGTTCATTCCGTTTCAGGAGCATATCGCAGGCGTTGATTCTGTCCAACAGGTTTTTTTTTGCGTCAAATCATGCGGCACCCAAACTTCCAACTTTTTTTGTATCCAGCCTTCTGCAGATGATTTAAAACGGTTTGGTGACTAACTCTATCTTCTCGGCGATGTCACGAGATGTCACATGCGGATGTTTTCCATGATTTGATCGGTATTCGTCGTCACAGGTCTTCCGCCGGCTGGCTTATCCATGGTGTCGTTTTCACCGGCTCTGAATCGTCGAAACCATTCCTCCGCGGCTCGAAGTGATAGAGTACCATCCCCTAAAACACCATTAATCTCACGGAATGTTTCTCTAGCAGATTTACCTTTTACGAAGGAAAACTTTAAAACAGCGCGAATTTCGGCGTTAGCAAGCTCCATGCTTACACATGTATAACATGTATAACGCAATAACCAAACTTGTTATGAATAGCGTCGTTTTGTTATATAGCATTGCCCACAAAGCCGCCAAATTCAAAAACCGGAGATATTTGACAACCTGATAAGTCGGATCAAGCCGGCACGTGCGACTATGTCACATAGCTCCCATAGAAACAATCGGAAAAAAAATTCAAAAAAATTATTACTTTGTTGTTTTTAATAAGTTTTTTGGTTCTTGGGGATTTGGTAATATTTAAATATTATGGAATTGCGGTTTTAATTAAATTATTATTAAATAAATCATAATAATAAATCGGACAACAATATCATATAGCTGCCATAGAAACAATGACAAAATGCAGCCCAAAATTGACATAGCTTCATTGTTTTTAGTAATATAAACATAGAAATCGAAATGTAGTACATTGATTTGTAACAACTGCAAGGGCATATAAACTTCGGCTTGCCGAAATATTACCAAATCAAAGAAACCAAAAAAAAAAAAAAAATTAAAAACAAAAAAGTTATAATTTTTTAATTGAATTATATTTTTCCGATTTGTTCCTATGTGAGCTATGTGATATAGCCCCCCCCAGTCCGGCTCGTTCCGATTTATTATATTGGGTGAACCACTTAATAACCGGAATTTGACGCTAGATGCCCGAAAAAAAAAAATATAAAAACCCCAAACTTTATATAAATAAAATTATTAAAATTTATTTATTAATAACAACCTAAATCTATTTCTTTTCGCTGGTCTAGTCGATTTACGTTGGTACGTAGATGATGGTTCTGCGTAGTTCTGGTAGGTAGGTGGCCGGTTTGGTTCTCGTTCCGCGTAGCTCCAGTAGATAGGTGGCCGGTCGGCCGGTGATCAGCTGTCGTCCACTGAAGAGTTATGACGATTACGCTGGAAGGGTGACTGCCCTTCGTTCGCTGCTGGCCTAGAGACTCAGTCAGTGTTTAAATAATAAATTGATTAACGGCGGTTGCCGGAGTTTGCTTGATGAGCGATGTGCTCTTTATTGAATCAAAAACAGAACTAAACTTAAAGCTAACAAAAAAGAGACTCATAGCGGCCACTCCAATGGGTAGTCTTTGCCGGCTATGCACGAGCTTCCGGCCAGACGCTGTGTCAGCAATTTGGCCGGAGCGAGCCTTCGGACGATCGGTCATTGCCGTCGCCCGGTTAACTTAGTTAACTACTCCCCCCTCAGAATTAAGGCCGCCCTCGGCCGACCCTATTTGGGCAATCACCTGCCTTAGCTGGGCCGTGGATCTCCTGGCCTGGGTGACTCGCCGATAAGTGAGACCGACGCAGATCAACGTGCAGCAGATCGCTCCTGCGATTAGCATTATCTGGTGTGAACGATAGCCGTTGATATCTTCCCCGAATTGTTTAATATGTTCCAAGTTACGGTCACTCAAGCGGTGAAGGTATGGAAGGCTGAGAATGTTGTGCTCCAGAGTGATGTTCAGGGAAGGCGAGCTAGCCACTCCTGGTACCCTTTTCCGGGCCACGTCGTGATTGACGTATCGGGTTTCGTTAACCATGGCACTCTCAATGAAGGTGATGAGGTGAGTTCCTCGTAAGTGGACGTAAGTGCCGTTGTCCACCCTCACACGAGCTGGACGATCGTTTATGATGATAATGCCTTCATCTACGTGGGTGATGGGGTGCAAATCGCTATGCTGGATATCGCAGTGCGCAATACCCCCAGCGTGGAGTTCTTGGGCGCATGATCTTCTCAGCGCCAGTTGACAAAATGTGGCTCCAGGTGACACGGAGCAGTTTTTGACTGTGTGAATCTCTCCGTCGCAATCTGCTATGACCTTGTCCTCCAGCCTGAGTACTGTGTCATGGTGTGACACGGGAAAAACTGTGATCTTGACACATGCTGACTTAATTTTTGGAAATTTAATAATAAAATGTAAAATGTTAACGGATTGTAATATTTTGACAGACGCAACGGACAGTATATCTCTAATGGGGGTATCTGTGGGCTCCTCTATCCACACACTTTCCAGGTCTGCATGATCTAATATGCTGGGGCTAACTATATTGATTTTGGCAAGAGCTATTGCTAGCAATAAATTCTGCAGCTCCATCGCAATCATCCTATTCCGAGATAATAACATCTCGTATAGGTGTCCCGTATCAACTTGGGATTTTTTAGCCGACCTCAGAATTTGGTTGACAGTGGTGGTAATACTATTGATTTGTTCCTGTACTTTGTTGTTAATATTTATCTGTCTATTGTTTGCATTGATAAGTTGAAATTCAGTAAGTTTAATGTTTTCGAGGTCTTCCGCGTCTGGCGTTCCCGCCACTACTTTTAACGCCGCTCCCAAGAAGTCTAAACTCCTGGCTACCCTATGGTGGATGCTTAGTGATTCGAGAAGGTCACGCAGGTGACCGACATCTACGATCAAAAGCTTTTGCATGTGGGACTGGGGAAACATGTTAATCATGCCACCAGTTTCCTCCACCACGCGCCTATACTCTGAGAGATTCGCTGAGTGTCTCAAAAATGCGAATTCTTCCCATACTAAAATTCGTCCATCAATGATGGGAATGTATTTGGCTTGCGAGTAGTCCGTGACGTGCGCCGATGTCAGGGCAAAAAGGAATAGCAGAGGTATGGGTTTAAACCTGTAATTTTGGATTTGTTGTAGTATTTTATAACATTTGGGTAGCCCACCACCAAACATATGAGATAAAGCGTAAATGAGTTATGAGTACAAATAATGGTAATGAAACATGATAAGGACAAAAACTTATGCCAAGTGGCTAGAGATAAAAAATGGAAAAAATAGTAAAAAATTATCAAGCGAATGACAACATGTTTGTGTCTCGCCTACCTAAGGTTGTCCTTGTGGACCACCCTCCCCTTAATGAGGACTGTGGTCCCCATGTCCGCTTCCACAGTTTTTTCTTCGCATAACGGTGAAAGCTTGTTGCCTAGTCTCCTGTTGGATTTCACTAGGACTTTGTCGCCGACATTGAACACTCGGTTTTGTCGGGAGGTATTTTCCCTGCTTCTTAGCTTATTTTGGGCAAGTCTAATCTTATCCTGTATTTCGCAATGCGGGTCACTTGCTTGTGTGACTACCACGTCGGCCGGTCTCCTATCGATGACCGAATGGATAGACTTGTTGTACTTAGACGTAGCCAGCAAGATCAACTCTACAGTGTCGCTTATGCCTTTGTCGATTTTAAGGCATCTGGCAAGCTCCACCAGAGTGCTGTGGAATCGCTCCACTTGTCCGTTCGAGACGCTGTGGAGTGGCGGTGCATTTGAAATGCTAACCCCGAAGTGATTTTCCAGCATGGCCCGAATAGTGTGCGAGTTCAATGAGGGTTCATTGTCGCAGTAAATGACTCTGGCTTTAGGGAAGACGTTAAGAAGTTGTAGTAAAGCCGGTTTGAGATCCTCTATTGTTCTAGAGGGAATTGGTTGGACCATTGCAAACTTTGAAAATTTGTCAATGCATGTGAGGAAGTATTTCTTATCAGTGGAGAAAATGTCTATGTGTAGCATTTCTCCCACATGCGACGGTACTGGCGTTTCGCCGAGTTCGTGTTTTTTAGGATGCCTGTCATATTTTGCTTTAGCGCAGGTCTTGCAGTTAGTGACGATTTCATTCGCTAACTTGGTCATTTTCGGGAAATAGTATTCCGAAAGTACCTGCTTGACATTCTCCTGTGCAGATCTGTGAGCCCTATTATGCTCAGTGGTGAGGATTTCTCGTCTCTCAGCGACTGCGAAAATATCTGTAATACGGTTTTTACAGTGCCAGAATTTGGTGGCTGGGAATTGCCGGACCAATTCATCCTGTATCATTGCCAGCGTATGCAGATCGCAATGAATGGCGTTTACGCCTTTGGGGACTATAACGTCCGCGAGCTCCTCAAGCAGTGACTCCTTGCATATGAAGTCAATGCTGTGCCGTCTCTTGTTTCCGAAGAGCACGAAGCTGCGTTTACACGGAAAGCGTGCTTCCTCCAGAGTTATCTGGTTCTGAAAGCAATTCAATGGCTTATCCGTGGTTTCGATGGTGTGTGTGAGCGATACTTCACTGTGAATAGTGGCCGCACACGAATAAGCTTCTTCCGCCTCCACAACGTTAAGTTGCTGTCGGGAGAGGGCATCCGCAACGAGATTCTCTTTGCCGGGCTTATAAAACATTTTGGCGCCGGACTCGTCGATGCGAGCTTTCCATCGTTTGATTTTCGCATTCGGATTGGATTCCGATACTGCGAACGTCAATGGCTGGTGGTCAGTATAGATATTTATATCTTTTACTGCATATAAGTAATGGCGTAATTTTGCCAGTGCCCAGACTATGGCTAACAGTTCACGCTCGTTAGTAGCGTAGTTAACTTCTCGGTCTTTTAGGGTCCTAGATATCATGGTGATGGGTCTTCCCTCTTGGGATAGTACCGCGCCAATGCCAAATGCCGAGGCATCCGTCGTTAGATCGAATGCCTTCTTGTAATCAGGGTAGTTGAGGATGACATCCTCTGAAGCCAGAATGTTACGCAACTTTTGGAAAGCAAGCCGTTGCTGTTCGCTAAATTGCACCTGGATATTTTTGGATCTGTGCCTACTGACACTTCCATGCTCCCCTTTCAGGATATCGGAGATGGGCCTAGCTATTGATGCAAAATCTTTAATGAAGCATCGGTAATAACTGGCCAGGCCAAGGAACGATCTCACCTCGAATATATTTTTGGGTTCGGGGAATTCCTGAATGGCCTTAATTTTTTCTGGGTCAGTTGTAGCACCGTTGCTGGTGACAATAAAGCCCAAAAAGTTAACGCTTTTCTTAAAAAAACGCGATTTCTGCGTTGATACCCTCATGTTGGCGTCGTGCAGGCTCTTAAGAACCCAATCCACGTGCCGTATGTGGGCGTTTTCGTCTTCTGAGAAGACGATGACATCATCAACATAGACATAGCAAAATTTGCCAATCTGCTCTCGCAGTATGTCGTCGATGGTTCTTTGGAAGATGCTGGCAGCATTCTTCAAACCAAACGGTAGCCGGCGAAACTCGTACTTTCCTCCGTTAACGGAAAAGGAAGTTTTTTCACGGTCACGCTCTGCCAGAGTGATCTGGTGGTAGCCAGACTTCAAATCGAGTGTTGTGAAGTATTTGGCTTTGCCTAAATTCCCTAGTATCATAGAGATATTTGGCATAGGATAGCGATCAGGTATCGTCCTCTCGTTCAATTTGCGAAAGTCCAATACGAGCCGCATTTTGCGGTTGCCCGCTTCGTCAGTGCCCTTTTTGTCTACTACCCATATTGGGTTGTTGTAGGGGGACTTTGACTTTTGTATTATGCCGTTTTTTAGCAACTCTTGGATTTCGTTATTGACAAAATCAGCTGCCCCCATTGGGTATGGGTAAAGTTTGGCATAAATGGGCTCCTCACTAACCGTCCTGATGGTAGCTACCACCGACGTGTTGTAAGGTAGCGCCTCGTTGGCGTTTGCAAAGGCTTTTTTTCGTTCGCCGAGCATTTTTATAAAGGCCTCTCTAGCTAGAGGCGGGGCGTCCGAGCAATCAATGTTGGTAAAATTGACGTCGGGGCACGATTGGAATTCTAACTGTTCTACTTCGGAGCCCCATTTGAGGTGGCCGGAAGCTAGACAAAGCGATGCCCCTGCCTGTTTTAACAGGTCAAGGCCAATTATGGCATCGAAGGAGGACAAATCTGGTAATATGAAGAACGTGGCCTTCAAGTTGAATAGGGAGACAAAGCACTTCCTAGTGATGGTGGTGACGCCATGGATAGAATGTATCGTAAATGGCGATTCTACCGGGCGGATGCCTTTCAATCCTTCGTATGGACGGATGAAATTTTTTGATGCGCCCGTATCTACCAAAAGCTTCATTTCTACTCCTGCTACTCTTCGTCTGATGACGGGTAGCAGGGATTTTCCCCTAAAAAATTAATAACGTCCGAATCATATTCATGAATGGCGTCATCATTGATTTCCTGGACCGCGCCTGAGGCTGCGGCGGTGTATTTGCCCTCGGTTTCGCCCTCGCTCTGCGCAATATTGTTAACTCTCTGCCTCTTGTGCGGGCCAGATCGATCGGACACGGCCGGTTTCCTGTTTTGGTAAGCCGGCGCTTGAGATGGCTTGAACATCCTGGACAGCGAAGGGTCGATGTCCATGGGCTCGGGAGTATTCTCATGAGGCCTATCACCGCGTGGAGCAGAGTGGACCTGAGCTTTGTGCTGCTTGGTGAAATACGGATTCTTGCTAGCACCTGTTTGCGAATTGTTTTGAGGAGTGGCCTGTTGGCGCTCCTGCGTCCTTGGATATTGTTTTTTTTCTTTATCCTCCTGGCTTCTTGCAAACGAAGCCGCGAAGGAATACCTCTCGTGGTTTGCCTCCACTTCTTGGGCCAAAGCAAGCGCTGTTGGCATGTCCTTCGGCTTTGCCGAGAAGAGGACATCTGTGAGGCTGCGTTTTAATCCCGAGATGAATACTCGAAGGGCATCATCCCGGAATTTTTCGCATAGGACCCTTGCCGCCGAGGCATCGTGCGACATGGTGGCTTTGTTTGTGAGGAGAGTCAATTTTTTCTCGACCTCATCATAATATTGTAGCAGAGAGAGATTTCCCTGCCTGAGGGTGCCCATCTCTTGTTCTATGACATGCATCGGTCGCTTGTCGCTGTATGTGAAATCGAGGCGATTTATAATCGCATCAAAATTCAATACAGTGCCAAACGAAGATAGCACGGCATCAGCAGGGCCCCTAATTTTGCTCCTAATAATAATTACCGCCTGGTAATGGCGTGAGCTATTTACATAATTTCTAAATATATAATACGCAGCTACTGCCGCTTGCCGCCAAGAGACATATGTCTCTTGTGCCCCCGTAAATTCGGGAAGGCATTTAACGGCGTCTAAGGGCTCGTTGCATTGAACATCGCCTGAGATGTCAATCGGTTCATAAACTTTAATCTGGGGGGTTTCCATCTGGGCGGGTGATATCCGCGCCTCTGCCACCTGCCTAGCTAAGTTCTCTATAGTTCGGCGCATTTCATTCTCCCTGCGCTGGTCCTCGCCGGCCTTTTCTATTAGGGCGTTGGCGATAGCCGCCTGGATGACAGCCTGGAGCTGATCCGCGTTTATGGACATGTTTGTATTGGGAGCGGCACTGGTAGCCGCCTGCCTCGGTGTAGAAGTAATTAGAAGTCTCTCAGAGTCTGACTCTGAGTCGCTATTTTGTTTGGTATCCCTATAATCTAGGAATGACATGGGCAGCAATGTTAAATTCCATCTACCAAGAGTTGCATGCCTAAGCAGCTTTACATAAAAAAATTGTACAGCAAAGGGGCCGTGGCAGCTGGGCTGCCGCTATGGTAAACAAAGAAGCGAAGCTAACAGAGCCGAAATGTGAATGCGCGGTGTCGGGTTCGCGTACCGGCGCGGAGCGGGGAAGCAGTAAAAAAACAAAAAAACCCCAAGATTGTTGCAAAGCTAATACAGAGAATTTTAAGTATAAGCAAAAAACACAACGACACAAAAGGGCTGAATTAAATGCCCACAATTGGATGTGACAGCTCTGTCGCCAATAAAATTATTTAAATAAATTAACAATTTATTTATTTCCCAGCGGCGCTCTTGCGCCGAGGCCGAGATATTTAATACTATATTTATATTTTATGTGTCTGATATATTTATATTTTTTTTTTAGCAGTTAAAAATGCAAACAACACACAGAAGCAAATATAATAATAACGCATATAATTTCACACTTTAAAATTCCACAATGTCATCAAATAATGAGTATGTTAATTAATATTGCATTTATTTTTTTTAAATTAACACCAAACAAATTATGGAAGCGGAGCTGCAGAAAGTATTCTGGCAGTGATTTACTTGTTTTATTTATTCGAGCTGCAGAAGAATATTCTGGTCGCGATTTATTTCTTTTATTTATTATAAGTTACACACAAATGCAGATGGCGGGAAGTATAAGGACTGAGGTGCTCACTTACATGATCCCTATTATACCGCTGTGGGTACTTTTGCGTTGAGCGCCAATTAGTTTAAATGTGTTTATCGCAGCTAGTCCCTAGCTGCAGTCCCGTTGTCGATCGCTGGTCTAGTCGATTTACGTTGGTACGTAGATGATGGTTCTGCGTAGCTCTGGTAGGTAGGTGGCCGGTTGGTTCCGCGTAGCTCCAGTAGATAGGTGGCCGGTCGGCCGGTGATCAGCTGTCGTCCACTGAAGAGTTATGACGATTACGCTGGAAGGGTGACTGCCCTCCGTTCGCTGCTGGCCTAGAGACTCAGTCAGTGTTTAAATAATAAATTGATTAACGGCGGTTGCCGGAGTTTGCTTGATGAGCGATGTGCTCTTTATTGAATCAAAAACAGAACTAAACTTAAAGCTAACAAAAAAGAGACTCATAGCGGCCACTCCAATGGGTAGTCTTTGCCGGCTATGCACGAGCTTCCGGCCAGACGCTGTGTCAGCAATTTGGCCGGAGCGAGCCTTCGGACGATCGGTCATTGCCGTCGCCCGGTTAACTTAGTTAACTTATATGTCATTTTGAAAGTGTTTTTAACAGCTGTCAAAATCAGTCAACAAAACAAAACAATTTTATCTTGTGTGCATCATTATTATTTTTCACGATGAATAAGTTCGAAAATGGGAGAAAAAGACAGCATTTGCGGGAGGTTCAGTTGGGTCATTTTTTTCAAAAAAAAAAACAGGGGAAGAAATTAATTGTTTTTGTAAAGGGCTTAAGCGATTAATCAAAAAAAACACAGTGTTTCAACGCTTCAAAAGTGCCGATTTTGATATCAAAGACAAAGAACGTCCAGGACAGCCAAAAAAATTGAAAACGAAGAATTGGAGACGCTACTCGATAAGGATTCGTAACAAACAATCACAGGTGACCTGTTACCGAACACAATTAATACTTTTGAGGCGTCCCATCATCGAAATACTCGGAATATGCGACCACACACGAGGCTACAATTTTTCATCATGACAACGCTCGGCCGCATATAGCGACACCTGTAAAAAACTATTTGGAAAATAGTGGATGGGAAGTTTTGGCCCACCCGCTTTATAGCCCGGACCTTGCTCCGTCTGACTTTAATTTATTTCGCTCGATGCAAAACGCCCTCACCGCAACACGCTTCACTTCAGAGCAAGGCATCCGAAATTGGATAGATTCGTTTTTGGCCGCCAAACCGGCGCTATTTTTTGGGATGTAATTCATAAATTGCCTGAAAGATGGGGAAATGTTGTAGCTTCCGATGGACAATACTTTGAATAAAATATATTGTAAGATTTTTCCACAATTAAACATCAAATTTCGCTAAAAATTCCTGTTATTAAGTTTTACACCCAATACTACCTGCATTAGAAAGACAACTTTTGAGTTTCAAGCAGATAGCTTTAAAACTGAGGGACTACTTTGCGTAGAAACGGACGGACGGACAGACAGAAGAACATGGCTAGATCGACTCTCCTGGTGATGCTGAAGAAGAAGAATATATATACCTTATAGAGTCGGAAATGTCTCCTTCACTGCGTTGCAAACTTTTGACTGAAATTATAATACCCTCTCCAGGGGTATAAAAACATTTATTATCATACAATGTTATGTTATACAATGTTATAGAGTACCTAATAATAAATAATTAAGAAATTAAGAATAATAAGACCCAACAATAAAATTCATTATAGGTAAAAATATAAAAAAACAAGAGAGAACGCTATAGTCGAGTGCCTCGACTATTAGATACCCGTTACTCAGCTAAACAACTTAATATAAATATGCCTTCTTGTGTTTTTTTTGTTTTTTTTTAATATAATGTGAATTATAGTGACCACAGGAGAAAAGGAAAAAAGTTCAAATTATCAATTTGAATTCGGCACTCTCTTTGTGCTGGCAGCTTTACAGCACGAGCATCAGCACGAGCATCAGCACGAGCATCAGCACCAGCGCTGCTTTAGCGCAGGCAGCTTTTGTCCTGCACCAGCAGCTGTGCTTATGTATGCTTACATGCATACACACATACGCCATTGTTTGACTCAGACCTCCAATTTGGCTAACTAGATTTGATTTGCGCAGTTCTTGG
The DNA here is from genome assembly GCA_018152295.1 of Drosophila carrolli. Taxonomy (NCBI): domain Eukaryota; kingdom Metazoa; phylum Arthropoda; class Insecta; order Diptera; family Drosophilidae; genus Drosophila; species Drosophila carrolli. The sequence goes on from JAECXJ010000262.1 coordinate 350,965, forward strand.
GATATAGTTCGGTATTGACAAATGAAAACCATCGCAATTTCCTTTAATAGAAATCCTTATCGAGAATTAACGTTGACTCTGTTGAGCACCTTGGCCAGCTGTTCCAAAGTCATCCGTTAGATAGCGCCACGAAAGGCGGAAATGTAGGCGCTAGCCAGGCTTAAGCGTTTAATGGGTTTTTGGGCGTTAGAGTGGGCGTGGCAAACTTTTATTAGGCCAATCGATATTTATTGACGAAACAAATACATATCAATTAAAATTTTCATAATATCATCAAAACTGTGGCCACAGCTTGTGGCTTGTGGGCGTCAGAGGGGGAGTGACACTATTTTGAAACAAACTTGCGCTGCGTAGGAACTCCTAAAATCTACATGCAAAATGCCAATCTTCTAGCTTTTATAGTTTCCGAGATCTCAGCGTTCATACGGACAGACAGACGGACAGACAGACGGACAGACGGAAATGGCTAGATCGACTCGGCTAGTGATCCTGAACAAGAGGGTCGGAAACGCTTCCTTCTACCTGTTACATACTTTTGCACGAATACAATATACCCTTTTACTCTACGAGTAACGGGTATAAAAATGCGCGGAGAAACGCTATAGTCAGTGTCACGACTATAGTATACCCGTTACTTATATAATCAATTTCAACATAAATCCATTTTTTTGGGTGCCCAATCTGCCGATCTACAGTCCATAACTGGCGTATAATCTTCATGCTAAATCACTGATCTTTAGCTTTTACAGCTTCCGATCTTGACGTTCATACGGTAGGACATTGGACTTTATAGGGTCGGAAACGCTTCATCTCCCTGTTACATATTTTCAAACGAGTATAAAATACCTTTTTCCTCTACGAGTAATGGGTATAATAATGCCCTTGACTAAGGCGTTTTCACTGAATACTTTTAATACTTGGGTTCGGTGTAACACAAATAACATTCTTACCTAAATACATGCGAATAGTCTTTATTGGCACTGGCGTTTCCTTTTAGCTGACTTTTAACTGTGGCAATTAAGTTTGCTGTGTTTTTGTCTTGAAACCCCTCGTATGTTTCTTTAATATTGTCTCTCCATTGATGAAATCGACCCGTAATCCCCTGATAATCACGAAGCTTCTCCATTCTTTTACGAAATTTATAAGATATAGAAAATTTTTAGTATGTTTTTTTATAAGGTTGGTTACACAAATGGTAATCGAAATAGTAGTCAAATTTTACCGCGGCTAGCTAATATAATTTACGAACCGTGCCGATTGAACGTAAGTCATTCGCACTGTATTTTATGTTACCTATTTGTTTAACTGAGCATGCGCCAGAGTTGGGACGTGTGGATTTTCAAGTATGTATATATGTACATATAATTTAAATAATGAAAAAAATTGTGTGGCTTTTAAAAAGATTTTTAGCTTGATCCGGTTCTGAGCGTTTTTCCTAGCATTTCAATGAAATCATTCGATTTGTCGATTTTTTAGACCCGAAAAGTGACAACATAATTTTTTGTGCCCTCTGAGCAATATTGGTGAATAAACTTATGCCTAAATCCATTTAACCCTAGATATTCGGGAGTATGTTAAGAGGCTAGTAAACACGATTTTAATGGAATACTTGTTTCTATAGAAAAATAAAATATTGACAGAAAAACTAAAATGTTAAATTTCTTTAATATTTCGATCAGCCTCTCAATTATCTTTACTTTTAAAATAAATGAGTAAGTTGGATTCTTTGAAAAGTATGTAATAGGGAGAAGGAAGCGTTTCCGAGTCAAACCAGCCATATCTGCTTATCTGTATATCTGTCAGACGCTCATATATGAATGTACTATAACATAACTATTATTAGTGCACTCACTGCTTGCTCTTATCTTGTCGTGTTGGCACTGCTTTGCTAAAATTCCCTTTTATATATTGTCCAGCTTGCAAGCTTTTATTGATGCTGCCAGAACATAAAGTCACAAAGTACTCCCCCTCCAGTGAATCTGTCAAGAATCTTGATTTGAAAATATTACTCAAGATGTCTTTCGTAAAATCGTAAAATCGTACGATCATTTTGATTTGTTGAAAATTGTCAATTTGGCTTTAAACTTTTTTTCAGAACTACGTCACTTTGTTAATTCCAGGTATTTTTTTAAAATCGTAGGTATTTCCTAACCTTGAACTTTAATAACCTTTTTGAATTTTTTTGGTTTCACTCATTCGGCCGGAATCATGTCGGCAGTTGGGGAACTTTTTTTTGGCACCTCCGAAGGCAGCACATAGCTCCGTTAGTTTTTAATATTTTTGTAAAAAAATCTTAAAATATAGCTGAAAATATACATATTATGGGCAAAAAACTTCAAAACATCTATCGAGTTATTTCTTTAAAAAAAAAATTCACGAAAATCGTCTCATTTTTCATGGGTTACACTGCACTAAGGGGAATTGCCCGATTTGTATACCCTTGCAGAGGGTATTATAATTTTGGTCAAAAGTGTGCAACGCAGAGAAGGAGACATCTCCGACCTTATAAAGTACATATATTCTTGATCATGATCGCGTCCTGAGTTGATATAAGCATGTCCGTCTGTCTTTTTCTACGCGAACTAGTTTCTCAGTTTTAAAGATATCGAATTAAAACTTTGCACACACCCTTCGTTCCTTTACATGCAGTATATAAGTCGGAACGGCCGTGATCGGCCGACTATATCCAATAGCTGCCATATAACTGAACGATCGGAAATACCATAACTTTGGTGTCTTTAAAGTTATGAATGCATTAAGAATGCATCATATGAATAATTTTGGAGAATATAATTTACAGAATATTCTGCAAGGGTATATCAACTTCGGCTCCGCCCGAATATAGCTTTCCTTTCTTGTTTTCTTTTATTTTCCTTTGCTTCCATTTCCAATCAAATTCAAGCTAAGATTGCCTTCCATCCACTTTGAAACGAAATTTGAAATTATATTTATCTTTTCGATTTGTATATTTTTTCTATTTTATAAATTTTTTTTCAGTGTCGGTTTGGAATAGAAAAATAAATTCGAAATTATATTTATCTTTTCGATTTTTATATTATTTTTAATTTTATAAATTTTTTTTCTCCAGTGTAGGAGAAAGTTGAATGAAATTAATAGAATAGCTTGCTAGTAATCAGGCCACACGTTGCTGGGCGCCACAAATATTAGTTGTTGTAGCATGCTACGGGTGAAAAATTCACAGGTCAGCGGATGGTCGATACGCACGCGTTGCTACCGGATTCTGCTCATTCGGGAAAGTGGTGGTGGGTTAAATCTTAACTACTCGTATGTGCTGACTTCGCGTACGTAACTATTATTTGATTTCGCGTGCCTAAGGGGAACAGGGGAATAGATATACACATTAATCAGAAAAGAAAAAACAGATGGAAAAGAAATAAAGACAATCAATAAGAAGAAACAAATACCCTAGAACATGTTGACTTGTTGTTGTTGCTGATGGTGTTGTTGCAGCAACGCTCTTTGCCCGCCCTACCTTGACCATTCGATCCGAAAAAGATCATGTTAATGAGAATGGTCCCTTGGTCAAGTCGACCTTCTAATACCCTGCCATATTTCTATGTTGCATGACCCCTTTTATGTCCTACTAATGGAAGTTCAATTTGAATACCTCGTATTTATTCATAATATAAGTTAAAAGATTGATTATAATTTTATTTTAAAAAAATCAAACTTTTCTTTATTGAGTTGGATTAAGAACTAACTTTAATTAAGCTAAACAATTATTAATTATGAGTACGCGTCGTTCCATCGCTGCCGCCGTCTCTGCCGCTGTTGCTGCTTCTGCTAACGTTCTTTGTTATTATTGGTTGCTGCTATTCTTCGCTGTCGCTGTTGGCCAATTTTAATTGTCATTGGCCAATGCATTCAAGTTATAGTTTTTGTTGTATGCACTTGGCCAAGTTCGATCAACTTTGGAAATTGGTTATTCTGCATTCCCACGATCGCTGACCGAAAGTTGCAAGCTCAGCGCACGTGGCTTAGCTCGTGTGAACTTATTGGGGGCATTTGTTGTGCAATCAATGCTTACTCTTACTTATGTCTGGGTCTTTATATAATTTTAGGTGTTAACTCTTCCCTCCTTAAACGCGACTGTCCTCGGTCGCTACGACGTAGAGAATAGGTCCAGAATGTGGGGGATTTTCTTGCCTTTCTGGCACGGAAGCTGATGTACTTTCCGTCGATTTACGTCTTCGTAGGAGTTCCGTGATCGATCCTATTATTAGTAGAAGTAGAATGATGGCCGATCCGTAGCTAACGGAAGATTCTATAGTTGTTTTGCTCCTTAGTTTTTCCAGCGCTTTTGTGTTGTTTATATTGAGTTCCTTGACCATTTGTAGTGAGATAACTTCCTCTAACTTCGTCTTTTCTCCCATTAGTTGGAATAACGGTGGTTCTGGTTCGACTAAGTTGACCTCTTTTGATTTGTAAGTAGTTTCGCCAATAGTTACTGTTGAATTACGGTATTGTATTAATAAGGAGCCTTGCAGTTGTAGAAGTTTTTCGTCTAGCGAGACTGGTCCATTGAAGTTGTTCAGTAGTATGGTGCCTGGCAGTATTTCTTCGAAATCTGGGATGTGTTGATTGTTGATCATCTTACATTCAGGTTCTTGAAGGTTCAGGAGAGCGTTTACACAAGTGTCATTGCTTAAATCTAACAAAGTTTCTGAATTACAAATTGTCTTATCATTATGGGAATCGCAAGTTTTTTTAATTGCAAATAATTGTCTCTTACACTCTAACAAATTTTCGTATTTTATATCATTGATTATTTGGGCTTTTTTTATTGCTTTAATTTTTAAAGTTCTACAATTATCTGTTTTAATTGTTGGGAGGCTAATAATATAGATGAGGTCGTTGCCATTTGTGGCTAATTTAACTTTAGCAAATTCCAATAATTCTTCTATGTTAAAAAATAAGTCATTTTCCTTTTTAAAGATATCTTCCACTACTGTGGTTTCTGTGCTTGTGAATACAAAAGAGTTTATTGTGTTAGATTTGGCCCAAGTAATTGCGTATATTATATTGGTTATCTCTTCTTTTATTAATTGAATTTTATACTTTAAAATATTTGCTTTCTGATTTACGATTTCTTCCGAGCTCTGGGTAACTTTTAGTATTGCGTTAGTTGCATTAGTAAGTTGGTTAATTTTTTGGTTAATTAATCTGTTAATTACTACTTGTTTATTGTTGTTTTCTAATTGCTCATTTATCTTATTTTCTAAGATCTCATAATCCTGGTGGTCTGGTGATCCCGCCAGCCATTTCCATGCAGTACCTATTGCCCTTTTTTGTCTTTTTTGTGTTTGGAGAATGCGTAAATCAGTATGAATCTGTTTTAGTTCGTATGAAAAGGTAGGGGTGTAATGGATGAGATGAGGTGAGTGAATGAAATGAATCTTCTAACTTCGCCAGAGTTTCTTCATAGCTGTGTAAGTTAAAGATGTGGATGATTTTAAATGTTCCGTCTTGCTTAGCCGCTAATCCGGTTTCGAGTGAGATGATTTGTGAGTTGGAATAGTCGAGCACTGTGGTTATCCCCAGACATGTTGGTAGAAATAGCCTGAAAAATTATGTTCTTATATTATTTTTATGTATGATTTTTCCGGTTGGTGTTTTAATAGTGGTCATTTTGTTTTCTGCCACTTTCTCAGCTTTGTATCTAGGTGTAAGTTTAGTTGCTGACCTTTTATCTATTTTTACGTGGACTGGAGATTGTGCTTCTAAAAAATATATTTATGGGGCTTTCTTTTGTTACAGAAGGGATCGATTTATTATATTCTTGAACTGCTTTAAAAATTAAGTCCTCAAATGTTAGGCTCCCGTTGTCTTTTTTGAGGCACCGCATGATTTCCGATAGGGTTGAATGAAATCTCTCTATTTGTCCGTTACTTGTCGATGCATACGGAGCAGTCGTGTGTACTGAAATTTTGATTTCATCTTCTAACATGAACTTGATTGCTGCTGAGCCTAATGAGCGTTCGTTGTCCATTATTATCCATTTCGGCATACCGAAAGCAATCAACATTTCCCTCAACGGATTTTTAATATCTTCAGAAGCCCTTGGCTCTAAAATTTTATTTGAGCATATTTAGAAAATTTGTCAATACTTGTTAAGATTCTATGTTTTTCTGTAATATAAATATCAATGTGAACTATTTCTCCTGGATAATTAGGAATGGGGGTTGGTTGGATTTCTCCTCTTGGGGGATGTCTATCATATTTTGATTCTTTACAAGTTTGACAGGCTTGAACTATTGCTTGGATTTTCTTTATTGCTTGTGAAAAAAATAATTTTTTAAAATTTGTATTTTATTTTCTTTTGCTTCTCTATGGGCTCTTTTTATGTTCGGGGGTAATTATTTCGTTTTGTTGAGATTCTGAAGTTACATCGTCTATTTCGTTTTGAGTAAACCTTATTTTGTACGAGTTGAAATATATGGGGTAAATGTTTTGAATTTTTCCCATTACTTCTTCGGATGTAATGATTCCGTTTATAAGTTTAGGGTCATGTGTGGTAGTTAGAATTGCTATAAGTTTTTCTTCTGTGTAAGACTTTTGTTTAATTATATGTCTGTGGTATGTTGGAAATGTTATTTCAAAACTGTAGGAATCTGTGTCAGCTGTCAGTAAGTATATCTGATTTTTAAATACATTGATTGGAGCTTCTACCGAAAATATGAGGTTGTGTGATGAGCTTTCGTCGCTGTGGACTGATCCTGAGGAGCTGATTGAATTTATTTCAGCAGGGGCTCGGGATAGCGCATCCGCTACTACGTTAGCTACTCCGGGCTTATACCTGATCTCGTGGTTATACTCGCCAATGAGATCTCTCCAGCGTTTTAGTTTAGCGTTATGATTATTTACGCTATTTGAAAAACTCAAGGGTTGATGATCCGTGTATATTACCACCTTCGAATACCCGTAAAGGTAATGTCTTAAGCTCTGGAGAGCCCAAACTATAGCAAGCATCTCTCTTTCGTTGGTTGCATAGTTTTCTTCGGTTTTTGACAGGGTGCGTGAAATGAACGTTATTGGCCTATGATTTTGTTCCAATACTGCGCCTATTGCGTAGCTTGAAGCATCGGTAGTCAACTGGAATTCTTTTCCGAAATCTGGATATGAAAGGGTTACATCCCTGGAGACGAGGGTATTTTTAAGTTTTTCGAACGCTGTAATCGCATCTTTGCTTAGGTTAATAGCAGTTTTGCTTGACTTGGTCTTAGATATACGGCCTTCTTCGCCTCTTAGGAGAATGGTTAAGGGCTTTGCTATTTTTGCATAATCCTTTATAAACCGCCTATAATAACCTGTCATGCCCAGGAAAGAACGAAGATCTTTTAAGGTTTTCGGGACCGGAAATTTTGTAATCGCTTTTATTTTTTCTGTATTTGTTTTAACTCCATTTTCTGATATTGTATACCCCAAGAAATCTACTTCGTTTTTGAAAAAATGGCATTTATCTATTTGGACTCTCATGTTTGCGTTTTGTAGGGTTGAAAATACCTTTTCGAGATTTTGACCGTGATCTACTTAATTTTTGCTAAAGACTATGATGTCGTCTACGTATACATAGTAAATTTTCCCTATGTACTCTCTCAGAATGTCATCTAAAGCTCTTTGAAAAATGGATGGGGAATTTTTTAGACCGAACGGAAGTCTCGTAAATTCGTATTTTCCGCCGTTTACAGCGAATGCTGTTTTCTCTATGTCCGTGTCTTTCAATGGTATTTGGTGAAAACCACTCTTGAGGTCCAATACCGAAAAATACTTGTTGTCCCCAAGTTGTGCAATAATTTCGCCTATCTCAGGGATCGGATACCGATCTGAGATAGTAATTTCATTAAGTTTTCTATAATCGATTACTAATCTGTACTTTTTTTCTTCGGACTGACCGGACTTTTTCGGAACTACCCATACTGGTGCATTATATGGCGATCTTGAAGGTCTTATAATGCCATCTTTATTTATTTGTTTTTCTACTTCCTGTTTTAAAGATATTGGGTATGGGTAATGTTTTCCATAAACTGGGGAATCGGACGAAGTTCTGATCTCACCTACTACTTTAGTTGTGTATGCTAACTTTGTATCAGGATCTGCAAAGAGGGTTTTGTGACTTTGTACGAGGAGATTCATAATTGATTTTTGAGACTTGGTCATATGGCTGATTTGCGGTCCAATGATATTTACTGCTTGTGTTGCTAATTGGTGAATTTTAATTTTGCGTTTATTTCCGAGAATTAATGCATCGTGCTTCACATCTATAATGGCTCCTAGGCTTTTCATTGTGTCATTGCCCAGTATACCGTGAAGGGTTTTTAATGTTTCCAGCAAAAAAAATTTCATGGGTGAATCTGAAATTTTAGGGAGCTTAAGTATTGCATGTTGTGTTATTTTAGTTGTACCTCCGACTGAGCTAACGGAAAAATTTTTCTCATTTTGTTTTGGGTTTGGTACTAATTGGTTTTGAATATAATTTTGGTTTGAGCACGTGTCTATTAAAAATTTTAGGATTTTTCCGTTCCCCGTGGTTACTTTAAAGTAAGGTAATGAGGAACGATTTATTCTAAAAAATAAAGCTCGGACATATCTATGTATTCCTGCTGCTCAGTATCGTTTTGCCATACATATTCTTCCTGAAGCTCGTTTTCATTATTTTCTTCTACCAACTGATAATATTCTTGCTCTGGGCTTGGTGTAGTTTCTTCTGAATTTTGTTGTGCGGTGCTTTCTGTCTCTGGCTGAATATGGAATTGCCGTGGCATTTTGTTATTGTTTGTAACGTTGGAAGCACTAAGAGGTATTTTCCCTGCGTAATCGTTATTTGCCGGCCTGTTCATGTAATTTATATGACGCGAGAGAACTGATTGATCGACCTCCATAGGTACCGGTTTCGGTTGGGGTCGTGGGGGAGGTTTTGGGGGCTGTAGGATGCTACTGCACCGGCCTGATTTGTATAGGGTTGTTTATAAGGTTTAAATTGGTTAGGCTGGTTAATTGAGGTTGCTCCAGTTACTGGTACCCATTGCATTTGGTTCGGGTTATGATAGAGTTGTGGATGGAAGTATGGCTGTTGGGGTTTTGGAGGTAGTAAAGGTGCTTTCCCTAAATATGAAATTTTCGGTGTTTGACTATTCCTAGTGTTCTGATTCTCAAGTAGACTGCACAGATGTAGGGCGTGTCCTAAGTCATGTGGCTCTTTAATGGCCAGTAGTTGTGCTAAGTTGCCGTTGAGGCCTCTGACAAAGGTGTCTAAGGCTTTTTCTCAGTACATGGCCGTCAGAGATTGCACAGTTTCTTGTGAGGCATCTAAGTTGCCAATTTGGTTTAGGATTAGTGATAGCTGTTGGTACACTGCTTGATAATAAACGACTATAGTATCGCTACCTTGATTAAGAGCATAAAGCTGATATTCGAGAGTCTTTAGGTCACGTTTGTCAGCAAAATGCGCTGTTAGACATTTTGAGATAGCTGTCCAATCTAAGAGGGCATTATAGGATTCTAGTACTGCGTCGGCTTGTCCGATGATTTTGTTTCGGATTGCTAAAGAATTCCATAATATTTTGGTGAGCCGATTCTCATTTCATAGATTTTTAACACCCTTTCTACACTTTTTTCCATGAAGAATATTCGCTTTTGTTTCCCGAAAAATCTCTAAGTGTCCGCACGATGTCTGGTAATTTGTCTAAGTCACTAAGATTGTGCGCTAATTCTCTTTTAATTGTTTGGTCTGTATACTTGGAAAAATCTTTATTGGGATTAAGTATTTCTTTAACTAGGCTGCTTAGGTTTGCCTCTAGGAAAGTTTTAATTTTTTCCTCGATGTCTCTCTCGGTCATGATTCGCGTGGTTGATTGTGCGTTATTAACTGACGAAGGTGTGACAAGATTAGCGAGTCTGTCTGCTAAATCTTGTTCAGTCATTTGGGATATATGAGCAATAAGAGGTTGAGCTTAACTTTAAATTTTGATTACTCAGAATTCGGAAGGTTATTAATTAAAGAAATATTGTGTGTCTTTGATTATAGTGTAAATTTTTGACTTTTTGTCTGTGGATTTTTTCTTTAAGCTTAATTTCTTAATTTCTTTCGTATAGTATTTTTAATATTTTTCAATTTAAATTTGTTTCCTTTGATAGATTGCTTAAAACTATTCTTACAGTAATAACATATCTCGGCGTGCTCTCGTGACGACAGGATCGACAGATTCCGTTTTATCCCACGCTGCAGCGATCTCTCCTGAGTGCGGGTTTACTAAGGGGCCTCCTTTGTACCTTACTCACGTTCCCTCCGAACGAATACTAAAGGGATCACGGCGATAATTTTGGCGTGATTAGTCCACTAGGCACAAGTCCTGTTTTTTCAGGAGTGACGATATTGTGGCGTTTTTTAAACGGCTCTTTCGCACTTCCGGGTCTCGGATTTTTCTTTTCACTTCTCACGAATTAGGCGGAGGTTCAAACGAAACGTCGGGATTTTTTACTTTCCCGAACTTCACGAGGCGCGGAACTTGTTATCCTTTCGCGGCTTTTAATCAGGTCCCTGTTCGGGCGCCAGTTAAAAGATTGATTATAATTTTATTTAAAAAAAATCAAACTTTTCTTTATTGAGTTGGATTAAGAACTAACTTTAATTAAGCTAAACAATTATTCATTATGAGTACGCGTCGTTCCATCGCTGCCGCCGTCTCTGCCGCTGTTGCTGCTTCTGCTAACGTTCTTTGTTATTATTGGTTGCTGCTATTCTTCGCTGTCGCTGTTGGCCAATTTTAATTGTCATTGGCCAATGCATTCAAGTTATAGTTTTTGTTGTATGCACTTGGCCAAGTTCGATCAACTTTGGAAATTGGTTATTCTGCATTCCCACGATCGCTGACCGAAAGTTGCAAGCTCAGCGCACGTGGCTTAGCTCGTGTGTACTTATTGGGGGCATTTGTTGTGCAATCAATGCTTACTCTTACTAATGTCTGGGTCTTTATATAAATTTAGGTGTTAACTTATATATTTATTTAAAAGAGTTCGTTGGGAATAATATTAAAGTTATTAAATTTAGATCTAATGCAATTTACTATATTTAACAATTAATATTTATTTATTATTAAGTGAAGCTAATTTCATTTCAAAAGTCATGAGAACGTAGCTGTGGGAAAGATAATATGGCGGAAAAGCATTACAATAATAATATTATAGTAGAAAGGCTAATAATATAATAGGCTAAAATATATTTAAGTTGATACCAAAAGTCATAAAAAAATATAGAGTATCTGAGATTCATGGCACGAGTAATATCAATGCGTTTTATGTTTTGCATTGTTTTTGCTTTTGCATATTTTCTTTTATGTTTGCATTCTTTTTGATTTTTGTATTTATTAAATCTCTTTTAACATTGCCGGCTCAAAATTTGCAAATCTTTTGTTGTTTTTGGATTATTTAATTTCGTTCACTCATTTTTGCCAATTATTTTGTTATATTATTAAATAATTCTTTTTTTTTGTTTGTTTATATTTTTACATGGCTAGCACAAATACTTTAGCATTATACTTTCTTGCCAAAAAGGTTTATAACTTTTGATTTCACTTTTTCCGTATTCCTTTTTTTTTCTCTCCGCCCTACTTTTTACTGCACCATTCTCTTACATTTTGACTTTTTGATTTTTCCCTGCTTGTGTTTGTTCTTTAAATATAAAAAATATTACTTTTTCTATAAGTAGGGAGTATAAATTGGACCAACAAAAAATATTAGATTTTACTTGGACTTGTTTGTAGACGATTTCCTTCTGTAGACGCTTTTCCTCTGTAGGGGTTAGATGGAACCTCTGTAAGCCTCAGCCGACTTAATGCGAGCGCTGTTTTCGGAGACTATCTTGCAGCTGCAGCGAGCGCTGAAGAAGCAATTAAAGCTCGGCTTGGACGGCCGCGGCTGATCTGACGCTGCCTATGTGTAGGTATGGGTGCCGTAGAAAGTGTAGTTTTTTAGCTACTCCCCTCCCGCGTATCTACGAGCTGCTTGTTTGCCGATATCGGCCTTTCGCAACATATGCTGGACTTTGCCCCCAGAACAAGGGAAGCTTAGCGATATGCTCGCCTATAGAAAAAAAAAGGGTTAGAATTTAACACTGTGGGGCATCGCTCGGCCTTTAATTAAATTACCTTTTTGTTTTACCCACTTAGGGGTTTGCCGTCGATGGATGGCTATATCTTTTTAAGATTTTTACCGATTTTTGGACTTGGTGAAACTTGTGCAGCGCGGCTGCGATATGGTCGGTCCAAGAGTGTTCGCCAAATAGGCAGAGGGTAGAGTTCGGATCGGACCCGTAACCTCGGCTTTTCCTGGACACGCGGCTTTCGGATTGTCAAACTGACAGTGGCAGAGGAAATTTAGCTATTTTCTTCCAGTGTCGACGGGTGCACATATTGGCTAACTTCCCAAGCTCTGCCCCAGAAATCGAATCTCTTAAAGCCTAGTACTCAGATCGACGAAAACTGTGCGCCAGTCATGAGAGAGAGTGAGAGGCAAACATCTGGCGATCACTTTTCGTCCGGCTTTTTTTTCTCCTCGGTACTCAGATCAACGAAAAAAATACCAGAAAATTACTTCGCGTTGCCAACCACCTATTATGAACTTTTGGTGAACCCAAGCGTAAAGATTACAAAATTTAATCCTTTGGCGTGCGCTTCTCACTGAACATTTTAAAAAATTCAGGGAAAAAATAAAAAAAATCCGCAAAAGTCGATTGCAGGAGATTACATGTGAGGACAAAATGACATTAATACCATCTGGCATGCCTTTTGTCAGAGAAAAGTGTTTCATAGGTCAAAAATGTAGGAAAAATCACAATAAAAGTGCAGTTAGCCAATAATTATCAGTAAATTAAAAAAATCAACTTTTAAATTTAAATTGTTTGGTTTTTAATTTCTTTGTACAGCGGCGACTTGTCTTGCCATGGTAGTTGATAATATCTTTTAAAGGCTCTTTCCCGCAAATACCATATTTGAATTTTAATTGATTGTCAACAAACCCAGCTGATTGACAGTACGACTGTAGCACGCTTAATTCTGATGAACTCTCGAAATGTTGGTCACACTGAAAAGCTTAAAGTTTAAAGTTTTTACGCTAGCATACTCGTTTGTCGATCTGAGTACTAGGCTTAAGCAAAATGCAAACAAATCACTTGCGGTTGCAATAGCTAACTTCAACAGTTGGTATTTAAATACTAGAGTTTTAAGTTAACATTTGCGGTAGGTTACCAAACAGTTTGATGTTTTCTTAATACATTAAAATAAAAATCGATAACCGGCATACTTTTAAAAGATACATTTATTCCAAAAAATCGAGGAAATTCCCCAAAGAGCACTGGTATAGCCCCTAAGGTACTATATCTAAATCTACTATGAATCCATTTGGCTGAAGATGGAAGGCTTCCCTGTGTATGTACTTTCTTCGTCGCTCCTGGCTTTATGGTGCGTTGCTCCTGGCTTGCTGCTGCATTGCTTCGGCTTGTTGCTCCGGATGATGGCTCCACCGAGACCCTGCAAGTTATGCGAAGGTGTATCGCCTAACACGTGAAACGATGTTTCGCCTTATCGCCAGCCACCTTTATCGCATGGCTCTCGGAGTTCAGTCTGGACTTTGTCGGCAAGGTGTATCGCCTGAGTTCTCCCTTATCGTCTAGCCACCTTAATCGCCTGACAAAGCGTTTGATTTGACCACGACCTAGCACCGTTGGATATCAGCGTTGTAGCCTCAGCCTTGTAGACTTGTCGTCATTCGGCGTCTCGACTCTACGATTTTGATCCTTGGGCACTTTGGTTTCGATTCTACTTATTCCGCGTTCACGCACTCGCTTCGATTCTCGCACTCGTAATGTCCCGAGCTGCTCTTGCGCCGTCCTTTTATAGGCGGGTCCAAGGTCCACTGCAGTACCGTTCATTCACGGTGCGTCCTCTTTGTGCAGGTCCGAAGTCCGCCAATTCACCGTAGGACCTCGTTGCCCTTGCCATATGAGGGTCCAAGGTCCGTATATTTCCCGTTTGACCTGGATGCCCTTCCTTTCCCCGTTATTCCTGTCTCCTTCGCTGTTGCTAAGCCGATCTCCTGTATCGGGATTTGTGGGCAGTTTAAGACTCCTCACATATTGTTTTTGGAAAAACCAAGCGAGATATCCAACTAGTGCAGCAATCATTAGGTCTAGGCCGTCATGTTTGATATAGGCACAACTTCTGGTCATCAGTAAAATCTGTCAATCATTGTTAGAGATTACGGGTAGTTTTGTTGTAACGGCATAACTACATGTCAAGGTGGCACCTCGTTCTTTATCTGGACTTGTGTATTTTTTAACGCGCTGGCAAAGAAACTCTGCACTAACTGAATACATTTTTGTTCATCAAGGACCAAACGAACTTCCATGGTACCTATCAAGCCGTTGATCGACCAATGGATTGGTACAAGCTGTGAATATATGAAAATATGAAAGAAAGCAAACTTCGGCAAGCCGAAAAAAACAGGCTACATTTTTAATTCTATGCCTATATTACTAAAAACAATGAAGCTATGTCGGTTTTGCCATGCATTTTGCCATCGTTTCTATGGCAGCTATATGATATTGTTGTCCGATTTAAAAAAAAACTAAAGGTCTAATTCTGATATAGTAAATAATTATAATAATTATAATTATTTTATAATACACCAATTTTGTTTTTATAATTTATTTGTCTTTAATATACCCACTTTCTTCAACTTTCCCGGAGCTCGCGCTAAACACGTCCACTTTCTTTGGCTGCACTTGGATATTGAAACTAAAGATGAAGTAGTAAAGCCATACGTCCAATCGGTCATATCGACCGATCTATAAGAACGCACGTATTCGTTAAAGTTTCTAACTGTTCCAACTGTCTAGTTGTGGTATGCAGCATATGCTATATTTTACATTTTCATAATTTGCATGGGTCATTTGTATATTCAAAATATCCAAAATATATTAAATATTGCTTTAGCCGTAGTATTTGCAATAGGAATGGCTACAATATACAAGATTCATATGTATTTTTCTGTGCGTAGTTATTGTTGCTTTTTCTAGCGTGGAGTACAAAGTTTTGAGACTATAGGAAAACAAGAAAGGAAGCAAACTTCGGCAAACCCTCGTGTTTTATTTATTTGTTTTTTTTTTTATTTTTTTAAGGGTATTAAATGATAGTGATGTCCGATTTTAATTCAATATAAACCGTAATTCCATAGTATTTAAATATTACCAAATCCCAAATTACAAAAAAACAAAGTTATACTTTTTAATATTTTAATTTCTTCTATTCCGATTGTTCCTATGGGAATTATATTATATAGTCGCCCGATCAGGGTCGTTCCGACTTATAGATTACATGCAGTAGAAAGACAACTTTTGGAAAAGTTTTAAACAGAAAAACGGACGGACGGACAGACGGATCGACTCTCCTGGTGAAGCTGATCAAGAATATATATACTTTATAGGGTCGGAAATGTCTCCTTCAATGCTTTGCAAACTTTTGACTGAAATTATATTACCCTCAGCAAGGGTATAAAAAGCGTGTGCCAACGCATTCCCCGATTCTTTTGTTGCCAAAGGTCGCAGCTTTCGTGACGATGCTTTCTCTGGACGCTGTTGAAATGCATAAAGGATGCATAAGCTGCTGTTTTCTAAATGTCGCTTTTAGCTATGGGTAAAACTTTTTTCCTTTGCTGTGCTATTTTTTTTCAATGTTAGCGTACGTCATGTTGCCTGGCTGCTTCAATCGATGGCCTTCACACGTCAACAAATTCATGAAGGAGTTTCTGAATCTTGGACATACCCTGCTCAGTGGAAACTAAAACAGACATGCGGGTGATGACGGACCATTTTTTAATCGTTGATTATTGAGATCCATGAGCAGTTGGTATTTGGAGAAGAAATCAGCTCTAATAAGAGCAGTGTGCACGTCAACGATAATAATCGGCCATGTGAAGTTTTGGCGGAGATTGAAGTTCAGCTGGGTGACGTCCTTTCCATAGGTGTTGATGATTGTCTGCTGCTAAATACAAAAATGTTTTGGTTTAACCAGCGTTCGCCGTATAACGGAAACCTCAAAGCCTAGGTGCGATCGGTGACGTGGAGATGCTGCTCCTTTGAAACAGCTGGCTGAACTATGGTGTTGGCGGTTTTGTTCTTGCCGCCGTGGTCAGCATGTCGGCCGTCAGCACCTCTAGCTAGAATTCGAGACACGGGAAAATGGCAGGCGGCTTTTTTGAGCGTTTTCTCCAAATCGCTTGTGGTAGATACAGGGCTGCTCCTGAGGTCGAGAGGCTTGTTGAATCGAACTTTCCGATGGTAAGGGGTTCCGCGACAAACTATGTGATCGTCCTTGACACTGGAGACGCTTGAAATATTTTTGCAAACAGCAGGGCTAACATTTTATAACATAGCAAAAATAGCATTGCTATTAACTGTTTTGCGCTTGTCCAAATCATTCTCTTTCCAGACTGTGAGGGCTGTGCAAATATATTAAAAATTTATTGGTTGAATCTTCTTCGTTACGGGAAAAAGAACGATGTTATGAATACTGGCTTTGTAAAGTATAACCTTGTACTCTAATCGGAGTTGGGAACATTTATTAATTTAACAATTCAGATGATGAAAAGTCGGATGCAACGAGCGACAACGGCACGCTCCCTGAACACACAAAACACTTACATGAAATCACAAACGACACCTTAAGTTTTCTTCGTAAAAGCAGCCAGATCATCATATGGCCCTTCAATTACCACCAACGGAATGTCTTACGTCAGTGCTTTAAGATCAGGCACAGCTCACATAGAGCCGAAAATTGATAACATCCAGCAGGCCATGGGACAGCCACAAAGTAACATGGAATCTGTGATGATTACTTTGCAACAAAATATGATGGAATTTATGTCCTTCATGAAAACCACAATGCAAACCCTTATGCAAAACCAAAATATCTTGTTACAAATGCTTGCAGCTCAACAGTCCAAATAAACCATGCCTAGCCTTCGAATAACTCTGTGGAACGCCAACGGTGTTTCACGGCATAAACCTGAAATAACTCAATTTCTGAACGAAAATCACATCGACGCTTGTTGCTGGCAAAAACGCATCTCACCAGCAAATATAACTTTAAAATACGGGGATACACGTTCTACGGCACCGATCATCCAGATGGTAAAGCGCATGGCGGAACTGGCATCTTAATAAGAGACCGCGTCAAACACCACTTTCACCAACGGTTTGCAAAAAATCATCTGCAAGCTACTTCGATAAAATTACAGTTGGGCAACTGCAACCTTGCCATTGCCGCTGTCTACTGCCCACCCCGCTTTACAGTCTCCGAAGACCAATTCATGGACTTCTACAATTCACTTGGTGAGCGATTCATAGCACAATTCGCCAGACGAGAATTTTGTTCAATTTTTGTAGGCCGAAAATCGCCTTGAAAGAAATAGAAATATCATTAAAAATAATAAATCAGCCTTTAACTTGGCCAAGCTGCAAACCCCACAGCACAGCGGTGAAGGCGCTTAGCCATAAATCTGAGCAGTACAAGTTAACATCTTAAGGACGGGATATTATTTTGTATGCTTTGTATACCCTTGTAGAGGGTATTATAATTTTGGTCAAAAGTGTGCAACGCAGTGAGACATCTCCGACCCTATAAAGTATATATAATCTTGATCAGGATCGCGTCCTGAGTTGATATTAGCATGTCCCTCAGTCCGTCTGTCTGTTTCTACACGAACTAGTCTCTCAGTTTTAAATATATCGAATCGAAACTTTGCACACACCCATCGTTCCTTTGTACGCAGTATATGAGTCGGAACAGAGATTACAACGCCAAGCACACGAACTGGTGATCCCGCCTTGTGACCCCCAAAGGAAGGCAATTATATAATGCACTCATTAAAACGTGCAACAAACTGGACTACGTTTCACCAGACAGCCCTACAAACTGGCCTACAGATCCTAGAAAACTATCTGTTTTAATTGATTTTGCTGTGACAAAAAACATTTCTCGCAATCTAATATCAGCAAAATCGCTTTTGGATCTATCATCGGACCACTCACCTGTGCTAATAACTCTTCTTCAAAGCCCGGTATTAATCGTGCACCCTCGCAGGCTGACGTCGCATAGAACCAACTGGCTTAAGTTCAAAATGTACGTAAGTTCCCACATTGAACTAACTCCACAGCTCAACATCAAGGAGGACATCGACTGCTATGCCGATGCACTGGAGTCTGTACTCGTCGCAGCAGCCAAAGTCTCAACACCGCAAGGGGGGGACGGGAACACACACCCCAACACAAAACTAACTTTGAAATCGAACAGCTTGTTCTGGAGAAAAGACGTTTGAGACGTGCTTGGCAAACCAGCAGATCGCCATCCTCCAAACAAAGTCTTAAGGAAGCTGGTCGCAGACTGACCAGGGCTCTAAGGCAAGAAGAAGTAAAAGCACAACGCCAGTACATTGTGAAACTTTCACCCACCAGCACTAAGCATCCCTTGTGGAGGGCCCACCCAAATCTAAGTGCGCCGACCGAAACAGTAATTCCCATAAGAGACTCTTCAGGCAGCTGGGCCAGAAGCGACAAAGACAGAGCTTGTACATTTGCTTTGCACCTTCGAAATTTTTTCCAGCCAAACCCAGCAACTAATTCATTCGCACTACCGTCGCCGTCAATTCGAATCGAATCTGAGACGGAGCCAATTCTGTTTCAACCAAATGAAGTTGCAAAAGTAATCAGCGAGCAATTGAAACCAAAAAAGGCCCCAGGCGGTGATCAAATAACTCCCAAAATGTTAATCGAACTTCCAAACTGTGCAGTTGAGGTTACAAAACTCTTTAACGGGATTACACGACTTGGCTATTTTCCAAAAAAATGGAAAAAATCGGTAATAATACAGCTTTGTAATACAATACCAGCTTCGTACAGACCGATAAGTTAACTCTCGTGTCTGTCAAAACTGCTCGAAAAATGCCTTTTGGCGCGCATAATCCCATATCTGAAAGAGCAGAACGTTATTCCAGTACACCAATTTGGCTTTCGAGAAGCCATGGAACAATAGAGCAAGTCAAGAGACTAACAACAGAAATACGGACTGCATTCGAGCTTCGGGAATACTGCAGTGCGGTATTCCTTGACGTTGCACAGGCTTTCGACCGAGTCTGGCTTGATGGCCTTATGCATAAAATCAGAACGATCCTGCCGTGAAACACTCACAGGATACTTGAATCGTACCTTTACAACAGAGCCTTCGTCGTGAGATGCAACACTAGAACATCCGACGACTACGCTATAGAGGCTGGAGTTCCCCAAGGTAGCGCCCTTGGTCCAACTCTATTTCTCCTCTACACCGCAGATATCCCCACGAACGAGCGGCTAACTACTTCTACATTCGCAGACGACACCGCGATCATAAGTCGGTCCTAATTCCCAATTTAGGCAACAGCACTACTAGCTGATCATCTCGTTGTAGTGGAGAGGTGGTTATCAGACTAGCGTATAAAAAGCGCAAAAGTGTAAACATATAACGTTTACTCTTAACAGACAAACGTGTTCCCCGCTAACCCTGAATAACACGCCACTTCCACAAGCTGACGATGTAACGTACCTTGGCATCCACCTAGACAGGAGACTTACATGGCGGAGACATATCGAAATTCACCTAAAACTAAAATCAAACAGTCTCCATTGGCTTATAAACGCGCGCTCCCCCCTCTGCCTGGACTTCAAGGTCCTGCTCTACAACTCAACGCTTAAGCCAGTCTGCACCTACGGCTCCCAATTGTAAGGAAACGCGAGCAGCAGCAACATCGACATTATTCAGCGAGTACAATCAAAAATCCTGAGAACTATCACTGGGGCACCTTGGTATGTTCGGAACGACAACATCCACAGAGATCTTGGCATTCTACCCGTAAAAGATGAAATATCAAAACAAAAAGCGTCCTACCACACAAAGCTAACTTTTCATCCAAACCAGATCGCCAGGGGCCTAGCCAGGGTTTCCAACCGGACCCGATTGCAACGCAATGACCTTCCAGCTCAGCAATAGTTATTAGAGCCCCTAAAGTCATTTTAAGAGTCTTTATAAAAATGGTCCGCAAAACTGAATGTCAATAGTCGCTGGGTCGTGTGTATATTTAACAAGAAAAATATTTCTTGATTCAAGAAAAATGTGCATTTGAATTGCAAAATTATATTCTGATATGAATTTAAAACAAAAAAACGTTTGTTAATAATAGAAAATGAAATTCGATCTCGTTTTTAGGACAATTGCAAAATCATTTTAAATTTTTGAAAGGAGAAAATGGCTTTTGAAATCCGGAACGAACAATTTCTTAAATGTAAGAAAACCAGCCTTTAACTTGTGACAAAAATCAAACTGTAGTAAACGATCTCAGTCGGTTGACTTCGCCAGACGAGAATTTTATTCAATTTTTGTAGGCCGAAAATCGCCTTGAAGGAAATAGAAATATCATTAAAAATAATAAATCAGCCTTTAACTTGGCCAAGCTGCAGACCCCATGGCACAGAGGTGAAGGCGCTTAGCCATAAATCTGAGCAGTACAAGTTAACATCTTAAGGACGGGATATTATTTTGTAGGCTTTTTATACCCTTGTAGAGGGTATTATAATTTTGGTCAAAAGTGTGCAACGCAGTGAGACATCTCCGACCCTATAAAGTATATATAATCTTGATCAGGATCGCGTCCTGAGTTGATATAAGCATGTCCCTCTGTCCGTCTGTCTGTTTCTACACGAACTAGTCTCTCAGTTTTAAATATATCGAATCGAAACTTTGCACACACTCTTCGTTCCTTTGTACGCAGTATATGAGTCGGAACGGATTGATCGGAAATGCCATAACTTTAGTGTTTGTAAAGTTAGGACGTTGGGATGGGTTTTATTTTTGGCCAATCAATCCAACCTACCAAATTTCATAAGGATCGGCCGAGTATACCCTATATCTACCAAATAACTGAGCGATTGAAAATGCCATAACTTTGGTGGTTTTAAAGTTAGAAGTTGGGAATTTTTATGGGTTTAATTTTTGGCCAACCAATATAATTTACAGAATACTCTGCAAGGCTATATCAACTTCGGCTCCGTCCGAAGTTAGCTTTCCTTTCTTGTTTTGTACTAGATTTATCTCTGCAAAAAGATTAAAATAAAAGAAAAAAAAAATACATCATATAAAATTTGTAAACATCTCTTGAACCACTCAAAGCCATTGATTGGCCAGCGTGCTCTGCATTTTGCACTGCGTAGGTCCTTTAAAATGTCGCAAAGGACTCCTAATGGGAAATCCTTTCCCCAATGGTAACATTCGATTTGCATTAATCCTGTTTATTAAATTTTAATTTTTGGACACATGCGGTTGATTTTATTTTTACCTTGTAAAGTCAAACAACTTTTCCTTTATTTTAAGGCACTAAAAAAATTTTAGCTATAACATTAATCATTACACCATTAAGATTATAGAGGCAAATGTGAAAATTAAAAAAAAAAAGTGGCCAAATCGGTAAAGTTTTAACAAAATATTTAATTAAAACCCAAGTGTGCCAATAATTTTGTTCAGGGAAATTTGGTCCATTCTTTGGTTTTTTATTTTTAAAAGATAAATCAGTAAAGTCACTTGTATTTAACACAAAATTTATGATTCTATCTAAAAATATTTTGTTTTATTTTAATATCAGCAGAAAAATAGCCTTAAAGTTTAATATACTTGCTGTGCCAATAATTTAGTTTGTCACTGCAAGTAAGTTAACTCAAAGAGAAATTGACAAAAGGCAGGCCATATCCGGTGACCAACCCGCGCAATAAGAAAACTGCCGACTCTGCACTCCGAGGGCAATTGCCCAGATCCCGGCCAGAACACTCGCGGAGCGGATGATCGTCATCGGCCGGATATCAGCTGCTGACCCGCCGCTGAGAGCACTCGCTCAGTGGATGATCGTCACCGGCCGGATACCAAGTGCTGACACTTTAGTGGCAGCGCTGCAAAGGCCTCGAGCCAAGGCCAGACCCTTAAGTTAGTCTAAAATTTGTACTTCACAGCCATAGCTGTGTCTTTGTAAACCCAACCTTTGTTTTACCCTCTACCTTAACAGGTTTAGGACAAATAAATGGTTAAATAATTATTACACCAAACTTAAATAACTGATGCCCAAGGCAACCGATCCCGCGATATTCGGTACAATGCATTTGCAAAAAGTAATTTGCAAATAGAAGTTTTAAGTATTTAAAAAAAATTGACAATAAAAATAAATAAAACTAATAAAAATTTAGGAATGCACACAAAATAGCAGCAAAAATAAACGACTTAGGCAGTTAGTGCACGATAAAAATTGCAAAACAAATAATAAATAAATAAAGCAGTGCACCAAAATTGGCAGTATACACAGATAAAATACGCCAAGATAAAGAATTGCCAAACTACCAATAAATGAAAATAATCGAAGAAACCAACGTCGACAGCTGAAGGGAAACTCCTCACCTATCATCCGGTCCCCCCCCGAAAAGCAAAACGACGGCAGCAGCAACGACGACAATAACAGTAACAGCGACGACAACAACGGCAGCAGAGACGACTGCGGCGGCAGGAGCAAAAAAGGCAGCGTTAGCAGTGGCAACAACGAATAAATAAACGTCGACGACGGAGTAAAAATAAGAAATGTGAGCAGAAGCTTATCTGTGTTATTCGCCAACAAATAAAGTATTCGGAGAATTGAGTTCGCCGGTACAGAGGGCACAATATTATTTTCCCCACACGAAATTTTTATTTGAATTAATACAATTAGTTACCAAGTATTCAACAAAGCTCTTGATTGAATTTTGTCGCACCAATAGGAACTTCTGTTACACCTATTTATTTTTTTTCTCTCTTCTACTGTCTTGCGGAAAAAAATGATTAATATTGAAAATAAATTATTCTCATAAAATATTTCGAAGTTCAGACCCATGTATAGGGTTAAAGAAGTGGTTTCCTCAGTCGTAGAGGTTCTCGAAGAAACAAATATAAAAATTAAAAACTATCAACAATTGGAGGCTGATGGCCCATTCGAGACAGCGTTCTCAACGTTACAAACACAGAAACCCAACAGCAGGCACTAGATATGCCAGCAGAAGAAATGGCGAATATGGAGGCCGTCATAGCCGTCACACTCCAAAAACAACAGCAGCTATTTAATTTAAACTTATTAACGAATTCAAACATTCCCACGAATTCAAACATACAAAGAAATTAAACTAGAACCACAAAACGTTGTGACGAACCCCTTGACATGGTCAAGTCATTCCCAGAATTCGACGGTAAGCAAGAAAATTATGTTTCCTGGAGACAAGCTGCCAACGCAGCCTATAAAGTATTCGAGGACTATGAAGGCGGCAGCCGAAATTATCAGGCTGTCGGAATACTCAAAAATATCCTCTTTCAACATGGTATTCAATTTCAGGCCATACTGGGACGCCTAGACTTCACGTATGCGGACAAAACTTCGACACACGTAATTAAACATGAATTAAGCCTGTCAAGAAAGGGAGAAGTACCCCTGCTCAGGTATTACGATGCAATAGAACGTAAGCTAACGCTTCTAACTAACAAAACTATCATGACACACATCGCAGCCGCAGCGGCCGTCCTAAACGAACAACATAGAGAAGACGCTTTGCATACGTTCATATCTGGGTTAAAAAAATCGCTGAAAATAGCCGTTTTTCCGGCACAGCCACGGAACTTGCCACCACTGATCACAAGAAGCTGAATCGAGTAACGAAAGGTGCATCTTTGCGGCTACTTTTGTCCGACACAGCGATGAAAAAAGTATAAGTATAACAACCAGCGATAAGCAGGTTGCAAAAGAAAAGAACAGAACCAATATCTAGGGGCAATAAAAAGCCCGCACTTCGTTAGGAGTCAACAACCAAAATGGTTATTTCCGTCAAAGACCACATAATAGCACAGGGAATAATCAGAGCCAGCCATCGTCATAGGCAATTGAGGTGGACTCCTCCTCCAGATTTAAGCAGCTTACAACATGGCAAAAAGCGCAGTCGGCACGGTTTCAGCAAAAAATAAACTTCATATAGAGGCACTTCTAAAAATTATATTACTCCACTCCCGGGGCTGAAAGGCATCGTGGCGGCGGAGAAACCTTTCAGTCAATACATGGCTTCACCAAAATAGACAAAAAATGTCTATTAAAAAATGTTATTTCGCGCGGAGTCCCACGGCCCACTTACCCGCCCAACCGACCGAGGGGCGCAGCCGTGTATCGTACGGCACGATTCGCGATAAGATAGACGCGAGATAGGAAAATAAAGGTAAAGGTCCGGGGAAAAAGAAGTTAGATCAATCTTGTCATGAAGCAGTATCAATCGTTTTAGAGCGGCAGAGTCAAGATTTGATATTACAGGAAAAGTCTATTATAGTCAGAACATAATACTCTGAAGGCCATGAGGCATAGTTAGATCTACAATGATTTAAAATTAGGGAAAATAATTTTTTTAAAGACTTTGACGGTATTATGGGGTTCGACTTACTTAAACAAGTGAATGCGAAACACGATTTTACCGGCAATGTCCTGCATACAAGCAACGGAACTGAACAGATCCAGTACTAAAGTTAATTAGAACAAGAAAGGAAGCAAACTTCGTATACTCTTGCAGTTGTTACAAATCTACTACATTTCGATTTCTATGCTCATATTAATAAAAACAAGAAAGAAACGCTAACTTCGGGCTGAGCCGAATTTGCTATACCCTTGCAGAATATTCTGTAAATTATATTTGTTGACCAAAAATAAAAGCCATAAAAAATCCCGGCCGTTCCGACTTATATGCTGCGTGCAAAGAACCGAAGGGTGTGTGCAAAGTTTCAATTCGATATCTTTAAAACTGAGAGACTAGTTCGCGTAGAAACACACAGACGGACAGACAGACGGCCAGACGGACGCTTATATCAACTCAGGACGCGATCCTGATCAAGAATATATATACTTTATAGGGTCCGAGATGACTCCTTCACTGCTTTGCACACTTTTGACCAAAAGACAAAGAGCTACACTACATGATGATCCATAGCTAAAACGCTACCAAAAAGAAAGGAAGGAAAGCTAACTTCGGGCGGAGCCGAAGTTGATATACCCTTGCAAAATATTCTGTAAATTATATTGGTTGGCCAAAAATAAAAACACCGAAGTTATGGCATTTCCAATTGTTCAGTTATATGGCAGCTATAGGATATAGTCAACCGATCCTTATGAAATTTGGTAGGTCGGATTGATTGGCTAAATATAAAATCCATAGAAAATTCCTAACTTTACAAACACCAAAGTTATGGCATTTCCGATCAATCAGTTATATGGCAGCTATAGGATATAGTCGGCCGATCCCGGCCGTTCCGACTTATATACTGCGTGCAAAGGAAAGAAGGGTTTCTGCAAAGTTGCAATTCGATATCTTCAAAACTGAGTGACAGGCAGACGGACAGACAGACATGCTTATATCAACACAGGAGGTGATCCTGATCAAGAATATATATACTTTATAGGGTCGGAGATGTCTCCTTCACTGCGTTGCGCACTTTTCACCAAAATTATAATACCCTCTGCAAGGGTATAGAAAAAGAGATTAATATTGGAAAAATATGACACGAGACGTTGCAAGCCACGTAAAGAAATGTTCCAAATGCCAAAAACCATAACTACCAAACATACCAAAACTCCCTTGACGATAAACTTTAAATGCATTTGATAGAGTGTTAGTGGATACGATCGGTCCATTATCTAAATCTGATCAAGGTAACGAATATGCAGTTACTCTAATCTGCGATTTAACGAAATACCTTGTTAGCATTCCCATGCCAGACAAAAGTGTAAGAACAGTAGCAAAAGCAATATTTGAATCTTTTATTCTAAAGTACGGTCCAATAAAGACTTTTATTACGGACATGGGCACTTAATATAAGAATTTAATTATTAACGATTTATATAAATATTTAAACATTGAAAACATAACATCTAATGCACACCACCATCAGAATTTAGAAACAGTAGAAAGAAACCACAGAACAAGCTTATATTCTTTACATATTGTTTCAGAAGATTTTTGTCCATATGAATTAGTTTTCGCTAAAACTTCAAATTTGCCAAAAGAATTTAATAGTATAGATAGGATAAATACACTATATAATATAGAAGACTACGCTAAGGAAATCTAAATTGAGACTAGAACAGGCTATAAAAGACCCAGATTGATGTCAGAGACAAGTCAACGAAAAAAATTAATTATGACAAAATTTAAGATAAAATTTGGAGATCTGGTCTTATTAAAAAATAAAGTATGACATAAATTAGACTTTCAATATACCGGACCATATAAGGGAGAAAGAATAGGAAAAAGGATAATATAACAATTTTTTTATATAATATAAAAAATAAAAAGCAAACAGTGCATTATAGATAAAAGATATTTTATTTGTAATCTTTAGTGTGTAGTGTAAATAAAAAATAAAAATAAAAAAATAAATTCACTCTCAATTATAAATAATAAAGACAAAATCTGGCCTGCTGGTCAACAACAAAAATACTTTAATTATTTCTTGAAGAAGCTTTAATAGCTTCGATAAGATAAGGAATCTCTACAAACCGGCACCTGGACTCCATATCATAATTTTGTGGCATTACTAAGTGGTGAATTTTCCACAATCTCAACGTGGTCGACGTCACTGCCTGCAACTGGCGACGCAAGCTTCACACCAAATCACTCCATACTGAAGTAGTCTTCCACCATCCTTTGTAAAACCTCGGTACCGGCCCAAAAGAAACCCAGCTCGATAAAAAATAGAATGGTTGGAAGAGGTTTGATCATAGCAGCATGCTTTGCCCACACCAATCGAGTACTGGTAAGGAGCTTGCACATAAGGTTGGATTCCCTAAAAGCCGATATGCATTCGCTTGCAAGAAGGCTATAAGGCTACTCACACGGGAAGTCAAGGGATCAAACCTTCGGGCAGTTATTCACCGAAATGGTGGACACCTCTTGTACTCCGCCTAAAGGGCATCTGCTCCACCACGACGCTGACATTCCTCGGATATATGAGATGAGAGTTGACGGTCTTACGAGCTTCATCCTTGGGCGCTATTAGCAAGCGTTGGTTGTTCTCCAGATCCGTACAGTTGTACGCTTGTTGTCTCATTAAACGGACAATAAAAGGTCGGCCAATTTACTGGCTGACCTGCAAATCTAACAGATCTGACAGCTGGCATGAGATATAGATTCGTGCTGGCGTAGGGTTCATATATTGATATCGGTGTCGATGCCCACACCCGGTGGCAGGATTTCAAGCGATATAGCAATAAATGACTTGCGCCCCATGCAAATCTCTACTCGGTCGGCAGCGGGCTGTCTTATTCTAGTACCACTTGGTCCTGTTGTCCTGCTGCAGTGAGGTAAGGAGAGTTCTGAGCTCCTTCGCAGTTAAGAGGCTAGGCCAGGGACAGGTGCTTAGCAGACTTCACAGCTGCTTTCCAAAGTCCGCCGAAGTGCGGTGCTCAGGGCGGTATGAACGCAAACTCGCATTTTTTTTCAACGCGTACGTTATTAAACCGATCGCTACTCCTCCAGGCGGCCTCGGAACTCCCTTATGTGCCGATCGGCACCGACGAAATTGGTTGCGTTATCGCACCACTCCTTCTCCGGGATCCCTTGGCAATTCAACAACCTTTGAAAGGCCTACAAAAAACCATCAGTGTTCAGACTCTAACCCCAAGTAGACCGCTTTGGACTCCAAACTTACTTCTACGGTGGGTTACCACAGATACGGCTGCACAACCGGCGGAGAGCTCGATTTCTATCTGCTGGCAAGTTTCCGATGATTGGAGACAAAAGTTGCGGCTTACAACGAACTGTTCGTCGGCAGACTTCTTGAGCATTAATTAGACATATTTCCTCGCTCAGATGACTTACAAGTGCTCGAGGGCCAGCGTGGCATTTCGTAACCTACAGGTATGACACAAATGATCTGACGAACTGTGAGCTTGACAGCAACAATGGGAATTTGGCTTCGTACGGTATATGGGTATTCAATAACCGACCTCCAACAATTTCGAGGAACACCAATCTATTTTATTCTCCTGAAAAAAGGGGCTTAGCTTATGAATATTCGTTGCTACCGGTTTATTTTTCCGAATTTAATAATCCAGTCCAGATTAAAATATATTGTGAATTTCGCTTGAGAAAATTGTTGAACGAATTCAGTGACGACATTCGTTCAACAATTTTCTCAAGCGAAATTCACAATATATTTGAATCTGGACTTGCGGATCTGTGTGGGCGAATCAGAGAAAATTGTTGAACGAATTCAGTGACGACATTCGTTCAACAATTTTCTCAAGCGAAATTCACAATATATTTGAATCTGGACTTGCGGATCTGTGTGGGCGAATCACGATATCTTAATTTTTGGCAGCTGCACAAGCGTTGCCCTAAAAGTCTCCCACGATGTAAGCAACTGCATTGGTCAACATCATATGATAAGCCAAGAGAATTTGGGTCAGATTTGAACGGCAAACGAACCGAAAATCTACCAGACGATAATCTTTAAATATTTTTGTGAAAGTGTTAGTTCACAAGAGTATGGACTTAGCCTTGGGCAGCAGTCCTCCACAGACCAAAATTTCTGCAGGGTTGTGTCGATTAAGTCCAACGTTTCCTCTTGGTATCTGAGATGTACCATTTTGTCAGCCTTTATTTTATTTTCAGACAGTATTCACCCGAGAACGGTTTTTTGTAAGATGGGAAGCTCAGTCCCCTGCTTGATCTGGCCATCAGATAAAAGTTAAAAGAACGCTCACAACAGCAGATGCAAGAATGACTCTATCCGAGGCAGTCGCATGCAAAACATGCGAAGCGGATGGAGACTCCTGCATGAGCGTGGGCTGAGAAGGGTGTGGCAACGCGAGATTTGTGTTTTGGGAATATACATATATGCAGCAACGGATGGTGTAAGGATTTGCTCACTCTGCATCTGTTCGATTTGCACTATTTCCGAAGGCATTTAATGCAAAATTGTTCTTGTAGCGAAATCAAATCTTTGCCGAATTGTAAAAGCTGAGAAGGAAGCGCAGTTTCCAATTTGATGATCAGCTGAGTTGCAATACATGCATGGTACAGTGTCGTTCCATTCCTCAAAGGATTATATTGGACCTGCTGAGCAGTTTTCCACTTAAAAACCCTCTTCCGCTACCATGTGTTGGTAACACCTGTTCAATGTCGCCTCACACTCGCTCCAAAGAGGAAGCGAAGTCTATTTGCTCTTCTCTTGTGACGGTTCGTCGTTGTCGGGTGGCTCAGGGATGGCCAGGGTTCGTCACAAGAATTTGTTTGTGTCAGGCGTGGTTGCTGAAAGAGAGTTCCGACCCAGCCCAGAGTATAAGTCGTGGGGAATTACTTAGTAGATGAATTAGAACTAGGTTTTTATTTCAGTAAGTATCTTGACAGTTTATTAACAACTAACGAATTCTCCGGATTGGCGGGGTGCCGCCCTTGCAGCCTTCGCTTCCTTCTTACGCTTAGAATACCTGGTCTCGGGAGTCGTCCAGCTGCTGGATAGGACCAGCACGGGTTGGGTTACCTGAAATGAGAATAGGGTGCCTGGGGACCCTGAAGTCGGCCACGAGCGAGAGAGATCTATTTAGTGCTTGGGGACCCGAAAGTCGACCGCAAGAGAGAGAAGTTGCTGGACCCTAGTCAAGAGAGAGAATGTTGCTTGGGGACCCTGAAGTCAGCCACAAGAGAGAGAATTTGTTGCTTGGGGACCCTGAAGTCAGCCACAAGAGAGAGAGAATTGGTTGCTTGGGGACCCGGAAGTCAGCCGCAAGAGAGAGAAGTTGGTGCTTGGGGACCCTGAGAACATCGGCAGCAGGAGAGAGAAGTTGGTGATTGGGGACCCTGAGGACAGCCGCAAGTGAGAGAGAAGTTGGTGCTTGGGGACCCGGAGGTCAGCCGCAAGAGAGAGAAGTTGGTGCTTGGGGACCCTGAGGTCAGCCGCAAGAGAGAGAGAAGTTGGTGCTTGGGGACCCTGAGGTCAGCCGCAAGAGAGAGAAGTTGGTGCTTGGGGACCCTGAGGTCAGCCGCAAGAGAGAGAGAAGTTGGTGCTTGGGGACCCTGAGGTCAGCCGCAAGAGAAAGAAGTCAGCCGGTGAACCGTGCCGTAAGGAGGTGTGATCCTAAAATAGGCCGTCTCCTAGGGATACCTTCAGATCGGCAAGCCGGGAAGGTTAGAGGGGGGGAGGAAGTAGTACGGGAACTAACTACAATGTATATAAGCGGACTTTGATCGAATGATCTAGTCCACCCAAAAAATGACTTTGCTGCTTACCACCACTGGGGAGATGCCTCTGCACCCTTAGACGGTTGGCTGCTAAGTGCCTTTCCGTGGCCCATGCCCTGTGACTGTGTCGATGAGCGTTCTTAAGGCTGTACCTGACGGCTGGGAAATTTTTTGGTAATTAAAAAGTGTCGAAATGTTATCAAAAAAATTAGACAATCATTATCGTACACCCGCTTAAGGCTAGCAAGGGCTCTGGGATAATTATCCGGAGTCACTTGAAATGCCCTAACTGTTGCTAAAGCGTCTCCAGCTAAACACGAAATTAAATGATTGAATTTCTCAATGTAGCGCATGTAGCGTATCATCTTTTGTGAAGATATGTTTCAAAAAGACTTTTATAAGCCTAAGTTCTCAGTGTTTTCCGCTAAATGTTGGAAGCGCGACGCTCGGCAGACGGTTTTGAAGCGGGTGATTTGCCGGCGAAAAGGGTTTTTCGACAATATTTTGTTTAGCCTTATTTAAAATGGAAATCAGTAATCATTTTTTAAAAGCTGCACTTCCAACTCTTCGCGGAAGAAGTGAAGCGTTTTCAATGTGTGTATTTAGGATTTGTAAACGACACTCTAGCTCTACTGGATTAACAGACAACTTATCGTCTTTTAAGTTGCATTGCGTTCGGTTTATACATTTTATGCATATATCTCGTTTGTGTTTAAGCTCTTCCATATCCTTGGTTGCCATTGCTTTTATTTTTTTTATTTATTTATTTTTGGAATCAAAAAGGTATTAAATATATGTTTTTATTAACATTATGTATTTGTTTAATTTAATTTTTAATTTTGATAAAACTAAAAGCGTAATTCTGATATAATATATAATGCCTATATCTCAAAGGAATATTTTGATAATTAGAAAAACAACAAAAATTTTTTTTTTTTTTTTTTGGATTTCTCTGTGCGTGCTATATAAAATAAATGTCCGATTTTAATTTAATGAAACCCGTTATTCCATAGTATTTAAATATTACCAAATCCCAAAGAACAAAATAAAATTAAAACAAGAAAGAAAAGCTAACTTCGGACGGAGCCGAAGTTGATATACCCTTGCAGAATATTCTGTAAATTATATTCTTCAAAATTATTCATATGATGTATTCTTAATACTCATAAAAAGTCCCAACTTCCTAACTTTAAAAACACCAAAGTTATGGCATTTCCAATCGTTCAGTAATATGGCAGCTATAGGATATAGTCGGCCGATCCTTATGAAATTTGGTAGGTCGGATTGATTGGCCAAAAATAAAACCCATAGAAAATCCCAACTTCCTAACTTTACAAACACCAAAGTTATGGCATTTCCGATCAATCAGTTATATGGCGGTTATAGGATATAGTCGTCCGATCCTTATGAAATTCGGTAGGTCGGATTAATTGGCCAAAAATAAAACTTATGGAAAATCCCAACTTCCTAACTTTAAAAACACCAACGTTATGGCTTTTCCGATCGTTCAGTTATATGGCAGCTATATGATATAGTCGCCCGATCCGGCTCGTTCCGACTTATATACTACCTGCAATAGAAAGACAACTTTTGGGAAAGTTTCAAGCAGATAGCTTTAAAACTGAGGGACTAGTTTGCGTAGAAACGGACGGACGGACAGACGGACAGACGGACATGGCTATATCAACTCAGGAGGTGATCCTGATCAAGAATATATATACTTTATAGGGTCGGAAATGTCTCCTTCACTGCGTTGCAAACTTTTGACTGAAATTATAATACCCTCTGCAAGGGTATCAAAACAAAGTTATACATTTTAAAATTTTTGTTATTGTTTATATGGAAGCTGTATGATATAGTCACCCGATCCAGCTCGTTCCGACTAATATACACCTGCAAAAGAAAAAAAAAATTTTTGGGACAGAACGGTATCCGACCAGTGAAAAAAAGCCCACTTGGAGGCGTTATATTTTCACACAGTCAACGAGTGATGTTTTGCAGAACAGACCGGGCGCGTAATGTATTTTTTTGCGCATGCACAAACAGCACGCAGCACTATGATGCAATCGGACAACGCACAAAAGAAAGACGACAGAGCACAAGAACAGCAACAGAACACTTTAAAGTAAAAGACGATCGATTTACACTGTTAATTTATTTCGTGACTCATAGCACTGGATTGTTCTGTGATTTTGCTATTTAATTTATTTGAAAAATATAATTCATACTACCCGATAAATATGTCTTAGAATAAGACTCAACCTTTCAGGAAACTAAAATAATCATTATCGCTTAATGTTTAATCTGATAATAATAATGATCTCAACAGATTAAAATATTCATATTTGAAAAAGTATAACATAATATCAGCATGTCTATAACGTAGTCCATAAATAGTGATAGAAAAGCTGATGTCATCGCATGTTCAATAGCCAATCGGATGCGATTCTCTAGTACAATCCAGTTGCAGACATAGATTTTATAGGTCAAGTTTAACTAACGGGACTTGTCCTAATTGTAGGTTGTTACAGTTAGAAGTGCTGATTTAACTTCTAACTGGTTCAATACAACAATTAATTTCGTAGTCGTTCAACAGCCATAGATCAAACTCTCTATCAGCAGTTTTGGATGACCTAAACAAAGTCCTCAGGATTCTAGTTCTGCAATCAGAACATCGAGCCCTGAATGATGAAGAGGATGACAATATTCCCGAAATGCTCCGCGCCCAAGTAATGCCTCCGGATACGGTCGAACGGCTAAAATAACTTAATCAGAATATTAGAAGCAGTCGG
The DNA here is from genome assembly GCA_018152295.1 of Drosophila carrolli. Taxonomy (NCBI): domain Eukaryota; kingdom Metazoa; phylum Arthropoda; class Insecta; order Diptera; family Drosophilidae; genus Drosophila; species Drosophila carrolli. The sequence goes on from JAECXJ010000262.1 coordinate 384,130, forward strand.
TAATAGGTCTGACTGCGCAGTTACCACAAAAAACATTTCAAATAATGATTGCAGATTGCATTAAATCAGCTGGCACAGTAAAGAGTAGTGTTTACCCGTCCAAATTTGACTTTCTGTTGGCGGTTTCATCGCATCACGAATCAACCCACCTTTTTAAAGTTGTATGTGTTTAAGTGTTGAAGATATAAAATACATTATTAAACAAAGGAAACAAAATTGTAATGTATCCGATGAAGCGGTTTTCGCCATTTCCGATGCTTTGCGGGAACACATATTCGAAGCAGAGATGGTAGCCAATGTTAGACGTAATCTGAGGTCACAATTGAGACAGTGGCCAGTTTGTTCTTTTTGCCTAGGAGTGCCTCAAGGAAGGGATGAAATGCAATACTATAAGATATTACATTACATATCACATTTATCCCCTTAAATTACAATTACAATACATTTTTAATAGTTTTACGCTTTCTGAACTCTGGGGTCCGGAAACGGTTGACTTCTTGGCATAATCGAGTACTGCTTCGGATAGGGATACCCGATCGACGTGGTTGTGGTTTTTTCTGAACAACTTGCTGGGATTCTGCTGGGGGCATCCTTAAGAGCCTCACCCCATTCCTGTGGATAAGCGTTCCCACAAAGTTGGTATTTCAAATTTCGTATCGAGCTACCCTTCATGGTTAGTTAACTTTACTGTGGTTCGCACGCGGTTTCAATTAGGAGAAGAGCCTTACGTTGTAAGTCAATTAATGGGAGATCTGCCTGTACGTAGGGTTAACTCACCGAATCGCCTCTTTAATTATTGTTGCTTGGGACATCTACTTCCAAACATACGTCGCTTTTTCGTTGTACGGCGAAGGCGGTCCCCATAAAAGCTGTTCCAGGATGTTCGGCATTTCTGTAATGACGACATGCGTCGCAAAGTATTAAAATAATTGCAGAGTCCGACTCTGAGCAAGCACATCAGAGTAACAGAGTATAACTAGGGGCCGGTCCAGGGTATCACAGTACATCCCTGAAAGATCTCTCAACCCACTACAGGAAGATTCTCCCGCAGGTCTCCGAAAATTAACAATAAGCCACGAACCTACCAAACTTTTTTCACAACTTAAGAACACGTTTCATTCCTTGGCCACCTGTCCATTTTATACCTTAAAACTCGACATTTAGTGGTCGATTTCAATGAATGGCTCTCTCATCTCCCAAAAGGGTTCCAAAAAAGACAATTTTCAAAACAACGATCATCAAAGCAGATCTCCAACCTTGCTCGTCTGTATCAAGGTCACTTTTATATTCAACTTTGACTGGTCCGATTTTTATTCACGCACTAACATAGCTGAAATGTTAAAGTTATTTTGTATTAAAAAAGAAACGCAATAGCGACGTATGTAATTATTAAACCTTTGCGAATTTAGCGACGACGAAAAGGAGTGTGGTAATGATCGGATTCGATTGACCGCTGACTTTTAATTTCATATTATTTCTCTTAGAAACTATGCTAAGCTAATAGGACGAGAGACGGGGCGAATACGCAAGAGCGAATGAGCGAATGATATTTAAATCAACGCGCCATGTCAGCAAACTCCGCCCCTCTGAAAGTACGACGTTCTTCAGCCCAACACAGGCAAGGGGCCATCGATGTTTGGGACCTCCTTGTGCCACTTGATCCTCTGCTGCAGGCTGAAGATGTATTCCCGGGACCATCGCTGCCAAAACCTGGGATTGACCGATAAGACACGTCGCCATCGCCGCCAGCAGGACAGATTGATTTGGTCCCGGAGTGCTTCCGGCGGTGGGGCCAGCAGGGGGCCGCCGATGAGTAGATGTCGGGAGTCAGGGGTTCGCTGTCGTTTGGGTCGCTGCTGAGGGTTCCTAGAGGCCTGGAGTTCAGCACGGCCTCCACGCTGGTGTTCCGAGCTCCTCCGTTCCGAGCTCCTCCGAGGTCAAGGTGCTTTGTTTCCCAAAGTCCGCCGATGTGGGGTGTTCTGGGCGGTACAAACGCAAACTCGCATTCTTTTTTATGCGTGTGACGAAATTGATGGCGTTGTCGCACTACACCTTCGCCGGAATCCCGCGACGACTCACGAACCTTTGAAAAGCCAACAGAAAATTATCGGTTGTTAGGTCAGATACTATCTCCAAGTGGACCGCTTTGGACGCAAAACATGCAAACAAGGCCACGTACGACTTAATCGGGTGGAAAGCTCGAAGTCTATCTGCTGGCAAGTTTCCCATGATTTGCGTCAAGATTTGCGGGTGACGAGCAAACTGTTCGTCGGCAGACTTCTTGAGCATTGACTAGTCATACATTCTCGCGCAGACGACTTACAAGAGCTCGAGTGCCAGTGTGACAATTCGTAATGTCCAGGCATGACACATAGGATCTAATGAATTGTGAGCTTTTAGACCGTAACAACGGGAACTTGACTTCGAGCGGGATAGAAGCATTCAATAATCAACTCCCAACTTGTACTAAATTCAATTTAATTTATTCTCCTGAATAAAGGGATTTAGCTTTTGAATATTCGTTTCTACCGGTTTATTTTTCCGAATTTTACTGAACTCGACACTTAATTCGTGAAACTGGATAACAGTTGCACATTTTTGACCAAAATTATAATACCCACTGCAAGGGTATGAAAATAAGACAATCAATCGTACACCCGCTTCAGGCTAGCATAGGCTTTGGGATAATTGTCAGCAGTGACTTGAAATGGTTTCAAAAAGGCTTATAAAATGGTTAAGTTAGGAATATTTTCCGCTAAATGTTGGAAGCGCGACGTCCGGTAGGCGGTATTGATTACGTTCGGTTTACACTTTTCATGCAAATATCTCGTTTGTGTTTAAGTTCTTCGATATTCTTGCTTGCCATTGCATTTACCATACCCTTGCAGAGGGTATTATAATTTTGGTCAAAAGTGTGCAGCGCAGTGAATGAGACATCTCCGACCCTATAAAGTACATATATTCTTGATCAGGATCGCGTCCTCAGTTGATATAAGCATGTCCGTCTATCTGTCGGTCTGTCTGTTTCGACGCGAACTAGTCTCTCAGTTTTGAAGATATTGAATTGAAACATTGCACACACCCTTCGTTTCTTTGTACGCAGTATATAAATCGGAACGGCCGGGATCGGTCGACTATATCCTATAGTCGCTATATAACTGATTGATCGGAAATGCCATAACTTTGGTGTTTTTAAAATTAGGAAGTTGGGCTTTTTTATGAGTATTAAGAATGCATCATATGAATAATTTTGGATTACAGAATATTCTGCAGGGATATATCAACTTCGGCTCCGCCCGAAGTTAGCTTTCCTTTCTTTTTTTTTTTATTTATTTATTTTTGAAATCGAGAAGGTATTAAATAAATATTTTTATTAATATTATGTATTTGTTTAATAATATATAAAGCGACTAACGAGTAATAGCCGAACGCACGCCGAGAGCAGTACAAAGAAAAATATTACCGTAAAGGCTTTATTGGCTACCGCCCTCGCCTTACAACTAGAAAATTTAAATCAACACGCCAAGTGCGCGAACAACGGCTGAGGCCATTTATATATTCTATAATGCATTAAACTCCTTATTTTAGCTGTGTGTTCCGTCATAATATCCGTCAAAACATCTCCATAAGAAGTCAACCTAAAAGAAAATGTTAAATCTAGACTTTTCAAAAAAGATCTATCTCTAATTTGCCCATTTTTATAGTTTATTGACGAATTATTTCTAAAGATCCCAAAAAAAGCGGGTAACGGGTGAGATGTGTTATTACAGAAGGCGACCGTGTCTGTCACGGCCGAGAATCCATAAGTCTGCCGGGTGTCGTCTGCGGAGACGCCGTCGACCCAGTGGTGTTGCAAGATGTCTTGCCAGACAGTTTGCATGTGTGAGCAAACGTTCCCGGTATCGACTTGAGGATTTGGAAATCGTCTCTGTTACCGTCGGCACTCCCGTGTCCTGGAACATAACTCGGTTTTCTACATAATGGTGCCACTTCACCCCTAGCATCCGCCTGGGAGCCTTTGTAATGCATGTTTGCACCCTTTTTAGTGACGAATCACAGGCCGTGCCCCAGCAAGTGATTCTCCAGTTTAAAGTTGGGAGGACAATGGCCTTAAAAAGCCGCACCTTAGCTTCAAGGGATAGGCCGCTGCCTGGACGAAGGAGCCAGTCCATTTTGTCAAGTTTTGTTCTTGCTGATCCACAAACTCGATCAATTTGTCCCTTCCAACAAAGGCGACGGTCTAAGGTAACTCCGAGGTACGTCACCTTATCTTCGTGCTTGAGCCTATTCCCATCAATGTAAAGGCTACGCAAACGGCCAGGGCGGAGAGCAAAAGTGGCATGTTGCGTTTTGTCAACATTAAGCGCAATGTTTCATCGAGAGGCCCATCACTCAAATTCGTCTAAGAATGTCTGGACACGTCGGGACGCAGACGTAGTGGTGCTAAAAACTGGGTTTGGAAGATCCGAAGTGTAAATTGTATACAGGACCGGGCCAAGGACGCTTCCCTGCGGGACACCAGCACGAATTGGGCGAAGTCCAGAACGGTGTCCACGAATGTCTACAGCAAACTCCCTTTTATCTAAAAACGATACAACGAGATTCCAGAGCCTTTCAGGCAAAAGCGGCATTAGCTTGTAGAACAGTCCTTCGTGCCAAATCCTGTCAAAGGCCTGTCGAACATCGAGAAAAACGGCTGAGCTGTATTTGTGGTCTTCGAAAGCCCCCAGGACATGGTTAATTACTCTGTGCACTTGCTCGATAGAACTATGGCGACTACGGAAACCAAACTGGTGGTTCGGAAGTGCGTCTTCAAAGGCGTTAATAGCTAGAAGTCTACCAAGCATGATCCGCTCAAAAATCTTGGAGAAAGTGGACAGCAAACTAATCGGCCTATAAGATTCCGGGCAACATGGGTCTTTTCCTTTTTTTGCCACCATTGTAACTAATGCTCGTTTCCAAGGTGATGGAAAATAACCAAGGTCCAGGCAAGCATTAAAGAGGGGACAGAGCTGTGCAATGACAGAGCTAGGCAGAGCCTTTGCTACTTTTCCATCAATCGCGTCCATGCCAGGAGCTTTAGTAGTAACCAGTCGCTTTATATGACCACGTACTTCATCTTCGTCTACTGGACGGACAGTAACAGGAGGACCAAATGAAAGTCCTAGCCTAGAGATTGTTGTCTGGACTTCATCGCTTGTTGCAAATTCAAATGGAGTAAAGCGATTTTCAAGATCATCAGCAAATACTTCAGCAATCTCGGAATCACTGTGGGCCCAAGTCCCATCACCACGTTTAAGGGAAAACCTCTGAAGCGGCTGTCTTTTAAGGTTGCGGGTGCATTTCCAGAGCGCAAATCCGTGATTCTGGTTAGGATCAATTGCACTGAGCTTGTCTATAAAAAATTCTGACTTGGCCGAACGGAGGACTTTCCTTAGCTCTGATACAGTAGCCTTCCACCTTGCCATATCGATGGTATGCCTCGTCCTCATCCAGACACGGCGAAGTGCATGACCTTTTCTGGCCAAGGCAGCAATTTCTGGCTTTGAATAAGCCCAAGATGGAGGAGGAATAGGTATGCTTCTAGGAGGAGGGGCAGCTTGATGGATCTGTTCAACTAAGACCTCAGCAAAGGAATCTACGTCGTCCACAGAAAGAAGAGAAGGTTGCTCCTGAGTCAGAGTAGTAAGTTGCGCACTGAATCTTTTAAGATCCGAGCCCCGGGGAAGAAGCCTGGATTTGGTGACGATCATATAGGCAGCCACGCAAAAATATATCAGGAGCGGAATATGATCAGAGGAAAGTCCCGGACACTCTGAGATTGTAAGGTGGTTGCACGGGATGCCTTTGTACACAGCAAAATCAATGGCCGTCGGGAGGTGGTCATTGATCCAAGGAAAATGAGTGGGTCCGCCAGTAGCCAAAATCTGCATATTTGAGTCAGCAATAACTGACATCAGGGTGTTTCCCCGAGGGCATGTTCGCCTGCACCCCCAGAAACTGTGTTGCGCATTCCAATCACCTCCAATGAGAAAGCGGCTACCTGCCAAACAGACGCAGATATTCCTCAGTCGTCCAAGAAAGGCGGTGACCAGGTGGACAGTAGACAGCACTGCCAAACCCAGTGACCAAACTTATGGCAACTGCTTGCAGGTTAGGCTCCGATATTGTGTCACTTAGGTGATAATCTAAACAGGATTTGATGATGACAGCAGCACCACCACGATGTCGATCATCAGGGTGGTTGGCAGAGTGAACAGCATATCCATTAATGTGGAAGAATGAACGGCTGGTAAAATGTGTCTCTGAGATCAATAAAATGTCAATGTTGCGTTCCTGGAGGAGATGCTCAATCTCGAGTGATTTGCCAACTAAGTTGTTGGCGTTTCAAATAACGATATTTATACCGTAATTAGTCATCGCATTGCGTTGACCCTGATAGATTGGCGTGCTTAGAAATCACGCTCTGTAACATTTGTAGTGTGGTCGTCATTACTGACATCATTTGATCAAAGCGTAACAACAATTTATCAATTGCAGCCGCTTGGGCTATCGCAGCAGCCTCTTGTTGCTTCCTTAATCCATTAATAAATTCCAGAAGCCTGTCCTGAGAAGGTTGTTCAATCAAGGAGGTCTTTTCACTTGGATGTGAATTTACCGTTGGCGAAGTCTGACTTAAGGATGCAGGAAGACGCGTAGAAAACCAAGCATTTTGAGCCGGGGGCATGGCAGGCTTAAAAGTACGTTTTTCAGTGGGTCTACGCCCTACAGAACCAGTGGTCTTACGTCTTTCAATAGCCTCTAAATAGGCAGGACATCGACGGGAAGACGCACTATGATTAGAACCACAGTTAATGCACTTGAGTTGTTCCTCATTTATAGCCAAGCACCGCTCCTTGTCTTTTGTTTCATGGTCACCAGCGCATCTGGCACACTTTGGCAAGAGTGAACAAAAATTTTTAGAATGTCCAAATTCTTGACATCTGAAACACCTTAAAGGACCCTTTCTCTGAAGCTGCGGTTCTACTTTAACCACCTGGTAGTCAATTGTCTGGATATCATACACATTTTTGTTGTTTCTAGCTGGTTCCAGCTCCACAAAGAATATATCCCGGTTCGCCTTCCCATTTTCGCCAGGGGGTTGAATACATTCCGAGGGTTGTGTCCCAGAGCTTTCAGTTTTGCAGTGATTTCGGCTATTTCAGTGGAAGCGTGAAGTCCCTTGATGACGACTCGAAAGGCGTTCATTTCGTGGTGGATATGATGAGTATTAGTAGAAACGTTCCACCCTATAAAGTATATATATTCTTGATCGTCACAGGTAGATGTCCGTTGTCCGTGGTTGTCGTTGTCTTGTTGTTTCGTCGTATGAACGCTGATCTCGGAAATTAAAAGCTGATGATTTTGTGTTTAGGAGTTGTTTTTAGTGCAGACGTATACGATTTAAATTTAATACGATGGTACCTTCATATAAGACCATAAAAGTTGAGTCTTTACCTTGGTTTTTTTTTAAACTGAAAAGTGCTGACAGGAATTCCATTATCCTTGAAAAGCTTCTGGACTACACGGTAAACATTGCCGTCATCCACAGTAATCCTACAGGAAGATTTACCAGTTGTCTTGAGGCGAAAACCATTGGTCACAGAAGATAGTAATGAAATTAGTTGCCTAAAATCAGTGATTCCCCTCAAAAGGAAGGGTGGCGGACGGGGATCAGGTTTCTTGGTTTTAGCTTGAGAAAAGGCATTGCGTGGGCACACCGAATGCAAGTTAGCTTCAACAGGCTCAGACAATCCATGACCAATTTTAGAGGTGCTGATTGATTCATTATTATGAGTGGAAGTCATTGTATCATCATCATCATCGTCAGACAAAATAGCAAAGCTATTGTTGTTTCCCAAGTAGGTAGAGCCTTCTTGACTTGAAGAATGTGATTGTATGGTCATGCCAGAGGATGGAGCTTGAGGACGTTTATGGTCGCCAACAGGGATGGCAGCGATGATTTGTTGATATTACTACCTCCGAGTATGCCAAGATTTCGTCTTTTCCTTAGGTTATTTACCTGAGTAAAGCGTTCATCATCGGCAGCATTTTTACTAATCCACTTGGGGGTAAAAATGGTCATAGTCGGGACAGATGAGGTGTCTGAATAATTGGAATCATCAAATTCATCCGAAGTATCAGAGAGGCACCTATTGGCATCAAAGACAGTCGCCTTGGCATTCCTAGAGGCATTCATAACAGCTACTTTAGCAGCTTCATCTGTATTGACTGGTGGTCGCGTAACTTGGTCCTTAGCAAAGACCGAGTGCTTAGCCACATGAGAGTCATAATTGGTTTCCCGACAAACTTTCGTCGAGATGGCTTGAAATTGGAAGACATCTTTTTTGGGAACTGCACCAGCATCTGACATTGTACTTGCGTAATGAACTAAGAAAACAAAGAAAAAGAAAGTTAACCGCAGCAGCCGGCCTGCCAACCGAAGGCAAGGCCGGCAAATGTTTTGTTAAGAAAGTCAAAAGAAAAATCGTAAAGACACAGGAAAACAGAATTTTGTATAAAACTTTTCTTTTTTTTTTTTTTAAATACGGGAGCTCTGAAATAAACACAACCGGTTAGCCTGACACATAAGTCGAGACTCCTAATTTGCCCAAGTTACTTTAGGCTTTCCATAAGGAAGCCACCTTGGCCCACTTTTCTTTACATTATTTATTAACGATCGCCCTCTAGTCTTGTCAAATTCGCGTGTCCTCATGTACGCACAAGACGTTGAGTTATGCAATATAGCAAAATTTCCTGCAGTTCAAACTTACAATCAGATCTAAATGCTTTAGCACGAAGTGTAAAGTAATGACAATATTTCGGGTGGAGCAACAATATACCACGTATACGCTGGGTGGTTGAGCTTTGTCTAGAATCACGCATGTTGATGACGTTGTCGTCCTTCTTAACCCCAAACCTTAAGCTTTGTGACCATATACATCCATGGTGAATAAAGCCATGAGACTGGTTGGATTTATTAAAAGGTGGTCAAATGAATTCGATGATCCCTATGTTAAAGACTCTGTTAATTTCTCTAGTCCGTCCAATCCTGAAGTACTGCTTAGCAGTTTGGAGTCCTTAGTATGGTGTACATATAGACCGGAAACAGCCTGTGCAAAATAACGTTTTATTATTTGCTCTACGGTGCCTTAACTGGAATTCAAGCCTTATTTAACCATTTTACTGAAGTAGACTTCTTCTAATTAATATACCATCCTTATCAAACCATAGAAGGATGAAGAGCACTACTTTTAATCATAAACTTTTTTACGGCGATGTAAAGAGTCCTGAGTTACAGGGTCGCCTAAAAGAATTACCAGGAATAATATTCCTTTTACTTTAAATTATTGTAGATCTAAGTAGTACTGTGTAATGACTAAAATATGTATGATCAGCGCAAACAAGTGTCCCTTACGACACCAAGCACTGCTTGTAACGCGCCTAATAGGCGTAAAAACGAGATCGCGAGAAGTTAAAAAGCACAATGTAGATTAGAAAATAATACTAATACTAATTTGTAAGATAAAATTAATGCTTTTAGGCTTGGCAAAGAGTCGGTAGTAGAAATAATATGGTATAGTCTATTATTGTCGTTACACAGTACTCTAAACGGTTCATGCATATCAAAGTTAGATCTACAAATATTTAATGTAAGAGGAACATAGTTCCTGGTAATTCTATTAGGCACGGAGAAGCTTATGCGACCCAGTAACTCGGGACTCTTCTTTTGCACAGACTCTATCCGGTCTATATTTACACCATACTGAGGACTCCAAACTGCTAAACAGTAATCCAGGATTGGACGGACTAGTGAAATGAACAGAGTCTTTGTAACATAGGGATCATCGAATTCCTTGGACCACCTTTTAATAAATCCAAGTACTCCCCTGGCTTTATTCACCATAGAAGAAATATGGTCACAAAACTTAAGTTTTGGGTCAACAAAGACGCCAAGGTCATCGACATGCGCATTTCCAGACAACGCGCAATAACCCAGCGTATACGTTGCATATTGTGGGTTCACCCGAAAAAATGTCATTACTTTGCACTTAGCGCTATTTAAATCCAAAAGATTTTCACAACACCATGTTTGAAAAGCATTTAGGTCAGATTGTAAGTCTGAACTGCTAGAAATTTCGTTATATTGCAGGCATAACTTAACGTCATCTGCGTACATAAGGACACGAGACTTTGTCAAGACTAGAGGGAGATCATTTATAAATATAGTAAAAAGAAGTGGGCCAAGGTGGCTTCCTTGTGGGACGCCTGAAGTAACTCGGATCAAATCAGAGATCGAGTTTTTAAAGAGAATTCGTTGAGTCCTACCACCCAGATCCATGTTAGATGATCACATGGAAACCCTAATAAGTGTAGCTTTAATACAAGAAGCGAGTGATTTACTGAATCAAATGCTTTACTAAAAGCAGTGTAAACTACGTCAGTCTGCATGTTCTTTCTAAAGCCATTTATTACAAAAGGCATTAGCTCCAAGAGGTTTGTCGTCCTAGATCTTCGCCTTATAAATCCATGTTGACATGGAGATATAATCGATCTACAAAGATGTTGCAAATGGGGTTTGGATATGCCTCTGTAATTACTTGTATTGCATTTATTTCCTTTCTTATGAAGGGGAATGACAAATGACTGCTTCCAAATAAGTGGGAAATGAGATGTTTTTAAAGACAAGGTAAACAATTTGTACAGAGGTCTACACAGAGTTTCAGCACAGTATTTAAGCACGCAGCCTGGAACTCCGTCCGGACCAGGTGAATAGACTGGCCTAACTTTATGGAGATCCAATAGAAGGGAGCTTTCGCTTAACCTCGGACAAAAAATCAAGTTCGATTTGGATATGGCATTTGAATAAGACGGATTTGGACGGGATGAAACAGAATATGTTGTCTGGAAAAACTGGGCGAATAGATCGGCAAGTGCCTGATCAGAATTTGCCGTAGAGTTTTCGAATGATAGCGATGCAGGGTAACATGCTGATTTACGCTTAGTGTTAACAAAATTATAAAATTAAAATTTGACCGAGCCCTTAGGGACCGAGAGAAGGCAGATTGTGAATGGCACATTTTAAATTTATTGAAAAGTCCGGACTTAATATTTTATAGGTGTGACAACTCTTTATTAAACCACGGAGGTTTATTTGAAATTGACGGATAGTATAACGGAAGACACAGATAAAAGAAGGAATTCAATGCATTATAAAAGATATTAACGGCCTTGGCCACGTTATTTAAAAGATGAAAGTTTGCCTTACGAAAGCAGCGGATTCGTTTAACCGACTTTTCGGATTTTTTATTCAGCTCTGTTCTTGCGTCTACAGTCAGCCGTAGAGTTGGATAATAAGGATCTTCCGGTTGTGTTCTTGATAGGCAAACGCCTTCTGAATTTGAAACAAAACACAAGTCCAGTAAACGTCCTAAGAAGTTCTTAACATGGTTCACTTGGGATAGCGCAATGTCAAGCAAGCCGTCAATAAAGTCATGCTGCGCTAAAGGAAGTAAAATGTTAGAGTTTTCGTCAGGGGACCATGTCGCACTAGGTATATTAAAATCACCCAATACTATTAACTGATCTCGATCTGACAGTTTTTTGGAAATGGACTGAATAACGGAAAAGTGATTTGCGTAAATAGGGAACTCAGATGATGGTGGATATATGAACAAGTAATATATACAAAACTACAGGGGGGAAACGATAATTTTATACCTAGGAATTCGATGTCATAAAATTCTTCGAAAGTTAATAATTCAGACGAAAAGGTGGAGTCGACAGCAATCAGGACTCCACCTCCCCGTCTGGACTGATGTGTACTTACCCGGGAGAATTTCGGAGCTCAGAATATCCGGCCTTAACCAGGTCTCTGTACATACCATAATATTATATGAGAATGAAAAACTATCCGAATACAATTTAGTCAGCTTACTGAGTAAGCTTCTTGTATTCTGATAGCAAAGAAGACAAGAGGAGACTAGATTTTTGGGACAGAAGAGGATGTGGAGGGCGCTGGGGATGGTTCTTTAATGGTATTTTGTAATAATATAATATGTAAGTAGTTGAACGCCAACGATAGCTAAATACACATATAAACGAGGACGGAAGCTAACTTCGGCAAGCGTAAGTTTTAATACCCTGGCAGATTTTGCCGAAATTGCTAAAATTGTATAGATTTGCTTAGTTTCATGTCAATAGCTTTTATTCTGCAAAAACGTTATATAAAAAAAAGGGGTATTTTCGCCGCTTTTAACAATTTTTACTATGGAAGCTATAATATATAGACGTCCGATTTGGAAAGATTCATGTGAATAGCTTATATACTGTGCGAAATATTCTGAAATCATACAATTTTAACCGATTTCACCCTAATGTTCCTATGGGAGCTATAGGATATAGACGACCGATTGGCACGCGCTTTTACCTTGATCACGGAATGCATAAATAAATACGATTTGGAAAGATTTATGTCAATAGCTTATATACTGTGCAAAATATACTGAAAATCATAAAATTTTAACCGATTTCACCCTATTGTTTTTATGTTTTTTTATCCTGATCAAGGTATGCATAAAAAAATAAGATTTGAAAAGATTGTCAATAGCTATTACACGAAATATCTTCCATTCTTGCAAGTTTTATCCGATTGTTCCTATGGGAGCTATAGGATATAGATATCCGATCTGGGCGATTTTCAAAATTGATCTGCGTACACATGTTTTAGGACGACTGTGAAAGTTTCACATCGCTAGCTTTTAAACTGAGCTCGCAAACGGACAGACGGACGGACGGACAGACGGACAGACGGACATGGCTATATCGACTCCCCTATTGATCCTGATCAAAAATATATATACTTTATGGGGTCGGAAACGTCTCCTTCACTCCTTATAATACCCTCTGTAAGGGTATAAAAAACACACCACCACTAGTGCCTCAAGTGCATACAATGTCCTATGGCCAGCAATAGGAATTTATTCAAATATAAAAAATGACTCGATTTTTGATTTATTTGAGTGCATAACAAAAAATAAAGTCAAGTAACTTAAATTACGTACACTTGAACCAGCAATTTTATGAGAATAAATAATGCAAATAATTAAATGACAAAATATTCCATATTCTTGGTGTTGATTTGATTTATGATTTTAAATTTTTTCTGGTGCTTGATTAAATAAAATTTTTTTTTATATAACGCACACTGGTGCCGAAGCTATAAATTTTTTATATTAATAAATACAAAGGTTGCCAACCGCTTTTTTCTTTGTCCCTCTTTGCAAATTAATCCAGTGAAAAAAGTCGATTTTTTCAATAATTTTTCAATTTTGTCGTATTTTTAAAAATGTTATAAATTTAAAATTTTAATTTTTTGTTGGTTCCGGCGTTAGAGATATATTTAAAGAATATTCATGCCAAATTTCAAGTAAATCGACTGATTAGATCTTGAGATATAGTGGCGACCGCATCAAAAAAAGTAGTTTCGAGAAAAACGCGTTTAAAGTTTTACGTTAAGTTTCGGACGACGTAACTGATAGAATATTACGTATAAATTACATTCCCTTAATCAGCTATCCCAGCTCCATACAATGACGTTCAAACGATTAGTGCAGTATACTGGAAATAAGGGTATTGTTATAGAAAGAAGGAGAGAAAGTTATTCATACTAAGGTAGCCCGGGTTTCCAGCCACCTATTGTTCCAGTCGTTCGCTATACCGGTCTAGTTGCCACGTCAATAAAACGGCTACAACTTTAAAAATAATTTGAGTTTTGAAAAATCCTTTTAGGGAGATATTGCCATAACTGGAATGCAAGCCTTATTTAACCATTTTACTGAAGTAGACTTCTTCTAATTAATATACCATCCTTATCAAACCGTAGAAGGATGTAGAGAACTACTTTTAATCATAAACTTTTTTACGGCGATGTAAAGAGTCCTGAGTTACGGTCGCCTAAAATTCTCTGTGCCTAATAGAATTACCAGGAATAATATTCCTCTTACTTTAAATTATTGTAGATCTAAGTAGTACTGTGTAATGACTAAAAATATGTATGATCAGCGCAAACAAGTGTCCCTTACGACACCAAGCAGTGCTTGTTACGCGCGGAGCCTAATTGGCGTAAAAACGAGATCGCGAGAAGTTAAAAAGCACAATGTAGATTAGAAAATAATACTAATACTAATTTTGTGCTAAGTAAGATAAAATTAATGCTTTTAGGCTTGGCAAAGAGTCGGTAGTAGAAATAATACAAATATTTAATGTAAGAGGAACATAGTTCCTGGTAATTCTATTAGGCACGGAGAAGCTTATGCGACCCAGTAACTCGGGACTCTTCTTTTGCACAGACTCTATGCGGTCTATATTTACACCATACTGAGGACTCCAAACTGCTAAACAGTACTCCAGGATTGGACGGACTTGTGAAATGAACATAGGGATCATCGAATTCCTTGGACCACCTTTTAATGAATCCAAGTACTCCCCTGGCTTTATTCACTATAGAAGAAATATGGTCACAAAACTTAAGTTTTGGGTCAAGAAGGACGCCAAGGTCATCGACATGCGCATTTCCAGACAACGCGCAACCACCCAGCGTATACGTTGCATATTGTGGGTTCACCCGAAAAAATGTCATTACTTTGCACTTAGCGCTATTTAAATCCAAAAGATTTTCACAACACCATGTTTGAAAAGCATTTAGGTCAGATTGTAAGTCTGAACTGCTAGAAATTTCGTTATATTGCAGGCATAACTTAACGTCATCTGCGTACAGATTTGGAAAGATTCATGTGAATAGCTTATATACTGTGCGAGATATCAAAACTATCGAATTATGGGAAAACAAATTTTTCGATTTTCTCAAATTTCTAGACTAGAAGGCCCCCTTAAATCACTCGTGCTGCCAGCACAGCCCAAAGACCTTCCGTCCGCACTAGCGCTAGCGCGGGAGGCTGAGAACAGCATTGAAAGAAGTGCGTTTGCGGCATCTTACCCGAAGCCACCTTTAATGAGGGCAATAGACGCAACAATATGGGTCAGGGAAAGCAATGGAAAGGTGAGGATAAAAATCCGCACTTCATTCCTAAGCAGGGCCAAGGCAAGCTTCATGAGGAGCTTCTTCTGGCCGAAGCGCAAGGAGCCTGAAACCAGAATAGACCAGAATAAAGTTCAACCCATGGAGGTAGACCCCTCGACTTCTAAATTCAGACAGGAATCAAGTTGGGGGAAGCCACAGAGTAATAACAATTACAAAAGGCAGAACTCCTCTCAGCGTCAATCGGGCCAAAGACGCCAACGCGTTAATAATATAGCCCAACTCCAACAGGAGGAGGCCACAACTCCGCCACAACTGAGGATGATGTTGCCAACATTGAGGAAGACAGTGACATTGCCGAACTTAATGACCTCCTTCATTTTTAGGGAGCGCTCCCGACTGGCGATCGTCGGGCGACAGTTGGCTAACAGAACACTAAAAATCCTCATCGACACGGGGGCGGTAAAAAATTACGTTAAGCCCGTAAAGGAGCTAGAAAACGTAATGCCGGTCGAGACCCCTTTCACTGAGAGCTCAATTTACGGCTCCAGTGACGTCAAAAACAAATGCGTAATGCGCATTTTTGGGCTAAACGTCAATTTCACCAAAATCGATGACATAGTGGTACTAAGTTTGGCGAAAGCCAAATTCAAAAAATTATTCTGAAAAGAATTAACGTGTTTTCGACCTCTAACGAGGCACTTACCTTTAAGAACTCGGTCATCTCTACTATTCGAACTAAGAGCGACGAACCCGTCTACTCCAAATTATACCCCTATCTTATGGGGGCAGCAGACTTTGTTCATAACGAAATCAAGGAACTGCTGAATAATGGTATAATTAGAACGTCCATTTCCCTACTATAGCCCTACTTGGGTGGTTGACAAAAAAAGGAACTGACGATAATGGCATCAGGAAGAAGCGATTAGTAATCGACTTCAGAAAGCTAAACGAGCGAACAGTCGCTGATTGCTATCCCATGATTCTAGCGAACTTGGGAAAAGCCAAATTCTTTACTACTCAGACTTGAAGTCAGGGTATAACCAGATATACCTGGCTGAATAAGACCGAAAAAAAACCTCGTTCTCAGTTAATGGAGGGAAATACGAATTTTGCCGACTACCTTGCGGCCTAAGAAACGCAGGTAGTATTTTCCAAAGAGCCATCAATGATGTGCTGCGGGAAGAAATTGGCAAAATAAGTTAGGGTAATAAAAGAGTTCCCCGAACCAAAAAATCTGTTTAGCCTCAGGCCGTTCCTTGGCCTGGCAAGCTATTACAAAATTTTTGTAAAAAACTTTGCCGCTATTGCTAGACCGCTCACCGCCATTCTCAAAGGGGAAAAAGGAACGATCAGCAAGAATATATCGAAAAAAGTAGATGTCATGTTCGATGAAACCCAGCGAAACGCATTCGACCACCTTCGTAATATCTTGACATCAGAAGATGTTATATTGACATACCCCGATTTGTTTGACTTAGCCTCAGCGTGTGGAATAGGTGCGGTATAAATCATTACCATGATTTCGCGTACACTAAAAGACTGCGAACTAAACTACGCTTTCAACAAAAGGGAATTGTTGGCGATAGTCTGGGAAATAGGCAAACTACATAATTACATATACGGTACTAAGGAGGTACGGATCTTCAAGGACCACCAGCCTCTTACAAACGCGGTATCCGACAAAAATACCAACGCTATGATTATTGATGAAAACAACGGGAAAGTGTTCTACACACTCCAAAAACAAAACCTTGTAGCTGCCGCGCTGTCTCAGCAACCCCTGAACAACTTAGAGGCTGAGGCCCAATTCGATGCAGCCACAGTGCATAGTGAGCTTTCGCTCTCATACACCATAGAAACCACTGACAAACCCCTAAACTCCTTCAGAAACCAAATCATTTTGGTGGAAGCAAGCGAACCGCTTCGGAGAGACTTCATCGGCACATCATCAACTTTAATAACAAAGACTTGCTTGTTGAATTCGTTAAAGAGATTATCAACTTTAACGTTGTGAACGCGATTCACTGTGATTTCCCTACTCTGGCTTGCATTCAACATGCCTTAAGACAAGAGTTCCCTGCAACAAAGTTTTGTCATTGTAAATCCTTCGTTAGCGACATTATCAATGCCAATGAACAGCTTGAGATCACTAACACCGAGCACAATCGCGCCCATCGGGCTGCGCAGGAGAACGCAAAACAAATCCTCCGGGATTATTACTTACCGGTGAAAGACTAGCTAGCGAAGTAGTCGCAAATTGCAAAGCTGCAATAAAGCAAAGTACGACCGTCATCCTAAGAAGCAGGAATTCGGAAATACACCTATCCCTTCATAGGTAGGAGAAATGTTGCATATCGACATTTTTCAAACTGACAAAAAAATCTTCTTAACCTGTATTGAAAAATTGTCTAAGTTTTCTATCGTCCAACTTTTAGTTTCTAGGGCAATAAAGACGTACGAGCTGGAAAATCCAGTTGGTAAGTTTCTACCCAAATATTAAAATTATATAGTGCGACAACGAGCCCTCTTTCAACTCCGAAACAATCACATCATTGCTGAAAAACCAAGAAAGCATCGATGTTGTCAATGCGCCACCGTTACACAGTAGCTCCAATGGCCAAGTAGGAAGATTTCACAGTACCCTGGCATAAATCGCCAGGTGCCTAACAACAGGAGATTAGGAAACAAGTTGACGCCGGAAGAGCGTGTGGAAGCAGATCTGGGAAAATCTGTTCTCGTTAGGGGGAGGGTGGTCCATAAGGAAAACATCAGATAGGCATTTTAGCAAACACTTTCGCCCTTATCTTAACACTCAATACTTGCTATAATTTCCACAGGCTTGTCGTAATATTCATCGTGCTGCTGCCCACCGCAAGTGCGCGGATCACCGACTTCTCTCATGCGAAATATATCCCGGTGTTAGACGGGAATGTTCTAGTATGGGAACAGTATGGCCTAGTTAGGCACCCGACGAATTTGTCAGAGTTTTCTAGCATAATTGACTCCACGGTGAGAATGCTCGAACTGTTACCACAATCCCACATGAGGAAGCTGCTGGAAGTTGACATCGAACATGCCGGTAAATTATGGATCCTCAAGGAGAAAAAGTTGACTCAGGTCATTTGTTCGAAACACTCCTCACCAAAAATAGGATGCTAATCTCAGAAATCCAAATTGCATGCTCACCATTACCCTCGCTAAAACTAACATTATAAATCCCACTATATTTAATCATAACGACCTAAAGGCTATACATATTTGACGAGCAGCTTACTGAGGTCCCCATAGTTAGTCTCATGGATGATTCTTAAATTAAAATTTTCCAATCTAACGTTGTCATTCATATTGTAGTACAGTATCCTAAGGTTAAACTTATTTGTAAGAAGATCCTGCTCTTCCCGGTCGCACACTACCACACCATACTGCAACTGGAGGACAACACAGTAGCGGTGTGAGATTAGGGAATCCTAGCGGTTCCGATTGCTGCTCCACCAACTTGGCCACTTTGTGCAAGAGGGCCACCCGCGATACCTGCGCCCGTCAATTGCACGTACCTGCCTGCCGCACTCGTCCTACCAACCTAGAACCGCTTATAGTCGTAGATGACGGTGTAATAATCTTCAACGAAGAACGGACGTGGGTTACAGCAGCGGATGAACGAACACAACCTGCGCCTTATGCAGGAGCTGACATGACGTGTCGGCCGGGGGATCTCCGAAGATTTTGTTCGCCGTAGGAGTCGCGGTTATCCTCACATTGTGCGGCTTGATCCTATTGCAACAACGCTGGAGTCGGAAGCGAACATCTTTCAAGTTGCAGAAGGCCATCGGCGAATTGGTAATCACGGAGGACGGCGACAAACTTAAGGGGGGAGTAGTTAACGACCAGCTCCCAGCATAAGCTAGGCAGGGCAATTTTACATTTTATTGTATGTCATTTTACATTTTTATATATCACTCAATAATCTTTATATATTATACCTATATTTCTCACATATGACCACCCTAATATTGTACCACCTTATGGTGTCCAAGAGCTGAGCCAGCAAAGTGCGCCGCTATGGGCCGGGCCTTTGTGCCATTGGTGGCCAGCGATCTTACGATTTTAGCAATTTTGCGGTTGGTCAGCGAAGATGCCACGAATGTCCGGTCATACATTTTACTTTTTGTCAACTTAAGTTTAGTTCACTTTGTAGTCCCAATGAATAAAGAGCTAAAGCTCGCTAACTGAAAATCCGGCTATCGCCGTTATCGATTTATTAATTCTATACCCCGTCTGAGTCTCAAGGCCAGCGGGTGAAAAGATTGCAGTTAACCTCTAAACCTAATCAACATATTTCTACAGTTGATGCCACGGGTCAACCGGCTACCTTCTACATCCATTGCGACCACAAGCTGCATTCACAGTCTACGGTCTCCCCCGCTACGGACGTATAGTCAGCCGGCTTCACCCCCGCCACGGACGTATAGCCAGCCGGCACTTAAAATATTTACATAATTTGTCGTTTAACTTAGTCTGTCCGTTTCTTCCTCGCGATCTCGTTTTTCACGCACATTTTGGAATAAACCGCTTGTTTGTGGTGATCATAGTGCAAAAACGTCCGAACAAAAAATGTATTGTTTTTTACTGGTCTGCGACCAGTAGATAGTCTATAGCGGATTTCCCTTTCTTAAAACCAGTTTGACTTTTGTGTATGAGATTGTTGTTTAATACGAACCCCACAGTCGTTTTTTCTATAATTATATTCAACATTTTTGATAAACATGAGTTAAGTTAAATAGGCCGGTAAGAATTTAGCATGGTTTTATATGTGTTTGGCTTGACAATCGGAATTTTTAGTCTATTTTTATAGGGTTGAGGGATGTAGCTATTGCGTATTTCGTTTTGAAGGTTTATAATTCTATCTATAGTTTTTTTGTCTAGGCTTCTTTCCTTTTGATTGATTTAGTGCTGCAGTAAACTTTAAATATATTTTGGTTTTTCGATTTCTATTTCTTGATATTAAATAAGATGATATTTAGTAATGTTTGTTTATGGTTTATAAAGTTGTGAGAGAAGTTTGTATCAAATGATGCTTCTCAAAAGTCTTTGCAAAATGCTGTGTATGTGCATGAACGATACACGAACCGCAAAAGCGTTGGATGTAACTCCAGATTGTTTTTGAAGGGGTGTCGGGAGAAATTTGGGTGGTGAAATTTTCGATGCATGCTTTTTTCCTTGTATTAGTGTTAGTCTAAAAATTGCAATGTGTGCCGAAGTGCGTTGGTGACATGTCGTTTAAAAGGATGTAGTTAGATTAAGTGATGAATTTCTGTATTCTTCTGCCTCTAGAACTGTTGTTTAGTGTGTTAACCGTTGAGATAATTCTAAATTTCATCTTCGAGTTGACTTCTGTGCAGACTGTATCAAAGGGTATATAATTAATTACTTTATATGAGTTTCTTGTAGAGAAATTATGTGAGGTTTGTGTATTTTAATAATTGATTGTAGTTCGCAGAAGTGGTTTAGATTTCCCTTTATGTTCATTTTAAAAGATTTTTGTTGTTTCTCGAGTTAGTTTGGTTAGGTGATTGCATATCTGTTTTCAAAACTGCTAAGTAATGTTATAATTAGATAATATAATTTTCTTTTTAAGATTTGACATCTTGGGTTTTTTGGCTGGCAAGTTCTTTTCGTATCCTATGCTTAGAGAGGAAAAGTAATAATAAAGGTCCAGATTTTGTCGTTTGTGTGCCTTGTTTTTGTAGAATTTTTCGTACTTCGGTGACTTTTTTGTTTTTAGTATTTTGTTTTTTTATACCCTTGCAGAGGGATTTATAATTTCAGTCAAAAGTTTGCAACGCAGTGAAGGAGACATTTGCGACCTTATAAAGTATATAGTGACATATTCACATATTCATACCAAGAAATAAGAATATTCAATGTTAACAATCCACATCCGGAGCTGGCGATGCCGCTCTACAACAACATAAACAATTATTGCATTGACTAAGTGCCGCGGCCTAAGTGGCACTCTCACTCTCAAATTATTGAATATAATCAATATCCCAAGCGGGCAATCTCGCTCCCAAATTTATGTAAATAAAGGGCACCACAAGAAAGATTTTTAATTTTCGGGCATTGATGCACTATGATCAGCACAATAAAGTGTCCCTTACGATACCACGCGCGGAGCCCTATTACCCAATGGGCGTAAAAACGAAATCGCGAGAAGTGAAAAAGGACAATATAGAAGCGGAATATAGAATATAGACTAAGTTAGAAAAACGTACAAGACTAATACTAATACTAATTTTGTGCTAAGTAAGATAAAATTAATGCTTTTAGGCTTGGCAAAGAGTCGGTAGTAGAAATAATATGGTATAGTCTATTGTAGTCGTTACACACTACTCTAAACGGTTCATGCATATCTTAGTTAGATCTACAAATATTTAAAGTAAGAGCAACATAGTTCCTGGTAATTCTATTAGGCACGAAGAAATCTATGCGACCCAGAAACTCGGGACTCTCCACATCCCTGGGAATAAGTTTATAAATAAAAGTTGTGCCAAGCATCGTTCTACGGTTCACTAAGGATGGTAGATTAATTATTAAACGTCTACTAGAGTAGGATGGTAAAATAAGGGTTGCATTCCAGTTTAGGCACAATAGAGCAAATAATAAAAAGTTCTTTTGCACAGACTCTATCCGGTTTATATGTAAACCATACTGAGGACTCCAAATTGCTGAACAAAACTTCAGGATTGGACGGACTAGTGAAATGAACAGAGTTTTTGTAACATAGGGATCATCTAATTCCTTTGACCTCTTTTTAATTAATCCAAGTACTCCCCTGGCTTTATTCACCATAGAAGTAATATGGTCACAAAACTTAAGTTTTGGATTAAGAAAGACGCCAAGGTCACCAACATGCGTAATTCTAGACAACGCACAAATACCCACCGTAAAAGTGGCATATTGTGGGTTCACCCGAAAAAATGTCATTACTTTGTACTTAGCGCTATTTAAATCCAAAAGATTTTCACAACACCATGTTGAAAAGCATTTAGGTCCGATTGTAAGTCTGAACTGTGTGACGAACACGGTTAAGTGGATACCGATTGGTTGCATACTCTGCCTACGGGATCGGCCTAGCTCAGGGATGAGGCCAGGGGCTTGGGTTACTTCCTAATCAGCATCACCGCCACACAATAAAATTTTGTAGACAGAGTTGGGAACTTAAGAAGGGGATACAGTCACTTTAGACAAATATGAAAATGAGACAGGAGACCTTGTTATTGAAGAACTGAGGTGGAATTGTTCTTCAGCTTGGCCCGGCCTTACTGTAAGGACATTCTAATTGTGGTTGCCCTTACCCTTGTACAGTAAAATCGTTCAGCTCAGGTGCCCATAAAATATAACTTTACTTCATTTTACTCGTGCTTCATTTCACACTCAAATTACTTAATTACTGTATAATTCATGTTTCTCTTCTTCTCCTTACATCCAACTTAAACCTAAGCCCTACTCCTAATCTTTCGTAATCCTAAGTGTAATTGACAAATCTAATTACTAATTAAATAATGTGTGAATATAAAAAGATGCAAAAAGTTAATAAAATGTACGATTATATAAAGGAAATGTAAATAATAAGTGCGCTCGGCACTGACATCTAGCAAACTATCGATTTCATGAAGCTAATATTCATACGTTTTTATTACAGAGGCATAGATTAGCTGATCGAGTTTATATGTGTACTCACGAACCAATCCCTCGAAGTCCGCAGGCCTGTAGACTGGACTGCTGTATGAGTGGAGTGCTGTATGATGAGCGTGGATAAATTCAAATTATATTTGGTGATCTCGATGTACATTTGGATAATAAATGATTAATGCTCTATGGAAAAAGGAGTATGGGTATTGCTTCGATTCAAGGAAAATTAAAACTAAATTTTATGAATTAAATTCTACTTAATTAAATGTGCTGATTCGGGCACTGCTTCGATTCGGGCTTTCCATTGTTGTTGTAGCTGATCTCGACTATCCTCACAAAACGAGATGTCTGCTGCCGAGAGAGTCGAGGGTGCCTTTTACATGGCCGAGTTGAGGTTATGTTGTCACGAGGTTAGATGCCATAAGATTCGGCTCACTTTGGCTCAGCGCAGAAAAATGAGGTTATGTTCTCATTTAGACTCCTATTAGCCAAGGTTTTAGACCGACTCCTGATACTCTGCGGCCCCAATCACGCACACGTTGCCGGTTGTCACCTAAACTCCTCGCCGACCGTTGGTCTGAGCCTAGTCCGGTTCCGCGCACGTTTAGGGACTGATCTAGGTGGGTATTTCCTATACGCCTGAAAAATACGAAACTGCTATGCGCCGCCTCCGCTGCCACCGGGACTTGCGGCCGCCGCCAGCAAATTCCGCGGCGTCGAATGCTTTCCGTGCTCCTTGCGACGAAAGTTTTGGGTCGCCGACTGCAAATAGTTGCTTGCCTAGGCTTTCCCTGGCACTACCCAGACGATCGCAGAGTTTTAACCTAAACGCTAGTATTATTAACCCCTCGCGGACGATATTTCGGCCGGCTCACCTGGAGTTTTTACACGGACACACAGAGCTTCGTAATTCGGTGCACAAGCACGGGTGCTATTCCCCGGCTGCTACGTCACTGCCTTCACTTTGATACCCTGTGGTACTGATGAGTATTTTCCACGTGGTGGGTCTTTGGATCGCACTTGGTTCTCTTAATAAGTGTTGATCTCGTGAGAGTTTAATCGCAATAGAACAATTGGGCTGCCGTACTTTATCTGACAGGCGATCGAGGTGCCAGATCGTTCACGCCTTAACAGCACAAAAAGGGCTGTTGAGCGCGAACTGACATTGACTTATTTAATCGATTTATTTTATCAATTTAATTTTATATAAAGATACTGAAATTTATTTTATTATTTAAATCGTATCATATGTGTACCCTCACACCACTGGTTTTATCGACCTGATATTAAAGGAGATGAAAGCTGAAAAAGGGTACCTTACCAAAGATCCTTGGCATGGAAGACTCCTAACTCCTTCCCGTTGTTGTCTTCAAGCAAGTATAGCGACTGGCCTCGCTTCTCTTTTATGCTGGCTTTAATTTTAACAGGAGCTAATTTGGCATTAATATGCTTAGCCTTGTTGCTTAAAACAAAATTCCTTTTTATGACTTCCTGACCCACTTCAAAAGATCGATGTCGTGACCGTAAATCATAGTCGTTTCGATTTTTCTCGTATGCTTTGGTCAATCGTTTGGCTATATCAGCTCGAATTCTCGCAAAATTCTTCTGATCTACAGATATTTGCTGATCCTTCTCTTAACATCTGTATATTTCGCAGTAATTTATAATTTTTGCCATGCGTCAGCATGTGCTGGCTAAAGACTACATAGTATGGGGACTCCCCAATTGATTGGTGAATACCATTTCTCAATGCGGAGTTAATACTTCCAATATAAATATCCCACAATCTTTGATCTGATCGAATATATGACCTCAGGGCGCATTAATCGAACGATTAACTCGCTCCGCCGCGTTGGATTGCGGGGAGTACGCACCTGTGAGTGTATGTTGAATTCCATGCTTTGAAGTAAAGGCTGCGAAGTCCTGGCTTTTAAACTGAGAGCCATTATCGCTAACCAAAATCTCAGGAGTTCCGAAACACGTCTTTTAAATAATCGATCACTACCTTCGATGTGAACTTTTTAACGGGCTTTAGCCAAGTAAATTTGGAAAAATGGTCTAGGAGAATTAATATACCTATATTTCCGTTCCGGGTTTTTGGGAATGGACCAATAAAATCTATATAGATCCGTTGAAACGGTCTTTCACTTGTGGCTTCAACACCCATAGGCGGTCGAAGACGTTGAGTCGGATGTTTGCACATTTTACATATATCACAACGAGCTATATACATTCGAACATCTGTCACCATATTTGGCCAATAGAAGTTTCTCCGAAGACCCTCGACACATTTGGCCACACCACCATGCGAAGCTGTTGGTTGGTCATGTGCTGACTGAATTGCACCTGCTCTCAGTTCGCTTAGAACCAAAAGCTTGTAGCCGGCTTCGTCAACTTCTGAATTTCCGCTAGCGAAGCATGCCCTATAATATATATAGTTATCCACGACTCGAAATCGCGGTACGCTCGAATTTTGTACTCGGTCTCTTAACTGACGGTAGTTATCCGATTGGAATGCCTCAGACTGCAAATCAATCTCTGGAAAGACGTCTACATCTACAGCCATGATATCTGTCGGATCCTCAAACGAACTTGATAGGGCGTCTGGGACGACGTTTTGACTCCCCTTGCGATGCTCAATTTCAAATACAAAGCCCTGTAGCTTAATAGCCCAACGGGCAAGTCTCCCGCTGTGGTCTGTCTGATTCATCAGCCATCGCAGGGCTGAATGATTGGTAACGACTTTGAACTTATGACCTTCTACATACATACGAAACTTCTTGATAGCAATCACAACGGCAAGAAACTCAATTCTGTAACTGTGTAGTTTCGCTGGGATCCATTCAATTTTTGGGAAATATATGCGATCGGGCGTTCGTTGCCTAGTTCATCGCATTGTGCTAAGACTGCGCCAACTCCACACATGGATGCATCACATTGAATTATAAACGGCTTGTCATAGTCAGGGTGGATTAGAAAAGGAGCAGGACAAAGCATAGACTTGACTTCGTCAAAAGCAGTTTGTGCGTCCTCATTCCATCTAAAGGTTTTTCCGCGAAGTAAATCAGTAAGTGGAACTGTTATTGCTGAATATTGGGATATGAATCGACGGTACCATCCACACATCCCCAGAAAGCGTCTTAGTTGCTGTTGGCTTTTGGGTACAGGAAACTCGGATACC
The DNA here is from genome assembly GCA_018152295.1 of Drosophila carrolli. NCBI lineage: Eukaryota > Metazoa > Arthropoda > Insecta > Diptera > Drosophilidae > Drosophila > Drosophila carrolli. The sequence goes on from JAECXJ010000262.1 coordinate 410,085, forward strand.
GCACTGACCTTGTTCGGGTTTACTTGCAGCGTTCCTTCCCCAACGACATAATCTAGGTATTCTACTTTTCTAAGGCAAAACTGACTCTTTTTGATATTAATAGTAAGGCCTGCATGGCGTAAACGAGTCGCAACTTCTAATAGGTGTTTTAAGTGATCATCGAAACTTGATGACATAACAAGAAGATCATCCAAATAGACGAATACGTGAGACTTCAGTTGATAGTGTATGACTTGGTCCATAAGACGACACATTGTCTGAGGGGCGTTGCACAGTTCAAATGGCATACACCTAAATTGGTATAATGGCCGACTGGGACTGGGAGACTGGGAGTCTAAATTGATTTGCCAAAAGGCATCTGTCAAATCATTTTTTGAAATGCAGTAAACTGGTGGAAGACAACTTAATAATCCATCTAGATTTGGAATTGGATATGAGTCTTTTATCGTGGCCTCGTTTACCTGTCTAGAATCAAGACAAAACCTAACTTTATCTGGCTTGACTATTAATACAATAGGCGATGACCATGATGATGATGAGGCTTCTTCAATAACTCCTAATTTAATCATCCTGTGACCATGATGATGATGAGGCTTCTTCAATAACTCCTAATTTAATCATCCTGTCGATCTCTACACAAAGAAGTTTTTCGTGCGCCGGTCATAAATGGTAATGCCTCTGTTTTATTGGCTTGGCATTGCCAATATCGATTGAATGTTCGATTAAGTTCGTAATGCCAAGACCATCTCTGTCAAATGACGGGAAGAAATCTACAACACTTTTTAGTCTGGATTTCTCCACAAGCGTTAAGTTAAGTTCAGGTAGCCCTTTTCCAAAGTTCAGTTCATTCACACTGGCTCCTACGGAAACGGAAATTCCAAATTTTTCCCACAAGTCCATTCTACAAATAACCTCTAATGTAATTGACGGTACTATTAAGAACTCCATTTCTGCCTGAATGTTATTGTAGTTAACCTGAATTGTTGCGGATCGACTTCTAGTTTTCCTATCTATATCGTTTGCAAATATTCTTCTCCTGATTTCGTTGTATTCTCTTAGCCGAACACGATAAGGCCTAAAATGTTGGTTATTGTAATTGTCAGTTGACTGTTTTAAACTATCAGGGATTTCAATACTTTCAATGGTTTCATTCTTCTCCTCGTCCGAGTTTACAGTCGGGCATCCGTTCTCGGATTGGCACAGTTGTCCGCTTGGAAGTTTCCCGATTGCTGAGAACATTTTGGACACGGGGGCTTATAAATATTTAGTGCGCCACACCCGTAGAACAAGTCAATCCAAATCAGAGTCTGACATAGGCTCAGATAATGCATCTGCAATGGCTAACATTGAGTCAAGGAAATCGTCAAAACATTCATTATTTCCCTGCTTCCTTCTACGCATCGCATCTCGGATATCCTGATCCGATCTTTGGTCTTTATATCTTTCCCTCAAACGAGAACAAAGTAGACGCCAATTCATCTGCTCAGAACTCCTATGGCATCGCTAAAAGAAGGTTAAAGCTGGGCCTACAAATTTGCGTACTCATACAACAGATCAAAATTTCCATTTAACGATCGACTCGTTAATGTATTTACACGGTATATGAAATCATCTACCAAAATGTCTTTTGTTGAACCCGAAAACTGTAGTTTCCAGTGGGCAATTAAACTTGAAATTTGGTCAGGTCGGATGATATGATCCTCTCTACGATGTTCTAGTGAGGGGTTACCGGATATATTATGGTTAACGGGTAAATGACTATCAACAGGCTGACTCAGTTGTGGGCCTGCTGGAGGTAACTCCGTGTCCCATTCCAGTGATTGTCTTTGTGATGAAGGCATGTTAAGGTTTTGCATCGCAAGACTTATCTGTTCTGATAAGGTCGAAGAAAGTCGAGTTTGGTAAGATTCTAAAACATTCGTTATTAGTTCCTGGATTCTACCTTCTGAAATGCTTTTCGCTCTTTGCGAACCTCCTGCCCGTGGTGAACGCGGATGTTGCGAGCTTGCTTTTGGACGTATATTAGTTGCAGTGGTGGTCGATCTTGTGGTAGGTCTGGCATTAGGACGATTTCTTGGAACTGCACCTGTTCGCGAGATTGAAGTAGATCCGGTTTGGACTCTCGGAACTTCTAAATTAGAGTCCTGGGATTCCCGTGCACTATTATTAAGCTGCGACGGTAAACATGGGTGCCCAAAAATTGGACACGTTTCATTTTGCTGTAACCAGACAGTTAAGCACGGGCGATGAAAGCGGTGTCAGCATGAGGTTTGAATATACTCAGCATCTGCGCTGGAGTCATTGCAAATACTGCAATGCACCGACTCAACGGGCAATCTCGAACTATTTTCAGGACTTCGCCTTACTGACATTATTTCGTTTTCGATATTCCACAACAACAAAAGATAGCGATGGCAGTTAAATAATAATACTATTATTTCAACTAATCAAATTCGGAAGCCTGAATTTTTAATGGTATTGTTTGGGTCTTATCATTTCTGTATTTTCATATTTACACTGAATCTAAAACAATCTGATGTGCTCCTCTCGTTAAATGAAAGAGTGTCCTGCTGAATTTTCCAGCTAGAATAATTCTCAATTTCTTTAAGCAACTTAACTTATTGACGAAATTTGAAACCAAAAATATTCTGAAATGAGGTATTGCTGAATTTTCCAACAACTACAATTCTCGAATTTCTATGAATATTTACAGTCCAATTATTAAATCAAGTGTACAAGCAAGAGTTACTGCCGAACTATTCCAACAAATAAAATCTCAATTACTTACACCTTGAATATATCTATGCAACGCGTTCTCATGAAAAGTTTCCTCTAATCCTTTAACTTATTCCCTGGTCTGGTTTTGAGGTATTTCCCAAAACACAGCAATCCTAGAAGACTAAGGAAAGGTTTTCTGATACTAAACTAACTTGTATGGATGGATGACTTGTAGGGTAGGTAGGAAACCTGCTCGTGAAAGCATGGGCTGCGATGTTTAGCTTTATTTGTATTTGGTGATTCTGCTTTATGCTTTTGCTAGCCCCACGTTCGGGGCCATTTATTACTGTGACGAACACGGTTAAGTGGATACCGATTGGTTGCATACTCTGCCTACGGGATCGGCCTAGCTCAGGGATGAGGCCAGGGGCTTGGGTTACTTCCTAATCAGCGTCACCGCCACACAATAAAATTTTGTAGACAGAGTTGGGAACTTAAGAAGGGGATACAGTCACTTTAGACAAATATGAAAATGAGACAGGAGACCTTGTTATTGAAGAACTGAGGTGGAATTGTTCTTCAGCTTGGCCCGCCCTTCCTGTAAGGACATTCTAATTGTGGTTGCCCTTACCCTTGTACAGTAAAATCGTTCAGCTCAGGTGCCCATAAAATATAACATATAACTTTAACATTTTACTCGTGCTTCATTTCACACTCAAATTACTTAATTACTGTATAATTCATGTTTCTCTTCTTCTCCTTACATCCAACTTAAACCTAAGCCCTACTCCTAATCTTTCGTAATCCTAAGTGTAATTGACAAATCTAATTACTAATTAAATAATGTGTGAATATAAAAAGATGCAAAAAGTTAATAAAATGTACGATTATATAAAGGAAATGTAAATAATAAGTGCGCTCGGCACTGACATCTAGCAAACTATCGATTTCATGAAGCTAATATTCATACGTTTTTATTACAGAGGCATAGATTAGCTGATCGAGTTTATATGTGTACTCACGAACCAATCCCTCGAAGTCCGCAGGCCTGTAGACTGGACTGCTGTATGAGTGGAGTGCTGTATGATGAGCGTGGATAAATTCAAATTATATTTGGTGATCTCGATGTACATTTGGATAATAAATGATTAATGCTCTATGGAAAAAGGAGTATGGGTATTGCTTCGATTCAAGGAAAATTAAAACTAAATTTTATGAATTAAATTCTACTTAATTAAATGTGCTGATTCGGGCACTGCTTCGATTCGGGCTTTCCATTGTTGTTGTAGCTGATCTCGACTATCCTCACAAAACGAGATGTCTGCTGCCGAGAGAGTCGAGGGTGCCTTTTACATGGCCGAGTTGAGGTTATGTTGTCACGAGGTTAGATGCCATAAGATTCGGCTCACTTTGGCTCAGCGCAGAAAAATGAGGTTATGTTCTCATTTAGACTCCTATTAGCCAAGGTTTTAGACCGACTCCTGATACTCTGCGGCCCCAATCACGCACACGTTGCCGGTTGTCACCTAAACTCCTCGCCGACCGTTGGTCTGAGCCTAGTCCGGTTCCGCGCACGTTTAGGGACTGATCTAGGTGGGTATTTCCTATACGCCTGAAAAATACGAAACTGCTATGCGCCGCCTCCGCTGCCACCGGGACTTGCGGCCGCCGCCAGCAAATTCCGCGGCGAGGAATGCTCCTTGCGACATAAATTTTGGGTCGCCGACTGCAAATAGTTGCTTGCCAAGGCTTTCCCTGGCACTACCCAGACGATTGCAGGGTTTTAACCTAAAACACTGGTATTATTAACCCCTCGCGGACGATATTTCGGCCGGCTCACCTGGAGTTTTTACACGGACACACCGAGCTTCGTAATTCGGTGCACAAGCACGGGTGCTATTCCCCGGCTGCTACGTCACTGCCTTCACTTTGATACCCTGTGGTACTATATCTGTCAGGCGATCGAGGTGCCAGATAGTTTGCGCCTTAACAGCACAAAAAGGGCTGTTGAGCGTGAACTGACATTGACTTATTTAATCGATATATTTTATCATTTTAATTTTATATAAAGATACTAAAATTTATTTTATTATTTAAATCGTATCATATGCGTACCCTCACAACTGATGAAAATTTTGTTATATTGCAAGCATAGCTTAAAGTCATCTGCGTACATAAGGACACGGGACCTTGTCAAGTTTAGAGGGAGATCGTTTATAAATAAAGTAAAAAGAAGTGGGCTTAGGAGGCTTCCTTGTAGGACGCCTGAAGTGACTCGGATCAAATTAGAGATCGAGTGTTTAAAGAGGACTCGTTGAGTCCTTCCACTAAGATTACTTAATAAGTCTAGTTTTAATACAAGAAGCGAGTGATTTACTGAATCAAACGCTTTACTAATATCAGTGTAAACTACATCAGTCTGCATATTCTTTCTAAAGCCATTTATTATAAAAGATGTTAGCTCCAAGAGGTTAGTCGTCGTAGATCTTGGCCTTATAAATTCATGTTGACATAGAGATATAATTGGTCTACAAAGCTGTTGCAGGTGGGGTGTAATATTGTTTCTGTAATTCGATTTATTTCCTTTCTTGTGAAGGGTAATAACAAATGACTCCTTCCAAATAAGTGGGTAATGAGACGTTTTCAAAGACGAGGTAAACAATTTGTGCAGAGGTCTACACAGAGTTTCAGCACAGTATTTAAGCACGCAGCCTGGAACTCCGTCCGGACCCGGTGAATAGACTGGCTAACTTTATGGAGATCCAATAGAAGGGAGCTTTCGCTTAACCTCGGACAAAAAATCAAGTTCGATTTGGATATGGCATTTGAATAAGACGGATTTGGACGGGATGAAACAGAATATGTTGTCTGGAAAAACTGGGCAAATAGATCGGCAATTGCCTGATCAGTAATTGCCGTAGAATTTTCGAATGATAGCGATACAGGCTAACAGGCTGATTTGCGCTTAGTGTTAACAAATTTATAAAACTGTTTTGGATCTTGTGAAAATTGGACCCTACAACGGTTCAGATATCTTTTATAACATCGGGCGTTAAACATGGTAAAATTTGATCGAGCCCTTAGGGACCGAGAGAAGGCAGAACCGCACATTTTAAATTTATTGAAAAGTCTGGACTTAATATATATTTAGGTGTGAAAATTCCTCATTAAACTAGGGAGGTTTATTTGAAATTGACGGATAGTATAAAAAATAGTGCATGAATAAAATTTGGACCAGTCATAGCCGAATATAACTTTTATATACTTATTTGAAAGATGAAAGTTTGCCTTACGAAAGCAACGGATTCGTTTAACTGTCTTTTCGGATTTTTTCTTCAGCTCTGTTCTTGCATCTACAGACAGCTCTAGAGTTGGATGATAAGGATCTTCTGGTTGTGTAAATGGTGACGTTTTTAATAGACAAACGCCTTCAAAATTTAAAACGAACAAGCCTGTAAATTGTGTACTTACCCGGTAGAATTTCGGAGCTAAGAATATCCGGCCTTAACCAGGTCTCTGTACATACCATAATATTATATGGGAATGAAAAACTATCCGAGCCACAAACTGGTGGAGCACACAGATGCAAAAAGAACACAAGGAATACCAATCTTAAATGGTGATACTTTCCTAGCATAAGAAAATTTAAATCGTTCGACCTTCAAATCATCAACTTGGATTTGGTTACGGATATAAGCCGTAATATCCAGTGATGAGAGGTCCAGGGCGAGCCGTAAAACATTCCGTGGATCATTTATTCGACTCAAACTAAATAATTTCACGGGCCAGTCGGTAGGATACAAAAATATCCGAAAAAAAGAACCTCGAATGGAAAATAAATTACATTTTATAATCCAGTCATCAAATCCAAGTGCAGACGCCCGGAGAGTGCAGACGTGTTTTGCGCGAGCTCCGGAAAAAACAGCTTAAAAGTGAAAAACATATAACTAAAATACTGGAGTAGTGTAATAAAGGCAATCTTATTGCTAAAAACAAAAAATTAAATAGTATATAATAATTAGGGCTATGTATTAGGGCAAAGTTATTATAAAAACTAAGAAGTGCCACGAGTAATAGCTCAATGAGCGGCGATTAAAAAAATGAGCGTAGAAGCTTCGACCAGAGAAACAGTTATTTCTTTTTTTTCTCAACCCGTGATACAGAAGTAGAAAGAACTTCTTCAAAGAGCAACTCAGCCCTACTGACCATTGACAGCGAGAGCACTGTCTTGCAGTGTAGAACCCCACTCCCAGCTTCGACTCACAGCTCACCAGCCACGAGCACTGCGACCTCGTTAATTTCTGCAACAACATCAACGGTCGCCGTTACCAACAACGCGATTTCGAATGCGTTTGCAACTTCCGCAGCCCCGAATAAAACTACAAAGCCAATTGTAAGTACGAGTGCCAATATCGGCAATATCAAACAACAACAAGTGGGTCCGGCTATACAGACTGGCATGGATCGTTAAATCCAAATCAAACGGAAGCTAAGCCCGCAAAATAAAATGGTTGGAAATAAACCAAAACAAAATTACCCTAATAAAGGCAGCGAGCAACCAGGGGCATCTAGTAAAAACAGATTCGCCCTATTGTCGGAAATTGAAAATAATCAATCCGAAGCTGGACAGGCTGTTCAAAAGAAACCAAAGCCCCCACCAATTTACATAAGGGAACAGAACTCAAGTGCCCTAGTAAAGAAAATAGTTGTTCCGGTCGGGAATGACAACTTTTATGTTACTCCTCTTGTTAAAGGGAATATTCATGAAACAAAGCTTCAAGCTAAAACTGAAGATCAAATCAGAGCTGTAGCTAATTACCTAGGTTAGGAGGCTAGGAAACCCTACTACACGTACCAGCTCAAGAGTAGCAAGGGCTTGCAAGTAGTGCTAAAGGGCATAAAGCCCGACGTATCCACCAATGAGGTAAAAGAGGCACTGAAAGAAAAAGGATTCTGCTCCAAAAATATTATTAATAATATCAACAAAAATAAAAAGCCGCAACCACTCTTTAAGGTCGAACTGGAGCCAGAAAGGAAAGCCTTGAAGAAAAATGAAGTGCACCCGATTTACAAACTGCAATTCCTGTTGTATAGAAGGATTACTGTTGAAGAAACGCATAAGCGGAATGGCCGCTGCAATGCACAAACTACCAAGAGTATGGACACACCAGAAACAACTGCGGGCTTCGTTCAGTCTGCGTAGCTTGTGGTGGCTTCCACAAATCCGAACCTTGCCCTGCAAGCAAAGAAGACCCAAAGACAAAGAAATGCGCTAACTGTGAAGATAACCATATCGCAAACTACAGAGGCTGCCCGGTCTATAAAGAGCTGAAGAGTCAGTTTCAACAAGCAAAACAAGCAGAGTCCCAGAATGCACGAAATGCGTACGTGCAATCACAAACCACACCTGATGCTTTCTTTGCGAAAGCAGCCAGAACTTCATTTGGGCCCCTCAACATAAATGGGGGAGTTTCATACGCCAGTGCCCTAAAATCAGGACTTGCCAATCAGACGGGGTTTCCACAAGCTTAATGCTCTGAGCAAAATATAATAACACCTCAGCAAGCAATAGGACAAATACCAAACAGCATGGAAACCATGATGCTGACTTTACAACAGGGTATGATGGAATTTATGTTCTTCATAAAAACAACAATGACAAACCTTATGCAAAATCAAAACATTGACTTGTCTTCGAATATCCATGTGGAATGCCAATGGCGTTTCACGGCACAAACTTGAAATAACTCAATTCCTCAATGAAAACCAAATAGATGTAATGCTGCTGGCAGAAACGCATCTCACAAGTAAATACAACTTCCAAATAAGAGGTTATAATTCATACTGCACAGATCATCCGGACGGTAAGGCTCACGGAGAAACTGGAATGGTGGTAGTTGAGAAGTGGCTATCAGACTGGCGAATCAAAATTAATGAACAAAAGCGTAAACATATAACGTTTACCCTTAACAGACAAACGTGCCCCCGCTATCTTTGAAAAGTACGCAGATTCCCCAAGCCAGCGATGTAACATATCTCGGCGTCCACCTCGACAGACGCCTAACCTGGCGGAGGCACCTTGAATGCAAGAAAGTACATCTCAGACTTAAAGCTAGCAGCCTACACTGGATTATAAATTCTCGATCACCCCTGTGTCTGGACTTTAAAGTTCTTCTCTACAACTCCACACTTAAGCTTATTTGGACCTACGGCTCCCAGCTCTGGGGGAACGCGAGCAACAGCAACATTGACATCATACAGCGCTCACAATCAAATCCTGCGAACAATCACTGGGGCACCATGTTATGTTCGGAACGAAAACATCCACAGCTATCTGGGCATACCACCGGTCAAATATGAAATAGCAAAGCAGAAAGCGGCCTACCATAACAAGCTTACACTGCACCCAAATAATCTCGCAAGGAACCTAACACGGGTTTCAAACAGAACTCGTCTGCATCGAAACGATCTACCAGCCCAGCAATAAATATTAGGGCCCGTTAGCTTAAATTCAGTCTACATGACTGTAAGTTAAGTTATAAGTTATTTTTAAGTTATCTTAAGATTTGATATACTTATTGTTAGTCTCATATAGAGAAGATTCAATGTTTATATATACAAACAAAAAATAAATAAGTAAACCAGTTCTCGATAAAAAATTACGCAAAACATTTTAAAACCCTTCAACTTGGATTATAATTCCAATTTGTTTGTCCAACAAAAAATGGAAAAATGAATAAACAAAAATATAAAAACAATAAGTCCAAAGGCAACTAACAGTTAAAAGAAAATTAAAGTAAACACTACATTTAAATAAGTGAAATAAAAATAAAACAAAATTTGTATTTCTACTGAAATTTTTACCAAATTATAATTTTACAATAACAATGGCATAACCAAATATCGCTTCACCCCAAATCGTGGCGCTAAGCGACAACAACCTTGCTGAAGCTCGTCGGCAGCTAAAAGACAAATGACAACGTCAACTGCTGATTTCGAAATTTCATCTGGAAGGTAACTAATCAGATTTTCTTATTTATGTTCAGGCGATTAAAGATTCCATTAAAATACTGATCAGAAAATTACCTATAAATTATTTACTATTTTAATTCATCATGATATTTCAAACTTAAGATCGTTAATTACTATTGCACAAATGAGGGAATATATGAAGAACATATTAATTTTGAATTGAATAAAAATAAAAACGCAAACAGTAATCAGAATTTTAAATCATACAAACTCAATACAATTACCCAAACCCAATATCGACCAAGTTATCCACAATATTCTCAACCATTTGAACCTCATTTTAATCCATACACACAATCATTTAGACCCAACACAGCAGATACCTAACAACCAAACCATGTAGCACGCACCAAATAATTTCGCATCCAACCAATACATGAATACACGACCAATTACTCAGAAATATCCTTTCCCACAATATTCCAATAGAATTAAAAATCCTCAAACAGCTTCCTTTAAAATAGGAAATACATACCCTTAATTGCATCAAAACTCCTCATATAAAAATATTAGCTTCCCGGTTACAAAACACCTAAGACCATCGGACTATGAGCAAACTAACATGTCTATTGACGAATTAAGATTTCAAGACGCTCACGAATACGAAGATTTACAACCTAATTATTATAAACAACAATATTATGACCACAATCAATACCATGGGTTGATTAATGTAGGGCCACAACAGATACAATCCATCCAAATTATAAATGAACAAAATCAAAACAGCTCAGAACCAAACGAAAATTTTCGGTTAACAGAAATAGCATACAATGGTTGCACATACAAATGCCTTATAGACACAGGATCCACAATAAATATGATTAATAAAAATATATTTTGTCTTCCCTTTCAAAATATCCAATGTGAAGTTTTAACATCAAATGGTCCTATTACATTGAACAAATTAATTATGTTACCCAACAATAGTATTTTTAAAACAACTGAACCATTTTATGTACATAGTTTTTTTAATAATTACGATATACTAATTGGCAGTAAATTGTTGAAAAATTCACAATCAATTATAAATTACAAAAACACAGTTACCCTTTTTGAAAAAAACATACAAATTAATTACTTCATTATTCGTCTTTGACTTTCAAAGTGAACGGTCGTGTTTTTTTTCTGCGCTTCGAATTTTGCATTTTGTTTTCGTTTATTCCCATCGGTGGGTTTTATCAAAACAATTCTAATTCGCTTCCGGTTTATTTAAACATAAATTTAAACTCCGTTTCGCTTCGTGAGTGCACTTTGTATTTAATACTAATTAATTGTTTTAGTTTTTTCGTAATTCTTATCTGTGTTTTCTTTTCCTATATCCCCGCCGTTTCGCTTTTGTGCATGCACTTTTACTTATTTACGCTCCCGCTCTCTTTGCATTTGAAAGTTCTAGGCGTGCAGTTTCTGCGCTCTTGCGGTACTTATAACTGCTCGCTTATAAATTTCAATTTCGCTTTCTTGGTACAGTGGTAAATAAATAAAATGAATAATAAAAATTTAGTCTGCTTCTGCAAAAAATGCAGCCTCGTAATCAGGGCTGACCAGTCTAATATGACTTGCTGGCTGTGTGAAAATATGGTGCACACCAAGTGCGCCGGTTTTACTGGCCGGACAAGTGATGACCTTTCAAAGGGGCCCAATTTGAAGTTTTGTTGTGACGCTTGTGTCGAGGTTGCGAACGAGATGAAATCGTTCATGCGCCAAACTAAAGGCGGCCTGATGGGGCTGATTAGCTGTTTCGGAGTGGCTAGAGATAGTTTTCGCCGAGCTGATGATCTCCTCTCTGCGCTGGACTCGCAGTTTAATAGTCGTAAGCTATTAGAAGAGTCCCCTAAGCGCAAAAAGGCCGCTGGTGGTAAGGGAGCAAAAGGGGAACACCCCGCAACCGAAATCAAAAGAACAACAGAGCATTCCGGCGGATCAGCAGCTGATTTCAGCAAACCCTCAAATGTTGCTAAGATCAGCAGCTAAAAAGATTCGGTATCCGAACAATCCGTTACAGAATGCATGCAACCAGGGACTTCTAAAAATTCCGATTTGTCCGGAGTGGTTTCACAATTAGTGGATCCACCTATCTCTCAGAATGTAGCATCACCACCACAAGGGACTACTGAGTCCGGACAACCGGCTCAAGTTGGTTTTGCAGAAACAATGTCTACTCCACCAAAATCCCTTACAGTGGTTCCACTAAAGAAACTAATTTTCGTTTCTCGGCTTTCCCTGATCAAACATCTTCTGATGTATTGTCTTATATACAAGACAAAACTAAAGCCGATTGTAATAGTGTAAAGGTGGAAAAGTTTAAGTTTTCTTATGCTAGAGACATTTCATCTTTCAAGATAACTGTCCCTAACGAGCTTTTGAAGCCATATGCTCGGGCGACTTTTGGCCGGATAATATGGTTGTAAAAGAGTTCGAGGATAAGATAAAGAAGAAGGGGCCCGTGGGAGTAAAACTTCCTAGTCGAGGCCAAACCAGTGTACCAATTTCAAAAAACTAACTTCTAACCTCCTTCTTTCCTATCAGAATGCAAGAGGTTTGCGTAGCAAACTCACTAAATTGTATTCTGATAGCCTTTCCTTTGCATCTCATATTATTGTGTTCACAGAAACCTGGTTAAAGCCGGAGATCTTTAGCTCCGAAGTTTTTCCAGGTAAGTACACAATATATAGGTATGACCGTCCCTCTAGACGGGGAGGTGGAGTCTTAATTGGAGTTGATTCAAACTTCCCGTCTGAGGAGTTATTTTTTGATGAATTCAATACCATTGAATTTATTTGTGTAAAGTTATCGCTTCCTGGTAACTTTATATACATAACTTGCTCATATATTCCGCCGTTGTCTGAACTTCCTGATTATTTAAATCACCTATCCGTTATTAAGTCCGTTGCAAATAAGCTTTCCGATAGGGATCAGTTGATAGTTCTAGGTGATTTTAATATACCTGGAGTTACTTGGTCCACTGAGGATGGATCGAATGTCTTACTACCTATAGCACAGCATGATTTTATTGATGGCCTGCTTGACATATCTCTATCTCAAGTAAACCATGTTCGAAATTCATTAGGTCGCCTACTTGATTTGTGTTTTGTATCAAATCCTGAAGGTGTGTTTCTGTCCAGAGTTGCACCACTCAAGCAACCTGAAGATCCATATCATCCAACAATCGAACTTTCATTTGATACGGCTAGCGTTATAGAAGAAAAATCAGAAAAATCCAAACGAATGCATTGTTTTCGCAAGGCAGACTTTCTGAGGCTAAATAATTTTATTTCTGGCTTTAATTGGTCTGATCTTTACTTATGCATTAATATGTCCGATGCAGTAAATGTTTTTTACACTGCAATAAACTCATTTTTTAATTCCTGTGTTCCGTGGTACTATCCGTCAACTTCCAATAAATCACCTTGGTTTAGCAAAGAGTTGACACACTTAAGAAATGTAAAGTCCAGACTTTTTAGGAAATATAAAAATACCGGTTCTCAATCTGTTTTTACTAGATATTTAAGTGCTCGGTCAAGATTTACCGCGCTTAATGCTCAGTGTTATAATAGTTACTTAAACCGTTGTAAGGTCCAGTTCTCTCAGGACCCGAAACAGTTTTATAATTTTGTTAACACCAAGCGTAAATCTAATTCTTTTCCTTCCTCGCTGTCGTTCGAAAACATGACGGCAACCACAGATCAGGCAATAGCCGATTTATTTGCCCAATTTTTTCAAACGACTTACTCTACTTCAGATTATTCATCACAGCCTTATTCTTACACCATGTCCAAGTCAAACCTCATATTCTGTCCCACTTTAACAGAAAGCTCTCTTCTTTTGGATCTTCTTCGTATTAAGCCTGTTTATTCGCCAGGGCCCGATGGTATTCCTGGGTGCGTGCTTAGGTATTGCGCTAAGGCCCTGTGCAAACCTCTTCACAAATTGTTTACCTTATCTCTAGAAACCTCCCAATTCCCAAATATTTGGAAGGAATCATTTGTTATTCCTCTTCTCAAAAAGGTAACAAGTTAGAAGCCAGTAACTACAGAGGTATTTCTAAGTTGTCAGCTATTCCTAAGCTTTTTGAAAAAATTATTACTCCTCATTTGCAGCACCTTTGCAGATCAATTATTTCTCCGTGTCAACACGGATTTATAAAACGTAGATCCACAATCACAAACCTTCTAGAGCTCACATCATTTGTGATAAAAGGCTTCAATCGTAGTTTTCAAACAGACGTCATTTACACTGACTTTAGTAAAGCATTTGACTCTGTAAATCACTTACTTCTCATTCAAAAACTTGACCTTTTAGGTTTTCCAGTTGATCTGCTTAAATGGATTTCAAGTTATCTAAATGGCAGGTCACAAAGGGTCCTTTTTAAAATTCAATTTCTGAAATTCTCCGTGTTACCTCCGGTGTCCCACAAGGGAGCCATCTGGGTCCGTTACTTTTTACATTATTTATTAACGATCTTCCATCAATTATAAGTCATGCTCGCGTACTTATGTACGCAGATGATGTTAAGTTGTGCCTGCAGTATAAGGACATTTCCTGCCATTTAGACTTGCAATCCGATCTAGATAATTTTCAAAACTGGTGCCGAGTTAATTTACTAAATTTAAACGGTTCCAAGTGTAAGCTGATGACTTTTTATCGGGCCAATCCGATATACGCGACTTACACGTTAAGTGGCAGCTCTTTGGATAGAATAACTCTTGTAAACGATCTTGGCGTTCTCTTGGACCCTAAACTAAAATTTTCTAATCACATTTCGTCCATGGTTAATAAAGCCAGAGGAGTGCTTGGATTTATTAAAAGGTGGTCAAAAGAATTCGATGATCCTTATTTGACTAAAACTTTATTTATTTCGCTAGTCCGTCCGATTCTGGAGTATGGGTCTCCCGTCTGGAGTCCACAATACGGAATACATATTGGTCGTATTGAATCTGTACAAAAACGTCCTTCTTTTTGCTTTACGGCGCCTAAATTGGGATGCAAACCTTATCTTACCTTCTTATTCTAGTAGACTTCTTTTGATTAATTTACCATCCCTAGCCAACCGTAGAACGATGCTTGGTACTATCTTTTATTTATAACCTTATACATGGTGATATTGACTGCCCCGACTTGTTAAGTCGGCTAAACTTTTCTGTGCCAAGTAGATTAACTAGAAATTATTTTCCCTAATTTTAAATCATTGTAGATCTAACTATGCCTTGCATGAGCCTTTCAGAGTATTATGTTCTGACTATAATAGACTTTTTCCTGTAATATCAAATCTTGACTCTCTGCCGCTCCTAAAACGATTGATACTTGCTTCATTGGCACAAGATTGATCTAACAATTACTTTTTTCCCCGGACCTTTACCTTTATTTTCCTATCTCGCGTCTATCTTATCGCGAATCGTGCCGTACGATACACGGCTGCGCCCCTCGGTCGGTTGGGCGGGTAAGTGGGCCGTGGGACTCCGCGCGAAAAAAAAAAAAAAAAAATCAGTAAAAAAACAAATTTTTTCTATCCAAAAACCACCAGAAACAATTAAATATTCAGCTCAGGAATCAATCAAAAAAATAGATTTTGAATTGTTTGGATTAGATCACCTGAATCCGGAGGAATCTTTAGGGTTAAAAGTTTTATCAAATAAATACAAAAAACTTCAATATAAAGAAGGAGACAATCTAACATTTACAAATACTATTAAGCACTTGCTCAAGCGCACGAAACTGAAGTCAAAAACCAAGTGCAGGAAATGCTTAACCAGGGATTAATTAGTGAAAGTAATTCACCATACAATACTCCTACCTCGGTAGTACCCAACAAAACGGATGCTTCTGGTAAAATTAAGTACAGAGTAGTAATAGATTATAGAAACTTAATGAAATAACTATCCCCGACAGATATCCAATACCAAACATAGACGAAATCCTTGGTAAACTAGGAAAACGTCAATATTTAACAACTATCGATTTAGCAAAAAGATTCTATCAAATAGAAATGGACCCATAATATCTAAAACAGCATTTTCGACCAAAAGCGGTCATTACGAATACCTTCGAATGCCATTTGGCCTTAAAAATGCACCCGCTACTTTTCAAAGGTGCTATTTTTTTCACATTCCTTACCGAACATTTAAATTCATTACAACTAGTTTTTTCCAAACTTGCAGAAGCCAATTTAAAATTGCAGTTAGACAAAATGTGAATTTTTAAAAAAAGAAGCTAGCTTTCTTGGTCACATCGTAACCCCTAATGGCATAAAACCTTAAAGTTAAAGCCATAGATTCATATCCAATTCCAGCAAAAGTAAAAGAGTTCAGAACTTTTCTTAGATTAACCGGTTATTATCGCAAATTTATTCCAAACTACGCAGACATAGCAAAACCAATGACCAAATGTTTAAAAAAAGGAGCAAAGATAGATACACAAAATCTCGACTACATAGCATTCAAAAAACTTAAAGCTTTAATAATTCTGCAATTACCCGATTTTGAAAAGAAATTCACTTTACCACAAATGCCAGTAATTTAGCCATGGGGCCATACTTTCTCAAAATTTTCATCCAATGTCCTTTATTAGCAGAACACTTAATGAACACGAATTAAATTAGTAGGACGACATTTTCTCATTGCTAGGACCATCAACCTCTTAGATGGCTGCATACTTTAAAAAAACCGAATGCCAAGTTACAAAGATGGAGAGCCAAATTAAATGAATACCAATTTAAAATCGATTATATTAAAGGAAAGAAAAATTCAGTTGCCGATGCATTATCAAGAATTAAAATTGAAGAAAATCATCATAGTGAAGTTACTTAACATAGTGCAGAAGAAGACAATAGCAACCTTATTCATTTAACATAAAAACCAATAAACTATGTTTACGCCGCTCTCCCCTCTCTTAAATTGCCCGCTCTTCCCTCGTGGCGAATGCCTATTCGCCCGCACTGGATGCTCGCGATTCCAGGCTCTCCCGCTCTTCCGCAATGAACGCTTGCGGTTTTAGGCTCTCCCGCCATCCCGATCCCGGAATCTCTCCGCTGCGCTTTGAACCGCAGCGCTCAACTAGGCTTAAGTTAGTTCTCATTGTTAACCGCATGAAATACATCGCCCGGCCGGTCCGCGTTATTCCCGAAAAGTTCACCGAGCTTTTCATTTCTCTCGCGCTTCGCGATCGTCGAGTGTTTCCAAATCTCTTCCACAGCTTGCTACCCGTCTACGTGCAACAGCCGCAACACCCGACGAAGCTGCCTTTAAGGCAGGCTTGCACCTTGTGAGGTCAAAAAATATTTTTTTTTTGCAGTTTCGGATACATACATGTTTGAATTTTACTCTCCTAAAATTTCAAGTCAAAATGTCTTGAATTACGAAAGTTATCGGCCGTTTGGTGGACCGGTGTCAAGCGCGTTGCCATTATAGTGCAAATTTTTAAACGCGTTTTTCTCGAAACCATGTTTTCCGAGTTGGCGGAAGTCGTAAAAGCCGCAAAAATTGAGCAATCGTCATGAAATTTTTTATACATGTTCCTCAGAAGTATGTGCATGGCATAGACCCAGCAAGCAAAGTTAGGAGCGCTCTTAATTGTGTGTCTGAAAAGAGCCTCATTTCATAGTGTTTTCTGAGTCGGCACATAAATAAGAGCGTTTTCGGAGCACATTTGGTGCTCTCTAAACATAGGCTCATTAAAAGCTCTTATGTCTGAGCAAATTCTGAACGATGGTAAGTAAAATCAAAGTAAAAATCGCGATTAAAATAACGGGATGCAGATTCCTGCGATAAGTAAGATGATTTAAAATGCACAAATTTACTTAGTTTGTGCAATACGCAAGTTCAAGTCGGACGTGTTAAGTGAATACAAAAAAAAAGTGTAAGCTGAAATTTATATTTGATAAACCATAAATTATGACTGTGCAAAGATCGAGCCGAAGTGAATCTAAAAAAATATTAAATGCCCTGAAGAGCAGGAATTTACCTTGCTGTGAGTCTCTGCCACCGGAGCTCGTCGAAGGGAATGAACAAATGTTGGATTCAGGGCCTTATTTGGAGCAAAACCATATGGAAAACGATGTATACTTAAGTAATGAAAGTAACATTTCTGATAGAGCTGCGAAAAAATCGATTCTCAGTGCATCGATTCTTTTCGATCTTTTAAGAAAAAAAAACGATTAAATCGAATTTTTTTTCAAAAAATTATTTTTTTTTTATATTGAGATCATTTACTTCATTCATATATCAAATCATATAACTTAAAACTAAGAAACAAAAAAATAAAAAATATTCATAATAAAAACAAAAATTTTTAAGCTTCTAAAAGCCATTGATTTCTGCCCACAAAAATCAGTCTATTAACCGTATCCGGTTTGAGAGCTGCTCGTCTGTCTGAAATTATGTAGCCGGCTCTGCTGAAAATTTGCTCAGACTCCGTCGAGCAAGCTGGGATACACAAATACCAATAGGCACACTCCTTTAAAAACTCCATTTCAATGGCGTGAGTCTGACGAAAAAGAAAACGTAGTTATGATCTTAGCAGTGAAATAAGAAAAAATAAATGAACAAACCTTCCAATAGTCTAGGACACTAATATTGGGACTAGCATGTGGCTTCTCCAAATATTGTCGAAGAACAATTATTGAATCTGATGTTAGAGTTTTGGCTCTGTTTGACAACTTCGCTTTCATAAACGAAAAATCTGCATTTCCTCCGGAATCTCGGGCTGGGGCTTCGTGTGTTGGTGGATCCGGTGTTGAAATAGAAGTCAAATTTTTGGCAAGTTCAGATATTTCATTTCGAAGAAGTTCAGCAGCTGAATCAGCACAACTGCTGCTTTGGAAACCTTCTTTCTTGAATCTAGGATCCAGTATGGTGGCGATTTTTGGAACTGTCCGATTTTCGTATAGAAAAAGCCGTTTGTTAATTTGTTCCAGCAAAAAATTGCAAGTCTCTATGCCCTCGAAAGTTTTTATTGACTTGTGCATGTCGCTGACACGGTGGTGGAGATCAGCAGAGAGAGGTATAACTAATGAAATAGTCGCATAGGTGCTTCCAGAAACCCTGTTTGTGGCCGAATCAAAAGGCTCAAAAAGAAGTTCCAAGTCATTGAGAACAGAAGCCTCATCTGCTGTTAGCGGTGGAGGTGCCTTTTTTGTGTCTAGTAGGACTTGAGAAACAGCGTCTTTTATTTTCAGGATCCTGCTCACCATTTTGTAGCAACTATTCCAGCGTGTTGGAACTTCTTGTGTCAATCCATAACAGGAATCGGGTCCCTGAGAAGTTTTTAGCTTTGAATAAGCTATCGAGCTACTTTTAAAAAAGGTTACAATACGTTTACACTTGGAAACGATCGTTTTTATGTGTTCCAACAAAAGGGTGTCCTGCATAATCAAATTTAGCGTGTGAGCAAAACACGGCATATGCCTCTTTTGTAGAATGGAACAGGCTTTGATCATGGACGCAGCATTATATGTAACAATGGCAGATACTTTGTTTGTCAATTCCCATTTGGACAAAACCTTATTTATAGAGCTGGCGATATTTTCGCTTGTCTGATCCTGATCGCTTAAAAGTTTGTTTGTCGACAAAACTGCGGTTCTGATCTCAAAGTCGTCTAAAAGGAAATGACATGTGACCGTCAAATAGTGGTCATTTGCCCTTGATGTCCAGCCATCCGTTGTCAATGCACAGTGCCTTACATTCCTTAGTACGTCCGTTAGTTTTTCCTCCATGTCATTGAACATATTTGTTAAAAAAACATCATTTAGTGTTCTTCGACTTGGTAATGAATACTGCGGATCTAGGCAATGTACAAAATAGCGAAAGCCTATGTCATCAACGATTCGGAATGGCTGAAAGTCAGTTGCGATCATTCTTATCAAAGCCTTATCAAGCGCAGCTTTCCGGGACGAGCCACTTTCGTATTTTCTTGGCTGTGTGGAGTCGTAAAACTCTTCTAGAGTCCTCACCGCTTTTGGCTTGCTTAGCAAAGTGGGATGCGCTCGGGTCATGTGGTTGTAAAGATTAGTGGTGTTGCCACAGGTCTTGTACACCTTCCCACAGGTAAGGCCGCTCCACTTTGTAATCCTTTAAAATAATTCCAGACATTATTGGACCTGTCACATTTTCTTTTACGCTCCACTCCGCTGTTTAACTCCTCATCTGTTTCCTTGTTGTTTCCTAATCAATTATAATAAAAAGTTAAACATATTAATAACAAAATGGAAATACAACAATAAAGCATTTAAAAACGAGGACGGAAGCTAACTTCGGCAAGCCGAAGTTTTAATACCCTTGCAGACCTTGCCGAAATTGCTAAAACTGAAAAAGTAGCGAAAGGAATAAGGTATACATAAATAAACTAGATTTGCGTCGTTTGATGTCAATTGCTTTTATACTGCAAAAATGTCATATAAAAATAGAAAAAAAGGGATACTTTCGCAGCCTTTAACTATTTTTCCTACGGAAGCTATAAGAAATAGACGTCCGATCGGCAAGCGCTTTTACCCTAATCAAGATATGCGTAAATAAATAAGACTTGGAAAAATTTATGTCAGTAGCTTACACACTACGTGAAAAATTCAGAAAACCAACAAATTTGGACCGATTTCACCGAATTGTTCCTATGGGAGCTATAGGATATAGACGTCCGATCGCCAAGCGCTTTTACCCTGATCAAGGTATGCATAAAAAAATAAGATTTGGAAAGATTTATGTTAAATGCTTTTACACTGCGCGAAATATCTTCCATTCTTGAAAGTTATATCCGATTGTTCCTATGGGAGCTATAGGATATAGACG
Source organism: Drosophila carrolli (assembly GCA_018152295.1). Taxonomy (NCBI): domain Eukaryota; kingdom Metazoa; phylum Arthropoda; class Insecta; order Diptera; family Drosophilidae; genus Drosophila; species Drosophila carrolli. The sequence goes on from JAECXJ010000262.1 coordinate 430,613, forward strand.
TCCGATCAGCACGCGCTTTTACCTTAATGAAGGAATGCATAAAAAATACGATTTGAAAAAATGTATAGCAATAGCTTTTACACAGCGCGAAATATTCTGAAAAACATCAAATTTGGACCGATTTTACCCTATTGTTCCTATGGGAGCTATAGGATATAGACGTCCGATCGCCACGCGCTTTTACCCTGATCAAGGTATGCATAAAAAATACGATTTGGAAAGATTCATGTCAATAGCTTTTACACTGCGCGAAATATCATCAATTCTTGCAAGATATATCCGATTGTTCCTATGGGAGCTATAGGATATAGACGTCCGATCGGGGCGATTTTCAAACTTGATCTGCGTACACATGTTTTAGGACGAGTGTGAAAGTTTCAGATCGCTAGCTTTTAAACTGAGCTCGCAAACGGTATTGAAACAGACGGACAGACGGACAGACGGACATGGCTATATCGACTCTGGAGGTGATCCTGATCAAGAATATATATACTTTATAGGGTCGGAAACGTCTCCTTCACTGCGTTACAAACTTCTGACCAAAATTATAATACCCTCTGCAAGGGTATAATTATATGTAACTTGCTTTTTTTCAATTTCCAAGAAACGCTATTTCTTGGAACTTGAAAAAAAGTTCTAAAGTGGCAGCACCAGACTGCCAGCATGTGGCTCATACCGAATTAATTACATTTTACTTCTAAAAATTTGTCCATTCTGTCCAATCCTCCGATCCACCAACACACAAAATTATTCTATGGGAATAAAAAATAATAAGTAAGGATTTTGAAACACTTAAAACCTAAATTACCTTTTACGACCAGCGTCAACCCAAGCCTTTTTAAAAGTGCTGAAACTTCGCCTAAAAGATCGATTCTTTGAAAAAGAAATCGATATTTTCACGAAATTAAAAAAAATCGATAGTATCGATGTTGACATCGATTTTTTCACAGTACTATTTTCTGAAGACTCCGCAGAGCATGAGATCCCTGCGCGAGGAATTGTCAAACTGGGCAGTTGCATTTAATATATCGTGCTCTGCTTTAAATGAGCTTCTAACATCCTGCGCCGTATTTCACCTGATTTGCCATGTGATTCCAGGACTTTAAAGAGAACACCTAAAGATGGTTATTGTGTCCCAATGGATGGCGGCGAGTATATAAATTATGGAATCGCTGATTGCCTGACAGATTTTTTTTTAAATTATACTTTTAAAGAAAAGACAATATTGCTCAATATAAATATTGATGGCCTGCCACTATCTAAAAGCTCTAATATGCAGGCATGGCCGATATTAATAAATATTTATAAAACTACACTTGTATTGTTAGCTGGCGTTTTTTGTGGAGACAGCAAACCAAAAGATGTTAACGAATATCTTAATTTATTTATTTCTGAGCTTCGTTCTCTTATTTCCACTGGTTTTTTTGTATAAATCAAATCATTTTGATATAAAAGTTAGAGCCTTTATTTGCGACTCGCCTGCAAGAGCTTTTGTTCTTGGAATTAAAAGTCACAGCGCATATTTTGGTTGCCTCAAATGCCATCAACGCGGTGAGAACTTTGAAAGAAGAATTATATACAAACTTCAAGACAGTTTACCAAGAACAGACGACCAATTTAGAAATAGAGCACAGGTCGAGCATCACAATATTCTTTCTCCAATTAAAATTGAAGAGCTTCCATTAGATATAGTGCGTCAATTCCCATTTGATTATATGCATACAGTTTGCTTAGGAGTTATGAAAAGTATATTGAAAGGATGGATTTAAATAAGAGGAAAGGATTACTCCCTGTCAAAAGAAAAAATTGATTATTTAAACAACAAGTTCATGTCTTTAAAGGCAGATATTTGTAAGGAGTTTGCCAGAAAACCGAGAAGTATTTTTGAAATGGATAGGTGGAAAGCCGTTGAGTTTAGGCAATTCCTACTGTATACAGGACCCGTAGTTTTGAGAGGAGTTTTAACAGAAAGCAGATATGAACACTTTAATCAACTTAGCATTGCAATTAGAATTCTCCTAAGTGACAAATATTGCGTGACTAAAAATGTATGTGCTAAAGAACTAATTCGTAGTTTTATAAGTAAATTACAAGAGCTTTATGACGAAACATTTCTGAAATATAATTTTCATTGCCTGTCGCATTTGGCAGAAGAATGTATATTTTACCAAGACAATCTACATTCCATAAGTGCTTTTTAATATGAAAGTTATTTATACAAAGTAAAGCAAATGGTAAGAAAAGGAACACATGTTGCTACGCAAATATATAATCGCCTTGTTGAGCAGCATCAATACAATATCAATTGGAGAGAGCGCTACAAAAATTCTAAAAAGATGTCAAAGAGGAAACATTCTATCAACTAGAAATAAATACATATATATGTCCATCAATGCTCCAGACCATATTTACATTGTGGATTCCAGAGTTTATAAAATTGATAAATTTTTTGAAGAAAACAATGAAGTGATTGTGAAATCAAATGAAATTTTACTTAACGAAGATCTTTTCACTTTGCCTTTAAAATCAAGCCTTTTAGGCATATTCGCAAGCGCTTGTTCTTAACGACATACCGAGAGTTCATAAAGTAACAGACGTTACTCAAAAGGCCATTATTTTTAATATTTCGTCTTCAGGTTGTATAGTTGTCATTCCCATCATACACAATGAATGACTTTACCGATCAATTTTTAAACAATGAAAAGCAATCAGAGGAAACGTCAACTTTAACGAATAAAGTCGATATATCCAATGTTCCCTACACCCAATTAACTTCTAACTATGAATATCCAAGTACTTCAAGTAAGTTATTTTCCAAGACTATAAAGTAAATTTGTATTTTTTTAGCTATGTTGCAGTTAATTTTCAACCAGATGCAAAAATTGAATAAAAATGTAGAAGGTAGATAATAATTACTTTGCAATTTATGGACAAAACCAAGCTATATTTTTATAGATCTTAAGGAACGCTTGGTTAAATTGGAAGCTGAAAATACTAAGATTCAAACTCGCCTACTAACAGAAGTGATAGCACAACGAAAGCTTGTACAAGGTAATAAGACTCGAATGCTGCTACCACCTAAGCCCTTGAATAAAATAGAAGACATTAAACAATTTGAAGAGGACCTAAACAATTCAGCTGAATTGTGTGAACAATTGGTAAGACTAATTAAAATTGTTGTTAAATATCCAACAAAATTACGCTGTCTATTTTTATTTTGTAGGAGACAGAAATTAGGAATTATAACATTTCCGATCCTGCCAAATTTCTGCGCACAATGTGGAAAAAAATGTTTATGGATGAAATTGCCTCTAATTTTTCGTGGAAGGGGACCAACACCAAAATCTGTGTCATGAGCTTGGCAATAACAACAGCAGTTAGAAGTAAATATTACATTTGAAAATTTTGACTTTAATCAAATTTAATATTTTGTATTTAATTCTTTATTTTATTACTCTTATTTAGGTGCTTTTAATCAAAAATTTGCTGTCGACGATAAGCAATTCTCATTAATATGCAGCAAATGGTTTCAAACTGCCAATGATAGAATTAAATATTATAAGAAAGCCGAAAAAAAAATAAAACAAAATAAATAAAAGTTTATGCTTATAGGTTTAAATTTAAGAATTAATGTTTAAGTTTCTTATATTTCATAATTTAATTTTGTCACTGTGAGTTCGACATTTAATCTTATTTTATCATCTTGAACATATGCTTTTTTTAAATTTGTATTCCTAAGTATCTTGTTAATTTTTGAGTAAAATAAATATTAATTTTAAAAAGTGTAAAAATTTAAATATTTTCAATTCTTGTTCAAACGAAAAAGAGTCTGAAAAGAGCCTTTTTCGTTGAGATTTAAGTGGCTTAAAAGGGTACTTCTTTGAGCCTTTTCTGAGGGTTTCTCTATGCTTCCATCGGAGGGTGAAAGCACTTATATCTATGTCAGAAAAGAGTCAGATCGGACTCAGAAATCTTCCTCTTAAAGTGCGACCGTTTTCAAAGAAAAAACATTCTTTCCGGACTCTTTTTTGCACACTTTATGACTGTAAATGCTCAGAAAAAAGTATCAGAAAACCGTCCGAAAACGCTCAAATTGCTTGCTGGGGACTAGGATCTTTTGAAAATATTAAAAATTGTTTATTTAAAAAAATAATGAGTAACGAAAAACTGAGGATTAAATCGATTTTTTTTCAAAAGCTCATAATTTTTGCATTTTTTATGTTTTTTCAATTATCCTAGTTCAAGCCATGCGAGCAAGTGTACAGATTAAGAATATATTCGTTTTTTGCGTTTCAGATTATTTCTTAAAATTCCAAAAAAACCGCCATGAGGATGAGTTTTTCGCGGACATGCCGCCATTGTTGGGTACTCCCCCTCCCCCCTTCGCTTGGATCGCACTCAAAAAAATTGTGTAGCTTCAATAAACTGTAACCTACAACTGGCTAAAATTTTATTCCCACACCTAACATACTTTCCAAGAAATAAATTCCAGAAAAAAATCAGGTTTTGGGCGCCAACAAGGTGCAAGCCTGCCTTAATAGACGACGCACTCTATGACGCCCCAGCTATTCATTTTTTGGTCCATTCGAGCCAGATAAGGGCCATTTTATTACTTTTTTATTAACTGCCGGTCGACAGTCAGCCATCCGAAAAACATAATTCGTTTGACTTTCTGTACGATGTGTCTAAAATCCAAGTCCGATTTAATCCGACGACGGCAGTTAGTAAATTACAATTCCAATTCCGTCTTTTATTTCTTCGTTCTCTTTTAACGTGTGGCCATATTTCCTATTTTCCAATTCCTTTTCGTGTGCATATTGATGTACAAGTTTCATATTCGCATTTGGCCGTACATCCATTAAATATACATACTTCCAATATCAAATCGAAGAAAATAAAAAATATAAATCCAAACCAAAGTGTGCAAATAAAAAGTCAAGCGTACAGTGAAAAATAAATTAATTTCAAAAAAAATTCAGTGAACAGTGAAAAATAAATTAATTTCAAAATTGAGTTCAAATTAATTTTTCACAAAAAGGGAAACAAAAAATTAAGTGTTCCGCCAATTTCGGCCCATAAATATTTTTTGATATTCATTTTTTATTGCACATCCGCTGTGACAATATTTGCTTACTTTAATAAAAATCCAAATACAGTCCACAATAAATCGAAAATTTACAACACATACCCGCCGGCAAAATTTACAATAAAATATTGATTACATATATTACATATATTCCAAAAATACATTTATACATATTTTTCTACATAACTATACCCCAATTCCGAAAGTTCAAGTATTTCCGTCGGCCATCCAATAAATGTATATTAAATAAATTCCCAAAGCCGACGTGAAATAACCTTTGTGTCTCAGTGTGTTTTTCTTATTTACATATTTTGCGCACTATCCATCCATACATCCACACATACACGCGAATTGCATTACCGCAAAAAGCTCGAAATTCCCGCGCATTCCAGCGTCACCAATAGACAGCCCGCAAAAGTTCGGGCAGTTGTTTTTCAATCATCCCATAAATAAATTCCAACAAAATTAATAAACACCAAGTTCAACTCCAATAAAATTAAGCAAATACTGAAAATTACTGCCAGTTAAAAAAAAAACAAAGAAATATAAAATACTGTCGCCATCGCGAAACTAGTGGAATCAATTTATTAATTTATTGACTTATTAATTTGTTTCTTCGGTTTCACATTTTTTCACAAAACGCCCATCAGTATTTTTTTTCTTATTTATTGAGCTTGGTAAATCTACATATATATCGATACTCAAATTTCTTTTGGGAATAAAAATGAAAAATTGGGAAAAAATACCACCCGCATAACACTGCAGGGTATTTTTTTGTTTGTCTCCGAATATTTTTAAAATAAAGAAAAACAAAACTAATAATCTCCATACACTGCCGGGGACATCCAATCCCATCCCAATTCGGCCAACCACCACCTATAAAATACTAAACGACAAATACCTCATCAAGTACAGTATTTTCAGTATTTTATTTTGTAGTATTTTTTGGAATTTTTTCCATTTTTGCTCCATCGTTCCACCAAAAGCCTAGGGAATATTTTAACAATAATTCAGTCACGCATATCGACTATTTAAGCTGGTCGATACCCTATTTTCACCGGTCCATAAGTGGACCGCGCACATTCCATCCTAACAGCATCCTAGTTTGGTATGTCCAGGGAAAGTTCTAACAAACTATGATGGAACACCGAAAATACCAAAAATCACTGTAAGGATGCCCACACCTAAAAAGGTAAATTCGCCACCTCCCAAAAAGGCTCCTTCTCCCATCGAAAGAATAACGCGAGCCAGCACAAAAATGGTGGCAACGGCTGCCGACCTTGCTATGAACCTGTTTATTGAAGTCTCGGATCGACTGTACGAATTGGAATCGCGAATAAATATTCCCTCGGCGGTCCCTCCTGCGTTATCCGTGCACAGCTTGCCAGTCTTCAAGGCTAAGTACGGTTATTGCTACAGTGCGTACGAAAGGTGCGGCGCCCATATAGCAGATATGATAGCGCAAACTCCGCAACTTCCGCAACCTTCCCCAACGCCAGCTGATCCTTCTCAGACATACATTCTGTCAGGCTGCCGGCTTCCGCCGTGCGATACCGAGGTTTTTACCGGCGATTATCTTCGTTGGCCAACCTTTAGGGATCTATTCACGGCAATTTATATCAACAATCCCAGACTCACTCCAGTCGAAAAATTGTTCCACCTTAATGCTAAAACGAGTGGCGACGCTCACAATATAGTTTCAAATTCACCCCTTACTAATGATGGCTTTCGATCAGCGTGGGATAACCTCACTGAGCGCTTCGAAAACAAGCGATTTTTAGTAAACAGTCAATTAAAGATACTCTTCAATGTACCGTCCGTCACACAGGAGTCTGGGTTAGCTACAACGCTTCAGAATTTTTTTGCGGCAGGCTCTACGTCAGTCCTCCTAGGCACCGCTATAATTAATATATGCCATCGTGGTTCCAATTTCCAAGCGCGAGCCTTAATAGACTCCGGATCTGAGGCGACCTTCATCACTGAGCGCCTTTTCAACCTGATTAAACTGCCGTTCCAGGTTATCCAAGCACATGTCTCAGGACTTAATCAAACGTTCTCCGCTGAGACCAAAAAGATCTGTCAATTCACGATCCGTTCTCCGACCCGGCCTAGTTTGCAGTTAAACACCACTGCCTACGTGCTTCCACAAATAGCCGGAAATCTTCCTTCATGTCCGCTTCCGAAACATTTCCTGCGAGATTTTCCCGAACTTCTGCTAGCGGATCCAAAGTTTTATGAGAGCGCACAAATAGATCTTCTAATCGGGGCCGATATACTTCCATCCATTCTACTAAACGGTAGCCGAGCGAACATCTGTGGCTCGCTTCTCGGTTAAGATACCATTTTCGGCTGGATTCTAACAGGACCAGTACCCGCTCCGAGGCAAGATCAAATGTCATCCTTTTCCACGCAATTTGCACACACGTATGAAGCGTCCCTTGATAATCTCCTCACCAAATTCTGGGATGTGGAGGATCTGCCAGTAAAGGTGGCAAAAGAATCCGACGTGATTTGTGAGGACAATTTCCTTCGGACCACCACAAAAGACGAGACCGGCAGGTATGTCGTGAGTCTTCCTTTTCGAGATCCTGAAAACATTAAATGCTCCCTAGGATATTCCAGATCCCAGGCGCTGGCTCAATTCTTAAGAAACGAGCAGCGACTAAAAAGGGACAGTACGCTAAAATCCAAGTACGACTCAGTTATTCAAGAATATCTCGACCTCAATCACATGAGAGAAGGCCTTCCTACCCACGATTCATCGTGTTACTACCTGCCACACCACGCAGTGTTAAAACCGGAGAGTACGACCACCAAACTTCGAGTGGTATTCAACGCCTCCAGCCCTTCAGACAATGGGGTCAGCTTAAATGATATCATTCATGCTGGCCCGGTCCTACAGTCCGATCTAACCACCCAGATCCTGAAGTGGCGATATTTCCGATTTGTGTATAGTGCTGATATCGAGAAAATGTACCGGCAGATCTGGGTAGATCCGAAGCAGACAGCGTTCCAACGTATCTTATTCCGCGATAGAGAAGGATTTATTCGAGATTTTGAGCTAAAAACTGTTACATTTGGGGTCAATTGTGCACCGTTCCTGGCAATTCGGGTACTGCAACAGCTGGCGACCGACGTGCAACTAAACCATCCGAGGGCGAGTAAATTTATTCGTGGTTGCATGTATGTCGATGATGTCCTTATGGGAGCTAACTCTGCAGAAGAGGCTCACCTCACCATTCGCGAGTTGCAGAGTGTTCTCGATTCGGCTGGTTTTCCATTGAGGAAATGGACTTCCAACCACAAAGAAGTTCTGGCTCATATCGAAACCGATCATCTTTTAAATGCTGATTTCCTCGAAATAGATACGGAAAGCACGGCGAAAACTCTCGGAGTCCGTTGGAAAGCAACATCCGATGAGTTTTTCTTCGCCCCCCCTTCACCTACCCACCGAAGCTACACTCACAAAACGACATGTTCTTTCCCAAATTGCGAAGCTGTTTGATCCAGCAGGCTGGCTCGCTCCTTTCGTGGTCTGTGCCAAGATTTTCATACAGGAGATCTGGCTGCATGATCTAGGGTGGGATGATGAACTTCCAATAGAACTGTGCCAAAAGGGGCGTGATTTCCTTCAAAGCTACTCAGTCCTAGATCAAGTCCGAATTCCCAGATGGGTTTCCTTCCGCCCAGAGTTCCGAGTGGAACATCACGGATTCTGTGACGTCTCTCAAAAGGCGTACGGTGCTGCGATCTATGTGCGCGTCGAGATGGGGCACACAACGCTAGTGCATTTTCTCACGGCCAAGACTCGCGTGGCGCCAGTAAAAACTGTGTCGCTTCCCAGACTAGAGCTGTGTGGAGCCAAAGACCAATGGTGGCGACAAAAATTCCGCTCCCTCCCCTCGCACAAAGTTGAGAGCGTAAAAATCTAAAAATAGAATTGCACGAATAAGGAAGTGCGTATGTGTGCGAATTTGTTTGAGAAGACGATTTTCGTCCAGAAATCATTTCTGGACTAAGAAACTAATTCTGGACTAAGAAACTAATTCTGTGTCAAAAGAACTTCTATGATTGAACAGGATTTTTATTTAAATTGCATTTATGTATATGTATATGGCAATGAAGCTTGATGTAAAACTTTTGTATATACCTTAAAAATAAATATCTGCGTATTTAATTCATAGTTTCGTTTTACATATTTTAATTAAAGCTAAAAACATAACTTTTAATACAAAACATATAAAACTGCTTGATTAAATTTTAAAATATTTCAATAAGGTTTTATAGATTTGAATATACTATGATTGTTAAACAAAAACAAAGCGAACTATATTTAAATTGAATATATTTAATGGATATTTAATTAAATATATTTCGCTTTATTTTTTAATCCATGGCTAACTTTAAAATGGAAATATTAAATTTAATTTTTATTGAAATATATTAAACTTTGATCTAATGACTTAAAATATTTTAAGTAAATATGAATAACATAATATCTAATATTATCAACCTGCATTTAAATCTATTCTTATTTAGTCAAGCAGTTTTATTTGTTTTGTGTTAAAAGGTATGTTTTTATAATTAATTTAAATATATAAAACGAAACATTTAATTTGATACGCAGATATTCATTTTTATTTATCCATCGTTTTTTTTGTATACCTAATAAATATTTAAAGCTAATATTATCATTTTATAAAAAGTTAAACTATTTATGAATGCTTAATTTTAAAACTAAGCTACAGAATATCCTATTTATATTTAATATTACGTACATACATATTTATAACTTTTTTCCAAGTTGTCGAAAGCGTTTTGTTATATTTTATAGAATGTTTTTTCGATGCCATTTTTTTTTATTTTTTCAGTAAAATATTATTTATTTATTGGTGTCGCTTACAATTCATTTTTAATAAGTTTTTGTTTCCCCTTTGCGTTTCTCTTTTTCTAAATAATTAAAATAGTTAATATACAAATATTTATATAAATTTAATTTATATTATGATAATAATTTTATATAATGTTATTTAATACGTATAATATAAAAAAGCCAAATCTTTTTAAATCCATATATTTAAAATACAATAAATATAAAAATATTCATCCTGTTCAATCGCAAAATTTGCTCCTAAAAATCATTCACACGTCGCTGAATACTCTAATGACAATGATTCCAATGTGAAGTCATGTATGAAATAAATTATGTTTTTTTTATACTTAGATATATTTGGTCATTACTAAAAAATATTATACATTCGAATAATTAGTAAATAAAGTAAATATAAAGGCAATTAAATATAAGTATTATTAATAATGTTGGAATTTTAAAATAAAGAGTATATTTCGACAGCGCGCTGCAGCGAATTAGCGAATACATGTGCACACATACATTCGTCGACTGTCGCAGTATGTTTGCAAAAGAGCGGCTTGGCTTTAGAGCGCTCTCCCGCTGGCTTTTGGGCAGAGAGCGAAAAGCCAGTTGAAAAGCCAGCACAAAAAATTCGTGTCCAAAAAAATCGTATGGCGTTACGCATCTTAGAGTTTATATTGGTCTTTGGTGGAGTTCTATTGCTATCCGAGATGGCCGAATCCATCCTCCCCCATATGCCGATGTTGTCCTCGAAACTCCATTGTTGGACCGATTTCACGATTGTGCTTGCATGGCTAGCCAAACCAGCATGCCAGAGATTTTGCTAATGAATATCGCTGCTTGAGTCAAAAGCGTCCTATTTCCGCGACATGTTCCATCCTCTCCTTGAACCGCTTTCTAGATGAGAAAGGGCTTATAAAGGCGTGCGGCCGCATAACGGCCTCCGAAAATTTGCGATATGATAAACGACATCCTATAATCCTCCCGTACGAATGTGCACTCTCTCGACTACTGGTAAACTTTACGCATCTCATAACGTTGCACGGAGGTAACCAGTTAGTCGTACGTCTCACCCGGTCAAGATACTGGGTTCCGAAAATAAATAACTTGGTAAAGGCCGTTATTAACTCCATAAGAAGCGATTTCAAGTTCAGATGATGGGAAGTTTTCGGAAAGAGCGAGTTTCTTTTTCCCGGCCATTCACGTACACAGGGATGGACTACGCTGGCCCTTTCGACATAAAAAATTACACAGGCAGAGCTTGCCTAATTACAAAAGGGCATGTGTTGGTTTTTGTGTGTTTCTCTACAAAAGCCATCCATCTAGAGCCTACATCCGATCTGACGACCGATAAATTTCTCGCCGCTTTCGCTCGGTTCATATCCAGAAGAGGTTGTCCACGTCAAGTGCAGTCCAACAATGGGAAAACCTTTGTCGGCGCTGCCACCCTGGTCTCCCGAGATTTTCTACAAGCCGTAAAAGAGTCTGTGACTGATGCGTATAGTCATCAGCAGCTCAACTGGCAATTCATTCCTCCTGGGGCACCCCATATGGGAGGCCTGTGGGAAGCGGGTGTCAAAAGCTTCAAAACCTTGTTTTACAAGTCCACCGCTACTCGAAAGTACACTTTTGAAGAGCTTTCAACCCTCCTACCGAAAATTGAAGCTTCTCTAAATTCCAGACCGCTCTCCTAAGTCTGAAGATCCCACTGATCTCTTAGCGTTGACACCAGGGCATTTTCTAGTCGGCGGACCTCTTCTGGCCATAGGGGAACCCGAATTATAAGGGGAATCCAAGTTCATTGTGAATCGGTGGCAACACAATTCCAAGCTCGATGGAAAGAGGAGTATCTCAAAAAGCTCCACAAGCGTAACAAGTGGCAGCCCCGACCGCAAATCTCCGCGTTGGCGACATGGTAGTCGTCAAGGGAGACAATCTGCCCTCGAATGAGTGGCGCCTTGGCAGAATCGACTCTGTCTTTCCGGGGGCTGACGGCAATGTCCGTGTCGCCAGCATTCTCACGGCACGCAGGATTATCAAGCGTCCCGTGACCAAGGTGGTTCTTCTGCCAGGAGAACACTTCAACCGTCTTCCTCAACCAACATACTCCACATAATTCCCCAACCATCCTCGCCAGCAGTTTCAAATCATCTTCATATGTTTTTTCTTTTTTTTTATCCATTACTCACTACCATATCACATCATGGTTCCTCGTCCACGCAGCGCTCAGGCATTGGATAGCAGACGTACTCGAGGTTTACATTCCTACCGATGCCGAGTCTGCCGTGGAATCCATCCGCATCGGAAGTGCCAGAGGTTCCTAAAGCTGAGCGCAGAGAAGCGGCTTCGGGCAGTGCTCATCAATAAGTACTGCTCCAATTGTCTAGCCCACGAGCACTCCGACGGGAGTTGTCGCAGTGGCGACAAATGTAAAACGTGCAACGGGAAGGACCACACGCTCCTCCATATGCACGAGCGCCCCCTGCCGTCGGCTACTCAACAGCGTTCGAGCCGGCAGAATCCGCCAACTCGCCAAGCGCTGGCCCCGGCAAGGCTCTCGGCATCCGCCGTTTCTCAGCAGCGCTCGCACCGGCAAGATCCGCCAACTCGCAGAGCTCTTGCCTCTCCGCCGCGCTAAGCCTCCTCAGCACCGGCTCCGTCACTTGCGATCATCCTCCAACGGCACAGCGTGAATGTCCTGCCGACGGCCATGGTTACTTTGGAGACCGGGCTGAAGACCTTCGACACGGCCGCCCTCATCGACCCGTGTACGCTGACGAGCTGCATTGACGCATCAATGGCGTCCGCGTTCCGCTTACCGACTACTACCGTCGGCGACGAGAGCATCTGCACGGCGACAATTCGGTCAAAGCCCGACAACGGTTTCAAGCTAGAGGTGGTCCTAAAAGTGGAGCCGAACGTCCGCATCCGCACCCCCATCCGAGACCTCTCTGACACCGTGGTCGGCAGATACGGGGACCTCCCGTTGGCCGACGAGCGGTTCTACTTGCCGGCAACCATCTCCGTAGTCCTGGGTGCGGATGTCTACGCCAAGGTCATCCGACCTGGCTTCCATTTGGTCGACGAGGGACTCCCAGTGGCCCAGAGGACGGCATTCGGGTGGATCCTGTCCGGCGCCTGCAATCAAGCCTAGACGACAGGAGTGGGTCTTCTTTTGCAACGCTAGCGATTACAAGGGGGGCGGAATGTTTACGCCGCTCTCCCCTCTCTTAAATTGCCCGCTCTTCCCTCGTGGCGAATGCCTACTCGCCCGCACTGGATGCTCGCGATTCCAGGCTCTCCCGCTCTCCCGCACTGGACGCTTGCGATTCCAGGCTCTCCCGCCTTCCCGCTCCCGGAATCTCTGCGCATGAAATACATCGCCCAGCCGGTCCGCGCTTTTCTCGAAAAGTTCACCGAGTTTTTTTTTTCTCTCGCGCTTCGCGATCGTCGAGTGAAATCGTCGCCAAAAAACAAATAATTTTCATTAAATCCGATATAAATAAAGTAGGGCATTCATTCGGTTACTCCATTACCACAATTCAATATAATGAAATAACACCTGAAAAGGCCAGACAAATTTTACTTGATCATTTTATTCATAGAAAAATTACCATTTATATTGAGAGCGATGTAAATTTTGAAATTATTCAAAGAGCATACAAAAAAATTATTAATACCACCAACACTAAAGTAATTCGCAGCCTCTACCCATTAAAGAATGTTTGTTCATACATCGAATTCAAAGAAATAATACTTCAATCACATGAAAAACTTTTACATCCAGGTATACAGAAAATGACAAAATTATTCAAAGAAAATAACTTCTTTCCAAATAGCCAACTATTAATTCAGAATATAATAAATGAATGCAACATATGCAATTTAGCTAAAACAGAACACAGAAACACCAAAATGCCTTTTTAAATCTCACCCAACCCTGAGCATTGTCGAGACAAATTTGTAGTAGATATTTATTCATCCGAGGGAAAACATTACATCAGTAGCATTGACATTTATTCTAAATTACCTACACTTAAGCAAATTAAAACTAAGGACTGGATAGAATGCAGGAACGCACTAATGCGCATTTTTAATCAGTTAGGGAAACCCAAATTACTAAAAGCAGACAGAGACGGAGCATTCTCCAGCTTGGCTCTAAAGCAATGTCTTGAAGCAGAAGGAATTAAATTACAACTAAATACAGCAAAAAACGGTGTAGCAGATGTCGGAAGACTACATAAAATTCAATTAATCAATTCATCCGATGATGAAGAAGTAAAATTAAGCAAAATTGAAACAATTTTTTACACATACAACTATAAAATTAAACATGACACCACTGGGCAAACACCAGCTCAAATATTCTTATACGCTGGGCATCCAATATTAGACACTCAAAATACTAAAGAAAAGAAAATAGATAAAATACATGAAGATCGACAGGAATTTAACATTGACTCAAAATATTACAAAGTGTTGTAGGGGGGCGATCCTTCCACAAAAAAAAGTGTTGGCTGGCAGAAATAATTCCCACGGCGCAAACGCAGAGGAAGACGAAAAAAATGATGAAGTCGGGGGCGTCGTGGTATTATTCAGTGTGCTTTATTCAGCTGCATACATGAGACTAATTAAAACTAAAACCGCGCTCCCGCCTGCTTTACTCCGCTGAAGCGAGAGCGGGAGATCAGCAGCGGCCGTCCGAGGAGTTCGGATGCGAAACCCGAAGCTCGCACTCTGGAGCACGGACGTTGCGAGAAGCGAGCGAGGGAGCGCAAGAGGGGCGAGAGCGAAAGCTCGGAGAACTCAGCGAACAGCCCCGATGCAGTGGGCCACTGGCCTAAACATTCCGCCCCCCCTTGCAACTACTCGGGGTGCAACATAGCCTGGTTGCTCTTTTCACGGCTGGTGGCAGGCTCCGGACACGACCCACCCAAACACGGTGCTCTGGGCTACTGGCAGTCCATCTTGAAGTTTCAGAAAGCCCGGCCGCATCACGCTCGGATACATATCCGCGCCCAGGATGATGGAGATCGTCGCGGGGATATAGAACCGTTCATCAGCCAGCGTAATGTCCCGAAAGTGGGTCCTTACCGCGTCGCTCAGCTCCCGGATTGGAGTGCGGATGCGCACGTGAGGCTCTATTTTAAAAATTGCGTCGAGCCGGACAGCGCTGTCGATTCTTGACCCCACTGTTGCCGAACAGATCTGTTCACCTCCCACGTTGGTGGTCGGCAAGCGGAAACTCGACGCTAGCGAAGCGTCGATGCAGCTCATAGGCGTGCACGGATCAATGAGCGCCGCAGTGTCGAAGACTCGACTCCCGGTCTCTAAACGCACCAAAGCCGTCGGTAGGAGGTTGATGCTGTGCCGCTGTAGGAGTGACGTTAGGGACGGAGCGGCGACCGGGGCTGCGTGGCACCCCGACGAGTAGCAGAAAATTGCCGCGGAGTGTCGGAAGATTGCCGTGGAGTGGCGGACGAGGGCCGAGGAGCGGCTGAAGAATGCCGTGGAGTGGCGGACGAGGGCCGAGGAGCTGCTGAAGGGTGCCGTGGAGTGGCTGACGAGGGCCGAGGAGCGGCTGAGGAGTGTTGAGGAGTGGCAACGGATCTCTGCGACACTCTGGAGAGTGTTGTGATCCTGGCCGCACGTTTTGCAGCGATCACCTCGCCGACACGCTCCGTCGGAGTGCTCGTGGGCCAAACATCGGTGGCAGTACCGGTTGGCAAGGACAGCCCGGAGCCTCTTCTCGACACTCAGACGGAGGAACCGACGACACTTCCGAAGTGGATGGATCCCGCTACAGACTCGGCAACGGTAGGATTGCATACCTCGAGTTCGTCTGTGTTCCAATGCAATGGCGCTGCGCGGACGTGGAGACATCGTGTGAAATCTGATTGGCGGCAGCGGACAATAAATAAAAATTTGGATCAGTAGTGATAAGAACTGCGAATTGGAACTACGGGTTGACGCTACGTATCGGAGTGATGCATTGAAACACTGGAGTGAAGGGTCGTCTGGTTATTGCGGGCAGGCGGACTCTTCCGTTGGAAGAAGGACGACCTTCGCTATGGGACGCCTAATGAGTCCCAGTGCAGTGCGGATGTCGACCACACGAACATGGCCATCGGAACCTGGAAACACCGCTTCAATTCTGCCTAATCGCCACTCATTGGACGGAAGGTTGTCTTCCTTGACTACCACCATGTCCCCGGCACGGAGATTTCTTGTAGGGGTTCGCCACTTATTCCGCTTATGGAGTTCCTTGAGGTACTCCTCCTTCCATCGCAGACGAAATTATTGATGAAGAGCCTTCAGGTGCTGCAAGCGGTTTATAATAGATGTGGTGTCCCCCTTTATCACGGGTTCGACCATGGCGAGGAGGGGCCCTCCAACAAGAAAGTGCCCAGGCGTAAGTGCCAGCAGGTCAGTGGGGTCTTCGGACATCGGCGCGAGCGGACGCGAATTCAGGCATGCTTCGATCCTAGCTAGAAGCGTGGACAGCTCTTCGAACGTATATTTCCGCGTCGCCGTGGACTTGTAGAACAGGGTCTTGAAGCTCTTAACACCTGCTTCCCACAAGCCTCCCATGTGGGGTGCTCCCGGAGGAATGAATTGCCAGAGCAGCTGCTGGTGACTATAGGCACCTGTCACAGCTTCACCCACAAAGGTCTTCCCATTGTCCGACTGAACTTGATGGGGGCATCCTCTGCGGGACACGAAACGGGCGAAGGCGGCGAGAAACTTTTCAGTCGTAAGGTCGGAAGTAGGCTCTAAAAGGATGGAAGCACACGAACACCAGCACATACCCTTTCGTAATGAGACAGGCTCGTCCCGTGTAGTTTTTGATGTCGAAGGGATCGGCATAGTCCACACCGGTATATGTGAAAGGGCGCGAGAAGGACGTTCGTTCTTTGGGTAAGTCTCCCATCAGTTGCGTTTGTAACCTCTTTTTGTGGAAGATGCAGACCTTGCATGAATATATGACGGACTTGACCAAATTCCTCACCCTGGGGATCCAGAACATGGAACGGATCAGACGAATCATCAGCTGATTGCCACCGTGCAGCGTTATGCGATGCGTAAAATGGACGAGGAGTCGAGACAGATGGCAGTCGTATGGAAGGATGACAGGATGCCGTTCATCATACTGGAGAAGTTCGGAGGCCGTGACTCGGCCGCATGCTCTCATGAGCCCTTGGGAATCAATGAACGGGTTCAGGTTTTGGACAAGGCTGGATGCTGGCACTGGCCGTTTTTGGCTTAAGCAGCCAATCTCAAGGGCAAAGTGCCTGCGTTGCGTAACGGAAATCAGGAGCCGCTCGGCCGACGTAATTTCAGGAGCTGTCAAGGGATCCTCAAACGGGGACATGAGCTTTCGCGAACGCTGGATGAACCGATGAGCGTAAGCGAGGACTCGCAACGCCTTGTCGAGTGTGGAAAAACGCTCCAGAATGTCTTCAGGGGGGGCCTTCGCAACATGGACCTTGACTGCTCGCTTCTCGAGTTCAGTCACAGGGGGTTCATAGCCTTGAGTATGCCACTCGCAGCGAGGCCACTGAAGCCAGGCAGGACCATGCCACCACAGCTGGCTGTCCGCAAGGTCTTGAAGCGCCACCCCCCGGCTAGCGAGATCTGCCGGGTTATGCTCGGAGCGGACGTGTGCCCATTTCTCCACCTCGGTAAGCTGGGTAATCTTGGTCGCACGATTTGCCACGAACGTTGTCCAGTGGCACGCTGGCTTATGCAACCAGGCGAGAACAATCGTGGAGTCCGTCCAACAGTGCAGGGCGGACGCCTGCCCGGGCATCTTCGGAAGAACGGCGTTGGCCATTTCGGACAATAACAAGGCTCCGCACAACTCGAGCCGCGGGAGCGACACCGTTTTTACTGGGGCCACCCGCGTCTTTGCCGTGAGCAAGTTCACCGTTACCGCGGACCCAGTCTCAACTCGGACGTAGATGGCTGCGCCGTACGCCTTCTGCGAGGCGTCGCAGAACCCATGATGCTTAATTTTCAAATGTGGTCGGGAGGCGACCCATCGGGGAATGTGGATCTGATCAAGAGCGGAGTAATTTTCCAGGAAGTCAACCCATCTTTGGTAAAAATCTCGAGGGAGGGCATCGTCCCATCCTAGATTTTGGAGCCAAATGTCCTGCATGAACATCGTTGCCCGGACTATGAAGGGGGCGAGCCAACCCGCTGGATCAAATAGTTTGGCGATTTGGGATAGGACTTGACGCTTTGTGAACGTTGAACCCAGGGTCAGTTCGGGCGGAATGAAGAAAAACTCGTCAGACGTCGCCTTCCCCCGCACTCCGAGAGTTTTAGCCGTGCTCTCTGCGTCGATTTCAAGGAAGTCCGCGCGAAGGAGATGGTCACTCTGGATGTTGGCCAAAATCGCCTTGCTATTGGATGTCCATTTTCTAAGGGGGAATCCTGCTGAATCCAGCGCCCCCTGGAGCTCCCGGATAGCCGCTTGCGCTTCGGGTTTGGAGTCTGCCCCCGCGAGTACGTCGTCGACGTACATGAACTGTCGGATAATCCGACTCGCCTGCGGATACCTCGACTTTTCGTCGTCGGCGAGCTGTTGCAGGACACGGATCGCTAGGAACGGGGCACAATTGACCCCGAAGGTGACTGTCTTCAACTCGTAGTCGCGGATTTCCCCATCGGAGTTGCGGAATAGAATACGCTGCAAGGGAGTATGCTGGGGGTCTACCCAAATTTGCCGATACATCTTCTCGATGTCGGCGTTGAAGACGAACCTAAAGTATCGCCACTTCAGGATTTGAATCGTGAGGTCGGATTGTAAGACCGGGCCCGCGTAAAGTATGTCATTCAGACTGGTCCCGTTTGCGGAAGGGCTAGAGGCGTTGAAAACCACCCGCACTTTAGTGGTTGTGCTCTCGGGCTTAAGAACGGCGTGATGTGGAAGGTAGTACGTGGCGGAACTGCTCGTCAAAGGGACCTCGGCCATGTGACCTAAGTCGAGGTATTCTTGGATTACGAAGTCATACCGGGCCTTCAGGGGAGGATCTCTTTTTAGGCGCTGCTCGTTACGCAGAAATTGAGCCAGAGCAAAGGATCGTGAAGATGCGAGCTCGGAACCATTATGCTCGGGATCGCGCAAGGGGAGCATCACAACGTATTTGCCACGATTGTCCCTTCTTGTAGTCTGGACAAAATTGTGTTCGCAGACGGAATCAGACTCGGGGACTATCTGTGTTGGCACTTCCTCCACCTCCCCGAATTTGGTAAGGAGATGATCCAACGAGTCGTCGAGTCCGCAGGTAACTCGAGTGGAGAAGCTGGACAAATTGCGGGGGGCCGCTGGAGATATGGGACCTGTCAACACCCATCCAAAAATGGTTTCCTGGCCGAGAAGTGAACCGCAAAAGCCCTGGCGTTGCCGAGGAGGATGGACGGAAGAATATCGGCTCCTATCAAGACATCGTTTTGGGAGCTCTCGAAGAACTTGGGATCCACAAGGGGGATGTCAGGAATTCCCTTAAGAAGATCTCGAGGGACTGGATACGAAGGCAGATTCCTGGCCAGCTGCGAAGTTTCTAAATGCAGCCCGGGTCTGGAAGGCGATCGAATAGAAAAAAGCCAGAGTTTCTTGGACTGAGCGGCAACGGTTTGATTAAGACCAGAGACTTGGGCCTGGATAGTCTTGAAGGGAAGTTTGACGAGGTTGAAAAGTCTCTCCGTAATAAAGGTTGCCTCGGAACCAGAATCGATTAGGGCTCGGGCCTGGAAATTGCACCCTAAATGGCAAATGTTAATGAGGGCTGTGCCCAGTAAGACGGCTCTTGAGCCGGAAGCGAAGCACACTTGCACATCAGAGTGATCCTCTGTGGGGCTCGTGCCTCTTGTAGTACGAGCGGGTGCCCTCGTGCAAAACAGTTCAGGCAAAGCTGCTTTTTCTTAATGTAGTCGGAGCGACCATTTACATCCATCTCAAGGAAGCGCGGGCATAAGCGAACAGGATGATTCTCTCTGGAGCAGAGATCGCACCCTCTTTGTGCTGGAGTCACTCTGGCCTCGTAGGAATTAAGCCTACGCGCTGGGGCGCTCGCAGGTGTCGACCTTGGCGGAAACTGACCCGAACTGCTAAGCCTGATGTCATCGATAGCCTCCAGAGTACGATGACGCTCTGTCAAGAACGAGTCTAACTCATTCCATGTTGGAATCTCAGCCTTGTTGTGAATGGATTGCTCCCACAACGAAAGCGTGATTTTGGGAAGCTTTAAAGAAACCATGTACACCAGGAGACAATCCCAAGTCTCGACTTGAATAGAGGACATCTCTAAGGATGTAAGCCAACTTTGGATTGTGCCTTGCAGCTCTTTCAGAGCGGCTCCGGACTCTTGGGGTACTGCCTGAATGTTGAAGAGGATTTTCAACTGGCTATTGACTAATAACCGCCGATTTTCGAAGCGGTCGGTGAGGGTTCGCCACGCGGAGATAAACCCTTCGTTGGTCAGCGGGGCTTTAGAAACAATGGCGTGCGCATCGCTACTTGTTTGGGACAGTAGGTGGAACAACTTCTCTACCGGTTTTTTTTTTTTTTTTTTTTTTTAGTGGTGGTCTAGCATCGAAAGCCAACTCGGAGCTGAGATAGCTTGCCGAAGTCTGGGACTCTAAGCCAGTAAATACTCCACCCCCTCCCCGCTTCCCCGGCGGAACTGCCGTTAGGTATTACTTCGCCGGGGGGGAATGCCCTTAGGGCTTTCTAGGATTCTATCCTATTGGAATTTCGCAGTCTTTCTGCGTTGCGCAGCTTTTTGAGTACTATTGTGGCCATATTGCATACTGCAGACCAATTTTCTTCTGAAACGAGCATAATGTCCACCAGGTTACAAGCGGCTGGCGTCCTCCCAACCCTAATGCTCAGATCTTTTCGTTCATTTTCAAATCTCGGACAGGCAAAAAACACGTGTTCTGCGTCTTCGTTATCCGACTCGCAGAGTGGACAGTGCGGATAACGTTCATGCTTAAATCTATTAAGATAGTATTTAAAGCATCCATGTCCTGTCAACAGTTGCGTTAAGTAGAAGTCCACATGTCCATGCTTCCGTCCCAGCCATCTCTGCAGTTCTGGGATAAGCTTATACGTCCATCGTCCTTTGCTACTTTGTGCCCATCTCTCCTGCCACTTCGCAATGGTAAGTTCTCTGCACCTTTTCCGTAGGGATTCAGCAGTTTCGATTTCCGTGCTACCTGCTCGGATATCAACTGATTCCAATGCCAGCAGGTCAATCGGTATAACTCCCGATATTACCAACGCCGCGTCATGGGATACCGTGCGGAACGCACAGCATACCCGCAGGGCACACAGTCTCTGCACGGAGTCGGCATCTTGCATATAACTTCCATTTTTTGTGGCTCGGGCCCATATGGGAGCAGCATACATCAGCGTCGATGTGACAACGCTTACCAGTAATCTCCGGCCTGGTTGCCTAGCGTACGCTAGATGTTCTTTGAAGGTTAGCCGGTGGTCAATCATAACGCCCAAGTATTTCAGGCTTGGGCGAGATTTAATTGTGGCTTCTCCAATTTTGATAGTAGCCGTCTCTACTATCTGCCTGGTGCTTATCAGGACTGCTTCCGTCTTGTGCGCTGCCAAAGTGAGTCCCTTGGCGTCGAGCCATGCGCTTGCTCGTTCCCCAGCTTCGTTGCAGATTCTCTCTGCGTCTGGTAGCTTCTTTGCAGTGACTACTATGGCTACATCATCGGCAAAGCCAATGAGTCGTGCACCTTCGGGCATCGCGATCCTAAGGATCCCATCGTACATGGCATTCCACAACAAGGGGCCTAGGACTGATCCTTGTGGGACTCCCCCGCTGACCCTGTGGGTCGATTGCCCAGAATCAGTTTCATACAGGAGCAGGCGGCTTTCAAAGTAGCTCGCTATTACTCTCTGTATATACATTGGAACATTAAGGTTTCTCAATGCATTTAGTGTGTGGTCCCAGCTAGCGGAGTTGAATGCGTTTTTAACATACAGCGTTGCCGCTATGCAGTACTGCTTTGTGCCGTACAACCACCTTTTCCCCTCGATCGCTTTATCTGCGACTTCACACAGTTTACCGACAGCGTCGATGGTGGATAGACCCTTTCGAAAACCATACTGCATCTCTGAGAGGCCGTTGGTTTCGTCAAGGGCACCTTCTAGCCGGGAGTGGATTATTCTTTCAAGAATTTTACCCACCGTGTCTAGCATGCAGAGTGGCCTATATGAAGAAGGCTCCTCCGCTGGCTTCTCCCCCTTTGGTATGAGTACCAGCCGCTGGATTTTCCAGCGGCTAGGGAACACACCTTCTGTTAGGCATGCGTTATACATGTCAACATACTCTTTTGTGTTAGCCTTGATAGCAATTTTAAGGACTTTATTCGGGATGCCATCTGGTCCCGGTGCCTTGTCGTCCAGTATTGTCTTCAATACCCGATGGACTTCTTCAGCACTTGTGAGCTTTATGGTCGCAGTGTTCACGATCTGTGAGGTTCGCGCCATACTCTCTTGCTCTGGGAATAGTGTTTCCACTATCCTCTTTAGGCCGGCTGGGCATGTCGGCGATGGCCTACTAAATACCCGCAGCCGTTTTGTGACGAGTTTATATGCGAAGCCCCATGGGTTGGAGTCTATTTCTTCGCATATATTATTAAAGCATCTGCGTTTGCTCTCTTTTATATTTTTTTCCAGGGCTCGTCTTCTTTCCCTGAAAAGTATTTGAAGTGCCTCAAATTCGGGCCTTCCTCTTGAGCGTTGGTATGCTCGTCTTGCTCTGTGGCAGTCTTTCCTGGCTTCCGCAATGGATTGGTTCCACCAGTATGCAGGCCTTCTTCCTGATGGGTTTTTCCCCTTTCTCTGCATAGATGCATCACAGGCTAGCTTTGTGTAGTCTGCGATGTGGTTTGCCCGCTCTTCAGCTGTACCGCTAGTGGAGAGGTCCTCAAACAGCATCTGTACCATCTCCACGTCTAGCGTTTCTATTTTGTACCCTGGCACGGTCTTAGGAACCCGTGGTGGGCCATTTATTGGTTTTATCGTGCAGATTATTGCTGCATGGTCACTACCCATGTAGGTGTCACTAACCTCCCAGCTGGAGCCTGAGGCCAATCCAGCGCTCGTGAATGTGAGGTCAATGATGGAACTGATTCCGGCTCTAGAGAAGGTCGGTTTCGTTCCAGAGTTCAGCAGCACTAGGTCAAGTGCGGCGAAGCTCTCTAGTAGTGCCTTTCCCCTCGCATTTGTTCGGGGGAGCCCCAGTCGGTAGCCCAGGCATTAAAGTCCCCTGCTATTACGGCTGGACGGTTTTCCCGGGCATCTTCTGCAATATCTTCGAGCACAGATATTGCCTGGGGAAGGCTATGGCTTGGCGGCAGGTAACAGCTATAGAAAGCTATACCATTCACATGGGCCCTAGCGAAGCAATTTCCGCTTTTTTTCTTGGTAATCTGAAGCTTTGGATTTCCGCAGCTCCATATTGCCGACTTTTTGCTATTATTTGATAGCCATTCTCCGGAATTTTTATTCCTGTATTGCTCACTTATGAGCGCAATGTCTACGTTTTCCTCGATGACATTTTGCTCAAGCAACGATTGGGTAACCTCACAATGGTTTAGGTTTATCTGAAGGAACTTCATTTACCCCTAAGGCCTTGCATAGCCCTCCTGAAGTGCGGGCATTTCCCACTCATGGTTGGGTGGTCGCAATCTTTCTCCTTCTTGCGTTTGCAGAGCATGCAGCAGGCCTTTGCCTTGCAGCCTCTAGCTTGGTGATCCTTTGCGCCGCAGTTGTAGCAACATTTTGAGCAGTCCTCCTGGGTCCTGCAATTTCCTGCTATATGGTCAAACTCCATACACTTAAAACACCTTTTAGGTGTTATCTTTGGGCGGATTCTACACGAAGTCCATCCCAGCCTAATTTTTCCCTTCTCTATGAGCCGTCTCCCTATGTCGGGCATGACTCTAAGAGTGGCGGTTTGGGTGCCCCCGTATGCCGCCCTTAGACTGACCACCGCGGATTCAGGCAGCTCCACATCGAACTGTGATTTAACCGCACATAGAATGTCCATTTTCTCGGTGGTCTCGTCTATATCCTTTACCTCGACTAGCATTGTCTCAGTCAGCGCTCTGACGTCAACATTGCTGCCCAGGACCGCCTTCATTGTGGTCTGAAGCTCCGCGGTTTTAGGGTCAGATACCTTGTTAAGAAGGATTAGGAGTTCCCCCTTAGCTGTGCGCCTGACAGCCTGTACGGCCTGTCCTAGCTCCTTCAGCTGCGGTTCAGCCTTAACCTTTTTAAGGATTTCCGCATAGGACCCTCCAGTGGAGGTTGAGATCACTATCGCATCATTGCGAGGCGGTCGCATCCTGGGCTTCCTTTCCTTCCGATTCACCTGTTGCCATTCCTCTGGCTTCTTCCCAGGTTTTTGGGGCTTGCTGGTGCTATCTTTCCCAGCATGTATCCCCTTTGTAGCACTGGCTTCGCTTGCCGGTGCCTTATGCATCGCCTTTTTTGCTGGTGCGGCTAGCGTTTTCCCAGTTTCTTGGCCCCTGGGTCGCTTGCTGTTTCCGCTCGCGAGCACTTCTGCACAGGTTTTCCTGGCTGTCTCCTTAGCCTTTTTGTGTTCTTCGATTATGCATTGCACAGCCGACAGAACTTCCCTCTGGAGGTAGTCGATTTCATCGACTATATCCCTCATGGGGTTTGTGATGGAGCGCTTTCCGTCCATTAATTTCTTCAACTCCCTGGCCTTCGATCCTAGACCAGTCAGCTGTTTAAGCACATCCCCCTGCTCTCCGTCAGCAGTTCTTGGGCAGCTTTTTTCTCCTGCTGGGGGGGTGCCAGGCTGCTTGCCACCACACTCCACCCTTTTTTTCTGGCGATCTCGCCATCACGTTGCTTTTTTTAAATGGGTCAGCTCCTATGTTGGCCCAGTCAGGTAGACTGGACAACGGCGTATGGAAACCGTCGGCATTGGGCGGCGGCGCCAGGTCTTTGTTTGCCGGCGTGCCTCCACTATCGTTTGGCACCACTCCTAGGCTGGCGCCACGGTGTTGTGCCCCCGATCCCCTGCCCGACATTTCCCCGCCTGGGGGATTCAGTGCGTGTGCACTGGTTTTTCGGGAAGGTTGGACCTTTTTCCCGCAGTATCCTGCTGATCTTCGATCGGACACAAATTAAGAAAGGAAATAACAAATAAAATTTAATATAAGGAATAAATCTTATTACTAAAATGTATTTATTGGAGTTTTTTTAAATTTACCGCCCAAAATTCAAATGAATCGCCCAATATTTCCCTACGTGCTACGGCACGCACTTATGTGCTTGGCCTGCACCCTGTTCGAAGCTCGCTGCTATAGCGCCCGCAGCCCCTTTCGCACACTACGATCAGCTGGTCGCGCAAGCGCTTTCCACCACTGTACGTGAGTTTGCGAAAATAAAAAAGCGCGAGTGGAATTGACAACAACTAACAAACAACGAGTGGAAATAATGAGGCAGAGACACCTCCCCTCCCTCACCAATGACCGGCCCCTGCCTGGTCGCCAAACCTGTTGGGGAATACAATTCCCAGCTGTCGCCTGCGGCCTCCTGGCCACCAGAAAATGTCCAGGTGCGTGTTACGTAACTTCAAGCCGGATGGCCGGCTACGCTTGTTGAATTGTGCTGAAAACTAGATGGGTTAGTCGGAGCGATTTTAGAACGCGACCGCACTCTCTGCTTTCTCACTTTGTCTGTGAACTTCTCTACCGGTGTAAGACGCTAGTTGTGGATGTATATCGCGGTAAAAAGATCTCTGAATGTGTGCCAATGCAGGTAATCAGCAGCGAAAACTTCGGTGTCGACTGGTGGCAAACGACAGCCCGTAGACGGCGGGGTTGGAACACTGACAGCAGCCTGAATGGACTGGAAGGCGGCCTTTATGTCCTGTAGCTGGACCAAACATCTCGAATATACGGAGTAGCAGTAACTGTACTTGGATTCAAGCACTGTCGAGGTGGCCGTACTGTCGGTGGACGCGAAAGAAGATCGGAGCAACTTTCATAGCTCTTCTCCACCTTTTCCCACAAGGCCCGGATTTGGTCCCGATGGACTTGGCACATGCCAGGGGAAAGTCGTTCTGGTTCAGCGGCGCTCGGAGTATGAATATCCGCTTGAAATTGGCTAACCCGGTCTGTTGTGGCAATAAACTTTTTGAGGGCGATGTCTATAGCAGTTTGAGCCATCTTGGACACCGACCGCGAAAGCCTTGACGGGGGACCGGAGATAGTCTCGACGGACTCGTCGCTTTTTGCCCTTGGAATGGCAATGGCAGCCTTTGGTGTTAATTGAGAAGGCCGCGGAGTACGCGGATTGGGACCTGTCCAAACGGATAGATGGGATCGACCTCGGTTTCTTGTCGTCTCCCGTGGGCATTCTCGGACTCGAACTTTGCGGATCAGCTCCTGTCGACTGACCTGAGCAAGGGGCGTTTCGTTCAGAACGTAAGGAGTCGCCAACGAGTTGGTCGTCGCTGCAAATGAACGCACGCAAAAGAAAAGAAAGCCACAGAGTACGGTCACACTGTTAATTTGTGCGGAGTAGAAGCACAGTGCCATAAACAACGAGAAGAATCGGAAGAAAATATTTGGAAATCGATGAAACTGTATTGATTGTTTATATATTTGTATATCTTGTTGCCAAATTGTATATTGTATTGTTGTATTGTATTTAGTTATTTATTTATTTATTTTTTTTGGTTTGGAAAATATCTTTGATCGTAAAAAAAATAAAAGAAATCGGAAAAACGCAATAAATAAATTAATTAATCCATTAAATAAATAAATTACTTGCCGGAAATAATTAAATAATATTTATAATTAAATAGTAATTCTGAATTAATAATTTTTATAATTAAATAATAATTATAATTATAAATACTTATTTTTGAGCGGCGCCGGAACGGTGGAATTAAAAAACCTTGGCTTTGGTTGGGGAGAAATGTTCAGTGGGTTATGCCGTCGGTAGCGCAGTGCATGCGTGAGGGACGCGGGAGAGAGAGAGAAGGGACAAAAATCAGCAACAATAATAACACAGCCGTTGGGGCGGTTAATTGCGGCAATTTGGAGAAAAACAATCACGGTCGCACCCGTGTGGATTTGAATTTATTTTATTTTATGTTCCTGTATGTGAAGGCAGAAAATATATTTATGTAGATATGGGCATGCATGCGTTTATGGATATGTGAATGTTCCTGTATGTGGAGGCAGAAAATAGTTCTATATATGTATGTAGATATGGGCATGCATGTGTTTATGAATATGTGTATGTTCCCGTATGTGGAGGCAGAAAATAGTTCTATGTTGATCTGGGCATGCATGCGTTTATGTGTAAGTGTATATCGGTACAGTAGAGCGTCGAAGAGTGGACTGTATTTGAAGTGACGGAACAGATGAAATTATGTGGAGAAAAAAAAAAGCGCAAGACAAAAAAAATATCTCGACAGCGGCGGATTGTACGGCGAACAGGGAAACTCCCGAAATTACTTCACACCGAGTGGCTGATATTAGTTATGCCTTTTTATTTTCCACCACACAATTTCACTTTTTGTCGTTTTTTTTTTTGGAGCCAGAATTGCACTGCACTATGCACACAAGTTGTCACGCGCGTGTATGTGTATGTCTGGATGCACATAAGCCTTGACCGTTGGCAAGTTGATGTAGAACGGGGAACGAAAAGGAAAACGGCAAGGAGTATGGCGACGCACACAAAGCGAAGACGGATAGAACATTTTTTGGAATTGAAGGAATGTAAAATTTCTCGACGGCCGTTGTGTCGGGAAAACTCGGACGTGGAGTTGACACGAAAAAAATTGATCTTAGCGCAGTGTGAACGAAATTCAATGTTCGAACCACTGCTAAAGACCGGCAGCGAGAGGGAGTCGGAAAATGCTCGTACTTATCTTTTTTTACGGAAAATCACAGTAGCTGCTGGTCGAATGGCAGAAGGATATCCTTATCCGGCTCGAAGGACCAAAATGTTGTAGAGGGGCGATCCTTCCACAAAAAAAAAGAGTCGGCTGGCAGAAATAATTCCCACGGCGCAAGCGCAGAGGAAGACGAAAAAAATGATGAAGTCGGGGGTGTCGTGGTATTATTCAGTGTGCTTTATTCAGCTGCATATATGAGACTAATTAAAACTAAAACCGCGCTCCCGCCCGCTTTACTCCGCTGAAGCGAGAGCGCGAGATCGGCAGCGGCCGTCCGAGGAGTTCGGATGCAAAACCCGAAGCTCGCACTCTGGAGCGCGGACGTTGCGAGAAGCGAGCGAGGGAGCGCAAGAGGGCGAGAGCGAAAGCTCGGAGAGCTCAGTGGGCCACTGGCCTAAACACAAAGAAACTAGATAAAATACATGAAGATCGACAGGAATTTAACATTGACACTAGAAAAGGTCCACTGCAAAAAGGAAAATTAGAAAATCAATTTTATACCAACTTTATCAAAAGAAATTATTCAATTCTTTGAATCAAATATTATACTTACATGGAATTTAACTGAAACTACAGGCGAACAAAATTGTCAAGAATTAAATGGCGATATAAAAATAAATTGTTAATGCTGAAATCGAGCCGATACCAAATATAAGTAAGAACGCCGAATTTACGTGCGCACACGACTACGTATTTTATTGAGAGAGACATACAAAGCATCATAAAGCTAGAGGAACAAGAAGAAAGAGGAATAGGAAAATACTATCGCTTAGAGATGTGCAAGTAGAACGATATAACTTGTAAACGCCAACACTTCTTCTCAAGATCTTTTTAGTAAAGATGTCTGCTACGTTTTCGTTGGTGGGAACATATTTTATAAAAACTTCTCCTCTAGCAATAGCCTCGCGAACATGATGATATTTGATGTCAACATGCTTGGTCCTTTTGTGATGCACAGGATTCGATGCAATCTGCTGTGCGGTTAAGTTGTCGCCGTTTATCTCGGATAAACGTTCGGATGAAATGCTATTTCTTCTAGTATAAGACGCAGGTAGATTGCATCTTTGGTTTCAGTGGACAAGGCGATGTATTCAGCCTCAGTACTGCGACTAATCCTTGCTTTTTGGATTCCCAGGAGAAAGCTGAACCACCCAGGTAAAAACAGTACCCAGAGTACGATTTTCTATCCAGACTATCGTTTGCCCAGTCTTCATCGACAAACGCATGCAATCGTTGACCAGTCTTGCGATAGTGTAGCTTAAGTCGATCGTCTTTGACAGATAGCGCAAAATGTGTTTGGCGCCAGACTCATGCTCGACGTATGGGTTGGAGTTTCGCTGTGCTAACTTGCTTATAGAGTGCATTATGTCACGACGCGTTGAAATAGCCAAGTACATTATAGATCCGATCAGTGACTGATAGTCAGTTGTATCTACTTCGGCACAGTTGTCACTATCGCAGCGGGTCCATCCAGGGTTTATCGGAGTTAAAACAGATCGGCACAGATTCATGTTGTCGTTCTCAAGTAGACATTTAATGTACTGCTTCTGACACACAGAAATTGTACCACGCTCACCCTGTCGCTGTATTTCCATTCCAAGAAAGTGATGCAATGGACCATTGTCATGAATATCAAAACTTTCGTGCAACTTCTTTTTGATATTATCCAGCTCACTCTTTTTCGAACAAGCTATTATAATGTCTTTTTGATATTATCCAGCTCACTCTTTTTCGAACAAGCTATTATAATGTCTTCGACGTATATGGGTATCAAATTGTACGAATTCTGACTTATTTTCTTATGCAGACACGGCTCGCTTTTGGTAGCCTCAAAACCCAATCCTTTTAAAGTGTCATCTAGTGCGCTATTCCACTGTTTGAAGCCATATATAGCTTTGTTAAGCTTTAACACTCGGTTTGGATGTTGATCGCTGACGAAGTTCTCTGGCTGCTTCATATATACTATTTCGTTCAATTTACTGTTCAAATATGCATTTGAAACATTCATTTGATGAAGGTACAGCTCCTTTTCTGCTGCTACTGCCAACAAAAGCCTTATATTCTCATATCGAATGACGGGTGAAAAGGTTTCGTAGTTATTTATTCCATATTGCTGGCTGCACCCCTTGGCTACAAGTCTGCTCTTAAACCTTATGATATTTCCTTCAACATCTCGTTTAACTCGAAACACCCATGTGGATCCCATAGCTGTTGCACCTGAAGGAAGGTCTACCAAAGACCAAGTCTTGTTTTCGATAAGGGCCTCATATTCACGTTCCATAAAATTTTGCCACTTAGACGAATGCTTGCCCGTTAGTGCCTGTTTTACTGTGTCGGGCGTCTCAATGTCATGATAGCTTACAATATTGTTGACCATATTGTACTCTTTTCTTGGCCTACCTCCCTGGCCAGTGCGTATAATCTTGGGCCTACCTGGACCACGGTGAGCACGTACACCATCAACGGGGCTGCTTGGCGGACTGGCATTATCTTCTTCAAAACTCTCTAACTCGTCGTCACCAGAGTCTGGATACACGCTTTTTGGAACTGAGTTCTCCGCGTTGACTTCTTCTAGAGCTGCTTGTGCTATTTCGCCCTCTGCTGCACCGACTTCTTCTGAAGCTCCTCTTCTCCAACTTCGCCGTGTGCTGCACCGACTTCTTCTGAATCGGTTGCGGCTTTATAGCTTCCTGCGCTAACCCAATCAGCTTTTTGTGGAAACTCTAAGAAAACGAAGTAAAATCGTTAGTGCTTGCCTGATGATTAACCGATACTTCTTCGCCTTCAACAAATTTGACGTCTCGCTTTTCCACGATTTGTCGAGCCTCTTTGTGTGTACTCCTTGCCCTTAGCACATATACGGGTGAACCAAAAATCCGTAGATGTGCGACCGAAGGCTTCTTGCAGCTCCACTTTTCCATAGGGGTGATCCCGTCGAGCGCCTGCGATGGAGATCTATTTCGAATTTAACATTTTTGTTTAAAAATAACACTTTTTGAAGTGGTCCTCTTGAGACATACACCTCATGCTGCTAGCGCTGAGGTTGCATTTTTCACATAAATTAACTGCGACACATTCACATTAAGAATTATGCATGAAAATGCCTTTTCGCCCATTAAGTTCCATTTGACAGCTTCCTCGGATGTTGACCGTTAGTCAACTTCGGCTTCCCACTAACGATGCTCCAAAGTTTTTGGTGTACCAGAACACTTCGCATCTGAACACTGTGAGGCACCGTAAAAGCTGCCCCACATCCAGCGAGTAAATTTAAGATATACATATACATACACATATTGGTAGATAATAAGAAAAACTAGTACTATCCTGCCACGAAGCCAGGCAAGAAGCCAAAAGAGCCGTTAAGTTCAAAACTTCGGCCGTTAGCCAGTAGTTCAAACAGGCGTTATTTAGAGTGTTAATCGGCCGTTAGCCGGTAGTTCAAACAGGCGTTATTTAGTGTGTTAATTAGGATCTCAGCTGATCAGGCGCTCTACTCAGCGGGTTAGGCGATCTACACACTATCGGATTAGGAGATCTACGCACTTTTCCAGTGTTGAGAAGCGAGAGCCCGGCCGCACAGCGCCGTCGCCAGCCCTCGTCCCGGCCATCGACGCCGCGAATCCGCGCCGGATTTGTGTCCAGGCCGCGCAGCTCCGCCACCAACGCAGTCGGGAAGCATCACCGACGCAGTGCATCATCACTAGGCCTCGTTCCGGCCGCTTAACGCCGCCGCTAACGTGACCGAGAGCCACCGCTCACGCAGCTCAGCTTCGCCAGCCCTTGTCCCGGCCATCGGAGGAACTCCTCAAGGAGTTCGGATTAGAAACGGCGGGAACGGTAGTCGAGCTGCGAGCACGACTAGCCGACTTTATCGGGAAGACAGAGCAAAGCCAGACCACGCTGTCTCGACTCGCTCAGCAAGAAGCCCTCTATCCCGAGGCACCATTCGCGAAGGAAATGCAATCACGGTCCACGTCCCCAATGCCGGAAGCGGGGGCCATGAAGCTGATCGTACCCGGGCGGTCATCCTTACCAGGATGACCACCAGCGCGGAAGCCCAAAATGCAACCACGGCCTCCACTAACCAAACACCGCGCGACGCCATATCTACAGCGGTACTGACCGAGAAGCTACGGAGCTGGGGAATCCTCTTCGACGGACAAACGGACCCGGTCCATTTCGTGGAACGAGTCGAGGAAGGAGCAGCCGCCTACAACGTCCGGATCAGCGACGTACCCAGAGCCATCTTCGGATTACTATCTGGAAGAGCGGAAGGCTGGTACCGAGCCTATCGCATGCACTCTGTGCCATGGCTCCTATTTAAGACCGGGTTCTTGGAGTTCTTCCAGCCTCCGAGGTACTTTCAGAGGTTGGAGGACACGATCCGCACCCGGTATCAACAGCCGCAGGAGCCATTCAAGAACTTCCTTGTGGACCTGAGACTCATGATGCAGCGCGCGAAGTACACTCTGGCAGACGAGCTCGAATGGATATATGAGAACTTGTTGCCAGAATATCAGCTCTTTAACCGTCGCCACGAGTTCTCAACCCTCGAAACGCTGACGCAGCTCGCCACCGCATATGAGATCGCACGGGATCGGGACTCGATCCGGCACGCCGCCCTCGCCCACTTCGCCACCATGGGGTCGGACCAAGCGCAAAGGTCACCACCATACCCTAGGACTACGACTGCTAGAGAACCCAACGCCGTCCCCCTGCCCATCGGGGCTACAAATCACATGATCTCCGACGAGGACAGCCGGCCGGTGGACATACAGCGTGCCTGCCTCCGCTGCGCCAAAGAGTGCACTCGGCCGCCCCCATATTCTGTTGGAATTGCGGACGCAGAGGCGTGCGGACAGTGAACTGTTGTCGGCAGTCGGGAAACGGACAGCATCCCCGCTCGAATTGGGAGCGGCCGGGGACAGCCAGCACACTTCCCAACCCGTAAAGCCACCACTTCGACTGGAGAACGGGCGGATAGTAGCGACGATTAGCATCTACGGACGACCATTTCTGGCCACGCTGGACACTGGAGCGTCGCGCAGCTTCGTGAGCGAGCGAGTGGCCCAAACTCTGGCCACCACCACCAACAAGAGGGCAGTGCGAACGCGGATCTCCTTGGCTGACGGCTCCTCCCAAGAAGTCACCAAGGCCGTGTGGGCACGCGTCAAACTGGACCAGCAAGAGGCCGAACTACCCCTCCTGGTGTTACCCACGATCCTGGACGACGTTATCCTAGGGATCGACTTCGTGTGCGTCATCCAGGCATCCCTGATCTGTGGTCGCACTTGCTTGCGACTCTTTCCGGCGCCCCCTCGAGATGCAACGACGATAACCACGCCCGAGACACTGCCTGCAGACCCGACAGCCGCGAACACACGCCGAGCGGGTGTCGTAATCGGTGGACACCCACGGGACCCACTTCAGCAGTCAAGTGACGCCACAGCGTCATCAGGCTCTCGGGCTGTGTTATCATCGAACTCTCGAGCCACCAAGGATGCATCCTCATCGCCAGCGTCATCGTCGCCAAGGGCCACCGGAGATGCACCCTCGTCGCCATCGTCATAATCGCCAAGGGCCGTCACGGCCACATCATCGTCACCAAGGGCCACCACGGCCACATCATCGTCATCGCCGTCTCCAAGGGCCACCACGGCCACCTCATCGTTATCGTCATCGTCGCCAAGGGCCACCACGTCCACATCTTCGTCATCGCCGTCTCCAAGGACCAGACCGGTCACCTCAGCAGCGGGCTCTCGAGCCATGTCATCGTCGTCAAGAACCACCACGGATGCATCCTCATCGTCATCGTCATCGCCGCCAATGGCCACCACGGCCACATCATCGTCGCTGCCGCCTCCCGGGGCCACCACGGCCACATCGTCTTCGCCATCGGCTCCAAGGGCCGCCACGGCCACATCATCGCCGCTCCCGTCTCCAAGGGCCGCCACGGCTACATCGTCTTCGCCGCCGTCCCCGAACTCTCGAGCGGTACCAGCCGCACCCTCCCGGCCTCCAGGACGACCGGGTCCAACTATGTCATCCGATCCCCCGACGTCTGCGGTTACCGGAGGGGCCAGCGAGTACGGATTGCTCCACTAGCGGATGCAGAAACCCGTTCCGAAACCAGGCCAGCCACGATAAGCCTACGGCAAATCTCGCCGCCATCGCCGAATGTCTGGAAGAACAGCAGCCACAGTCACTCACCGGCGAGCCTATGGAACCCCGAACACTAGCGTTCCTCGAGGAGGAGCTGAAGCGATTCGACGGATTGGTCGGGGTGACCCACATCGCGGAGCACCAAATAGTCATGCGGGACGAAAAGCCACTGAAGCGGCGGTATTTTCCAAAGAACCCGGCCATGCAGCAGATCATCAGCGACCAAGTCGATGAGCTACTCCGAGATGGGAGGATCGAACCATCACGGAGCCCGCATAATGATCCCATTGTCCTGGTGAGGAAGAAGACTGGGGAAATGCGAATGTGTGTCGAATTCCGGCAGTTAAACGCACAAAGCGTGCCGGACGCGTACCCGCTTCCGCGCATCAACCACATCCTGGAGAGCCTGCGGAACGCGCGCTTTATCTCAACGCTGGACCTGCAGCGATGTCCGGGAGTCGCTTCATGGTATAGACGATTTGTACCCAACTTCGCCGCCATAGTGCAGACGATGTCCACGTTGCTACGGAAGGGGAAACGATGGCTCTGGGAGGAACCACAGCAACTCGCGTTCGAAGATCTGAAGAGCAAGCTCACCGAAGCGCCGGTGTTGGCATGCCAGGATTTCACCTGGAAGTTCCAGTTGCAAACCGACGCCAGCGACTACGGGCTCGGAGCAATCCTAACGCAGCAAGCCGAAGAAGGCGAACGAGTGGTGGCGTACGCTAGCCGGCGACTGGTGAAATCCGAGGAAAACTACTCGGCCACCGAGAAAGAATGCCTCGCCATCGTCTGGGCCATTCGGAAACTCCGGTGCTACCTGGAAGGGTGTCGGTTCGATGTTATCACAGACCATTTAGCCTTGAAATGGCTGAATAACATTGAAAACCCGACCGGGCGTATCCCTCGCTGTGCGCTGGAGCTCCAGCAGTTCCAATTCGACGTGCACTACAGGAAGGGTAACCAGAACGTGGTCGCTGTTGCACTGTCGCGCCAACCACTGGACACGCTCCACCAGCTACAGGAAGCAGTATCACCATGCAAGTGGATCCGAGCCAAACTGGAACAAATCGACGTCCAACCGGAGAACGGACAGCTGTACCGCCACCTCGGCGATCCATCTCCCGACGAGGGCATCAGCCCATGGAAGCTGTGCGTTCCCACGGAGCACCGACGACACGTGCTGGAGGAGTGCCACGACCACCCCTCGGCAGGGCATCTAGGGATCCGCAAGACGATCCGACGAGTTGGACAGGGCTATTTCCGGCCTGGAATGCATCGGGACGTTCGCCGACACGTAAGGTGCTGCGAGACCTGCCAGCGGTTCAAGGCGAGTCAGCTCAAGCCCGCGGAACCCTTCACAATGGTTCAGCGCAGACTTCATCGGACCCCTACCCCGGTCTCGCCGCGGGAATACAATGCTGCTGGTCTTCCTGGACGTCTTCTCGAAATGGGTCGAGATCGAGAGGGCATCCTCTCCCGATTCGGAACCCCACGCACGCTGATATGCGACAACGGCGCGCAATTCACGAGTCGAGGGTTTAAGGCACTTTGCAAACGGGCCGGCGTCCAGATCCAGTACGCGGCTCCGTACTCGCCGCAACAGAACCCGACCGAGCGTGCGAACCGGACGATCAAAACTATGATCGCCCAATACACCGCGGACGACCAGCGATCCTGGGACCAGCTACTGCCAGAGATCTCGCTCGCAGTGAATTCCAGCATCTCGGACAGCACGGGATTCAGCCGCGCCTATTTAGTCCAGGGCCGCGAGCCACGCCTGCCGGGGGCCTGGTACGACAAGGTGACGCCGAGCTTAAGTACCACGCCACAGCCACCCGAAGACCGGGCTAAAGGATTACAGGAGGCATATGCCATCGCACGAGAGAACAACGAGCGGGCATCCCAGGAACAGCAGCGGTATTACAATTTACGGCGGCGCGTTTGGTGACCGTTGGTGGGATCATGGGTGCTGGTCCGTACCCATCACCTGTCCACGGCCAGCGAGGGATTTAACGCCAAGTTGGCTCCGAAGTACACCGGACCATACAAAGTGGTGAAGTTCCTGTCCCAGAATGTAGTGCGCCTACAACTGCGGGGCTCTAGGAAACGGCAGACTGCCAGTCTCCCGGATCTCGAAAGAGTACAGGACCGGAGAAGCCGACGACGAAGAAGATGCAGCGGACAACGAGGCAGAGCCATACAAAGAAGCGTTCGCCTCCGAACCCCCAAACGTGGATCCAGAAGACTCCCAAGCTCTGGCGACCAGCAGGAGTTACTCGGCCAGGAGAGCAACCAGGATGCCCAAGTCACTGAGCAGCGTACCCAGCCCAAGAAAGCCACCCATCGACGAGTACACTCCGAATAAACCAACATCAAGCTGGGTCACGTGAGTCAAGCGGGGCACCCGCGCTGCCATAGTTAGGTTAAGCCGCCAAGTAAGCTGAGAACTCTGAACTTGTAATCTAGAACCATAAGTATCTCAAGCCGCACTATAGGTAGGATTCACACAATAAGACCTAAGCTAATACGTTACATTTACTAGCACACCGTCACCATGTGCGAAAACGAGGAGTACGAGTACCGCCCATGAAGCGACTTCACCCGCTCTCCCTCACCACCAGCCGTCGCCATCAGCACCGACTCCGTGCTATCGGAGCACGCGGAGCGCATCGCCGCCGTTCGACCCGGCCGAGACACCGCCGCCTCCACCTCTTGCCTGCGACGAAGACGCCTACTCCCAGTCCACCATCCTCCGCGACCCGTCGAACGAATGCGAGGTGAGCAGTGGATCGAACGGACAACCAAGACAGGAGAAGGAGCCGCCAGCTCGAGATGACGAGCCCGACACCAGGGGGCTGACTACAGCGAGGCTGGCACGGTTAAACGTCGCGGGATTCCAGCACGGCCTGCTACCTAGTGACCGCTTGGCTGGAAAGCGTGGCGACGCCGGCATTCGCTGAGGGATTTGAGGAGAGATGCGTCCAGGAGAGTCGTGCCTAGGTACCACACCCGGCACCGTCTACAGACGACTCGTCAGTTGGAGAGGATGGCCGCTTCGCGACTGGAGGCCCACCAGTGCCCCTCCAGTGCTCGCTAGCGGAGGCCAATGCATCCCCACCGCCTCGACCGCCTCACGGGAAGCCGATGCCACCGGAGACTCGTTTACGGGTACTTCCCTGAGCGACGACGCCGACGCGTAGGCCGTAGCTGCCGAGCCGCACCAGATGGACAAAGGCGAGGAAGGGACGGATCCCACACCGGACTGCCCGACGACGCGGGAAATGCAGCCAGAAGAAGCCGAAGCCAGGACCCCTAGTCCCCAGACGACCGCAGCCCAGAACGAGCCACTTCCGACTACCCCGGGAAGGGAAATCCCCGAAGTTGGCAGCTCAAGAGCTCAAGACCGGCACCCAGAACGGGAGGACAAACAAACAACGCCACTGCCCGCTTCCCCTGAGAGCCCTCGGACACCGAGTCCTAGGGAAGCCGCCCTAGACGGACTAATCCCGCCCACTCCAGGGAGCAGCATCCCGAGAGTGGAGATGAGCCGCTGGATCGATCCCCATCCGGCGGGACCGGAACTGGATAGAGACGGAGGTGCACGCGACCCCATACCAAGGCCCGACGACACAGAGGATGCCGATATCCTAGACCTGGGTCTCTTCCCGGCCGGACCAGAGGAAGACGGACTCCTGCAAGCGTTACGGGAGCACCCGGGAGTAGAGCAACTCCTCGACGAGGATGATTGGATCGTCGCACCGGCAGCATGGAGGGTGGACACGAACGAGCGTCGTCTCCCCCGCGCCATCGAGGAGTACGTGGAGGCCCACGACCACACGTTCGTTTCCTGCGGCACCGATTCCGCGTCACAATCACGGCCCGACGCGGCATCGCCATCTCGCTTCGCGACCCCTACGTAAAAGGGGGAGGGTGTGAGGCACCGTAAAAGCTGCCCCATATCCAGCGAGTAAATTTAAGATATACATATATGTCGGTGCATACTAAGAGTGTGAGGATGTTGGTATGAGTGTATGGGTATATTTTCGGGAATTTCATCAGAAGGCCTATTTCATCACTATTGGTAATATTGCATTAGCCTCTAATTCTGCT
This sequence comes from Drosophila carrolli, assembly GCA_018152295.1. Classification (NCBI taxonomy): domain Eukaryota; kingdom Metazoa; phylum Arthropoda; class Insecta; order Diptera; family Drosophilidae; genus Drosophila; species Drosophila carrolli. The sequence goes on from JAECXJ010000262.1 coordinate 468,828, forward strand.
GTGTCATGTTGTCGCTTTAAGAAATTACGTTTTAGCGGGGCGACAGCGTAGTGTCGCTGTCGCCGAGTGTGGTTCGGTGGTAAGCACAGAAGGTAGAAGGAACGATGCAGTTAGTTGCGTTTGGGACTTGAGGTGTGCGGAACCGAAACTCGCTGCGCTATTACAATGTCTGACGAGAGCAACCCTGCTGCAACAAACCCTGCTGCAACATCAGAAGTGGGATCTGGCCCTCTACCTACAACAATGGAGGGACAATGGCGTGCCATCTTAGAGTTGGAAAATGCAAATTTGCTCAATCTTGTGCGAGCAATTCAAACAACAGAACCTGATGCAGTGCGGAGTAAATCGGTGCAACTACCCAAATTCAACCCAGACAAGGCAGGTGCCATCGCTTCATCGTGGTGTTCAACTGTGGAAATTATACTAAAAGAAAATACATTGAAGGGCAGTGCGTTGGTTGTGGCTTTAAGTGCAGCATTGGAGGGTAGCGCTTCGCAATGGCTGTCCCAAGTGTGCTATGCTTATACTGGCAAGCTTTGATAACCGTGTGCAGCGTTTGAGTTTCACTTCAAATGTTCGAACCAGAGCCGATCTACAGTCCGAATTAAAAGCGTTCACTTTTAATAAAAGGAAAAGTGGCTTTGTGGAAAATCAATCTGAAATTTATCCAAAACGGCAAAAGCAATCTTCGATCGAGTGTCATTATTGTGGAAAATTAGGCCACAAAATGTTTGAGTGCAGACTCAAGAAACAACAACATCACCTTGCGAATGACAAAGAGCGACATGTCAGACACGATGAACATCGACGTGAAAAATCAATTGTAACTTGCTACAAGTGCGGAGACAGGGGACACATATCTACCCAATGTACAAAGAAGGAAGCGGATAGGAACAAGACGTTCAACCGGGAAAAACGAGTGGAGCAGTGCAGCGTTGCAGTACCTAGAGAAAGCATGAACCACAGAGGACACATTTTTGAAGTCACCTTTGATTCCGGAGCGGAATGCTCACTAATGAAAGAAAAGCTAAGTACTCAGTTTTCTGGTAAAAGATTCAATAATATTGTTATGTTAAAAGGCATAGGTATTAATGGAATATGTAGTACTGTACAAGTTTTAAGTAACGTTAAGATTGATGACCATTTTATTGAGATTTTGTTTTATGTAATAAGCGATAATCACATGCAAAACGATATCGTCATTGGGCGTGAAATACTTAAGCAGGGTTTTGATATTTTCATTTCATCAAACAAATTTACAATTTCGAGAGCCAAAATAATTAATTTGTGTACCGGTTCTGAGCCAGCCGATATTGATACTGAACTTGACGGAGAAAATAAAATAAAACTTAATTCATTGTTGGCAAAGTACTCAGATTGTTTTATAAAAGGCATTCCATATACTAAAGTAAGAGTTGGCGAAATGAAAATTAGATTGATTGATCCAAGGAAAACAGTTCAAAGAAGGCCATATCGATTAAGTCCATGCGAGCGAGATTTAGTTCGAGAGAAAATTGAGGAGCTGTTGAGGTGTAATATAATAAGACCAAGCTGTTCACCTTATGCAAGCCCCATATTGTTGGTAAAAAAGAAAAATGGTTCGGATAGACTCTGCATTGACTATAGAGAGCTAAATTCAAACACTGTTGCTGATAAATACCCGCTCCCACTCATACAGGATCAAATAAATAGACTTCAAGGAGTTAATTATTTTACATGTTTAGATATGGCCAGTGGATACTACCTTTGCATGCGGATTCTATTGAGTACACAGCGTTTGTGACGCCAGATGGCCAGTATGAGTTTCTGTCTATGCCATTCGGGCTTAAAAACGCGCCTTTTGTTTTTCAACGCTTAGTAATGCAGGCGCTAGGAGATTTAGCGAAATCCTATGTTATTGTCTATATGGATGATATCATGATAACTGCCACAACACAATGCGACGCGTTTGAAAGATTAGAGATTGTTTTAAATGTTCTGACAGAGGCTGGGCTTTCATTCAACATTACAAAGTGTTCATTTCTGAAAACATCGGTTCAATATCTAGGCTACAGTGTTAGTGCTGGTGAAATTCGTCCAAACCCTCAGAAAATAGTAGCGTTAACTGCCCTTCCCCCTCCACAGTCTGTAACATCACTTAGACAATTTATTGGATTAGCATCGTATTTCCGGCAGTTTATAAAGGGCTTTTCACAGTTGATGAAACCGTTATATTTCTTAACTTCAGACAAAAATAAATTTATTTGGAAAACAGAACATGAACAGATACGGAAACAAATTATTTCTATACTTACCGATGAACCAGTCCTTGTTATTTTTGACCCAAATTATCCCATTGAATTACATACAGATGCAAGTGGCAGTGGTTACGGTGCAATTTTATTACACCAAATTAAGAAAAAACCACAGGTAATAGAATATTATAGCAAAACTACTTCACTTGCAGAGTCCAGATATCACTCGTATGAGTTGGAAACTTTAGCGGTTGTAAACTCAATTAAACATTTTCGACATTATTTGCTGGGCAGGAACTTTACAGTTTATACCGACTGTAACTCATTGAAGGCGTCAAGAAATAAACAAGATTTGACCCCTAGAGCACAGCGTTGGTGGGCTTTCTTACAGTCATTTACATTCGAAATTCAGTATAGAGAAGGGAAAAGAATGGCACATGTTGACTTTTTGTCGAGAAATCCTATCTCACCAGGGTCTACTTCTGCTCCAAAAGTAATTGATGAGAAGAGAGTTAACTTGGTCGAAATTTCAAGTAATTGGCTCATTGCTGAACAGCGTCGAGACTCAGACATAGCCGAAATCGTGACTAAATTAAAAGATTGTTCTCTTGATGAAGATATAGCGAAAACATATGAAATAAGGTCAGAGGTTCTTCACCGAAAAATACAGAGGAATGGCAGAACCCGCTGTTTACCGGTGGTGCCCCGTGCTTTCAGATGGTTATAAACCAAGTTCATGAGTCGATAATGCATTTAGGTTTCGAAAAGACACTGGATAAAGTTTACGATTTTTACTGTTTTGACAATATGTCAAAATACATCAAAAAATTTGTTGACAATTGCATCACTTGCAAAATGTCTAAGTCAACCTCTGGAAAAATTCAGGCTGAACTGCATCCCATCCCAAAAGTAAATATTCCTTGGCACACAATCCATATCGACTTAACAGGGAAATTAAGCGGCAAGAGTGACCAGAAGGAATATGTTATTGTTCAAGTTGACGCGTTTACCAAGTATGTCTATCTCAGTCACACCCTTAAATTGGACAGTGAGAGTTGCATAAAGGCTGTCAAGACCGCTGTTTCGTTGTTTGGAGTACCAAACCGAATAATAGCTGACCAGGGAAGGTGTTTTACTGGATCAAAGTTTAGTGAATTTTGTTGAGATCAAAAAATAAACTTGCTCTTGATTGCTACCGGCGCTAGTCGCGCTAATGGTCAAGTAGAACGAACAATGAGCACGTTGAAAAATATGTTAACGGCGGCTGAAACTGGAACACAGTTTTGGCAGGATGTGCTAGGAGAGGTGCAGCTGGCAATCAATTGTACAACTAATCGTGTGACGAAGGCAAGTCCTCTAGAAATGTTATTGGGAAAAGTAGCACGGCCATTAGGATTACTTCCACCTTGTGACATAGAAAATGATGTAGATTTGTCGAACTTGAGAGCACAAGCTGAAAAAAATATGTTAATTACTGCAGTTTACGATAAAGAACGGTTTGATAAAAGTAAGGCAAAAGTACGTAGACACAATGTTGGAGATTTTGTATTACTTAAAAACGAGGAAAGACATCAAACCAAGCTGAGTCCAAAATTCAAGGGGCCTTTTCAAATAACACAGGTTCTAGAGGGTGACAGGTACATTTTAAAGTCCATAACTAACAAACGAACTTACAAGTATGCTCACGAAGATTTAAGAATCTTACCAGATGGGGAAGTTCCCGAAGAGCTTAATGTGTGCGATGATTATAATAATGTTGAAAGCGAAAATGAAAATATTAATAATGACGAAGTTGTTGAAGAAAGTGAAGTGCTGGTCAAACGGAAATGACAGAGTACTTGGATCATGTAAATCAAGCTCAGAAATGAAATTTAAAACAAGAAAAGAAAGTAATGAAATGATGAAAAGAAAGTATCGTGGCCTGAGTGGACGATAATGAGATTCGAAATATTAATGTAAGCACAAGTGCAGAACAAACTAATGTTTGTTTTGATCATGGCGTGTGGTGCATTAGATATGAGAATGGATAAATTGAGTTAAATAATTGGTTTAAAAAGAAGACTTGATTTGTTAATGAAACCCAAACAGAATGATAATGTTTATGTTAAGATATGTTTTAAGGATATTATTTTGTGAAATTGGTCATTAATGAGTTTACATAAATTAAGAAAAGAAAATTGGATTTCGTTGTGAAAATATTTGTTTAAGTTATAAAAAACAAAAGGTTGTTAAAAAACAAAATATATAAAAATAAAAAGGGAGCAAAAGAGAAACTAAAAATGTAGTCGTTTATACACGAGGTCGTGTTAGAGTCAGAATGGCCGTGTCGGTGCATACTAAGAGTGTGAGGATGTTGGTATGAGTGTATGGGTATATTTTCGGGAATTTCATCAGAAGGCCTATTTCATCACTATTGGTAATATTGCATTAGCCTCTAATTCTGCTGTGTCATGTTGTCGCTTTAAGAAATTACGTTTTAGCGGGGCGACAGCGTAGTGTCGCTGTCGCCGAGTGTGGTTCGGTGGAAAGCACAGAAGGAAGAAGGAACGATGGAACATACACCGAGTTGGATTTATTTCTTCCCTGACCCTCAAATCCCTGATCTGCGTGTGCTAAAACAGTGGCCTAAGCCAAGCCGGTTGCGTTTTCGAGAAGATTCCTCTGCGCAACTGGACCTTGGTGGCAGCCACGTGCACATTCCGGTCGACGAACCCAAGCCCCAAGTAACCCAAACCCGACCCGCGTGTGCCCAACTGTGGCCCAAGCCAAGCCGGTTGCGTTTTCGAGAAGATTCCTCTGCGCAACTGGACTTTGGTGGCAACCACGTGCACAGACGTGAAGGCGTGCAAGTACGGGTTTTCTTTCCGCTTGCATAGCTTTCCGTCTCGGTTTCGACGCACACCCATCCCAGAACTGGGAGCGCTGACTTCTGTCCATGAGTTGACACAGTGGTACGGGCCAATCCCCCCACTGTGCCTCCTCCGGCACGCACGTGACGGCTTTCACTCGTTCGCGTCTGGCCAAATCCGAGTCCCAAATGCCTGCTCTGACCCGCCAATAAGGCCCGCCGCGCGCAACGCGACTGATCGGCGACTGCGTCCAGGTTGCCCGCCTCTCCTCGTCCCCGCTTATTTACAAATTCGATTGTAAAGGATCCTGGGGAGACTGAGCTCCATCCCAGCCGTAGAAACATCCTTACAACACTCCACACATCGTAATTCTGATCACTTAACTTTTCTATTTGATACGCACTCATCTTAGTTTCGCGAGACTGGGCCCATAACCAATGTTAATGCTGAAATCGAGCCAATACCAAATATAAGTAAGAACGCCGAATTTACGTGAGCACACGACAAACGTATTTTATTGAGAGAGACATACAACGCATCATAAAGCAAGAGGAACAAGAAGAAAGAGGAATAGGAAAATTGTAAACTTTAACATAAATGGAAGCAAAATTAGTATAATAAAACAATGTAGAGTTAAAATTGGAAATGTTATTTTAAGCGAAAATTCGTCCAGAATTTCATTTAACACCATTGTATTCACCGTTTAATGTAACTAAGATAAAGATAGTAGAACATAATGACGTTTTAAAACTAATTTCAGAAAATAATACCATACTTTTTGTAATTATAATAATTGTAATTATTGTTCTTTTTATACCCGTTACTCATAGAGTAAAAGGGTATATTTTATTCGTGCAAAAGTATGTAACAGGTAGAAGGAAGCGTTTCCGACCCTATAAAGTATATATATTCTTGTTCAGGATCACTAGGCGAGTCGATCTAGCTATGTCCGTCTGTCCGTCTGTCTGTCCGTATGAACGCTGAGATCTCGGAAACTATAAAAGCTAGAAGATTGGCATTTTGCATGTAGATTTTAGGAGTTCCTACGCAGCGCAAGTTTGTTTCAAAATGCTGCCACGCCCCCTCTGAAGCCCAAAAGCCACAAGCTGTGGCCACATATATTTATATATTTATATTAAGTTGTTTAGCTGAGTTACGGGTATCTAATAGTCGAGGCACTCGACTATAGCGTTCTCTCTTGTTATTTTTCTTTTCCTATCAAAAATTTTTACGCTAAATCCACTTACCTTTTTATATATAAAATTAAGAAAACAAGCAAAAAATAATCAAGAACCACAACAAGAATTATAACCGGCACAAAACCAGTTGCCTACATTGTACCCTGAAATGTCTGCCTAAGCATAGGCAACCCTTTTAAGGGGAGGGAAGTGACATATTCACATATTCATACCAAGAAATAAGAATATTCAATGTGAACAATCCACATCCGGAAAGGCTATCAGAATACAATTTAGTGATCATGCTACATAAGCCTCTTGCATTCTGTTAGGAAAGGATGTTAGAAGTTACTTTTTGAAATTGGTATATTGGTTTGGCCTTGACTAGGAAGTTTTTCGCCCACGTGCCCCTTCTTTTTAATCCTAGCCTTGAACTCTTTTACAAGCATATTATCCTGCAAAAAATCGAGCATATGGCTTCAAAAAGCTCGTTTGAGGCAGTTATCTTGAAAGATGAAATGTCTCTAAGACATAAGAAAACTTAAACTCGGTTTTAGTTTTGTCTTGTATATACTTGATACTTGATTATAGGCGAAAAAATTGTTGGTCTAATGAATGGGAAACTTTAGTAAATTAAAAGGTATTTATCTTTATCCACTTTTGTTTTGGGAATAAACTTCATCCACTTTTGTTTTATTAAAGTTTCTATTTTATTATATCCATCGCCATTTGGTAGATATTATTTTGTATCCACTTTAGTTGTTGTTCATTAAAAAGACCTTCCGTTTTGTCGCTCGCTCCTAACTTGTTTTATTTATTCTTATTTATTTATGTATTTAATTGTACACTGTAGGCTTACTTATAAAAATTAAGCTACATGAAGGGATGTCAGCCATAGCTGCTGAGGCTTTCGATCTGAATAAAATGTTTTATAACCACCTTCTTTTTGCTCTACACCTTTTAGTTTACTAGCATTAGTAATATCATACCTAGCCAATGTCATAAAAAGTCTGTCTGGCAATTTTTTCATAATTACATCTTTAACTGTATTATTAGAGCATTTGTGTATAAAACTGTATTTGCAGCGTTATTTTCTAAAGCTAATTTATTTAATATTATAAAAGATTTGGACTCAATGTCCTCAACGAACTTATGTATACACCCAGGAAAGGGGGTGTTATACAGACGTCTTAGTAGTTCTTCGCAGGGCGTCTGGTTTTTGTACTCGTTGATGAGGGCGTTCCTTAAGTCCCTCCAGCATCTGGCTGTTGATAGTTGAGATATCCTCTGGGCATCTCCGTGAAGCTGCATTTCGGTCGCACTGAAGAATACACTCGCCTGGCTTATACATGTTGTGGGGTACAGCTCCAGGATGAAATCTACCCGGGCTGAGTTCGAGCGTGTAGCCTCCAAATTGCGGCACTTACCTGATTTGGTTAAGGGCTTGATTTAGATGGTTTTCTGATAATAATAGCACCGGCTCTGCCATTTTTGGTTTTTGTTTAGATTTAGATTTTTCACAAATTAAAGAGTTTTGTATTTTGCATTTGATTTAAAATTGTTATACCTTGTCTCTTACCACTGGTGGGGGAGAACTAAGGTGTTTTATTTTGTGTTACGAACAAAGGCACTAACTTTTACAATAAAACGGGTTTTTGCAAATTTTTATTTTTTTTAGTTACTTGACAGTCACACGGGTCAAGATTTATTTTTTGTAAAAAAAAATACCTCGCAACCTGAGACACTGCGATAGCTGGTTTAGAATTGCACTGGGACGAACGATGTTTGGGTTCTTTAAGGATATAACCGTATAAAAAGTTATATCCTATCGGCTGAGCCAATAACAAATTCGGAATTCAACACTTTAAAAAAATATAATTTTTATTTATCAAAATAGTGTAAACGCGAACTGGGAGAGATAGGTCTGCTCCTTACAAGATTCAACTTAAAATTCAAACTTATAAACTACGCTGACACTTATCAAACCTTCGATTGGGAGAAAGAACTCGATTGATAAATTGAGAGTGTCCAAAATGAGAGCACTGAGCATGAGAGCGGTCTAGGTTTGAGCTGCGTCTGCAATTTTACAAAATTGGGGGATAAACGCTTTTTATAGTTTGGGGACATTTGTTTGTAGCGCAAGAGGATGTTTACATTAATTGGGCTCTCGTGGGAGCCGACAATTTGGAGTTCTTTCATTTGTTTATAACTCAAGAGGATGTTTATATTAATTGGCGACTCTTGGGAGCCGATGATTTTGGGTGTGTCAAATGCGTAGTGTAAATATGTTTATGAAGTAGATATGTGGGTGTAGGTATGTTACTATATATAAGAGAATTAAAGTGATTATGAAATAAAAATTTGTAACCTAACCTTATGCACTGTTTGTTTTTTTATTTTTGTTATTAGAAATTACTATGTTATCGTTTATATATATATACTTTCAACCTTATAAGGTCCAGTATGTTTAAAGTCTATGCCCTGTTTCATTTTCCAATAAAACCTGATCTCCTATTTTTAAATCAAAATCTAAAGTATTTTTGTCATATCTAATTTTTTGTTTCTTTTTATGAGATTCTAACATTAATCTAGCTCTCTTAAATGCTTGTTCTAGTCTAAACTTAGATTCTTTAGCTTAGTACTCTATATTATACGAGGTGTGTTCAAAAAGTAAGGTGACTTTTCAAATTTCGCGGGCAACATATTTTCGATTATCGATTTTTTTGTTTTGTTATATTGGTACACTCTTCCCTAACATCTGTACCAAGTTTCAATGGAACATCCTCTTTTGTTTGGTTGTGAGAGGCGTAAAGTTACAAGTTATTTTGCGAGCTCGGCGATTTTTTGCTATCGAAAAATATGGATCAAAGGATTTGCATCAAATTTTGTGTAAAAAATAAAATTAAGTGCTCTGAAATACTTGAAATGTTGACAGTGGCATACGGTGAAACTGTTCTGAGTAAAAAAATGTGTACAAGTGGTACAAACTCTTCCAAGATGGCCGGGAAGATGCCAATGACCAGCCTCGCTCTGGACGCCCAAGCACGTCAACAACTGATGAAAACGTTCAAGCAGTGACGAAAATTGTTTTGGAAAATCGTCAAATCACTATCAGAGAAGTTGCTGAAGATGTCGGTATATCGCTTGGCTCGTGCCATGAAATTTTTTCAAACGTTTTGGGTATGAGTCGTGTGTCAGCGAAGTTTGTTCCGAAATTGCTGGTCATTGTGTATAGTGGTTTTATTTTGTCTTTAATATTAAAATGTTGAGGTAAATTTAAAGTTTTACCAAAAACTAACTCATATGAACAATAGTCACGTTCCATAGATGGTGTTGTGTTGAAACAATATACATAAGTATAGGAGCCATACATCCCAATCAGTTTTATCAACTGAGATATATGAACGGATGAACTCATTAAATGTTCTTTGGCTTCGCTCCACTGTTCCTACAATCTGGTGATAGTGTACGGTAGAAGTTAAGTTTTTGATATTACAATTTTTACATAAATCTTCAATTATCGAATTTTTATATTATTATTATCTTTAAATATAGCTTTTCCTACTGTTTTTGCACTTTTGTTTCGCATTGGTATTGCCACAAGGTATTTATTTAAATCGAAGATTAGGGTTACTACATATTTATTTAATTTCTCGGATTTAGGTAGTGGACCGATCGTATCCACAATTACCCTGTCAAAAGCAATTTGTGGAGTTTCAGTAATAGTCAATGGTGTTATTGTATGCTTTGTTGTTTTTGATTTTTTGAATTTTGGGCATTTTCTTATATAATTTGTTATATTTCGGGTCATATTTTTCCAATAATAATGCCTTTTAATTTTTGCTAATGTTCTAGCTATGCCTGTATGACCTCCTTGAATTGGATCGTCATGGAATGTAAACAGTAATACTTCTTTCTCTTTATCATTATTTGATAATAGGGTCACCGGCTTGAGTAGCGCTACTCTTAGAGATTGTAATATTTTATTGCCCATTATTTTACAAGATTCTATTGATATAGTGTCAAAGATCTTTTCGCTCGGTGCCACTTGGAGTTGGCTGATATTTAGTATATCGGCTTCTTTTTCAAGCCTTTGAAATAACTGACCTACGACGAGAATTCCATTGGTGTACATATCGCTAGCATCAATTCTTGCTGTAACTTTTTTCCATGCTTTAGTAAACATAGTGAATCTGTTATTCGCAAGATCACTACTTTTCGTACCTCGTCATTTACAATGACTTCGTATACGTTGGGCTGAGAAGCTTTATTTAGAGTTTGCCCAGGCAAATCTGTTTTTTTTTCTGTTTCTGCGCAGAAATTTTTCTGTTTACTTTGGTTTCTGGTAGTGACTCTGAGAATTTTATTATTTGTTTGAATATTTTTTAAGTTATTATAGTTATTGTTGAAACCGCGTCGGCTATATGATTGTCTTTTCCCTTAAGATATTCCAGAGTAAAATCATATTCTTCTTAGTCTAATCGCATTCGTGTTAGTTTTGAGCTCGGGTTTGTCATTGAAAATAAGTAAGTTAATGGCCTATGGTCTGTTTTGACTGTGAAATGTCTTCCATAAATATATGGTCAAAAATAATTTATCGCTCAGTGGATAGCTGCTAACTCTTGTTCAGTTGTGTTTTTGTTGCTTCCTCCTTGTGTAAATTGTTATTGTAATCTTGAGTAAGAAAAGCATCACACGCTTGTTTGCTTGCATCTGTTGTCATACAAAATTCTTTATTAAAATCTGGATATTGCAGTGGTGTGGGGTTCATCAATTGAATTTTAAGGTATTCGAATGCTATTTGACATTGATTATTCAAATTTAACATTTTTTTTACATAATCTAGTTATGTGACGTAAGTAATCGGAAATTTTTTAATAAAACGTCTGTAGTAATTGCAAAATGCAACGAATCTTCTAGCGCTGACAGCGTCCGTTGGGACTGGGTATTTTTCTGTTACATTGTATATCTTACTGACTTGCAAAATACCTTTGTCAGTACACTTGTGTCCAAGAAAAGTCACTTCGTCTCTGAAAAATGTGTACTTTTCTGGGTGCAGTTTAAGGTTGTGTTTCCTACATAAATCAAAAACGTTTGTAAGATTTTTAATCATATGCTTTTCTGAACAACCGATGACAATTAGGTCATCCATATACAAGAATGCCTGGGAAGGTTCGAAAACGCAATTGTTATCATTCTTTGGAAAGAACTTGGCGCTATTTTTAAACCATAAGATAATCGCGTGAAGCGATAGGATCCATTGCTCGTGGAAAAGGACGTTATATTTCTAGACGTTTCCTCGAATTCTATTTAATGGAATCCTGACATCAGATCTAGACTTGAAAAGTATTTAGCTCTACCTAGTTGGTATTCTTGGTAGTGGAAATTTATCTGATCAAATTATTTTGTTAATTTGGCGGTAATCAATTACTAAACGCCATCTTTTTTTCGGGACGATTAATAATGGACTGTTGTGTCCAGAAACTGAAGGTTCTACTATTTTGTCTTAAGTTAATTTTTCTACTTGTTTTTCTACTTCTTCTTTTTGACTGTGGGGAATTCTATAATTCTTTATGTATACCGGTTCATCATCTTTCACTTTTATTTTTTGTTTGTAAAAATTATTAGTTGTTATCGATATGGATTCTGTTCCGAATATATCTGTGTATTTGGTGCATAATTCTTTAAGTATTTCTTTGAACTGAGGTGGACAATTTTTGTTCAGTTTGTCTAAGATTTCTTCTTGGTTTACATTTTTATGAGATTTAATTATGTCATAATCATCCAGTGGTTAAACTTTTAGTGTATTTAGTTGAATGACTGATTGCAGTTTTATTTGTTGTATTCAAAATTTGGGCAAAAGTGTTTTTAGAATCTGCAATGGATTTTCCAAAAAATACTCCATTTTGGATTTCTTGGTTCGGTATTAATATATACCTGGTTGCTGAATTTATTGCAATTTTTCGGACGACTTCGGATCTTGCTGGTAGAATTGTCAAATTATTTTCGAGTGTATGGTTTATTGGAATATGAGTGGGATTATAGAGGTTATCTGGTCTCAGTATGAGCCAATCATTTTCTGGTCTTAAATCTATTTGACAATTGTATTTTTTCATAAAATCTATTTTGTCTATAGTTGCTTGAAAGAAGTTCTATTGATACTTATCATTTTGAATTGGTTGTTCCTTCACCAACACCTAATATTTGGGTAATATTTTTATACCCTTGCAGATGGTATTATAATTTCAGTCAAAAGTTTGCAACGCAGTGAAGGAGACATTTCCGACCCTATAAAGTATATATATTCTTGATCAGCATCACCAGGAGAGTCGATCTAGCCATGTCCGTCTGTTCGTCTGTCCATCCGTCTGTCCGTCCGTTCGTTTCTACGCAAACGAGTCCCACAGTTTTAAAGCTATCTGCTTAAAAACTTTCCCAAAAGTTGTCTTTCTATTGCAGGTAGTATATAATTTGGAACGAGCCGAATCGGGCGACTATATCATATAGCTGCCATATAACTGGAAGATCTGACTTTTTATGACTATTAAGAATGCATCATATAAATAATTTTGGAGAATATAATTTACAGAATATTCTGCAAGGGTATATCAACTTCGGCTCCGCCCGAAGTTAGTTTCTTTCTTGTTATAGTTAACATTGTTAAATGAGTCTGAAGTTTATTTTATTAAAGAGATGTCTGCACCTTTATCAACTAATAATAAAGTATATACTTTTTTTGTGTGTTCATTTTTAAGTGAAACAAAAAGATTGAAGTTTAGGTTGATAGTTGAACCTTATATTTTACTGGGTTTTTATCTTAAGGGTCTTTATTGGTTTTCCGAAGTGGTTTGTACCTGTAGCACGTTATTATTGTTTTGACTGTTTGTATTTGTATTGTTATTGTTGTTATTCTTTCTGTTATTATTGGTGTTTCCACCACGGTTGCTTCCTCTAAAATTACCTCTATATTAGTTGTTGGTCTGATTTTTATAGTTTCGGTTATAACCGTTATAGCCATAATTTTGGTAATATCCCATATTCTGATAATTACCTCGGTTATTACCTCTACAGCGGTAATTATTTCTGAAATTGTTACTGCGATAGTTGTTTCCTCTTTGTGTGTACAATATTGAGTTGGCATTGCCCGTCATTTCAGTCCTGCATTGTATGTACTTAGTGACGGTTTCATTCATAGTTGAGAAGTTGCTTGCCTCTAAAATTGTTTTTAGGAGGCCATGATCACAATTTTTAACCATTGTGGCGATGGCTTCCTTTGTGATGAATTTGTCAGCATCTTTGGCTGGTAGGCCTTCGTCAATGTACGAAGCTTCAAGGAGCTTTCGTAAATTGTCTATTTCTGTAGAAATTTCTCGGCTGTTTTGCCTTTCTGGCTTGTTTTCGCCATTTTTGCATTGACTACGTCGGATGTGTTACCGACTTTAGTGTCTTGCAATTTTTATACCCGTTACTCGTAGAGTAAAAGGGTATATTGTATTCGTGCAAAAGTATGTAACAGGTAGAAGGAAGCGTTTCCGACGCTATAAAGTATATATATTCTTTTTCAGGATCACTAGCCGAGTCGACCTAGCCATGTCGATCTGTCCGTCTGTCTGTCCGTATGAACGCTGAGATCTCGGAAACTATAAAAGCTAGAAGATTGGCATTTTGCATGTATATTTTAGGAGTTCCTACGCAGCGCAAGTTTGTTTCAAAATGGCTAGCGCCTACATTTCCGCCTTTCATGGCCCGTAGCGCCATCTAACGGATGACTTTGGAACAGCTGGCCAAGGTGCTAATTCGAGCGGCGGAAAACATACAAGAAGGCATATTTATATTAAGTTGTTTAGCTGAGTAACGGGTATCTAATAGTCGAGGCACTCGACTATAGCGTTCTCTCTTGTTTATGATTGAGTTTATTGTTAATTCATTCTGTACCTTGTATAGTGTAGATCCTATAATTTTTGATTTAATGACTTCTACAGCCAAATCTTTGAATGTGCCTTTAATCAAGTTCAAAGCTGTTACGAATCTTTGAAGGTGTATCTTTTATCCGTTAAATTCCGGAATGGCATTCGAGATATCTTTTATTTATGCCCTTGGGGCTGCTGGATCTGCCATTATGTTTTCTTTTATGTCTGGCGCACTTATATCCGAGTCTATATCTTCTTCTGCTTCTGTTACTGTTATAAATGCAGGAATTGTTAGATCATGTAGATCTAATTCAATTCCCTCGCAAGAATCGGAATCTTTATTTTCCGATAGGGGTATTTCTTGATCTATTGTCAAGGGGGTATTTAAAATTTTCGGTATCGATATATTTAAATTATACCTATCTTTGACAGTTATTAAATTTGTTCGTAAATTGATCAATAATTTAGATAATTTTGACCAATTCGTTCTATTAATGGCTTTCCTATTTTCATGTACTAGAATCTACAAGAATCTTTGCCCGTTTATTAATAGTGTCTTTATGTATTGGCCTATTTTGGCTTATAAATTTGTAAGACTTATCGGCCATATTAAAATTGTATTAACCCTCTACTGCATGAGCATAGAAATAATAAAAGAAAAATTTTTTTGAATGTAATTATGTGTTTATTTAGGCCAAAATAATATATATTTGAAGGTATAGTTCGGGGTGGGGGAAATGGGGCCATATATGGCTTTGTATGCATTCGGCTTATTCCATAGTTTGCCATATATGGCTCTGTATGCATGTATACTTTACTACATTACTTCATGTGAAAGTTGGTGAAACAGTTTCTTTTGTCGTTGTAGCATAGAAATACATTGCATTTCTCACAAAAGATGT
This sequence comes from Drosophila carrolli, assembly GCA_018152295.1. NCBI lineage: Eukaryota > Metazoa > Arthropoda > Insecta > Diptera > Drosophilidae > Drosophila > Drosophila carrolli. The sequence continues at coordinate 483,901 of JAECXJ010000262.1, forward strand.
ATGAGCGGAAAGAACAATCATTTTTGCAGAGTTGCCTTTGCTTTTTCCAGGTGGGAAAATGCCCAATATGGTCCTCCCGAACAGAATTCAATGGAATTTCCTGGTGCTTTCGTCTTTTGCTGGTAGTAGGAGTACCGTCCCTACTTGTACACGGGGATGAAGTTGGAGTCATCGCAGGTCGTCCGCGTTTCTTTACTTTTCCTGCCTTGCACAGGTGACGGCACTTCGTGGGAATAATTTGCTCGTCAACCACCAAATGTTCTTCCTTAGGTACGAGCAGTAATTGATTACGTATTTTGTCCAGCACCGGTCGAATCTTGAATAGCTTGTCAAACCCGGCTTCCCCTGCCAACTTCATATCGTTATTATTGTTGAAGTGCAGAAAACGTTTTATAGTTTCCCATCGGTTGCAACTTATTGTGTCATGTATAATTTCTTGACCAAGAGTCGAATTCCAATAGAGTCTTGAAGATGGTAATTGTACCAACGACATGTACAGGGTTGCCCATATTCGACGGACCCATCTGACGACGCCATAACTTTTGACAGAGATGCCAGATCGCTTAATGACATACCGCGTTTGAAGCGTCAGTCCAAGCAGATTTTTACCATGGAACAATACACGCCACGCGAGCGCTCTGAAATAGTTGAAATTTACATTCATACATGACGATCAATTTTGGAACAAAATTATCATGTCCGATGAAGCCCATTTCACATTGAATGGGACCGTAAATAAGCAAAATTGCCGTATTTACGCCACTGAAAATCCTGAGAAGATTCAAGAAGTGCCTCTTCACGACGAAAAAGTCACAGTTTGGTGCGGCGTTAGTTCGAAAACGGTCATTGGGCCGTTTTTCTTCCAAAATGAAAATGGCCATGCTGTTACCATCAAACAGGAGCGTTATCGCGACATGATGACCAATTTTGTGATGCCAATTATTCGTCGAAAGCTTATGAGGCAGTTCTGGTTTCAACAAGACGGCGCTCCACCGCACACAAGTCGCATAACAATCGATTTTCTGAAGAAATTGTTTCCGGGCCGTTTGATGTCGAAAAGTGGTGATTTGGACTGGCCACCGCGTTCGCCCGATTTGACGCCGCCTGACTTCTTCTTGTGGGGATATTTGAAGTCAAAGGTTTACGTTAACAAGCCAAGGACCCTAGAAGAGCTCAAGGACAACATTCGTGAAGAAATAGCCGCTATTCCGGCCGAAATGTTGGCGAAAACGATGGAAAATGCTGCAAAAAGGGCACAATACGCCATCAACGCCAGAGGCGGCCATTTGAAAGATATCATATTCAAAAATTGATGTAAACAAATCTACTTGGAACAAATTAAATGATTAAGATTGCCAACCGCCAAATTTTTATTTTTTCTTTGATTTTTTAAAAAAAAACATGGGTCCGTCGAATATGGGCAACCCTGTATATGTCTATAAATTGATCTACTTCATTTCGAGTAATACCAGCGGGCTTATGTATATTTACTTGGAGTGCATATAGATTTGACTGATTAACCAAGAAATTCATCAAATCGTCGTTGAAAATAAAATTTAAAAAGTCTGCCGGTGTCTCCAGTTCATTGATACAAGTTGAAAGATTGGTATTTCCTTGAAATGGAAAGGTCTCATTCGAATACGGTGGTAAGTGACCAGCTTTCCATTTCGGTGCTTCTGTCTTTTTTCTTGACACTGGCTTTAGCTTGGCTTTAGAAGTGCACGGCTTTTCACAGATGTCATCGGAACTACTCTCATCGGTCTCCGAAATATAAACATCTTCCTCTTGGATTTTTTGATTTTCAACAACTTCGTCTTCGGAATCGGCTATGCTGTCATCTTCACTTAGAAACGGATCATCGATTTCGTTCGCGTATTGCAAACTACCGTAAAATAATTGTACATTCATTTCTAAAAGAAAACAAGTGCAATTGTTAAGCTAATATGCTAATAATGCATACAGTATGTCAATAAAGTGTTTTGACAATGGGAAAAAATGACATATTTCAAGTTTTTATACGATAAAAGTAAGTTTGCAGTGTTTTTTCATATTTTTAAAATTTTATTATGATTATGTTGGTATCTTAGAGAAAATTAAAGAACAAAAAAACTAATTTCTTTAGTTAACTTTCTTAAAAATAAATAAAAACAAATAACATTCAGTTTTCAAACTGTCAAGAAAGTGTTTTGACAAAAATTTAAAGTGTTCTTATTTTCTAAAGAGTAACATGTTAATATTTTGTATGGTCACCTATGGCAGCGCAAACGTCCTCCAATCGCGATTTCATCGAATATATGAGTTTTTCCATGTCCAATTTCTCCGGATGGCAGTTTTCCTCCAGTATGGCAGTTTTGAGATCATTTTTTGTTTTTGGGGCTTCGTTTTGCCACTTTCTTTTTCAAATATGCCCAATATTTTCGATTGGGTTTATGTCTGGACTCTGGCTGGAGTGTCCAGCTTTTTTCCGCAATTGTATAGTTACCACATAATCACCGTATTCGCCTTATGCTTAGGGTCTTTGTCTTGATAAATTTGAATTTTAGTTGGTTTCCATAAAAAATACAATTTTCTTTTGCACTGCACCAAAGATTTGTGGTTAAAATGTCCAAATATTGCTTAACATCCATTATATTTTCCATGAAAGCCAACTCTCCCATCCCTTTGCCCGAAATGCAGCCCCACACCATAATGGACAGTTTTCCAAACTTAACTGTCGGAATAGTATTTTGAGTCTGTAAGGCTGTTAAAGGCTTTCGCCACACTCGGGATGTTCCTTCATTGTAGTATAACATCATTTTCGTTTAGTCACAGAATAAGACATTATTCCAAAAATCAATTGGCTTCTCTTTGTGCATTTTGGCAAACAAAAGTCTCTTTCCGATGTTAACTTTCGAGAGCAACGGTTTCTTATGTGCTACGCGAGATGTGTAATCGTTCCGTTTAAGCAGTTTTCGGACGGTTTCGTGGGAAACATCAACATGAATAGTCTCCTTGTGATCGCTTGCAATAGATCTAAGAGAAACTTTAGGGTTTTTGGCCACCTGCCTTAATAATTTTCGCTCATCTCTGTCCGAAATTCAAATTTATCAAGACAATGACCCTAAGCATAAGGCGAATACGGTGATTATGTGGTAACTATACAATTGCGGAAAAAGCTGGACACTCCAGCCAGAGTCCAGACATAAACCCAATCGAAAATATTGGGCATATTTGAAAAGAAAGTGGCAAAACGAAGCCCCAAAAACAAAAATGATCTCAAAACTGCCATACTGGAGGAAAACTGCCATCCGGAGAAATTGGACATGGAAAAACTCATATATTCGATGAAATCGCGATTGGAGGACGTTTGCGCTGCCATAGGTGACCATACAAAATATTAACATGTTACTCTTTAGAAAATAAGAACACTTTAAATTTTTGTCAAAACACTTTCTTGACAGTTTGAAAACTGAATGTTATTTGTTTTTATTTATTTTTAAGAAAGTTAACTAAAGAAATTAGTTTTTTTGTTCTTTAATTTTCTGTAAGATACCAACATAATCATAATAAAATTTTAAAAATATGAAAAAACACTGCAAACTTACTTTTTATCGTATAAAAACTTGAAATATGTCATTTTTTCCCATTGTCAAAACACTTTATTGACATACTGTATGTACATAGAATATAAACATGCACGCGTTACTGCATATAGAGCCATACACTCGGCGTCATATCTCTGCGTACAGGGCAAATAATTTTTAATTTGTCACTTTGATAGGAAAAATCTTGGGCTAGACTTGATATAAAACAAGAGAGAACGCTATAGTCGGGTTCCCCGACTATCAGATACCCGTTACTCAGGTAAAGGGAGTGCGAGGGAGATGGAGATAGAAACTTTGATCACGCATAACTTTTTAACGAATGGTCCGATTTGAAAAATTTCTTCTACATTTCGATAGGTATTGATAAACACAATAAAACTGCATTTTTACTTTTCCGAAATATTAAACTTTTTGAAACAAACTTGCGCTGCGTAGGAACTCCTAGAATCTACATGCAAAATGTCAATCTTCTAGCTTCTATAGTTTCCAAGATCTCAGCGTTCATACGGACAGACAGACGGACAGACAGACGGACAGACAGACGGACAGACGGACATGGCTATATCGACTCGGCTAGTGACCCTGATCAAGAATATATATACTTTATAGGGTCGGAAACGCTTCCTTCTAGCTGTTACATACTTTTGCACGAATACAATATACCCTTTTACTCTACGAGTAACGGGTATAAAAATTATGATTTTTGTTACGGATAGTGCCAGCAATTACCTTCACATTCTATATTTTAGAAAATTTGTATCTTCATTGGTACCCTTATAATTTGTATTTCCCCAAAACCTTATAAAATAACATGCTTTCAAAAGTTTGCGTACAGCTGGAGATTGATGCATTTATTGGCCATTTTTACACAGTTTAATATGAGGTTGGATAACCTTTCCGCTTAAAAACTTCGGCGAGACGCTTTTGCATAGAATTTACCAACTTTTCAGTCTCAGCTTCGGCTATTTGGTCCGATTCCTGTTGCAATATTGTTTTAAGCATTGCCTTCGACGTAATTGTGTGCTGCCTGATTTTGCGCTCCAATAAATCCCACAGGTGCTCAATAGGGTTCAAGTCTGGAGACTGTGGAGGTGTTTTCAGCTTATTTTTTACGTTGTACAGCAACCAGAGCTTGACATTTTGAGCTGTATGCTTCGGATCGTTATCTTGTTGAAAGATAAATTTGTTCTGCAGCCCCAGCTTGGTTGCGCTTTGGACAAAATTATCCTTCAACAGTTGAATATACATCTTATGGTCCATAATACCATCGATGAACTGCAGATTGCCAACGCCGTTAGCTGCCATACAACCCCATATCATTATTCCCCCTCCTCCATGTTTTACAGTGGGCAGCAGATTCTGCTTTTCGAGGGCTTCTCCGCTCTTGCGCCAGATTAATTTTTTTCCTTTAATTCCAATTTGTTTTCGAAATATAGGGCTTCTTACTGGCCACGCAGCTCATGTATCCCGATTTTTTTATAATCCTTCGGACAGTGGACTGCGAAACGGTTTTAGAAAACTGACTTTCCACCTCTTGCTGCACTTCTCGGGAAGTCAATTTCGGATTGTTTTGAACCAGAAATATAACTTTCTTTTTTTCCCTTTTTGTTAAACGGCAGTTTGGCAAGTATAGAGCCGGTCGAAATATAATTGTTTATGACTCTCTGCACTGAGGAGTGTGCGCGACCTAAGAATCTGCCAATATCTCTTAAGCTTTTCCCTTCCAAATGCAATTTTAAGATAATTTTCCTTTCGGAGTCTTGTATTTGCTTTCCTTTGCCGTCCATGATTAAATCTGCATTGACAAATCGTTTGACAACTACATCTTTCCCTACGTTGATAATGCAAATCAAAACGTGCACAAACTTGCCAATAAATGCAACAATCTCCAGCTGTACGCAAACTTTTGAAAGCATGTTATTTTATAAGGTTTTGGGGAAATACAAATTATAAGGGTACCAATGAAGATACAAATTTTCTAAAATATAGAATGTGAAGGTAATTGCTGGCACTATCCGTAACAAAAATCATAATTTTTTTATATCAAGTCTAGCCCAAGATTTTTCCTTTCAAAGTAACAAATTAAAAATTATTTGCCCTGTACGCAGAGATATGACGCCGAGTGTATATGGCGTCCACAGTTTTTTGCATAGAATAGTATATAGTCACATATCCAAGTATAACTATTTGTATACCCTTAATTGTAACCTACATGTATAAGCTTAGCCTAAGAATAAAGATAAGAAAGAAAGACATTACAATAAAAGCTCGGATCAAGTAGTCGTGTACAGACCGCACAAGCAACAGATCGCTTTAAATAAAACATCTCTTTGAAACAATTTAAATGAGATTTCATAATTGGAACTTAATCTTTGCGGGACCTAACTAGCAATTAGACTTGTAACAACGACTCGATCGAAACCGGCAATTAAAATTGGTTAAGAACGCCTTTTTACCCAAATCTATACCCTCGAGAAAGTCAACTGACGGTGTCGCGTATAATGGGCCAAGCCGCGATCTAACTGGCGACGAGGATTCAAAAACCACCGATTTTGGAATTAAATTTTCCAAATTACCACGTGTATTTAAGTGCACACGATATTGCGTAATGGTCTGAGACAAGCGGCTCGAAAACATTACACCAAACTCCACATACGTCATCCTTATCAGCAAAAGACAAAGCTCTGTTTTTGCGCTCAACTTATTCACCGATTTTCGCTACGACGAGCCCTAGCAATTACCATCGTTGTCGACGTCATCACTTACGGTATCATCTATTTCGCATTATTTTGGACTTCGGAGAAGACGACACTGGTCAAAAAATTCTGAGAGGAAAAGTTTCCGCCTAGGAATACTGGAGTCGTAAAATCTATCATTGTGTATTACTTTCTTTTCACGATCCAGAAGTATTTGTTAATCTTAAGTAAGTTCTAATTTTATTTTACATTTAAGTTAAGAAAAAAAAAAAACTAGGCCTAAAAAATGAATCCCGAAATAACTGTTTATTTAAATTGTATAAAAAATATCCAAGATTTTGATGGCTCAGATAAAAACCAGCTTCCCGGCTTTATAAATCAAATCAACGTATTAATGCCATCTTTTCAAGTGTTCGACGAACAATCGAGACAAGTCCTCTTTAACTTTATAAAAAATAAATGTTGTGGACTAGTAAGACCCGTTTTGCATAGGTACGGAAACGTTACGTCCTGGGAAAGACTAAAAGAAATACTAATAAAACATTTTGGGGAAAAGGAAAGTAGTGACGAATTGATGGACGCATTAAAACTATGTAGAATAGAATCCACAATAGAGCAATATTACGACAAAATAAACGAAATTGCCAATAGACTGCACAATCGAATATTAACACATTCCGACGGGACGTATACCACTGAAGAAGTAAACAGAATTTCACTTAGAGTATTTAGGGACAATCTTCCTGAGCCAACGAAAACAATGATTTTTGCCAGAAACCCTCCATCATTGGACGACGCATACAAAATTATTGAAGATGCCCGTCATCAAAGTTATACCTTGTATGGACCAATTCGAAAACAATTTAGCAACAAACCTCCTTTTAGAAAATATTTCAGTAACGATAGTAACAATCGAAATGAAAGAACTCCAAATGGATACCATAATCAACCACAAGTAGAGGAAAATCCTGGCAGTTCCAACAGGCAAAATACAAATAGGTATGAAAATAGGGCCAGTTATAATAACAATTACGCCGCTAATCCATCTAGTAATTCTAGAATGTCCTATAACACCCGTAACACTCTAAATAATAATTCGGTAGGTCAAATGGAAGTAGGTCATATTAATGCAAATTTTCAACTAGGGGACCAGCAAAACTACCCTATATAAAACTTCGATCAACTCAAAGAGACCTCCTATTCAATGTCGACACTGGAGCGGAATTCAGTATCATTAATGAAAACATATGCCACCCAAAATGGAAAACAAACATCGAAGTTCAAGTACAAGCAATGGGAAACATTATTCAGATACATAAACTATGTAGATTTCCTTCATTTGAAGAATTTGGAACAAATAATTATTCGTGTGAGTTCTTGGAATACAACTTCCACGATATATTCGATGGCATAATAGGAGGAAACATATTAAATGATTTAAACGCAATAATAAACTATTCAGAACAGACAATTACTTTGAATAATGTTAAACTAAACTTCTACACAAGGCACCCAAATACGTTAAATAGTCCGGAAGTTAACACTAGCCATAGCGTGTCGTTAGAATATATAAATCCTATTTCTCAGAAACTACTCACTCCAGTTTTAAAACGATTTGAAGGTATATTTTATAAAGAAGGAGATAATTTAAGTTAAACACAAAATTCATACAAAAAATGATATTCCTATCTATTCGAAAGCCTATAGGTATCCCGAGGCCCATAATGACGAAGTAAACAAACAAATATCCGATATGCTAAAACAAGGAATAATAAGACATTCGAATAGTCCGTATGCCATTCGGTCTTCGAAATGCTCCGAAATTACTCACAATTGAAGATCGATCCTTTCTAATATAGATGAGAATTTTAAAAGGAAAAAAAATTTTTTAAAAAAATATAAAAAAAAAAAAAAAAAAAAAAAAAAAAAAAAAAAAAAACGCAACCTTTCAACAGCTTATGAACCACTTACTCAGAAACTATATAGACCATTTTTGTATTGTATACATGGACAATATTCTTATATTTTCGAAAACAATCGAAGAACATATTGAGCACCTTACCAAAATATTAAATTGCTTGAAGAATGCAAACTTAAAGCTTCAAATTGACAAATGTGAGTTTGCCAAATGCGAAATAGAGTTTTTAGGGCACGTTCTAAATTCAGACGGTCTGAAACCCAAAAAAAAAAAGTTGAGGCAATCGATAAGATTAAATTGCCAACAACGCAAAAACAAATAAAAAGTTTTCTGGGCATGACTAGCTACTTAAGGCGATACATAAAAGATTACTCTAAAATTGCAAAACATTTAATAAAATACCTGAAAAAAAATTCTAAAATTAATACAAATGATTTAGAATTTATAGAATCTTTCGAAAAGCTAAAAGTCTTAATTAAAAGCGAACCAGTTGTAGCCTACCCTGACTTTCAAAAACAGTTTACACTTATTACAGACGCTAGCAACCATGCCTTGGGAGCGGTGCTAATGCAGGATACCAAAGTGATATATTATGCCAGCCGTACTTTAAAAACCCACGAACTGAACTATAGCACGATTGAAAAGGAACTTCTAGCTATTTTCTGGGGCGTCAAACATTTTCATTATTATTTATATGGGAGAAAGTTTTTAATAAAAACCGACCACCGCCCACTAGTATGGCTAAACAACTTAAAAGAACCCAATTTAAAGCTACAGAGATGGAAAATTCAACTAAATGAATATGATTTCGATATAGCCTTCATTAAAGGAAAAGAAAATGCTCTAGCAGACGGACTAAGTAGGATATGCACTGATAATAATTTGTTAGATTGTCCCGAAGTAAATAGAAGTGATCTAATCCAGCTGAATAAAGCTTGTATACTGGTAGGCGAACTCGACAATACAAAGCAAACCGTCGAAACAATTGACGAACTAAACAACGACTTTTCGTTAGACCTAATAAACCTTTTTTCAAATCAATCCACTAATTGTGAAACCATCCACAGTGCTCAATCCGATAACTTAAACTATATAAAAAATACAGATAACGCGTTAAACATATATAAGTCGCAAATAGTACTAAAACTATCGCAAAAGGAATCGCGAGCCACCAAAATCTTGTATAAACGAAAAATAAGACACATTATAGAAACAATAGGAAATAAGACCACCATTTTAGAATTAACAGTTGCAATTCAACTCTCGCAGAGTGAAGTCGCGTATGCGCGGAGTGATTGATTACTGATAACAAACAAAAAAAACAAAGAAGAAAAACAAAACAAAACAAAACCAATTACATTTGCAAGAAAGAGAGCATATTCTAAAAATAGAATTAACTGATAAGCAGTCTAAGTGCAGCCGCTTAAAGGGCAGCAAAACCATGTGCGACGACGAAGATGATGACGTATTGGAATGGCAAAGAGTACCACGAATACTAAAAAGATCTAACCAAACTTCACCAAATGTGGCCAGAAAAAAGCCGGGGCTCGATGATGGACCTGGAACTTCTAAAAGCTTTAATCGATTTGATGTACTCAGTGATGAGGACAGTAACGATGAACCGAGTACTGGTAAAAATCACCTACAAGAATTGAATGACGACTCAAATAATCCTCAATCCGAAGAGACACCTAGACCCCCACCTATTTTCATGACAGATGTCAATGATATTAATGGTTTACTAAACTACCTTAAGCCAAAAATTAATATAGAAGACTTTTCGTATAAATCTCAACGCGATGGCAAAGTTAGAATTATGGTAAAAGAAGTTGAAAAATATAGAAACCTCATTAGATCACTAAGAAGCGATAATGCTAAATTTCATACCTTTCAATTAAAGCAGGAGAGATCTTTTAGAGTTGTTGTCAAAGATATTCACTTTTCTACACCAGTTGAATGCATAAAGTCAGAAATAGAATCTCAAGGTCACAAGGTGAGAAGTATTAGTAACATAAAGAGCAGAATTACTAAGGAGCCCTTAAACATGTTTTTCGTCGACCTGGAGCCAGAAAACACTAACTCTGACATATATAAACTTAAGCATATTGAAAACGCTATTGTTAAAATTGAGCCTCCAAGAAAAGTGAGTGATATAGTGCAATGCTTTCGTTGCCAGGAATTTGGTCATACCAAATCTTATTGCAATAAAAAATACAGATGTGTGAAATGTTCCTTACAGCATTCTAGCATAACCTGCCCTAAAGACAGAGATCTGCCAGCCAAATGTGCAAACTGCTTGGAGAATCACGCTGCAAGCTATAAAGGCTGCAAAATTTATAAAGAGCTAATATCAAGAAAAGCGTCCTTTGCCAATAATAACAAAAATCAGCCCCAGAACAAACCCCCGATGAACTTCACGAATCCCCGCGAAAGAGTACACCATGAATACATAAACAATAATGTTCCCTCATATGCCCAGGTATTAGAAGATAACTCAAAAACTAGAGAAAATAAATCTTTAGAAAGAATTGAAAAATTATTAGAAAAGCAATCAGAATTAACAAATAATCTATTAAATATGATAATGTTGCTTGTCAACAAATTATGCAAGTAGACATTCGCATTGCCATATGGAATGCCAATGGGCTCTCCAACCGCCACAACGAAATCTTTTTATCAAGTCGAATGATATTGACTTAATGTTGATATCTGAGACACATTTTAATAAAAAATCATATTTTTCTATAAAGGGCTATGAAGTCATAAGAGCAGATCACCCATCAGGAAGAGCACAAGGTGGTGCTGCAGTAATTATTAAAAATGCTCTACAATTCAAAGTCCAAGAGAACATTGTACAAAACAATATTCAAGCCGCAGCTATACAAATTAAATGTTCCCACATTGATGTTACTATAGCTGCTGTGTACATACCACCTAGATTTACTTTTAAAGAACAGGACTTCATAACGTTCTTTCAAGGACTTGGAGGTCACTTTATGGTCGGAGGTGACTTTAATGCCAAGCACCCATGGTGGGGCTCAAGGCTAGCAAACCCAAAAGGTACTGAACTATACAAGTGCATATCTCTTAAAAATTACTCGACACTATCAACTGTAAATCCTACATATTGGCCAACTGATCCTCGCAAAATACCTGATCTCCTAGACTTTGTTGTTTATGCTGGAGTACCTTCGCATCATTTACATATTGAAGAAAACTTCGAGTTGAGCTCTGATCATTCACCGCTAATAGTAACATTTGGATCAACCGTATTGATGAAAGAGAAACCATACAGAATAATTAGGCAAAATACAAACATAACTGCTCTTAAAAACTGGCTCGAAAATCATGTCTGTCTGGATGAATCATTAAAATCTGGAGATGAAATTGACTCTGCAGTTGAAAAACTCACTCAGGTAATACATGAGGCTGGACTCCTGTTTACACCGCAATCAACAAAATATCTATCTACGCAGTCCTATATTTCCGTAGAGCTTAGACAGCTTATTAGAAATAAAAGGAGATTAAGAAAAACATGGCAAACAAGCCGATGCCCATCTGATAAAACTAATTTCAATAATGCAGCTAAGAACCTAAATAGAAAACTAAGGGAAATGCGAAATGAAGCTACAGCAGAATATTTAAGAAACCTCAATCCTTTCACTAGTGACTTGGAGCACAGTTTATGGAAAGCTACAGCCTACTTAAAAAGACCCTCCAGAAGGAACACCACAATTAAAGACAACAATGGAATTCGTTGCAGGAACAACAAAGAAAAAGCAGAAGCATTTGGGCAGCACTTACATCTTGTTTTCCAACCAAATTCCATTACTGATATAGAAACAGAAGAGGAGGTCATGAGTTTCTTGGATGCACCATGTCAAATGAGTATGCCAATTCGGCATATCTCATATTCTGAGGTTCAGGCCGAAATAAGATGTGTGAAGCCTAAAAAATCGCCAGGATTTGACAAAATTGATGGCATTACTGTGAGAAATCTACCCCCGAAGTGTATCACCCTGCTAACTCATATTTATAATGCCATACTGAGACTTGACCACTACCCCAGCCAATGGAAATGTGCTGATGTAATTATGATACCTAAGCCGAATAAACCCGAACAATTGACTTCTTCATACCGTCCGATTAGCTTGCTGGTGACTTTCTCTAAAGTATTTGAAAAAATACTTTTGAAAAGATTGTTACCGGTACTGGACGTTCTCAACATCATACCCGAACATCAATTTGGGTTTAGAAGAGGGCATGGAACGACCGAACAATGTCACCGAGTGGCGCAGACAAATAAAGGTCTGGCATCCTGGCGTACTCTATAAAATAAAGAAATGGCTTCCTGCACCATATTATCTCCTGATGAAATCATATTTGACAAAACGCAGTTTCTACGTTCAACAGCAGGATGAATCATCAATATTATATGACGTAAATGCCGGAGTACCACAAGGAAGTGTTTTAGGCCCCGTTCTATACACAATTTTTACGGCTGATCTTCCTGTTATGGACAACATTTTAGTAGCAACATATGCGGATGACACTGCGCTATTATCAAAAAGCATAAATCCAGTTGAGGCATCCCAGCGCTTACAGGAACAGCTCCATTTAATAGAAAACTGGCTAAACAGATGGAAGATAGTTGTCAACACTCAAAAGTCAATACAAATAACATTTGCCTTAAGAAAAGATAAATGTCCTCCGGTGATACTGGGTGGCGTGAACATCCCAGAATGCGAAAGTGTTAAATACCTAGGAGTTCATTTAGATCGAAGACTGACATGGAAAGCCCATATAAAAGCTAAGCAAATGCAGCTTAAAACAAAAAATAGAAAAATGTACTGGCTAATGGGCAGAAAGTCGGAGCTGAGCCTAGAGAACAAGGTGCGGCTTTACAAAGCAGTTTTAAAGCCGGTATGGACATACGCCATTCAACTCTGGGGAACTGCAAGTACCTCCAACATTGAAATCCTACAAAGATACCAAAACATGACTCTCCGAAACATCACAGGGGCTCCTTGGTAAATTAGCAATTTCGAAATACATAAAGATATGCAAATTCCTTTTATTAGAGATGAAGTTAAAAGATTAAGTACAATATATATAAACAGATTGAATTCCCATGAAAATAACTTAGCCATCAACTTGCTAGACAATAGCAGAGAAACGAGACGTCTTAAACGTTTCCACGTACTCGACCTTCCTGATAGATTATAGATTAAGTAAAACTTGTAAATAGTAAAATAAGTCAAAATTAATACCCTTATATGTATATCGATTGTACTTAGTGAAGCGCAATCGATCCTGCCATGATTATGCCCATTAAAAAATTTGTTTATTATCCTAAGGATAGGTTACAAATAAAAATATATAAAATAAAAAAAAAATTTTAGAATTAACGCAGGAAATCTTACCAGATAAAGGCCTAGAAGCCATTTATTGCGAAGACGTTAATTTGTACGTGAAATTCCAGGAATGTTACAGACAATACTTCGCATGCAACGAAAACTTAAAACTAATAAGATCGTTTATTTTGCTAAAAGATGTAACAGATAAAGAACAAATTTTAAAAACAATAAATGAAGAACATTTAAAAAACAACCATAGAGGTATTAACGAAATCTTTGCCGAAATAAAAAAAATGTATTACTATCCAAATCTTCAGAAAGAAATTCAGAAATATGTTAATAATTGTAAAAGTTGTAACTTGGCCAAATATGATCGAAACCCCTTAAAATATAAGCTAAACATAACCGATACCCCTTCGCAACACAACGAGATAATCCATCTAGATATTTGGTTCCCCATGCGAAACACTATGTACCTTACTACAATAGACAAATTCACAAAATACGCTACTGCTTGTTATATTAAAGATAGATCTTGGATTTCGTTGCTAAAGGCTATACAAGAGAGAATCCAGTACTTAGGCAAGCCCAAGCTTATTATAACGGATAATGAATTTAATATAAATTGCATAAAACAGTTTCTTATAGATAACAATATAGAAATCCATTTCACGACACCGTATAAAAAAACAGGGAACTCAGATGTTGAGAGACTACACTTGACATTAAATGAGCACATCCGACTTTTTAATGCAGACGAGAAAAACAATGATACGATTCAAAACAAAGTATTTAAAGCAATGGTATGCTATAATAATACTATTCACTCTATTACAAAGATGAAACCAATCGATTTCCTAAACAACATCCTAAGTGCAGAGCAACAACAAAACATCGCGAAAAAAATCAAACATAATAAGGAACTCTTAAATTTAAAAAATAATAATATTAATAGGGAAAATTTTGAAAATGATTATGTTAAAAATTATAAAATTGGTAAATCAAATCCTAAGTATAAGCTAGTTCAAAACTATCATCAAGATGGAAACTACCTAATATCAAATGAAGACGCAAAAATATACAAAGACCAAGTCAAAAGAAAATACACATTCCAAAATTAAAATAAGTTTATAAGAGTTATACATGTAATTACAATTTATAAATTTCTACAATTAAGATTGCAGAAACTTGTCGTGGGGGAGTCACATATCCAAGTATAACTATTTGTATACCCTTAATTGTAACCTACATGTATAAGCTTAGCCTAAGAATAAAGATAAGAAAGAAAGACATTACAATAAAAGCTCGGATCAAGTAGTCGTGTACAGACCGCACAAGCAACAGCTCGCTTTAAATAAAACATCTCTTTGAAACAATTTAAATGAGATTTCATAATTGGAACTTAATCTTTGCGGGACCTAACTAGCAATTAGACTTGTAACAACGACTCGATCGAAACCGGCAATTAAAATTGGTTAAGAACGCCTTTTTACCCAAATCTATACCCTCGAGAAAGTCAACTGACGGTGTCGCGTATAATGGGCCAAGCCGCGATCTAACTATATGTGATGCTCACCTATAGTCAAATTCTATTTTTTATGAACGAAAACTTTATATTCTCTTAGAAAAAAAATACTTTTCAGTGATAAAACAGATTTTTAGTGTAGTAATTTTAATTTTAATTTCACCACAATTCACTTTTGTTCGTCTGCTTGAGACGCGAGCACAAAACTGATTGAAACTTGAGATAAGGCAACACAAAGAAGTTCTGAGTATAGACATCTAACAGAAAATAGTTGAAAGAGAATAAGTGATAACAAACGGTTTAGTATATGTACCGTTTTATTAAAAAAAAAAATTATTGAAAGTGAGAAGCCATATATGGCTTCGTATGCGGTAGAGGGTTAATTTTTTTTTGTATTAATTGTGCATATTATGTGTAGAATACTTTACAGTTTCTTCCGGTAGACAATACTATTGCTTTTTGCGTGCCGCTGCAATAAATAAGAGGGGAAAAAGCTATATTTATTTTTATTGATAAATTAATTTAGTTATAACATGCACTAATAAACGTGCGTTTTGTTCGGGGCCCATTTCATCAATGTTCCCGCTTGACTTAAGAATAATTGGCTTGGCTTAGAATTCACATAGCTGCGCGAGCAGCGCCGCGGCCAAAGCTTATATAACTAAATATCTATATAAATGTATATGTGCCACTGCAGAGCAACGGTCAATGCTTATGCATAAGTGTATATAAGCGGCGCAAGTAGTAGCCGCGCATGAGGGAGAGGGTGTTATGCTCACACGGTAACCGAGTGAACGGCCGTGCATGCAGACATGCCGGCTCAGCATTTAGGATGTTCATAACATTGTTGTGGGTCGAATTACTCCGCACTTGAAGTGCTGGGAATATTAAGACCTAAATAAATTCCACAATGTTGCAGTGATATAAGTGGTACAGTGTGTACCCGATATGTGAGCATAGTACATCTCCCTCCCTTTGAGAAATAACGTAATTTATGGAGTTAGTTGTATATATGTTGTATGTGTAATATAAATGTATGTTTATAAAAATTAGAAAATTAGAATATAAAAAAAAATTTTTTTGTAGTTAATATTGTAAATATTAGAAAAGTTAGTAAATCAAAACATGAAAATTTATGCGACTATTTCTTATTATTTATTATTATATATTTATACCCTTGCAGAGGGTATTATTTTTTTGGTCAAAAGTGTGCAACGCAGTGAAGGAGACATCTCCGACCCTATAAAGTATATATATTCTTGATCAGGATCACCTCCTGAGTTGATATAGCCATGTCCGTCTGTCCGTCTGTCTGTTTCTACGCAAACTAGTCTCTCAGTTTATAGGGGTCAGGACTTTCATCCCAATTCGTATATACCGCAAGTCAAAAGTTAGGGTAAAGCGTAGATCATACTAGTCGCACTACTCGCACACGCAGAGCTTGATCTTCCCTCTCGCCCTTGCGTACAGTCGGTGCGTGCGAAGGAGAATAGAGGAAGAGGAGAAATCAGGAATAGTCCCGTTCATCGCGGCTCGCGAACTTTCCAGTACACGTTGCCAGCGCACTGTCGGGCAGCAGCTCGTTCATTTCGTTTTGTGATCTTTGGCAATCAAGTCATACTTCTGTGAGTCGAATAGAAACTAATTGCAAGTCCATTCCCCACGTGGAATTTGAGTACCAAAAAGGGCCACAAACGGAAGAATAAAGAAGAGATCAACATAAATCTGTTTCACCGGCGCGTGAATAGAATTCAGCGGGTATTTATACAGACAGAAAATCTGAAACAGTGGACATAACCTAACAGTGAAAATTTCCATGTAGGCAAAAGGCCGGTCCGTACGCAAGGGGCGCTCACGCTTTCAACTGAATAAAGTGCGAATCTACTACGACCGGCCAAGCGCTACGATTATTGCACTCAGCAAAAGTGTGCCTCAGGCGACACGTGCAGCTGAGACTCCGCAACCCAGAATTGACACACGGTCGGGCCACGCCCACAGGCGCGCCTCTCCGAAACTTGTTAGCGTCCTCAGAATAAGAAGAGCCATCGCGACATAGCTAATTACCCCCGGATCTGATCTGGAGGAAAGTTATTCGGCTGGCGTTTGCTCGGAAGATCACGTGATAACCGGCGACAGACCACGACCACGCTGATCCCTCTTGGACAGTGGTGCGCGGCAACATCCCACGTGCTTCCATAACCTAGCAGCCCGAATCACCCGATCACCACCGTCATAGATCGACTGTAAAGAAGAGGAGTCAACAGCGGAAGCAGAACACAAGCCCCGCGTGAGGGCGATCCAGGCTGATCACGTAACAGGATTGAGAACATCGTGAATTAAGTGGCCATGCGAGCGGCTTTTGTGAAATCCGTCGTCGCTGCCGAAACATGCGATCCAGCGCAGCCATCAACGAGCGACCGCACTAGGAATCGCTACTAAGAAAGTCGTATTGAGCTTTCCACGTATATCTATAATTTGTTTTCTTTGAATTCCGACCCTGTTCTTACGTTAGTTTTTTCTTTTCATTTAGCTTGTAATCCATGTGAATGCCTAATATGTACGCCAACACTTATCCCGTTTAATAACAAATAACAACGCTCTTCCAAGTCTAAATCACACAGCACCTGCATCTTCAATGGGCCCAGCGAAACAGCAGCGAAGGATATATATTCCGTAAGTGACCGCCGATATCGGCTTATATTTTATATGCGAACATTTGTATTTAACCGGGAATTTAAAGCTAGGGCACACATATGAGCATCACATAACTTAGTACGTAAATTTAACTTCGCCCACCTTGAAATTGAAACGAAATTGAAACTGTCAAACTAATCTTGAAATGAATCTGAAATATTATTGAACTGAAGCCAATATGAATTTATGTAATTAAGCCTCAGTATACGGTCCGTCGTTGAACAACGCAGTTAATGTCGAGTTTTCTAAATATGAAGTAATGGAGTAATAAAAGACATTTGACAAGGGGTAACAATGAAAATCTATCGTGTTACTAAGGATGGGAGGGTATAGAATGGGGGCAAATAACACCTAAGCCACCCAACACGCTGGTATTTCTCTCTGAATCTGTTTTGTTAGGGTCCGTCCGAATATATCTGATTATCGCCACTATTTTGAAACCAACCATGTAGAATACAGAAAGTGCACTTAAACTTTTCGTAGTAGAACGCGTGTGCTATATAGATGAGGAGGAAAAAAACCCACGCCATATCCGACGAGCTTTGTACCGAGCAAATGCAAGAAGTGCACGATGCCAAGTCATCTATACGCTGGAAATTTAACCAATTTCTTGTGAACACCTACTTCGCGGCTACTACAGAAAATGGCGCCCGACGTGAGGCTAGAAACCGATTACCGCATTTGGGAGATAAAAAAAGAGAATAAAACCCATGTAGTTGAATTTCGAGGGGCCGTAATCTTTAACAGTAGGATCCTCGGAAGGTACTAGCCTAGCGATTTTGCTCAATTAAACATCCATTTAGCATTAGTAATTTGTAGGAATATAAATCCGTTGATAGCTATTTTGTTTTGAATGTTAACCGGAAGTGTTTTGACGTGTCGTACCCGGAAAAGCGACTTCAATTCGAGTTCTTACGGATTAAGGCGACCGAAGCGCACTCATTCGCTAGGGAAATATTAAAATACAAAATTAACTTCGGGGAACTAGATTTCAATTGGTAGTCGGAAGGAAGCGAGCTCGGAAGTTGTAGCTAGGAAATGCGTTCGATTATCGAGTCATTACGGTACGAACGACCAGTACGAACCAGCCGCAGGAAGCCAACTTCATGAGAATTTTTAGTTACCTGTTCTAGAACATAGCGCCCGCACCTAGGAGATGCAAGAGATCGGAGGAACTTCGATACTTGACCAGGGGAGCGAATCCGTGTTCTAGGAACCATTCAATGTTAATAATTCATTAGTATAGAGCACTTTCAGAGAGAATACCAAGCGGACAGAAACCGACAATTAACTCGTTGGAAAACACGGACCTATTTAAAGAAATTATTTGATTTTTTTGGATTGAAACATGTCAGTACGCCATAGTACTGAGGATCTGGCAACCGTTGCGAACAAGGATACAGCGGTTTGCATTTTATGCGCGAGACCAATTAACGTTGAAGACCGAACAGCAGTTTCGGCATGCGACCACAGATTTCACCACCAATGCATTACGAATCATTTGATATTATCGAATTCTTGCCCAACCTGTAATCAGGCGTGCACCGTGCAGCAGTTGTCCATATCAAATAATAATATGCCAGCAGAAATAACTGATGCGGATCACAGAACAAATAGCGCGAACGTAGCAACCGATAATCTTGCAGCTGATAGGAGTGATAGCCAAATCGTTAATCGAGGCCGAGGCAGGGGTGAAAGAAGAGGTGGAGGACGAGGCCCTGCACCACGCAGAGGCATGATAACTAGGTCTCAGCAGCAACAGAGCACAGGTCAACAGAACGACAGAAGCGCAAACACCGATTCTTTTCTGGAATCTTCCAGAGCGGATAATTCGGAAGAAATAGGAAGAGCAGTACAAGCAGTAATGCAATCTCAGCAGCGACAACTGAGGGATGACCTCACTCAGTTTATTCAGTCGCAACTGTCTAATTTGCAGGTAGGCAGTCATTCGAATTCCCAGGATAGGAGAAGGGTTGGCGACGATACAAACAGGCCAGCGTTCACAGCCGGTCAATCGCAACCACAATTGGGGCTGAATACGCCTACCGTAAACCCAAACGTCCGCTCTGGCATTCGCCAAGCGAGCCATCATTCAGTTAGGTCTTACTCTTCGGTACAGCCGGAGAAAGTTCCCAGTATCATCCAAAGCTGGCACGTGAAATTCGACGGAGCCAAGGAGGGGTTACAGATGGAAGATTTTCTATATAGAGTAGAATCCTTAGCGCAGCAGAACCTGAACGGCAATTACCAGCTACTGTGCGATCACTTACACCTTTGTTTCGTAGGCAAGGCTAATGAGTGGTATTGGAAATTCCACCGAGCTTGCCGCCAGTTTACTTGGAATGAATTTTGTCTAGAGTTTAGAGAAAAGTTCAAGACATGGACATATGGGAAGCGATAAACAACAAACGTCAAGCGGAAAGGGAACCATTCGAGGAATACCAGTTCCAAGTAGAAAAGTTAGTTGCGCGTCTAGGTACCACGATTTCCGAAGAATCTTTGGTCACTTTCATTGCCATGAAATCCTCTCTTAGGTATGGTTGATGACTGCGCATCACCACGTTAGTGGATTGGAGAGAGATACGTACTCACGAACTTTTTAAGGAATAGACCGGTGAAACAATTTTTTGTCCCACATCTCCCACTCGAACAGGAGATAGAGGATAATGATGGAAGTTTCGCCTTGAGGAAATTCATGAAATGTTGGAATTGTAAGTTGGGACATTTTCATGGTGTCTTGAACCGGTATTTCTGTTTGGCTGGGAGCTAAAAATTTAAGCCGAACTTTCCAACTGTAACATCCGAAACCGTCCGGATGCGTCAAAAGTCCACGCGCCGCATCCGAACCATTAACAAGAACTGTGGTCGGACCGATCTTTTGTCGGCTATATTAGTAGTAGTCTCGAAAACCCACTTCTGAAGATTTAAACCTCACCGCCCTACTATAGAAGATGCGGTAAAGAATTTTTACGTTGGTATCAACCTTTGTATGCGGCAGTTTTGGTTAAACGTGCAGCAAAGCCGGAAAAAGCTAGTAGCAGCCGTTTTTCTCAATTCTGATAACCGCCTATACACCGAAATTGATATTTTTGACAGACAATACGTAGCTTTGCTCGATTCGGGTGCGACGATCAGTTGCATCGGTGGCAGCGCCGCTAAAGATATAGCATGTCGTCCGGAATTGCGTAAATGCTCAGGGCGTATCAAAACCGCGAATGGCGCGGAGTGTCCTGTCGTTGGCAGACTTATGAGCGACGTCACATATCGGAATCGCACCGATAAAGTCGAATTTTTCGTTATACCTGATCTCAAACAAGACGTGTACCTTGGTATTGATTTCTGGCGCGATTTTGGTCTGCTAAACAAGATAATAGACGAAAAAGAATCAGTCTCCGAACTTGACGTAGGTCGGGACGATGATGTAGTAGAAGCCCCAAAAGTTCATACTCTTTCAAACGAACAACAAATGAAGCTAGAAGCCGTAATCAGCAGGTTGCCTTCCTATGAGACCGAGGGATTAGGGCGAACGCAGTTAATAGAGCACTCCATCGACGTTGGCGAGGCGAAGCCGATAAAGCAACGCCACTGGCCAATTTCACCTGCAAAGGAGAAAATGATGTTTGCCGAAATCGAAAACATGCTTGCCTTAGACGTCATAGAAGAATCGCGAAGTCCTTGGAGCAGCAACTGCGTCCTAGTTAAGCGGGGTGAGAAAATTCGATTGTGTTTAGACTCGAGAGAGGTGAATAAGCTGACCGTAAAGGATGCTTATCCACTCCCTCACGTAGACGGAATCCTCAGCAGATTACCACCAGCGCGTTATATCACGGGATTGGACATGAAGCACGCGTTCTGGCAGATTCCGCTGGAGGAAAAGTCAAGGCAGTGTACAGCCTTTACGATTCCGAACAGGCCTTTGTATCAATACAAAGTTATGCCATTTGGCCTTTGTAACGCCGCACAAACACTGTGTAGGCTTATGGACTTAGTTATACCAGCTAGCTTGCGTACTAGGGTGTTCGTTTACTTGGACGACCTCCTAGTTTTATCAGACGATTTCGAATCTCATATGAAGCTACTGGAAGAGATCGCTTCGTACCTTCGTAAGGCTAATCTTACGATCAACGTCGCGAAATCGAAATTTTGTATGACAGAGATAAAGTATCTTGGATTTATAATCGGCTACGGACAGCTGAAAGTGGATCCAAGTAAAGTTAGCGCCATTGATAACTTCCCAGTTCCGACCACGGTCAAAAAGCTCCGCAGATTTCTCGGACTTGCCGGTTGGTATAGGCGCTTTGTTGATAATTACGCGTCGATAACCTTTCCTTTGACCGAGTTGCTTAAAAAGAACAAGTCTTTCAGCTGGAATCCTGAAGCGGAAGAGGCGTTCAAAGTACTTAAGTCAAAGCTAACTTCTTCACCGGTATTAAGAACACCTGATTTTAATAAGAAATTTATTCTGCTCTGCGATGCAAGTCTTTACGGTCTTGGCTGCGTGTTGGCACAAGAGAACGAGGACGGAGTCGAGCTAGCAGTTGCGTACATTTCGAAGAAGCTAACGAAGGCGCAGCGTAATTACTCCGTAACCGAGCTTGAGTGCCTAGCTGTGATCAAGGGGATTAACAAATTTCGAGCCTATATAGAAGGGCAAGAATTTTGTGTCGTGACCGATCACGCGTCTTTGCAATGGCTTACGAAGCAAAAGGACCTTGCGGGACGCTTAGCCAGGTGGTCGATTCGATTGCAAGGATTTTCATTTACGATAAAGCACAGAAGCGGTTCGCAGAACGTCGTTGCCGACGCTTTGTCGCGTCGAGAAGAAATAGAAGTTTGCGAAGTTGTAGATCCAGGTCTCATAGTTGATTTGTCTTCTAAAGATTTTCAATCGGAAGCGTACCTAGATCTCATTAAACGGATTAGGGAGAATCAGGGCAGGCTATCTGATTTAAAAGTGGTTGATCAGTTTGTCTACAAACGAACCGAGCCGTCTAAGGGCGATGCTCTTCAAGATGCTGAATCATGGAAATTATGGGTGCCGAATTCGTTGACCGAGCAAGTTTTATATCGCGCTCATGATTGTCCTGACTCCGCGCATGTGGGATATTTATTTTGGCCCGGTATGGTGACACAGATTCGAGACTATGTATCCAATTGTTCAATCTGCAAGTCCACTAAAAGTCCTAACCAGATTTTAAGACCGCCAATGGGTAACCCAACATCTTCCGAACGACCATTTCAAAAACTGTATATGGACCTCTTAGGCCCATACCCTCGTTCTAAAAGTGGCAATATAGGTATCCTGATAATTGTCGATCATTGTACAAAGTTTCACTTCCTGCACCCGCTGCAAAAATTTACATCAGATAAGATTTGCGATTTCTTAGGAAAACATGTGTTCTGTACATTCGGTGTTCCGGAATCTATATTAACGGATAACGGATCCCAATTTAAGTCTGGCTATTTCAAAGCATTCTTAACTCGATTCAGTGTTGCGCACGTGTGTACGGCTATATACTCGCCGCAAGCGAATGCGAGCGAACGAGTCAACCGATCCGTTTTGGCAGCGATTCGGGCGTACATTGGAGCAGATCACATTAATTGGGATAGGAATTTGGACGAAATTAGCGCATCTCTTAGAGCCAGTGTTCATCGAAGCACGGGGTTTTCCCCATACTTCCTTTGTTTCGGACAGAATATGGTTATGAACGGCCAGGACTATGATCTTTTGAGGAAGCTACAGTCACTAAGGGATGATACCGCTTTGAAAACGCCTGATTTGTTACAATTAGCGCGGAGGCAAGCCAAGGAAAAGATTAGAGAAACACATGCAGCCAATGCAAACGTTTACGATTTGCGTAGCCGTACCATAAGTTTAAATGTGGGTGACACAGTTTACGCGCGTAGTTTTGCCCAAAGCAACGCAGCGAAAAGGTTTAGTAGCAAATTGGCACCTGTCTTTATCAAGGCGAAAATAGCAAAGAAGATAAGCCACATATATTACGAATTAGTAAACGAGGCCGGTAAACAGCTGGGCGTCTATCATCTGAAAGACATTAAAACGTAACCAAAACACCAGCATCTGCCTGACCTTTTTCAGTTAACGCTTCTGCGAGATGAGACTCTGGTAGAATTAACTGTGGTGTAGGGGTCAGGTTGGCTTTGAAAATAGAAAACCTTACAAGCGTAGAATAACTCAACTTTCATCCCAATTCGTATATACCGCATGTCAAAAGTTAGGGTAAAGCGTAGATCATACTAGTCGCACTACTCGCACACGCAGAGCTTGATCTTCCCTCTCGCCCTTGCGTACAGTCGGTGCGTGCGAAGGAGAATAGAGGAAGAGGAGAAATCAGGAATAGTCCCGTTCATCGCGGCTCGCGAACTTTCCAGTACACGTTGCCAGCGCACTGTCGGGCAGCAGCTCGTTCATTTCGTTTTGTGATCTTTGGCAATCAAGTCATACTTCTGTGAGTCGAATAGAAACTAATTGCAAGTCCATTCCCCACGTGGAATTTGAGTACCAATAAAGAGCCACAAACGGAAGAATAAAGAAGAGATCAACATAAATCTGTTTCACCGGCGCGTGAATAGAATTCAGCGGGTATTTATACAGACAGAAAATCTGAAACAGTGGACATAACCTAACAGTGAAAATTTCCATGTAGGCAAAAGGCCGGTCCGTACGCAAGGGGCGCTCACGCTTTCAACTGAATAAAGTGCGAATCTACTACGACCGGCCAAGCGCTACGATTATTGCACTCAGCAAAAGTGTGCCTCAGGCGACACGTGCAGCTGAGACTCCGCAACCCAGAATTGACACACGGTCGGGCCACGCCCACAGGCGCGCCTCTCCGAAACTTGTTAGCGTCCTCAGAATAAGAAGAGCCATCGCGACATAGCTAATTACCCCCGGATCTGATCTGGAGGAAAGTTATTCGGCTGGCGTTTGCTCGGAAGATCACGTGATAACCGGCGACAGACCACGACCACTCTGATCCCTCTTGGACAGTGGTGCGCGGCAACATCCCACGTGCTTCCATAACCTAGCAGCCCGAATCACCCGATCACCACCGTCATAGATCGACTGTAAAGAAGAGGAGTCAACAGCGGAAGCAGAACACAAGCCCCGCGTGAGGGCGATCCAGGCTGATCACGTAACAGGATTGAGAACATCGTGAATTAAGTGGCCATGCGAGCGGCTTTTGTGAAATCCGTCGTCGCTGCCGAAACATGCGATCCAGCGCAGCCATCAACGAGCGACCGCACTAGGAATCGCTACTAAGAAAGTCGTATTGAGCTTTCCACGTATATCTATAATTTGTTTTCTTTGAATTCCGACCCTGTTCTAACGTTAGTTTTTTCTTTTCATTTAGCTTGTAATCCATGTGAATGCCTAATATGTACGCCAACACTTATCCCGTTTAATAACAAATAACAACGCTCTTCCAAGTCTAAATCACACAGCACCTGCATCTTCAATGGGCCCAGCGAAACAGCAGCGAAGGATATATATTCCGTAAGTGACCGCCGATATCGGCTTATATTTTATATGCGATCATTTGTATTTAACCGGGAATTTAAAGCTAGGGCACACATATGAGCATCACATAACTTAGTACGTAAATTTAACTTCGCCCACCTTGAAATTGAAACGAAATTGAAACTGTCAAACTAATCTTGAAATGAATCTGAAATATTATTGAACTGAAGCCAATATGAATTTATGTAATTAAGCCTCAGTATACGGTCCGTCGTTGAACAACGCAGTTAATGTCGAGTTTTCTAAATATGAAGTAATGGAGTAATAAAAGACATTTGACAAGGGGTAACAATGAAAATCTATCGTGTTACTAAGAATGGGAGGGTATAGAATGGGGGCAAATAACACCTAAGCCACCCAACACGCTGGTATTTCTCTCTGAATCTGTTTTTTTAGGGTCCGTCCGAATATATCTGATTATCGCCACTATTTTGAAACCAACCATGTAGAATACAGAAAGTGCACTTAAACTTTTCGTAGTAGAACGGGTGTGCTATATAGATGAGGAGGAAAAAAACCCACGCCATATCCGACGAGCTTTGTACCGAGCAAATGCAAGAAGTGCACGATGCCAAGTCATCTATACGCTGTAAATTTAACCAATTTCTTGTGAACACCTACTTCGCGGCTACTACAAGTTTTAAAGATATCGAATTGAAACTTTGCACACACCCTTCTTTCCTTTGCACGCAGTATATATGTCGGAACGGTATCGGCCGACTATATCCTATAGCTGCCATATAACTGAACGATTGGAAATGCCATAACTTTGGTGTTTTTAAAGTTAGGAAGTTGGGATTTTTTATGAGTATTAAGAATGCATCATATGAATAATTTTTGAGAATATAATTTACAGAGTATTCTGCAAGGGTATATCAACTTCTGCTCCGCCCGAAGTTAGCTTTCCTTTCTTGTTTTTTTTTGTATTTGTATTCCTATATTCATTATTATGGTGAAGAGATTAAATTTTATGTAATTTTATTTTTTTCTTATGAATGGCCATCCTACAAAATATAGTCTATAAAAGTTTTTTTAATCTATCCTTGTGAACTATTTGAGTTTTGTTTTTTGTATTTAAAATTGTTATGTTATTATTAGGTTTTATCTTCTTTACCGTATAGGGTCCTGTATATTTAAAGTCTAGCTTATGGCCAGTTTCATTTTTTAATAAAACCTTGTCTCCTATTTCTAATTCAAAATCTATGCTATCTTTGTCGTATCTATCTTTTTGTTTTTGCTTACTAGTTTACTAGTAGCATTATTCTGGCTCTTTTATATGCCTGTTCTAATCCAAATTTAGATTCCTTAGCATAATCTTCTATATTATATAATGGTTTTATTCTATCTATGCTATTGAAATGGTTTGGTAAGTTCGAAGTTTTCCCGAATACTAATTCGTATGGACAAAAATCATGTGCCATAGAGGGAGTTGTGTTAAAGCAGTATACGAAGTATTGTAGCCATACATCCCAATCTGTTTTATCAACTGAGATATATGAGCGTATGAACTCGTTAAGTGTTCTGTGGCTTCGCTCCACTGTTCCGACAGTCTGGTGATGGTGTGCAGTAGAATTTATGTTTTTGATATTTAAATTTTTACGTAATTCTTCAATTATTGAATTCTTATATTCTGTTCCCATGTCCGTAATGAACGTCTTCATTGAACCGTACTTCAGAATAAAACCTTCAAATATAGCTTTGGCTATTGGTTTTGCACTTTTATTTGGAATTGATATTGCTACAAGGTATTTTGTTAAATCGCAGATTAAAGTAACTGCGTATTCATTCCCTTGTTCAGACTTAGGCAGTGGACCGATCGTGTCAACGATTACCCTGTCGAAAGCTGTTTGTGGTGTTTCAGTAATGGTTAATGGTGTTTTTGTGTGCGTGGTTATTTTCGCTTTTTGGCATTTTAGACATTTTCGTATGTACTCTTTAATATATCGAGTCATACCTTTCCAAACCTTGGCCAAGGTTTTGGTAATGCCAGTGTGACCTCCTTGAATTGGTTCATCATGGTATGTAGACATAATAGCTTCTTTTTCTTTTTCAGAATTTATTAGGGTCACCGGGCTGAGTAGCGCTACTCTCAATGATTTTAATGTTTTATTGCCCATTTTCTTGAAATTATCTATTGAAACGTGTTCAAAGATATTTTCCCACGGTGCCACTTTGAGTTGGCTGATTTTATGTATACCGGCTTGCGTCTCAAGCCTTTGGAAAAACTGATTTATTTATCGCTAACATCATATCTTGCAGTAATTGTTTGTCCATGTTTAAATAGACATAGCATATTTTTTACATGCAAGGTCACTACTTTACGTACTTCGTCATTGTTTATGGCAAGTCTATTTCGTTTTCTTCTGCGCAGGATTTCTGTCTACTTTGGGATCTTGTAGTGACTTTATTTATATTTCTGGTTATATTTTGTAGTTCTTTGATGGTTATTCTTGATAACGCATCGGTTACGTAATTGTCTTTCCCCTTCAAATATTCAACTGTGAAGTTGTATTCTTCTAATTCTAGCCTCATACGTGTCAGTTTGGAACTTGGGTTAGTCATTGAGAACAAGTATGTTAAAGGTCCGTGATCTGTTTTACTGTTACAAAACGTCTTGCGCTGTCTGCATCGTGGGGGGCTGGATAATTCAGTATGACGTCATATTTCTTGTCGTCTGGTAGTCATAAGAAAAAAGTAGAAAAGAAGAAAGTAGAAAAGTCACTTCATGCATAAAGAATGAACATTTTTGTGGATGTAACTTCAGGTTGTATTTCCTACATTTCTCAAAAACATCTGTTAAGTTTTTAAGCATATGTTGTTCGGAGCAACCTATAACTATTAAGTCATCCATATAAAGGAATGCTTGTTGTAATAACTCACAAAATGGATATCTCTTAGCAATAAAAACACGTTTATATTCCAAACTGAATTCACTCTTTTTATTCCGAGACCACACACTGTTGGTTTGCTAGCGGTATATATTAGACTGCCCGCATTCCTCATGCCACGTTGTCAGGGTTCCCACCTTCGGATCCGCTGCTGTAGGGTTCGATATTTGCAGCGGGTTGCCACATCCCTCCTTTTTTTTCCAGTCCCAGTTTCAATCCTTGGTCCGGGCTCGGTTCTTTCATATTGGATGCCTGCGGTGGTTGAAGTTCAGACTGCTGTGCATGCTGGAAATCTTCTGGGGAAATCAGCTGTGCTTCGGGTAAGAGACCAGGTTTGGATGTATCGTTCGGTGACCTCTCACTGGGTACCTTTTTAAGGTGACTAATGTTCCGCGTTAAAACGCGACCATCTCCTGACACTGTTACGATGTTCCCCTTCCTCTCAATTACAGCATATGTAGTGGGGTCGAAACTAGGTGTTAGTTTGTGCGGGAATACAACATTCTTGATTAGTACCTTGTCTCCTACTTCGATGTCGATATCCCTCGCCCCTCTCTTTCTGTCAGCTAAATCTTTTCCCTTTTGCTTAACACAAACATCGCGGTCTCGCTCAGCCGAATCTAAAATTTCGCCTCCTAAGTCTTGAATTCCTGGCATCTTATCTCGAATCAATCTGTTGAACATTAACATCGTGGGTGCAGTGCCTTTACTGCCATGTGGAGTTACGTTATACATATGAACAAACTTTTGGATTTCTTCTTTATAGTTAGCCTTGTTTTGATGAGCTATCTTTAATCTCTTCCCTAGTGACTTGTTCATATTTTCTACCTCGCCGTTTGCCTGGGGCCAGTAGGGCGGAGTTCTAATCTGTCCGATTCCAGAGATCTTACAATATTCTTTAAATTCGTTGCTGATATACTGTCGTCCATTGTCTGTCTTTAAGTATTTTGGAAACCCAAGTCGGCAGAAAATTTCTTTCATAGTGTTAATTATGCTTGTGGAAGTTATAGTACGAAGGAACTTAAATTCCATGTAACGTGAAAAATAGTCGATGAATACGAGCAAGAACTCGCCGTTTGGCAATGGACCCAGTAAATCGGACGCCACGTAAATCCACGGACCCGTTGGAAACGTCGTTCTGTTCATCGGTGCTGGATTGCTAGCTTGGGAGACTAAAAGGCAATCTTTACAAGACTTTACGAATTTTTCAGCCTCCCGGTCAATCCCAGGCCACCACACCTTGGAACGCAATCGGCGCTTCATTGCGGATTCGCCCGGGTGACCCTCATGGGCTAACTCCAGTGTCTTCTGCCGAAGAGAAGTTGGGATTATTATTCGGTCTCCTCTCAATAAGATTGAACCAACTGTCGATAACTCATGCCTGAATGGGTAGAGCCTTTTTGATATCGCCGATGTCCAAGAATCGTCATTCAGGCAAGTCATAGCATCGACTATTTCTTCGTCCCGTATGCTCTTCTCTGCTACTTCGGATATACTCATTGATGCCGGGATTGAGCTCTGTAGTATGTGCAGAATGCTATATTCTGCTCGTGGCTCCAAATCCTTTGTTGATGTTATGCAGCATAGTCGAGACAAAGAGTCTGATATATTTTCTTTTCCGGCTTTAAAGATAACCTTAAATTTGAAAGCCTGTAAGCGAAGAAGCCATCTTTCAATGCGAGCTGGTGGTTTTGATGACGGTTTAAATATAGTCTCGAGTGGCTTGTGGTCGGTAACTAATTCAAACTCCAATCCTGCTAAGTAGTAATAGAACTTTTCCACCGCCCATACTAATGCCAAGCTTTCCTTTTCCGTTTGCGAGTACCGCTTCTCCACATCAGACAAACTCCTGCTTGCAAAAGAAATTATTAATGGTTCATTGTTATCTGTGAACTGGAGCAGAACCGCGCCTAGTGCCACAGGGCTGGCATCGGCAATCAGACGTGTTCGGTGGTTTATGTTGAAATACGAGAGTCTGGGTATTTCGGCCAATCTAATTTTTAAATCATCGAACGCTGCTTTCTCTTTAGGGCCCCAAACAAATTTAATTTCTTTCCTTAACAACTGTCGTAGTGGTTCAGTGCGATCGGCCAAGTCCGGGATAAACTTTCCGACATATGTGACGAGACCAAGGAAGCTTCGGGTCTCCTCCTTATTTTTCGGATTTCGAAAAGACGTGATGGTCGTCACTTTCTCCGGATCAACATTAATTCCCTTGTCAGATAAAATGTGGCCTAAAAATTTCAAACGATTCATTTTCCAAACACATTTTGAATCGTTTAGCAAGACATTATTTTCCTTAAATATTGATCGGACTTCCGTGACGGTTTTGTCGTGTTCTTCTTCTGTTCCGAAAATAATGATATCGTCTATATAGTTTAGGACCTTGGAACAAGGCGCTAACAGTTCTTCGAGCCGCCGTTGGAATATCTCAGGAGCTGAATTTATTCCGAACATTAAACGCTTGTACCGGAACAACCCCTTTGGCGTTATGAATGTTGTTATCTGTCTGCTCTCCTCATCCAGTTCTAATTGGTGGTATGCATCCTTTAAATCAATTCGCGAAAAATATTTTGCTCCTTCCAACCTAGTCATGAATGACTCAAAAGTTGGCAGTGGGTAGTGTTCCCTTTTTACTGCTTTATTCGCCATCCGCATGTCCAGGCACATACGTATATCGCCATTTTCTTTAAAAACTACCACGATTGGTGAGATCCAAGGGCTATGGCCGTGCACTGGCTCTATAATGTCGTTGTTTAATGCTTCTTCCAATTTAGCCAAAACCTTATTCTCGACCGCAACTGGGATGCGTCTCATAGGCTGTTGTACGGGTCTCACTTTCGGGTCAATTAAAAGCTTGACCGTCACTCCTTTCCACTTGGGAAACGGGGTAATGCATTCCATTCGATTTACTTGCAATCCCAATGCGAGGACCTTCAATTGTATGGCGGTATCTCGGCCTAATAGTGATTGTGTCCCATTTTCAATTACATAAAATGATGCGACTACCTCTGTGTTTGAGCCGACTGATATGGGAGCCTCGAAAACACAAATTACGCTGAGCAATTTGTTTGAGGCGTAGCCACGAAACTGTCTCTCGGAATTTGATCTGATGTTGATGACTACTGCTTTGTTTTGTTCCATTGACAACCAATCCAATTGACTGATTAAATTAAAACGGGATCCTGAGTCAATTATTAGTGAAACAAGTTGGCCACCGATGTAGCAATCAATGAATTCATCGTCTTCACCATCACTATAGATACGGAAACAATTATCTTTCGTTGCCTTTACTTCAGAATAGGTATCTGCATCTTGAACCCATCGTACGTGTGACCGTACTCGCTTGGCGCCATTATTATTTGGCTGTGTGTACTGGCGTTTGAAACTTGTTCTGCATTTCCGGGCGAAATGTCCGATGCGAGTGCACTTGTTGCACTTAACCTGCCGTGCAGGGCATGTGGCGTTATCATGCGCGTGCCCGATGCGACCACATCTGCCACATTCGGTTTCCTTTTCAGAGTTTCGGTTGAATATCTTATTTATTGTCTCTTCCGATTTGGCTAGCATCGATTTGGATTGCTTACTAATTTCCTCGTCTACTCGACAAGCTTCAATGATTTCAGCCAACGTGTGTTCTTTAATTGAAAGGAAGTCCAGGAATCCATAATATTATCTTTTAAACAAATCTCTTCAATTTCGGACTTTGTGGTTCCGAAACAGCATTTCTGCATTTGCTGACGCAAACGGACAATAAATTTCGCAAAACTCTCGCCCTCCAAAGGAGAAAGGCTCCTAAACAGATGCCGTTCGAAGGTTGAGTTTTGCTTTGGCGAAAAAATAATCATTTAGTTTATTCACCAACACCAAAAATACATCAGTCTGTTTATCCTCGTCTGGATCGATCAAAGCATCGGGCAACGAATAAGCGACCGTTTGTAACTCAACGCCTCCCAAGTGAAGTAATTTGCTCCGTCTCTTACTGGGTGTTTCAATGTCCTCTGCGTCGATATATATTTTGAATGCCCGAAGCCATTTTTCCCACTCGCTCCGCAATAAAGACCTTTCTATTGTTTCACAAAGAAATGGTTTAATAATATTTTCGCACATCTTGTTATTTATTATCTGAAAGTAAAAGAAAAAAATTTTTTTTTAACTTTTATTAGGGCTAACTGCCTCTGACCGTGTCAGCTTGTGTTTTCGGCTAACTGCCTCTGACCATGTCAGCTTATGATTTGGCAAACTGCCTCTGACTGTGTCAGCTTATGATTTGGCAAACTGCCTCTGACTATGTCAGCTTATGATTTGGCTTACGGTTTCAACCGTAACCAATAATTCGATTCAAAATTATTTTCATTTGTTTTAACTTGGAACTAACTGTTCCTCAGTTAATTATTTCGCATTTCTGTTTTGCGTTTTCCTCTGCTCTTTTACAATAATTCTCATGACTTGCAACTTAGTGTCACTCAGTCCCTCTCTTAAGTGGAGCTATGTATTCGTTTTTGCCTTTGAATCAAAATTCTCTTTTTGACGCAATTGACTTTGTTTCGATGTATTCTCGAATTCACGAATTCCTCTGTCATTCCCACCATTCGGCAACGAATGACCGAAAGGAAGAAACAGAAGGACTGTTCTTGCAAGTCACACATACATGCGCACTAAAATACTGCAATGCCAATAAAACTATTTTCATTTGCAGCCATTCCTCTTAAATGTATGTTTAGAATTCACCAATTATAGGTCTCTGTTTTACCTCGTCGCCAATGTAATAACTCACAAAATGGATATCTCTTAGCAATAAAAACACGTTTATATTCCAAACTGAATTCACTCTTTTTATTCCGAGACCACACACTGTTGGTTTGCTAGCGGTATATATTAGACTGCCCGCATTCCTCATGCCACGTTGTCAGGGTTCCCACCTTCGGATCCGCTGCTGTAGGGTTCGATATTTGAAGCGGGTTGCCACACTTGTGAAGGTTCAAGTCCGGAGAATGCAATAGTCATCATTCTCTGAAATGAATTTGGCGCTATTTTCAAACCAAAAGGTAATCGCGTGAAGCGATACGAGCCATTGCTCGTTGAAAAGGAAGTTATATCTCTTGAGCTTTTTTCAAGTTCTATTTGGTGAAATCCTGACATTAAATTAAGACATGAAAAGTATTTTGCTCGACCTAGTTGATCTAAAATATCATCAATTCTAGGGAGTGGAAATTTATCGGACAGTAATTTTTTTATTAATCTGACGATAGTCGACTACTAATCGCCACTTCTTTTGTTCGGAACCTGGAGCTGATTTTTTAGGGACAAGTAATAATGGGCTATTGTATTCAGATACAGAGGGTTCGACAATCCCGTCGGTGATTAATTTTCCGACTTGCTTTTGAATTTCGTCCGCCTGACTATGTGGGCTTCTATAGTTTTTTATGTATACAGGTTCATCATCTTTTAATCTCAGTTTTTATTTGTAGAAATTATTCGTGCTAATTGGTTCTGTGATTTAAAATGTGGGGGGAAATTTTTTGACAATTGGGATAATTCGGACGGTGATGCACTATGATCAGCGCAAACAAGTGGCCCTTACGACACCAAGCAGTGCTTGTTACGCGCGGAGCCTAATAGGCGTAAAAACGAGATCGCGAGAAGTTAAAAGCACAATGTAGAAGCGGACAGACTAAGATTACAAATACGTACGAGACTAATACTAATTTTGTGCTAAGTAAGATAAAATTAATGATTTTAGGCCTGGCAAAGAGTCGGTAGTAGAAATAATGTGGTATAGTCTATTATAGTCGTTACACAGTACTCTAAACGGTTCATGCATATCAAAGTTAGATCTACAAATATTTAATGTAAGAGGAACATAGTTCCTGGTAATTCCTTATGCGACCAGTAACTCGGGACTCTCCACATCCCCGTGAATAAGTTTATAGATAAAAGTTGTGCCAAGCATCGTTCTACGGTTTACTAAGGATGGTAGATTAATTAGGAGAAGTCTACTGGAGTAGGATGGTAAAATAAGGCTTGCATTCCAGTTAAGGCCCCGTAGAGCAAATAATAAAAAGTTCTTTTGCACAGACTCTATCCGGTCTATATGTACACCATACTGAGGACTCCAAACTGCAGAACAATACTCCAGGATTGGACGGACTAGTGAAATGAACAGAGTCTTTGTAACATAGGGATCATCGAATTCCTTTGACTACCTTTTAATAAATCTAAGTCCTCCGCTGGCTTTATTCACCATAGAAGTTATATGGTCACAAAACTTAAGTTTAGGGTCAAGGAGGACGCCAAGGTCATAAACATGCGTATTTCTAGACAACGCGCAACCACCCAGCGTATACGTTGCATATTGTGGGTTCACCCGAAAAAATGTCATTACTTTGCACTTAGCGCTTTTAAATCCAAAAGATTTTCACAACACCATGTTTGAAATGCGTTTAGGTCAGATTGTAAGTCTGAACTGCTAGAAATTTCGTTATATTGCATGCATAACTTAACGTCATCTGCGCACATAAGGACACCCGACTTTGTCAAGACTAGAGGGAGATCGTTTATAAATAAAGTAAAAAGAAGTGGG
Organism: Drosophila carrolli; assembly: GCA_018152295.1. Classification (NCBI taxonomy): domain Eukaryota; kingdom Metazoa; phylum Arthropoda; class Insecta; order Diptera; family Drosophilidae; genus Drosophila; species Drosophila carrolli. Next base: position 518,689 of record JAECXJ010000262.1, read on the forward strand.
CCAAGGTGGCTTCCTTGTGGAACGCCTGAAGTAACTCGGATCAAATCAGAGAATCAGAATTTGTATCTGTACTACCAGTATCGGCCGGTAATCCGGACGTTAGGTCTACATGAGGTGTTGGGGCCACTACTTAATTTTGATCGGACAGAGCGGAAGTACCTAGCGGAGCCACATCGATTCCAGCAACTTCGGATACCGAATCACTTTTTGCACCCGATCTTAGTATTATTTGAGTGGCGCCTAAGATTGGCAGCTGAGCTGGAGTCGAATCGCGGGCAGCAGGTTGCACAGCACCTGCCGTAGAATGCCCACCGACCGCGACTTTTTTTGCGCTTTGGGGAATCGGGCTCAGCTGGCATGCGACTAGTGAGCTGCGATTCAAGCGCCACGAGCAGGTCCGTATTTTTACGGCAGTTCTGGATTAATTCCGTAACACTGCTTTTTGTGAGCCGCCTAATAGTTATTGCCTGGTTCTCGTATACAATGCATTCATCGCAGTAGTAGCGTAGGCCACTCCTCTTATCGATGGCATCACGAACCAGGCAAGAATAGCCAAGACACTTTGCGTGATAAATTTTATCACATGTATGGCAGGGAATACTTTGCTGTCCAGCCGAGATAACTTTCTTGCAATTTTTTAATGAACAGAAAGCCATTTTCGCTGACCACGGACCACTGTGCACTATAGCGGACAAAAAAATCGAAAGCGCTCAAGAACTTTTTAATGAGAGATCAAGCAGAGCGACAGAGCGGGAGCGAAACACCGAATAACTTTGATGTTAGGCACCACGAAACGATACAGAAACGAAAAGAGAGAGAGAGCGGGATTATTAACCGATTAACTCCGGTATAAAACACCTCTGAGAGATATGACCGTTGGAGTGCGTGCCGTTCCAACAGCGCTCAACGACGAAGAGAAAGACTGAAAAAAGGGGCAATAGAAAACAATAACAACAAACCAGCACCGAATTAAATTATGATAAAAACTTTTTGTTTACTAAACACAAGTTAATCACGATGCACTCGCGAAGCGAACGGAAAGTTATTAGAAAACACTTAAAGGTGTAGCTACGTTGAAGAGATTTAAGTAAACCCCGGTGGTTTCAATAAGAAAAATGAAAATTCGTAGCGCAAAACAAAAACACGACCGTTCTCTGTGAAGACGCACAGATAATACAGTTTTTTTCTAGTTTCTTTGTTTCCTTCGACTACTTCGTAGTTCAAAAGTGATTCATATGATAAATAATTCGCACTGACCACTTTATCTACGTCTGTTGTATTCAGTAGTCTTATGAAAGCGTTTTGTGTTGTAGCTATGGTACTTGCTATATAAATTCCATGCTCCTCTTTTGAATTTAATTTTATTTTTCTAATGACTTGTGATCTTGCTGGCAAAAGAATTGAGTTATTGCCAGAACTGTATGCTATTGGAACATAAATTGGAAATTTTAAATTGTTTGGTCTTATTATAAGCCAATCTTCAGATGGCTGAAAGTCTAGTTGGTAAATTTGAAAGCCTGTAAGCGAAGAAGCCATCTTTCAATGCGAGCTGGTGGTTTTGATGACGGTTTAAATATAGTCTCGAGTGGCTTGTGGTCGGTAACTAATTCAAACTCCAATCCTGCTAAGTAGTAATAGAACTTTTCCACCGCCCATACTAATGCCAAGCTTTCCTTTTCCGTTTGCGAGTACCGCTTCTCCACATCAGACAAACTCCTGCTTGCAAAAGAAATTATTAATGGTTCATTGTTATCTGTGAACTGGAGCAGAACCGCGCCTAGTGCCACAGGGCTGGCATCGGCAATCAGACGTGTTCGGTGGTTTATGTTGAAATACGAGAGTCTGGGTATTTCGGCCAATCTAATTTTTAAATCATCGAACGCTGCTTTCTCTTTAGGGCCCCAAACAAATTTAATTTCTTTCCTTAACAACTGTCGTAGTGGTTCAGTGCGATCGGCCAAGTCCGGGATAAACTTTCCGACATATGTGACGAGACCAAGGAAGCTTCGGGTCTCCTCCTTATTTTTCGGATTTCGAAAAGACGTGATGGTCGTCACTTTCTCCGGATCAACATTAATTCCCTTGTCAGATAAAATGTGGCCTAAAAATTTCAAACGATTCATTTTCCAAACACATTTTGAATCGTTTAGCAAGACATTATTTTCCTTAAATATTGATCGGACTTCCGTGACGGTTTTGTCGTGTTCTTCTTCTGTTCCGAAAATAATGATATCGTCTATATAGTTTAGGACCTTGGAACAAGGCGCTAACAGTTCTTCGAGCCGCCGTTGGAATATCTCAGGAGCTGAATTTATTCCGAACATTAAACGCTTGTACCGGAACAACCCCTTTGGCGTTATGAATGTTGTTATCTGTCTGCTCTCCTCATCCAGTTCTAATTGGTGGTATGCATCCTTTAAATCAATTCGCGAAAAATATTTTGCTCCTTCCAACCTAGTCATGAATGACTCAAAAGTTGGCAGTGGGTAGTGTTCCCTTTTTACTGCTTTATTCGCCATCCGCATGTCCAGGCACATACGTATATCGCCATTTTCTTTAAAAACTACCACGATTGGTGAGATTCAAGGGCTATGGCCGTGCACTGGCTCTATAATGTCGTTGTTTAATGCTTCTTCCAATTTAGCCAAAACCTTATTCTCGACCGCAACTGGGATGCGTCTCATAGGCTGTTGTACGGGTCTCACTTTCGGGTCAATTAAAAGCTTGACCGTCACTCCTTTCCACTTGGGAAACGGGGTAATGCATTCCATTCGATTTACTTGCAATCCCAATGCGAGGACCTTCAATTGTATGGCGGTATCTCGGCCTAATAGTGATTGTGTCCCATTTTCAATTACATAAAATGATGCGACTACCTCTGTGTTTGAGCCGACTGATATGGGAGCCTCGAAAACACAAATTACGCTGAGCAATTTGTTTGAGGCGTAGCCACGAAACTGTCTCTCGGAATTTGATCTGATGTTGATGACTACTGCTTTGTTTTGTTCCATTGACAACCAATCCAATTGACTGATTAAATTAAAACGGGATCCTGAGTCAATTATTAGTGAAACAAGTTGGCCACCGATGTAGCAATCAATGAATTCATCGTCTTCACCATCACTATAGATACGGAAACAATTATCTTTCGTTGCCTTTACTTCAGAATAGGTATCTGCATCTTGAACCCATCGTACGTGTGACCGTACTCGCTTGGCGCCATTATTATTTGGCTGTGTGTACTGGCGTTTGAAACTTGTTCTGCATTTCCGGGCGAAATGTCCGATGCGAGTGCACTTGTTGCACTTAACCTGCCGTGCAGGGCATGTGGCGTTATCATGCGCGTGCCCGATGCGACCACATCTGCCACATTCGGTTTCCTTTTCAGAGTTTCGGTTGAATATCTTATTTATTGTCTCTTCCGATTTGGCTAGCATCGATTTGGATTGCTTACTAATTTCCTCGTCTACTCGACAAGCTTCAATGATTTCAGCCAACGTGTGTTCTTTTTCCAATAGTTTTTTCTTTAATTGAAAGGAAGTCCAGGAATCCATAATTTTATCTTTTAAACAAATCTCTTCAATTTCGGCCTTTGTGGTTCCGAAACAGCATTTCTGCATTTGCTGACGCAAACGGACAATAAATTTCGCAAAACTCTCGCCCTCCAAAGGAGAAAGGCTCCTAAACAGATGCCGTTCGAAGGTTGAGTTTTGCTTTGGCGAAAAAATAATCATTTAGTTTATTCACCAACACCAAAAATACATCAGTCTGTTTATCCTCGTCTGGATCGATCAAAGCATCGGGCAACGAATAAGCGACCGTTTGTAACTCAACGCCTCCCAAGTGAAGTAATTTGCTCCGTCTCTTACTGGGTGTTTCAATGTCCTCTGCGTCGATATATATTTTGAATGCCCGAAGCCATTTTTCCCACTCGCTCCGCAATAAAGACCTTTCTATTGTTTCACAAAGAAATGGTTTAATAATATTTTCGCACATCTTGTTATTTATTATCTGAAAGTAAAAAAAAAAAAAATTTTTTTTTTAACTTTTATTAGGGCTAACTGCCTCTGACCGTGTCAGCTTGTGTTTTCGGCTAACTGCCTCTGACCATGTCAGCTTATGATTTGGCAAACTGCCTCTGACTGTGTCAGCTTATGATTTGGCAAACTGCCTCTGACTATGTCAGCTTATGATTTGGCTTACGGTTTCAACCGTAACCAATAATTCGATTCAAAATTATTTTCATTTGTTTTAACTTGGAACTAACTGTTCCTCAGTTAATTATTTCGCATTTCTGTTTTGCGTTTTCCTCTGCTCTTTTACAATAATTCTCATGACTTGCAACTTAGTGTCACTCAGTCCCTCTCTTAAGTGGAGCTATGTATTCGTTTTTGCCTTTGAATCAAAATTCTCTTTTTGACGCAATTGACTTTGTTTCGATGTATTCTCGAATTCACGAATTCCTCTGTCATTCCCACCATTCGGCAACGAATGACCGAAAGGAAGAAACAGAAGGACTGTTCTTGCAAGTCACACATACATGCGCACTAAAATACTGCAATGCCAATAAAACTATTTTCATTTGCAGCCATTCCTCTTAAATGTATGTTTAGAATTCACCAATTATAGGTCTCTGTTTTACCTCGTCGCCAATGTAATAACTCACAAAATGGATATCTCTTAGCAATAAAAACACGTTTATATTCCAAACTGAATTCACTCTTTTTATTCCGAGACCACACACTGTTGGTTTGCTAGCGGTATATATTAGACTGCCCGCATTCCTCATGCCACGTTGTCAGGGTTCCCACCTTCGGATCCGCTGCTGTAGGGTTCGATATTTGAAGCGGGTTGCCACACTTGTGAAGGTTCAAGTCCGGAGAATGCAATAGTCATCATTCTCTGAAATGAATTTGGCGCTATTTTCAAACCAAAAGGTAATCGCGTGAAGCGATACGAGCCATTGCTCGTTGAAAAGGAAGTTATATCTCTTGAGCTTTTTTCAAGTTCTATTTGGTGAAATCCTGACATTAAATTAAGACATGAAAAGTATTTTGCTCGACCTAGTTGATCTAAAATATCATCAATTCTAGGGAGTGGAAATTTATCGGACAGTAATTTTTTTATTAATCTGACGATAGTCGACTACTAATCGCCACTTCTTTTGTTCGGAACCTGGAGCTGATTTTTTAGGGACAAGTAATAATGGGCTATTGTATTCAGATACAGAGGGTTCGACAATCCCGTCGGTGATTAATTTTCCGACTTGCTTTTGAATTTCGTCCGCCTGACTATGTGGGCTTCTATAGTTTTTTATGTATACAGGTTCATCATCTTTTAATCTCAGTTTTTATTTGTAGAAATTATTCGTGCTAATTGGTTCTGTGATTTAAAATGTGGGGGAAATTTTTGACAATTGGGATAATTCGGACGGTGATGCACTATGATCAGCGCAAACAAGTGGCCCTTACGACACCAAGCAGTGCTTGTTACGCGCGGAGCCTAATAGGCGTAAAAACGAGATCGCGAGAAGTTAAAAGCACAATGTAGAAGCGGACAGACTAAGATTACAAATACGTACGAGACTAATACTAATACTAATTTTGTGCTAAGTAAGATAAAATTAATGATTTTAGGCCTGGCAAAGAGTCGGTAGTAGAAATAATGTGGTATAGTCTATTATAGTCGTTACACAGTACTCTAAACGGTTCATGCATATCAAAGTTAGATCTACAAATATTTAATGTAAGAGGAACATAGTTCCTGGTAATTCCTTATGCGACCAGTAACTCGGGACTCTCCACATCCCCGTGAATAAGTTTATAGATAAAAGTTGTGCCAAGCATCGTTCTACGGTTTACTAAGGATGGTAGATTAATTAGGAGAAGTCTACTGGAGTAGGATGGTAAAATAAGGCTTGCATTCCAGTTAAGGCCCCGTAGAGCAAATAATAAAAAGTTCTTTTGCACAGACTCTATCCGGTCTATATGTACACCATACTGAGGACTCCAAACTGCAGAACAATACTCCAGGATTGGACGGACTAGTGAAATGAACAGAGTCTTTGTAACATAGGGATCATCGAATTCCTTTGACTACCTTTTAATAAATCTAAGTCCTCCGCTGGCTTTATTCACCATAGAAGTTATATGGTCACAAAACTTAAGTTTAGGGTCAAGGAGGACGCCAAGGTCATAAACATGCGTATTTCTAGACAACGCGCAACCACCCAGCGTATACGTTGCATATTGTGGGTTCACCCGAAAAAATGTCATTACTTTGCACTTAGCGCTTTTAAATCCAAAAGATTTTCACAACACCATGTTTGAAATGCGTTTAGGTCAGATTGTAAGTCTGAACTGCTAGAAATTTCGTTATATTGCATGCATAACTTAACGTCATCTGCGCACATAAGGACACCCGACTTTGTCAAGACTAGAGGGAGATCGTTTATAAATAAAGTAAAAAGAAGTGGGCCAAGGTGGCTTCCTTGTGGAACGCCTGAAGTAACTCGGATCAAATCAGAGAATCAGAATTTGTATCTGTACTACCAGTATCGGCCGGTAATCCGGACGTTAGGTCTACATGAGGTGTTGGGGCCACTACTTAATTTTGATCGGACAGAGCGGAAGTACCTAGCGGAGCCACATCGATTCCAGCAACTTCGGATACCGAATCACTTTTTGCACCCGATCTTAGTATTATTTGAGTGGCGCCTAAGATTGGCAGCTGAGCTGGAGTCGAATCGCGGGCAGCAGGTTGCACAGCACCTGCCGTAGAATGCCCACCGACCGCGACTTTTTTGGGCTTTGGGGAATCGGGCTCAGCTAGCATGCGGCTATTGAGCTGAGATTCAAGCGCCACGAGCAGGTCCGTATTTTTACGGCAGTTCTGGATTAATTCCGTAACACTGCTTTTTGTGAGCCGCCTAATAGTTATTGCCTGGTTCTCGTATACAATGCATTCATCGCAGTAGTAGCGTAGGCCACTCCTCTTATCGATGGCATCACGAACCAGGCAAGAATAGCCAAGACACTTTGCGTGATAAATTTTATCACATGTATGGCAGGGAATACTTTGCTGTCCAGCCGAGATAACTTTCTTGCAATTTTTTAATGAACAGAAAGCCATTTTCGCTGACCACGGACCACTGTGCACTATAGCGGACAAAAAAATCGAAAGCGCTCAAGAACTTTTTAATGAGAGATCAAGCAGAGCGACAGAGCGGGAGCGAAACACCGAATAACTTTGATGTTAGGCACCACGAAACGATACAGAAACGAAAAGAGAGAGAGAGCGGGATTATTAACCGATTAACTCCGGTATAAAACACCTCTGAGAGATATGACCGTTGGAGTGCGTGCCGTTCCAACAGCGCTCAACGACGAAGAGAAAGACTGAAAAAAGGGGCAATAGAAAACAATAACAACAAACCAGCACCGAATTAAATTATGATAAAAACTTTTTGTTTACTAAACACAAGTTAATCACGATGCACTCGCGAAGCGAACGGAAAGTTATTAGAAAACACTTAAAGGTGTAGCTACGTTGAAGAGATTTAAGTAAACCCCGGTGGTTTCAATAAGAAAAATGAAAATTCGTAGCGCAAAACAAAAACACGACCGTTCTCTGTGAAGACGCACAGATAATACAGTTTTTTTCTAGTTTCTTTGTTTCCTTCGACTACTTCGTAGTTCAAAAGTGATTCATATGATAAATAATTCGCACTGACCACTTTATCTACGTCTGTTGTATTCAGTAGTCTTATGAAAGCGTTTTGTGTTGTAGCTATGGTACTTGCTATATAAATTCCATGCTCAATTTCTTGAGTTGGAATTAATACACTGTCCTCTTTTGAATTTAATTTTATTTTTCTAATGACTTGTGATCTTGCTGGCAAAAGAATTGAGTTATTGCCAGAACTGTATGCTATTGGAACATAAATTGGAAATTTTAAATTGTTTGGTCTTATTATAAGCCAATCTTCAGATGGCTGAAAGTCTAGTTGGTAGTTGTATTTTTTAATGAAATCAATTCCTAAAATGCCATCACAAGGGACAGCTAAGTGTAAGTCTACGATATGAAAATCGTGTGGGATTATGTACTTGATAGTCTGTATTTCAATTGATGTTAAGCCTTTGGATTTAGTAATTTCTTGGCTTATTCCCCGAATATCTATTATGTTATTATCTTGTATGTTTTGAAATTTATCAGAATTTTCTTTTATTAAAGAGATTTCGGCACCTGTGTCTACCAAAAATACAAGTTCTTTTCCGGTAGCCACATGGGTGAATGATACGAATATATTCTGACTGAGATTAATAGTATGGACTGTTACGTTCTCTACTGTTGAGTATTTAAAGGGGTTTGGTTGTTTTCCGAAGTGTCATTGGCTACTCTTACATTATTTGTATTATTGTTATTGTAGCCTCTGTTCGAGTTGCCACGGCCTCTTGAGTTTCCTCTGTAGTTGCCGGAACCATTATTATGGTTGGTATTGTTGTAGTAACTATAGTTGTTGCTATGACCTCTGAAATTACCTATATAACTTCCGCGTCCGCGGTTTCCGCCGCGCTGTGTATAGTTATTGTAGTAAAGGACCGAGTTTGGTTGTCCAGTTGCTTCTGTGCGAACTGTTTACGAATTTTGAAACGGCGTCATTCATTGTGTTGAAATCGCCGGCTTGCATGATAAGTTTTACCTCATCAATCGTGCAGTTTTTAGTCATTGCTTTCACTGCATGTTGTGTGGAAAAACTTCTTGCTAGTTCTAGTGTTAAACCGTCTGTTATGTACGCACTTTTTAAAGCCTTCGCCATCTGCTCAATCTCTGATGTGTATTGATTTGCAGTTTTATTGCGTTGCTGAAGATTCATCAGCTTTGCTGGCAATACTTCTACAGTCTCGCCTTTGACGTTACTTTTTAATTTGGCAATTACTTCACCTACCGTTATTTCGTTTCCAATTTGATTTCTGGCTACACCCTTTAGCTTTGTCTTTATTATAGAGACTGCTAGGTTTTCGTGTTCGCCTTTTATTGACTCTATTATATGTAATGCATCAATGAAACTGGTTAAATTTCTGCTTTACCATCGAAAACTGGTATAAGCTTTGATTTGTTTGTGCCATTTTAAAGCTGTTGTTCTCAGTTATGCTTGTGCTTGAGTTGATTCTGAGTCTGTTGTATTATCTACGTTTGATAATAAAACGGCTGGGATAGTAAGATTATTTAAATCTTCTTCCTTTATTTTCGCGTTCAACTCTTCTGACTCTGTCTGATCGACGCCAGTTGACTCTTCCAATGTTAATTCTTCATCGGTTTCAACTGTTATTGCGGTATTAAGAGTGGTCGGTACAGAGATATCCAAGTTGAATTTTTTTTTTATCGATATTCGCGCCTCGTTAAAGCAGTTTACTATTATTTCTGCATGTTTCTTTATTGTGCTTCCTTGTATTGGTCTATTTTGATTAAGAGATTTGTAGGATTTATCGAATTCTGTTTTTATTTTATTCAATTTCGCATACAAATCGTTTTATTCCATGGTAATCTTATCTATGTAATTTTACCATAAGGATCGTGGTTTCACCGAGTATAAGATGGTAATCCACGACCTCCTTTACTGAGACGTGTGGCAAAGTATTTAGGATTGAACCCTTTATTTTTTTGTTGCAAGCAAACAAAGGGCTGAATTCCAAATTGTACTTTTCCATATAGTCATATTCAAATTCAGTAATGGGAATGAAGATTTTATGACAATGAAGAATGGTTAATGCACGCATTCTAAATTGTGGGTCTTTAATAATTATTTCATTAAGACATCTATTTTATTCTATAGTATTAAATGCCATAATTTGATTTATGTATTTCAATGGTTCTGAGAGATATCTTTCATTCTTTCAATTGAACACTCTATCCTTTTTCTTTTTTTTTTTTCTTAGATCTTATCTAGATCGTTTGCTCTGCTCAAATACTTCTTCTTTATACATTTATTGTGCAACTTGTATAATTTGTAAAAAAGATTTGCGCTCATTATTACAACGATTATTATTAAGAGTATTTGCACCCAATATATATAGGTCAATATTGTTTGGTTCTACTTTGTTAATAACGTTAGCACTGGAGTCCACTGATTTAACGTCTACAATTCCCATTTTGGGTAGATATACTCCCAATATATAAGTATTATTATAATTATTATGATTTTCTGTAGAGAATTTATTTATTTTATTGTTATTCATTCATTTAAAGAAATTTTCAATAGATTTATGTAAATATTCCTGTTTTCCGTATTTCCCTGCCTACCTTTCTCTTTTATTTTAGGGCCGCTGAGAAACACTTAGCAAAATAAAGTTAGCAAAAAAAATTGCATTTATAAAAAGAATTTAGGAATTCAAATTTGATTAATTAAATAAATGTAATAAAGTGTCTGCTGGCATAATCGCATAAATTTCCTTTCGATAATCAGAGTGAAAAAAATATTTTGTTTTGTTTGTTAGTTTTCATATAACTGATTTACAATATTTTGCTCTATATAAATTAATATCAGTTATATGTTTTTAGTAGCCTAACAGTGTTTAGTATTTTTCGAACAGCGCTTTCGCGCATCGACTCGGGTTAGAAGTTTAAAATTAAAGGCAACTTAGGCATTGGCATAAATGCAGCCCTTGTTGCGTTACTTTGCTCGTTTGCAAAGTATTTTGTCCAATTCTTTGATATTTTGTTCATGCACTTCCTTCTCCTGCGAAGTCGTTGCTATATTCCTGTAGTCCTTTAGCAGTCTTCTTTGTTGGAGTAGTTTTACCCTTTTTCCACTTCTTTTCCGTTTGTGGATGGGTTTGCTGGACTCCTGTCGTGCCCTGTACTCAGCTATTGTGAGGGGGCGAGGTCCATCGTTGGGACTACAACTCTAGGGCTCGACAGGAACAGGTGACTCCCACGATGGTGTACTATTATTATTTTTTTTTTTTTTAAATTTTCATTCATTTACAGCCTTTGTATATTTTTTAAAAAAAATTTCACATCATTTTATGATATTTTTTGTTTTTATTGATTCTCGATTTATTTAAATACAATTTTTATGTTTTTATTTGTTTTGCATTTAATTGCATTTGCTGTTTCTTTTTCATTTTTTCACTTTTGTATTTTTTGGCATTTCGAAGATGACCACTGTCACGGTCGCCATGTAATATAGTAAAATAAAAACTCTGTATTTTATATTTATTTTTATTGAAAAATTAATTTAGTTATAACATGCACTAATAAACGTGCGTTTTGTTCGGGGCCCATTTCATCAATGTTCCCGCTTGACTTAAGAATAATTGGCTTGGCTTAGAATTCACATAGCTGCGCGAGCAGCGCCGCGGCCCAAGCTTATATATCTAAAAATCTTTATAAATGTATATGTGCCACTGCAGAGCAGCGGTCAATGCTTATGCATAAGTGTATATAAGCGGCGCAAGTAGTAGCCGCGCATGAGGGAGAGGGTGTTATGCTCACACGGTAACCGAATGAACGGCCGTGCATGCAGACATGCCGGCTAAGCATTTAGGATGTTCATAACATTGTTGTGGGTCGAATTACTCCGCACTTGAAGTGCTGGGAATATTAAGACCTAAATAAATGCCACAATGTTGCAGTGATATAAGTGGTACAGTGTGTACCCGATATGTGAGCATACTACAACCCTATTCTCAAAATTTGGTTGATTGGCTATAGTAATTCTACTGCAATCTGTGGTATTCATTTTAAGTTTTAAATAATTTTTATTATCTTTCAAAATTTTAATTCTCGTTTTTTAGTATGTCACTGCATACATATACAAATTTTGTATTTTATTTTCATTTTGAAACATATTTTTTTTATAATAATTGTTTTTACTTTATTTATTTAGATTTTATCCAGATCGTTAGCCTGGCTTTTGTTTATGGCCTCTTTGATACACACTTATTGTGGTACACATAGGCTTTATACAAAATGTATGCACTCATAAAGAAAACAATTATTGATAATAATATATTTGTTAAGTCGGTATCAATATTTTTTGATTCCATTTTATTAATGACATTAGCAGTGGAGTCCACAGTTTTGGTGTCAATTAAACCCATTTTGGGAGATATTTCTGTATTGTATTAAGATATCGCGTTGGTTTTCATTTATTTAAAATATAAATATTCATTCATATTATTTTATTTATATATTTATTTTTTCGGGTGACATGTATATTCGCACTCAGTGTTCTCAAAAGGCCCTTAACAATCTGCAGGGCACTTTGGTTTTCGTGCTTCTTCATGTCTTTCTTATTTTTATAGGCATCCAAATCTCTGTACGTATTTTCTCTTTCTTCGTTTTTACATTTTCTTACATTCCTTTATTTTAAGATTTAGGAAGTTTTCTTTTTGACCTCCTCTCTTTTTTATACCCTTGCATAGGGTATTAAAATTTTGGTCAAAAGTGTGCAACGCAGTGAAGGGGACATCTCCGACCCTATAAAGTATATATATTCTTGATCAGGATCACCTCCTGAGTTGATATAGCCATGTCCGTCTGTCCGACTGTCTGTTTCTACGCAAACTAGTCGCTCAGTTTTAAAGATATCGAATTGAAACTTTGCACCCACCCTTCTTTCCTTTGCACGTAGTATATAAGTCGGAATCAATCCGACTTGCCAAATTTCATAAGAATCGGCCGACTATATCCTTTAGCTGTCATATAACTGATCGATCGGAAATGCCATAACTTTGGTGGTTGTAAAGTTAGGGAGTGAAGATTTTCTATGGGTTCTAGTTTTTGCCAATCAATCTGACCTACCGAATTTCATGAGAATCGGCCGACTATATCCTATAACTGCCATATAACTGAACGATTGAAAATGCCATAGCTTTGGTGTTTTTAAAGTTGGGAAGTTGGAATTTTTTATGAGTATTAAGAATGCATCATATGAATAATTTTGAAGAATATAATTTACAGAGTATTCTGCAAGGGTATATCAACTTCGGCTTCGCCCGAAGTTAGCTTTCCTTTCTTGTTTTCTTTTGAATTTTCCCTGCATTAGGCATTTGTAGTGAATTATTTTTGTTTTCAATATTTATAAATATATTTGTATTATATAATATATCTTGTTTTTTAATTTACTGATATATAGGTATATAACTAAAATTTTCTGATATATTTGTATACCTTGCAGAGGGTATTATAATTTTGGTCAAAACTGTGCAACGTAGTGAAGGAGACATCTCCGACTTTATAAAAAACATATATATACTCATGATCAGGGTCCTCAGTTGATATGTCCGTCTGTCTTTTTCTACGCGATCTAGTCTCTCAGTTTTAAACATATCGAAACGGTTTCGGCCGACTATATCCTATAGTAAGTTGAGATTTTTTATGACTATTAAGAATACATCATATAATTTACTTTTTGCATATGTTTAATGTGAATTATTAAAAGTTGCTTAAAATCTCCAAAAGGACATACTTTAAAAGTGGCATTAATGAGGTAATTACGATTTTGATCTTCAATATTATTTTCAATTAAGCCAATTATCTTGTCCGAAGTAAATACAGTACGCAAATGAGCTTGATACGTGTACTTTTTTGAAAAAAACGTTTTGAAGAATTTCCTTTGGTCATACCAAATAGGTTCATGACGTTTTCATCGGAGTCGAAGACTTTGGCAAGAATGGCTGCCTTATTCTTTGTAGAGTTCGTTTGACAAAGTAGTAGTTGACCTCAATTTCCTCATTACCTTTGGTTTTTCTTTATCAAACAGAAAATTTAAGAAAAGTAATAATTAAATTTTAATACCGAATTTTACTAAAAATACAAAAATATAAAAGTATGTAATACTACATTTAATGTAGGGGGCGATTCTGACACAAAAAAGACTCCTTGTGGTCAAACAAAATTCCCATGGCGCAACCGCAAAGGGAGATGAAATTAATAAATGGGGGCGCCGTGGTGTAATTCAGTCGGAGCGAGGGAGAGCAAGAGGAGGAGAGCGAAAGCTCGGAGAGCCGTGGGCCACTGACCTAAACAATATATTGTGCAACCAACTTTATCTACATAGAACATACACAACTATGTAATGTTCGACGTAATCTGTAAATACCAAATGTAATAAAAACAAATTAAAAAAAGTTTTAAATTCACAAAAAAATCGTAATATTAAAAAATAAATATTTATTTAATATTAGCTTTTAAATTTGTTATTTTTACAAAAGATTTTTACTTTCAGAAACTGTCAAAATACTTTTAACTTAAATTTTTTTCATTCAGAAGTAGTAAAAATATGAGGAATATTTGACTTAAAAAATTATTATGTTTGTCTAGCCACTCAACATTAAGAACTTGTTTATGTCCAAATTTGTATTGTCTTGGCATTTTTGTTTAATTTCTGATACCGCACCGAGTTTTGCTTTTTCGCGACACTGGGACGGATGATTATGCACCATATTATTAACATTAGAAAACGCATATGGCCATACAAGGTCATACTGTAAACTGCGCCCGGTGTGTGTAGTTTGTGGAGATCTTCATGACTCCGCACACTGCCCAGTGAGCAAAGATGACTGCAACTCGAAATAGTGCGGCAACTGCGGTGGCAATCACACTGCTAACTACAGAGGCTGCCCTGTTTATAAAGAGCTGAAAAGTCGCATCCACCAGAGAGGAACTGCCGCCCGCACCCAAAATAAACAGATGACAGCTTCCAGATCAAACCCTGAAGTCTTCTTCTCGACTGCAGCCAGATCATCACTAGGACCCTTAAACTCTGATAAAAATGTGACTTACGCAAGCGCTTTAAAATCAGGACTGGCTAACCCTGTCTCAAAAAGTTCATTTCTGCAATCAGCATACCAAGAACCGAACACGGCTCAGCAGCAACAATTCCCGGAGCAGTCAAAAAGCAACTTTGAAGATAAGATACACAGCCTGCAGCAAAGCCTTACGGAGTTTATGACGCTTATGCGCACAACTATGCAAGATTTAATGCGAAACCAAAATCTATTGATTCAAATGCTGGTTTCACAACAATCCAAATAATGACTTCCCTAAGGATATCTACGTGGAACGCTAACGGCGTCTCACAGCATAAACTTGAGTAAGCTCAATTCCTACTCGACAACCATATCGACGTAATGCTGCTTTCAGAAACACACCTTACAAACAAATACAATTTTCAACTACGAGGCTATTCATTCTACGGAACAAATCATCCAGATGGTAAAGCACATGGTGGGACTGGAATTCTAATCAGAAGCCGTATTAAGCACCACTATCATAACAAATTTGCTAAGAATTACCTACAGGCCACATCTATAAATATACAAACAAATACTGGCAACCAACTTACACTAGCCGCCGTATACTGCCCCCCCGCTTTACCATAGCTGAAGATGAGTTTATGCAGTTTTTCAACTCACTAGGAGACCACTTCATAGCAGCAGGGGACTACAACGCCAAGCACACACACTGGGGATCACGTCTCGTGACTCCAAAAGGAAAACAGCTCTAGAATGCAGTTATAAAAGCCAAGAACAAGCTGGACTATGTTTCTCCTGGCAGACCAACATACTGGCCGGCAGACCCAAGGAAACTACCCGATTTAATAGACTTTGCAATTACCAAAAACATTCCTAAAAATCTGATAAGCGCCGAATGCCTCTCATCGGATCACTCGCCTGTCCTGTTTATTCTACTCCGACATCCAGGCGCATTGCAGCAATCGTTTAAATTGACATCTCAGAAAACCAATTGGGTTAAGTACAAGAAATACATTAGCTCACACATTGAGCTAAGTCCTCATCTCAACGATGAAGTCAACGTAGACAGATTTGTTAATATACTGGAGTCTGTACTCGTCTCTGCAGCTCGAGTTTCAACACCCCAAACTACAAGTACGCAAAGCAACCAAAAGAAGACAAATCTACAATTAGAACAGCTCGTCCTCGAAAAGCGACGCTTACGTCGAGAGTGGCAACTCCACAGAACATCATCTGCTAGGCAAAGCTTAAAATATGCCTCACGTCAACTCACAAAAGCTTTACAGCAAGAAGAAGCACATGTCCACCGACGCTACATAGAGCAATTGTCAACATCAAATACAAAACACTCACTATGGAGAGGTCACCCTACTCTAAGCTCACCGAAAGTAACCGTGATGCCTATTAGAAATCCCACAGGCGGCTGGGCGCGCAGCGACGCAGACAGAGCCAGCACGTTTGCCAACCACCTTAAAAATGTCTTCCAACCAAATCCTGCCACAAGTGCGTTCACCTTTCTGACTTTACCGCATGAGCCTCAGCTTCAACATGGACCAATTGAGTTTCGCCCAAACGAAATCGTTAACATCATCAAAAATCAGCTGAATCCGAAAAAATCCCCGGGCTGCGACCTCATAACTCCCAAAATGATCATTGAGCTCCCATATTGCGCCGTTTGCATTATCACCCAGCTTTTTAATGCCATCGCAAAACTTGGCCACTTTCCAGTGAGATGGAAAAAGTCGATTATATGGATGTACGGCTCTCAGTTATGGGGAAATGCCAGCAATAGCAATATTGACATAGTCCAGCGAGCTCAGTCGAAGATCTTGAGAACAATCACCGGGGCACCGTGTTACGTTCGCAACGAAAACATACATCGCGACTTAAACATTCTACCAGTCAAAGAAGTGATCGCAGAACAGAAGGAAAAGTACTTTACCAAGCTATCGTTGCACCCTAACCACCTGAGGTCTTATACTGTTAGTTAAATTTTAATGTTAAGATTCGTAAACTTATTGTTAGTCTCAAAATTAAGAGAAGATTCAATAAATAAAAGCAAAGTTAAAGTTAGGAAGTTGGTATTTTTTATGAGTATTAAGAATGCAACATATAATGTACCTTCTTCATAAGTTTACTGTAAATTATTAAAAGTTGCTTAAAATCTCCAAAAGGACATACTTTAAAAGTGGCATCAATGAGGTAATTACAATTTTGATCTTGAAAAAAAATACAGTACGCAAATGAGCTTGATACGTGTTCTTTTTTGAAAAAACGTTTTTGAGAATTTCCTTTGGCCATACCGAATAGGTTCATGACGTTAAAAACTTGTTTTATGTCCAAATTTGTATTGTCCGCACCGAGTTTTGCTATTTCGTGAAACTGGGTCGGATTATTATGCACCATATTATTAACATTAGAAAAAGCACGTGTTTTATCTGAACTTAAATAATGGTATTTGTAAAGTTGGGAAGGGATTTTCTAAGAGATTTATTTTTGGCCAATCAATCCGACCTACCAAATTTCAAAGGGATCGGCCGACTATATCCTATAGCTGCCATATAACTGAACGATCGGAAATTCCATAACTTTAGTGTTTTTAAAGTTAGGAATTTGGGATTTTTTATGAGTATTAAAAATGCATCATATGAATAATTTTGGAGAAAACAATTTTCAGAATATTCTGCAA
This sequence comes from Drosophila carrolli, assembly GCA_018152295.1. Classification (NCBI taxonomy): domain Eukaryota; kingdom Metazoa; phylum Arthropoda; class Insecta; order Diptera; family Drosophilidae; genus Drosophila; species Drosophila carrolli. The sequence goes on from JAECXJ010000262.1 coordinate 536,140, forward strand.
GGGTATATCAACTTCGGCTCCGCCCGAAGTTAGCTTTCCTTTCTTGTTTTTTTTATTTATTTATTTTTGGAATCGAAGAGGTTTTAAATATATATTTTTATTAATATTATGTATTTGTTTAATCTATATATGTAAAAAAAAGTCGTGTTAGTTACTTCTCTTATAACTCAAGAACGGCAGAACCGATTTAGCTGAAAATTGGCAGGGAGGTAGTTTAGAGCCAGGAGAAAGACATAGGATACTACTACCACCCGTTCGTCAGCATTCCCGTTGAGGAGATAAATAATCGTGCTTTAGTTTTGATCGAAGATATGTGTTACCTCATGTGCGGTAATTTATTAATCAGGTTAGGAATGCCAGCACCATATCGTAAAACGAATGACGCATTTAATCGAGAATTGGAACGGGAACGTGAATAGAACCAGGAATTAGATTTAGTAGTTCAAAGGAATGTACCCCTGTTGCATTACCAACAAAAGGAAGTTTATGATACTTTAATGAAGGCAATCGATGATGAAAATGGTGGTTTATATTTCCTAGATGCCCCTGGTGGAACTGGAAAGACATTCCTCATGTCTTTAAGCTTAGCAACTGTTCGGTCGAGACATAGACAACAAAGCGGTTGCAGTTTCTTCTTCTGGAATGGCAGTCACATTGTTAGAAGGATGCCGTACGGCTCATTCAGCATTCAAATTACCATTAAATCTTCAAACTATTAAAGAACCAACGTGTAATATTGCAAAACACTCAGCAATGGCCAAAGTTTTTACGATATCGAAAATCATCATCTGGGACGAATGCAGAATGGCGCATAAACGTGCATTAGAAGCACTTAACCGAACATTAAAAGATTTGCGCAATGACTCGAGATGTTTTGGAAGAGGAATGATTTTACTTTCAGGCGATTTCCGCCAAATACTGCCAGTAATTCCAAGATCTACGGCTGCCGACAAAATAAACGCTTGCCTCAAATCGTCAAATCTATGGCGCCATCTGAAGAAACTGAAACTGACAACAAACATGAGAGTTACATTGCTTAATGATACATCTGCTGAAGATTTCTCGGAGCAATTGCTAACTATCGGTAATGGTCAAGTACCTGTCGATGAATCGAGCGGAGTAATATCATTTCAAAATAATTTCTGTAATTTTGTCTCATTAAAAGACGAATTTATTAACAATGTATTTCCAGAAATTATTTCTAACTACAAAAATAATGAATGGTTGAGTAAGAGACTAAACTATATAATTTAAAATAAGATCATTGGCAGTCAATAGATTTGAATGAATTGAAATCTATTGACTGCGTCACAAATGAAGATGAAGCCACCAACTATCCAATTGAATTTGTAAACTCTTTGGACGTGCCTGGCTTAGTAATCATGCTTCGAAACATAAACCAACCAAAATTGTGCAACGGTACGCGTTTGGTGGTTAGAACATTGATGAACAATGTAATTTACGCTGAAAGGTGAGGAAGTCCTCATTCCGAGGATACCGATGATCCCAACCGATATGCCGTTTGAATTTAAAAGACTTCAATTTCCGATACGTCTTGCATTTGCCATGACCATCAACAAATCACAAGGCCAATCCTTAAAAGTTTGTGGTTTAAATCTAGAACATTCATGTTTTTCCCATGGTCAATTATACGTGGCATGTTCACGGGTTGGAAGACCATCTGCGTTGTTTGTTTTTGCGCCTGATAATAAAACAAAAAAGCTAGTAATATATAAAACGACTAACGACTAATATGCCAAACGCACGTAGTTGAGGGGAGCTAAGTGTCGAGAGAAGTTTTATTGGCTACCGCCCTCGCCTTACAACTAGAAAATTTAAATCAACGCCGCAAATGCGCAAGCAACGGCTGAGAACATTAATATCTTTTATAATGCATTGAACTCCTTATTTTATGTAACGACCTGCTCGCTACGTAAACGTGCGGCTAGCTCAGAGAGGTTGTAAGTTCGTTCCACCAAATTTATATTGAGTGACTGCCCGTGACCAAAGGATAACGCTAAAAATGATTAGGTTGGTCCTGGTTTATTGATTCTCTAAAATATAGCCTTATTGCTATTATTCTGCTGCCCGTTGTCGCTGTCTTCTGCTGTGTTGCTCCTGGCTCGCTGCTGCGCTGCTCCTGGTGTCCTGCTGCGTCGCTCCTGGCTTACCGCTGCGTCGCTCCTGGCCTGCTACTGCGTTGCTTCGACTTGCTGCTACTGCGTTGCTTCGACTTGCTGCTCCGGGTGACTGAGACGGCTCCACCAAAAACCCTGGATGTTATGCGAGCTTCCCTACCGGGGCCGGCAAGGTGTATCGCCTAGCAGGTGAACTTAAGTTACGCCTTATCGCCTAGCCACCTTTATCGCCTGGCTTCCGGAGTTCAGCCTGGACTTTGTCGGCAAGGTGTATCGCCTAGCAGGTAGAACAAAGTTCTCCCTTATCGCCTAGCCACCTTTATCGCCTGACACCGCGCAAGGACTCCCTAAGTTTGATTTCACCGCGTCCTAGCACCGTTGGATCTCAGCGTTATAGCCTCAGCCTTGTAGACTTGTCGTCGTTCGGCGTCTCGACTTTGCGATCTTGATCCTTGTGCACTTCGGTTTCGATTTGTTCTTATTCCGCGTTCACGCACTCGCTCTGATTCTTGCACTCGTACTGTCCCGAGCTATTTCCCTCGGGGCCAAGGTCCACTGAGGTACCGTTAATTCACGGCGTGTCCTCTTTAGGCGGGTCCGAAGTCCGCCAATTAATCGTTGACCTCGTTGCCCTTGCCATATGAGGGTCCAAGGTCCGAATATTTCCCGTTTGACCTGGATTCCCTTCATTTCTCCAACTTTCTCGCCTCCTCCGCTGTTGCTAGGCCGATCTCCTGCATCGGGATTTGTGGGGAGTTTATGACTCCTCACATTTAGCTGTGTGTTCCGTTATAATATCCGTCAATAAATCTCCACAAGAAGTTGTCAACCTAAAAAAAATGTTAAATCTAGACTTTTCAAAATAGATTTATCTCTAGGCGTGCCATAAGGAAGCCACCTTGGCCCACTTTTCTTGACATTATTTATTAACGATCTCCCTCTAGTCTTGTCAAATTGGCGTGTCCTCATGTACGCACATGACGTTGAGTTATAGCAAAATACCATCCTTATTAAACCGTAGAACGATGAAGAGCACTACTTTTAATCATAAACTTTTTCATCGCGATTTGGAGAGTTCCGATTTACAGGGTCGCCTAATATTGTCGGTGCATAATAGAATTACCAGGAACTATATTCCTGTTACTTTAAATTATAGTAGATCTAACCAGTACTGCGTAATGACTAAAAAATGCTATTTCCACTACCGAATCATTGCCAATCTTAAAAGCATTAATTTTATCTTATTTACTAACAAATTAGTATTGGTATTTTGTTCCGTATGTATTCTAACTTAGTCTGTCCGTTTCCATATGGTCCTTTTTCACTCCTCGCGATCTCGTTTTTTAAGCCCATTTTGGAATAGTGCCGCTTGTTTGTAGTGATCATAGTGCAACAACGTCCGAACAAAAAATGTATTGTTTTTTCTAGAGATAGCTCGTGCTAATAGGAGGTCTGCGACCAGCAGATAGTCTATAGCGGATTTCTTTTTCTTAAAACCAGTTTGACTTTTGTGGATGAGTTAATTAATACAAACCATTTAGGTTTAGTGCTCCTGTAAACTTTGAATATATTTTGGTTTTTCGATTTCTATTTCTCTTTGATGATATTAAGTAAGATGATACTAAGTAATATTTGTTTATGGTTTATAAAGGTGTGGGAAAAGTTTGTATCAAGTGATGCTTCTGAAAAGTTTTTGCAAAATATCTCTGCTATTTCTAGTTTATTGGTGGTGTTTGTGTTTGGTTTGAGGATGCTGTGTATGTGCATGTACGATACACGGACCTCAAAAATGTTGGATCCAGATTGTATTTGAAGGGGTGTCGGGAGAAATTTGGGTGGTGAAATTTTCGATGCATGATTTTTTTGCTTGTATTAGTGTCAGTCTAAAAATCAAAATTTGCTCTAAAAAAAAATGGTTGCCATGTGCTGTCAACATAAGTAATAGCACTAACCATACAACATATAGACTGGTCATTTCATACAACGAAAGTGGTCACAAAATTTTTGAATCGGGAGGCCCCACAGCTGGTAGCGGCAGGCCCCGGACACTTCGTGTGCCTTCGGGTTTTTTTCGCTCTCGTTCTAATTCTCATTTTGACGCTCGCGCGTTCATTACTCAAGTTCGGTCGTTCAGTCGCAGAGACGCGCATTTTGAAGAAGGTTGCCCTGCGCTTGAATTGGGCTTTGTAAGCATGCGTGTTCATGCATTCTCATACAGGGGTGCATGTGTGCGATCATTTCATTTCGATACAGCAAGAATATTTTGTCTTTTGCTACTTTTCAGACTTGGTACCTTAACAATATGGGCGTATTCACTATTGGGTTAATGATAAAAATAAGAATATTATATGTTATAGTATATTTTTTAATATTTCAGCATAAATTTCATTTTGGTTTGCAAATTCATATCAGAGGTACCAGTAAAATGTTTGTTTGTTCTTAAAAGTCGCCGCTCGAATTAGTTACCGATAAATATACATACATATATGTACACCTGTGTTAAATAGTAGTTTTTAAACTTTTTCACAACTTAAAAAAATGAATTTAGGTTAAACTTCTAAAATACTACAAATCTGATTTTTTTATTTAAATAATATTTAAATTTTCAATTGTATAATTTTAATCTCGGAATAACAAATTTTTTAATCACTATAAAGCACAACCAAAAAATATTTTAAATTAAGAAGTAAACTTTAAATGATTTTTAATATATTTAAATTTCGATCGAATAATGTAAAAGTTTATTTATCCAATTTTTCCCAAAATAAATAATGTTAAACTAAAATAAATACTGCTTATATTTATTGTGGCGGCCTAGCCGTCAGGCAGGAGCGTCACAAATTTAACCACTTGCGTTCATGTCAATTTTTATTTACATAGCAATGTCCAAGGCTGATAATGCAACAAAGTCTAGTTTTGAGGATCGACTTGATTATAATGGTGTACCGACATGGTCCGATATCAGCATCTAGCGGTTGGGGAGGCAACTAAGACAAAGGGAAAGCCTACACAAGGTTTGAATAAGGTTGACTATCCCTTATTTCGTTATTTAATCGTCATTTAAATGTACAACAACAAATCGCCACCCAGAGTCAAAATGGTGATACTGCTCAGCGGCTGATCATAGTTTAGGAACGAGTTGTATTTGATGTATCTGGCAAGACCTCAATCTTATTAAATGAGACTATGATGGCGGGTGCAACTATGTATTTAGAGGGAGCTTTCCTCTACGTTAGCAAGATTTCGATTAAACGGATGACATCTCAAAGATGTATCGGCAAGTTTTTTTGATAGAAGATCGGAACTTTCAACTTATTTTGTGAAGGGGAAAAATATAGTCAAGTGAAGCCTACGGCTGTTGCCTATATGTCTGCAACACTGTTGGGAAAGCCGTTTATGAAGAATGCTAACCGAAAAGTCGCAAGTAACAAAGTCAATTAAGGTTTATTATCGTCAGACAGAAGAGAATCCAGCTGATTTGGTGTGACGTGGAAAACTCATAAATGGTTTAAGCTGTACTTTGTGGGAAAATGATCCAGAATTTTTGGTCAGAGCTAACGACAAATAGCCTCGTCTTTGATTCAGTCTCGCCTAAACTACTTCGTATCATGGCATTCAGGAATAGTTTATTCAAGGGAACAGGTCATTTCGGTAGCCTAAGGCTGGGTTAAGTATTTAAAGTATGCCAATTGGGATTAGAATACACCAAGCTAGAGAAATCTGAAACTTTAGCCCTACGTCTTCAACGACTAAGTCCTGGAGGCAGATTGCTTAATGCACTTATGCGGCCCATTTTATGTCTAGTCGAAAGCTCAAAGAAGTTGGGTCGACTAAAATAAAATTTTCGAAAATTGAATAGCTTAATCGTTTGCCCATTTTTTGCCCATGTTTGCCCACTTTTTAATTTTTTTCGCCCACCTTTAGTTTTGAAAATTTTGATGGGCAAACATGGGCATTTTTTATTTTTTCGAAAAAACTATTTTTAAGGGGTGGGCAAACAATTTTTTCTGTAGGTAAATATGATCAAAACTTAAAAGTCGAATATTTTTAAAAGTATAAATATTTTCAAAATTCTAAAAGATGGGCAAACGTGGGCAAACGATTCTCTTGCGATTAAAAAAAAATTTGAAAGAGTCAACTTTTATGTTTTCGAAAATGTTCGAAAATTTTCGAAGATTCCATATTTTTGAAACTAAAGGTGGGCAAAAAAAATTAAAAAGTGGACAAACATGGGCAAAAAATGGGCAAACGATTAAGCTATTCAATTTTCGAAAATTTTATTTTAGTCGACCCAGCTTCTTTGAGCTCTAGTCGAAGCTCCGTAGAAACCCCCATTAAAACTTATGTAGCCGTTTTCATGTGATTTTGGTCAAAGGCTGTTCACCTTGAGCTTGTTGTCGATCTATCTACTGACAGTTTTTTATCTGTTTTTAAACGGTTGGAAACATTGCTCAGCAACCGCGTCTCCGGGCAAGGACCCCAACGATGGAGTGGCTCTTACATCAGGTCATCTACTGATTGGCCAGCTTCATCTTACGCTTTCAACAACACTCGGCGAGGACGGCAGAGTAGGTGTGGTCGAAATTCGGACGTCTGAAGTCGCAATCCACAAACTTGCGTTGCTGCCAATTGGCAGCACAATTTACGAAGCAGGCCTTCAACGGGCCGAAATTTTGGCGCAGTAAATTAATTTAAAATTATTAAAATTATAAATGTATGAAGCTTAAAGTAAATTAACATATGAGCTTCGTAACTATGCTTGCACTGAAGCTTTTTATTTAGCTGAGTAACTTTTTCTGCTACTGGTAAGCTTACGACTTTGTAATTATTCTAATTTTGGGTGATGCTCGTGTGAGAGCAGTCGTACTTAATGGCTTGAAGCCGATGGCTGTACCAGTGCAATAAATTTTTGAAGTGAATTGCTGTGTTTATTTTTCAGTCTCAAGTGGAAATTCCTCAGCTAAGCCGCCAAACGTAGTCGCATTAATTTCACTAATTTTTCGTGAAAAACCTCACGGACTTTCAATAATAATTGAGGTAATTCCAAGTATACCACGAAAACTTTTTGAATCGATTTAAAATTGATTTTATACGCAATAAGTATGATATATTATCTCTCTTAAGTATTACATTTTTTTTGCTTTTTATTTTTTTAAATTTTTTTCTGATTGCACAAAATTTGAAGAATATTGCGTTAAAATTTTAGATTGATCCGAGTAAAACTTCTGTAGTTATGGGCAGTTTAACTTAGGTGAGTTAGCTCGTTTTGTATGCGATTTTTGGGAGTTCAAAACTTTAAAAGGCTCTCCTGAAAAGTTGCAATTATAAAGTCGGTGAACACGATCCTACAAAATCTACTGGACAAATCGTTTTGAGATGTTGCTTACAATTTCTGTACCTAAATCCGCAGGTACTGACGTCGAGTTTTTTTTTTACTGATTTTTTCATTTTATAATAACAAATATATCGAATTTTTAGGCTAAAATTACGTTTTTGACTTTAAAGTGTTACCAAAAATATAAAAATTGAACTAAAAAGAACTCAACGTAGTTACCTTTAGAAACATATTAACTAATAAACTTTTTTTTTCTGATGATCCAGTAACGAATTATGCTGTTCACCGCAAAACCTTTTTTCTTGTAGGCGCCTACGGAGCTTGGCTGCGAACGGCTCATTTGTTCTTTTTTCTATGAAAATTTGTGAAAACATAGTTTAAATGTTGTACTTCGATATACTTATAAAATAATTGATCTAACATTAACCGTATCGTGTAAAACAATTCATTAAAATATCCCTTTATTTGCCGAATTATCGATCGATTTTGCATGGAAAGTAGATAATCCTCATTGGCTGAGACCTTTTCTTTTACATGTACCATTTTTAATGTTGCCTTGCAAATGGAATGTTCCCAAGGAATTTTGTGATTTTTACTTATGTGCTCATATCGTTACAGGAGGTCTTTAAATACGATTTCGCAAAAACCGAATGGATAAGATAGCGGTTGCGAACTCTCCCCTGTACTACGGGTTATAGTGGGTAACAAACTTGATCGACTTGATTTTAATGGTGTACCGACATGGTCCGATATCAGCATCTAGCGGTTGGGGAGGCAACTAAGACAAAGGGAAAGCCTACACAAGGTTTGAATAAGGTTGACAATCCCTTATTTCGTTATTTAATCGTCATTTAAATGTACAACAACAAATCGCCGCCCAGAGTCAAAATGGTGATACTGCTCAGCGGCTGATCATAGTTTAGGAACGAGTTGTATTTGATGTATCTGGCAAGACCTCAATCTTATTAAATGAGACTATGATGGCGGGTGCAACTATGTATTTAGAGGGAGCTTTCCTCTACGTTAGCAAGATTTCGATTAAACGGATGACATCTCAAAGATGTATCGGCAAGTTTTTTTGATAGAAGATCGGAACTTTCAACTTATTTTGTGAAGGCGAAAAATATAGTCAAGTGAAGCCTACGGCTGTTGCCTATATGTCTGCAACACTGTTGGGAAAGCCGTTTATGAAGACTGCTAACCGAAAAGTCGCAAGTAACAAAGTCAATTAAGGTTTATTATCGTCAGACAGAAGATAATCCAGCTGATTTGGTGTGACGTGGAAAACTCATAAATGGTTTAAGCTGTCGACTAAAATAAAATTTTCGAAAATTGAATAGCTTAATCGTTTTTGCCCATTTTTTGCCCATGTTTGCCCACTTTTTAATTTTTTTCGCCCACCTTTAGTTTTGAAAATTTTGATGGGCAAACATGGGCATTTTTTATTTTTTCGAAAAAACTATTTTTAAGGGGTGGGCAAACAATTTTTTCTGTAGGTAAATATGATCAAAACTTAAAAGTCGAATATTTTTAAAAGTATAAATATTTTCAAAATTCCAAAAGATGGGCAAACGTGGGCAAACGATTCTCTTGCGATTAAAAAAAAAATTTGAAAGAGTCAACTTTTATATTTTCGAAAATGTTCGAAAATTTTCGAAGATTCCATATTTTCGAAACTAAAGGTGGGCAAAAAAAATTAAAAAGTGGACAAACATGGGCAAAAAATGGGCAAACGATTAAGCTATTCAATTTTCGAAAATTTTATTTTAGTCGACCCAGCTTCTTTGAGCTCTAGTCGAAGCTCCGTAGAAACCCCCCATTAAAACTTATGTAGCCGTTTTCATGTGATTTTGGTCAAAGGCTGTTCACCTTGAGCTTGTTGTCGATCTATCTACTGACAGTTTTTTATCTGTTTTTAAACGGTTGGAAACATTGCTCACCAACCGCGTCTCCGGGCAAGGACCCCAACGATGGAGTGGCTCTTACATCAGGTCATCTACTGATTGGCCAGCTTCATCTTACGCTTTCAACAACACTCGGCGAGGACGGCAGAGTAGGTGTGGTCGAAATTCGGACGTCTGAAGTCGCAATCCACAAACTTGCGTTGCTGCCAATTGGCAGCACAATTTACGAAGCAGGCCTTCAACGGGCCGAAATTTTGGCGCAGTAAATTAATTTAAAATTATTAAAATTATAAATGTATGAAGCTTAAAGTAAATTAACATATGAGCTTCGTAACTATGCTTGCACTGAAGCTTTTTATTTAGCTGAGTAACTTTTTCTGCTACTGATAAGCTTACGACTTTGTAATTATTCTAATTTTGGGTGATGCTCGTGTGAGAGCAGTCGTACTTAATGGCTTGAAGCCGATGGCTGTACCAGTGCAATAAATTTTTGAAGTGAATTGCTGTGTTTATTTTTCAGTCTCAAGTGGAAATTCCTCAGCTAAGCCGCCAAACGTAGTCGCATTAATTTCACTAATTTTTCTCGAAAAACCTCACGGACTTTCAATAATAATTGAGGTAATTCCAAGTATACCACGAAAACTTTTTGAATCGATTTAAAATTGATTTTATACGCAATAAGTATGATATATTATCTCTCTTAAGGGTATGGTATTACATTTTTTTTTGCTTTTTATTTTTTTATTTTTTTTCTGATTGCACAAAATTTGAAGAATATTGCGTTAAAATTTTAGATTGATCCGAGTAAAACTTCTGTAGTTATGGGCAGTTTAACTTAGGTGAGTTAGCTCGTTTTGTATGCGATTTTTGGGAGTTCAAAACTTTAAAAGGCTCTCCTGAAAAGTTGCAATTATAAAGTCGGTGAACACGATCCTACAAAATCTACTGGACAAATCGTTTTGAGATGTTGCTTACAATTTCTGTACCTAAATCCGCAGGTACTGACGTCGATTTTTTTTTACTGATTTTTTCATTTTATAATAACAAATATATCGAATTTTTAGGCTAAAATTACGTTTTTGACTTTAAAGTGTTACCAAAAATATAAATATTGAACTAAAAAAGAACTCAACGTAGTTACCTTTAGAAACATATTAACTAATAAACATTTTTTTTCTGATAATCCAGTAACGAATTATGCTGTTCACCGCAAAACCTTTTTTCTTGTAGGCGCCTACGGAGCTTGGCTGCGAACGGCTCATTTGTTCTTTTTTCTATGAAAATTTGTGAAAACATAGTTTAAATGTTGTACTTCGATATACTTATAAAATAATTCATTAAAATATCCCTTTATTTGCCGAATTATCGATCGATTTTGCATGGAAAGTAGATAATCCTCATTGGCTGAGACCTTTTCTTTTACATGTACCATTTTTAATGTTGCCTTGCAAATGGAATGTTCCCAAGGAATTTTGTGATTTTTACTTATGTGCTCATATCGTTACAGGAGGTGTTTAAATACGATTTCGCAAAAACCGAATGGATAAGATAGCGGTTGCGAACTCTCCCCTGTACTACGGGTTATAGTGTGTAACAAATTTTTACTACGTTTAGAAGGGGAAGGCACAAGGAGGTTGCCTACGATGACGAAGTTATCCAAGGGAAAATTTCACTCTTTCCAGAGAAAGCCGCACTATTCGTCTGCGAATTGCATACTAGATTTATGCAGCAATGGTCTGACTTTTTCTTTTATACGGAAAGGAAAAACGTTGTGCGAAACTAAACAATAGAGGTGCACTTCGCACCACCCCCACTAATGCCCTAAAACTATCTTGAACATTGAACCTTTTGATTTGGATTTGAGCTTTCGAAGGTGGAGCACAAACGCTAACCATGCTTAACATTGACATTCACACAACCATACAAAATTACGAAGCGGTATGTAAAACTGTGAGCGGTGCAGAACAGAATTGCGAGCCGCTTGGGAAAAAAATCTCATGTGCAAATTTTTTAATTTACGGATGCATCCCCTAAAGATCAGGTACGATAAGGATCACTGCCCTGATAAAATGTAATCAGGTTTTGTTTTGACAAATGTTGTATTAACAAATTAAGCTTATCATACAAACTTAATATTATATAATACTATACTATTCTGCTATATTTATATATGGACTTATGTGTTTTTTTATTTAGTTTAGTTTGTTTTTATATTGCTAGCTTTAAATTTTTTATAAAGAAAGCTGTGTCCCGATAAGGTATGTTATAATACTAGCCAGTCCAGAGCAATTGTCTAATAACTGGTCTTGACTGCACAACTCTCCCAATCTGGAAGTACGCGCTACATGTCTAAGGTAAAACGGCTAAATCGAACCTCAACAAAATTCGAGTTGCACAAAGAAAAATCGTTATATTACATTGCAATGTCCACTGGTACATGAGAACTAGAGACATCGAAAGAGATCTTAAAATTCCAAAGATAGGCGATGTATGTAGCACACACGCGGTAATTTACATCAGACGACTTGGCTCTCATCCTAACTCCCTGGCCAGAAGACTTACTCGTAGACCAACAAAAAGAAGACTGAAAAGATCATCCATCAAAATATATATGAAGATAAATAATATTATTATTTCCAAGCTAAAAATTATATACTCTTGTACAAGAAATGTGAACTATTGTATATTATATTATACCTATACTAACAATATTATATTTACAACCTGGTCAAGCTGCCACATAGGTTGCAGAAAGCTTGTTAAACTTTAAATACAAATATACTTTTAATAAAAAAAATAAGACTCCACTCTGCAGATCGAATTGTTGTTTCTTTATAATACCTATTCGAAGACGGATGAAGGTACTACACTGGTATCTCCCAATTGCTGCTTTTTGTTCTTGTGGGATTAAATATGCAGTATCTATGGGTGAATGTGGTTTATTCCTCCATATTTTGGTTGTTGAGGTGTCGATCTATTAGCTTGTGTATGTCATTGCTGTTTATAGGAGTGAAGAAGAATGTCTGATCGGCTGCCTGATCCGATATTCTGGGTTATTTATTGCCAGAAGTGACGACAGACAAATTCGCCATTTTTACTGGTGGCAAAACGGGAGGCTACGGCTATAGCCGTAGATTCTGCCACGAATATAGAGTTTTAAAGGAGGGTTGAAATCGCGTGCGATGTACTGAGCTAGGAGTCTGATTTTTTGCTGGGATACGCACATTGGTGGTGATGTCTGGTTGGTTTGATTTAATTCGGTTCGGTGGCCGTAAGTCCGTTTCTTTACTGAAGCTGAATCATTTGAATCTCCTTATCTTCTTGAATATGTTATGGAAGTCGTCAGCTAGAAGCCGATTTTGAGGGGTGTATAGTTTTGGTATAAGTCGGGATGTAGTTTCTCTTATTTTATTGGTGATGCTGGGTAGCCCAGACTCCGCTAGTATGCACTTCAGTGGAGAAGTCGGAAAGGCAAAGATAGATCTGCGTAGAGCTGCATGTTATGGTGGTTGAATTTTCTTGATATAAGAGGCTTCAATCTTGCCGAATATCGAGAGCCCATAATCTATTTTTGAGAGTATTAATGGTCTGGTTACGTCAATAAAGCTTTTCGAATTGTTATGCATATAGGTTTCCTGTAGGCATATGATATTGGGGGAATTTTTTTGAATGAGTAGAGAGGTTTGCTGTAATGGTTTTTAATTCCATTTATATTTGATTGGGTAATATTTATGTAAGGAACAGATCAGTTGCTGCAGGTTGGCAGCCCTACAGAAGAGAAGTGGCAGAAGAGAAGTAGCAAAAGTGAGCAGACCTAAGTTGTCCTGAATCAAGTCCGGAATATACAAAAACACGAACACAAGCCAGAAACCAGCAGCTAGCTATGCTGGAGAGAGGAGGCAGAGAACGAAACTGAATACATAAAAAGCGGTGTATAAGGAGAAAGTAATTCAATACACAATTCTACTCTGAAAGACGCCAACGCAATGGCCGAAATGAACTACAGAAGTTTGCAACAAATTATACAGTTGCTCACCCTTAAAATTAAAGCTGATGAAATAAACCAAATACCGCAGAATGAACCTAAAATTACAGCATAAAATTTATCGCAAATAGTTCCAAGCTTTGACGGAGATACAATACCAGTGGAGCAGTGGTTCACAAACTTTGAATAAAATCCATACATATGAATTAAGTGAGAAGCAGAAATAAGTGCAAGCTCGCGGAAAAATGACGAAAAAGGCTAACATTTTCCTGGAATCAGTTTTGGTCAGCCCTTATGATCAGTTCAAATGTGTTCTAACGGCGTAATTTAAAAGCGTGCTTCGGAGCGCCGATATTCATGCAAAGTTGGCGGAGAGAAAGAAAAAAAGAGATGAGAATATTCATGAATATGTTCTTAACATGAAAAAGATCGCAGTAATGGGACAAGTAGATGAACAATCTGTGATCGGATATATAGTGCACGGATTGGACATCAAAAAGGAATATAAGTTATGAACGATTGTCAATCGTATTAAGAATTGAAAGAAAAATTTGACGTGTATGAAAACAAGTGTGGAAGTGAGAGAGAGGAACGACACTACAATAAAGGTCTAAAAATCGTGTACGGTGAGGAAAAAAGTTTATCGTTGCTTTAATTGCGGCTCAACCAAAAACATGAGAAACAAGAAAGGGAAGCTAACTTCGGGCGGAGCCGAAGTTGATATACCCTTGCAGAATACTCTGTAAATTATATTCTTCAAAATTATTCATATGATGCATTCTTAATACTCGGATTGAATGGCCAAAAATAAAACCCATAGAAAATCCCAACTTCCTAACTTTACAAACACCAAAGTTATGGCTTTTCCGATCGTTCAGTTATATGGCAGCTATAGGATATAGTCGGCCGATTCTCATGAAATTCGGTAGGTCAGATTGATTGGCCAAAAATAAAACCCATAGAAAATCTTAACTTCCTAACTTTACAAACACCAAAGTTATGGCATTTCCGATTGTTCAGTTATATGACAGCTATAGGATATAGTCGGCCGATCCCTATCAAACTTGGTAAGTCGGATTTATTGGGAAAAAATAAAACCTATAGAAAATCCCAACTTCCTAACTTTACAAACACCAAAGTTATGGCATTTCCGATTAATCAGTTGTATGGCAGCTATAGGATATAGTCGGCCGATCCCGGCCGTTCCGACTTATATACTGCGTGCAAAGGAAAGAAGGGTGTGTGCAAAGTTTCAATTCGATATCTTTAAAACTGATAGACTAGTTTGCGTAGAAACAGACAGACGGACAGACAGACGGACAGACGGACATGGCTATATCAACTCAGGAGGTGATCCTGATCAAGAATATATATACTTTATAGGGTCGGAGATGTCTCCCTTCACTGCGTTGCACACTTTTGACCAAAATTATAATACCCTCTGCAAGCGTATAAAAATTGCAACACAAAGACAAAATGCTTTAACTGTGATGGTGTCGGATATATTTCTACCAACTGTCCACAGGCCGTAAGAAAAGTGAACGACATCAAGAATACGCAGCGCTGCAAAGAAAAAACGCTCAGCGATCTCAGAGTTTCCGGACTCGTTAATACTGGCTCCGATGCATCGCTCGTTTGTCTGTCGGTGTTCAATAGACTGAAAAATGTGAATATCCAAAACTCCAACTCTGTGTTTCGAGGTCTTGGAAATCGCAGAGTAGAACTTCTGGGCGCATTTATAGCGACTGTATACGCCGATGGAAACGAAGCAGAGCAGCTGTTTCTGGTTGTACATGATGGAAACATGGAAAACGATGTTTTACTTGGGTTCGATTTCGCGTCACAATTTAGTGTGTCTCTTAACGAAGATTAACATTCCAGAAGGCGTCAGCGCGGCCATACACCGCTGAAAAAGACGAGCTTAATATTTACAATATAGTTGACGCAAAACCTGATATTGATGTTCCCCTACAGCTTAAACAGCTTGTCCAGTCAATGATTGAGGAATACAAACCATTAACTCCGCTCTCCATCAGTCCAGTTCAGATGAAGATAACTCCTGATGAACAGATGAAGTCGTTTTGCCATCGGAAAAGCCGTTACTCTCCTCCAGAATGCGACGCGATCAAAGATCAGATTGCCAAGTGGCTATCGGAGGGAGTCATCCAAAAGTCATCATCCAACTTTGCCACTAGGGTTGTGTTGGCAAAGAAGAAAAATGGGTCGTACAGAATCTGCCTGCACTTCCGCCAGTTAAACAGCATGGTACTTTCCCGGTCCCACTGAACGACGACGTCATGGAAAAAATTCAAGCGGCCAAAGTATTCATTGTAATGGACTTGGAGAACAGGTTTCTTCTTTTTTGCAGAGCTTTTTTCTTTTGCAGAGCGCCTTATGGTCTCTGCAATTCTCCAGCCGTGTTCAACCGCTTCGTTAACAACATTTTCCAAGATTTGATCACTGGTAATGTCATGCAGATGTATGTCGACTACAAAATTATATAAGCGCAAACCAACGATGAATGCAATACCAAGCTGAAGGCAGTACTACAC
This sequence comes from Drosophila carrolli, assembly GCA_018152295.1. Lineage (NCBI taxonomy): Eukaryota > Metazoa > Arthropoda > Insecta > Diptera > Drosophilidae > Drosophila > Drosophila carrolli. Next base: position 552,054 of record JAECXJ010000262.1, read on the forward strand.
GAAGCTGCCGAGTACGATTTAAAAATAAAGTGGGAGAAGTGTCACTTTCTTCAGAGCAAGATACATTTCTTGGGACACACAGTTCAGAACGGTCAAATTTGGCCCGGCCAAGCGAAGACACAGGCAGTTAAGAGTGTCGCCTACGCAAAGACATTAAGGGCGTTCAATCGTTCTTTGGACTCACAAGATTCTTCAGAAAATGTATTAAAGGATTTGCCCATATCGCTCGACCTTTAGCTGAGCTGTTAAAGAAAGGCGCTGAGTTCAAGTTTGAGACTCGTGAAAAAACAGCAATGAATCAGCTCAAAGACATTTTATCTACGGAGCCAGTCTAACGTTTGTAATGCAGAACTACACACAGATGCTTCAAAAGATGGCTTTGGGGCTGTGCTCATACAGCGTATTGACAAGGAACTTCATCCAGTCGCAAATTGGAGCAAAAAGACTTCAGAAGCAGATGAGAAACGCCACAGCTACATACTGGAGGTAAAAGCCGCATATCTCGCTGTTAATAAATTTCTTCATTACCTCCTGGGTATTCCATTTAAACTGGTCACCGATTGTGATGCATTTACGATGACAGTCAAGAAAAAAGATGTACCACGCAAGTTGCGCAATGGATACTGCATATACAGGACTTTAATTTTCAAGTCGAATATCGCTCAGCAGATAGGATGAAACACGTTCACGGACTCAGCCGATATCCTCAAGATGTTTACACGATCACTTCGGAAATTTCCGCTCGCATCAAGGTCGCCTAGGATGAATTCAACAGCACGATTTTGGAAATTATAAAATCTCGCCCCTATAAAGACTTCAAACTTAAGGGAGGTGTTGGTAGTACCTAAAACGTTGGAACATAAAATTATTTTCGATGCGCATAATATGGGACAAAAAACGCTGCGCCAAGAATTTTGAATCTCACATATGGAGAACAATGTTGCTCAGGTTATAAAACCTTGCATTAAGGGGGTGGTATGGTTAATTCGGCCAAAAATGATTTTTTCATGATTTTTTCTACGCGATACGGTTAATGTCAGATCAATTATCTTATAACCATATTGAACAACATTTAAACTAAGTTTTCACAAATTTTCATAAAAAAATAAATGAGCCTCCAAGATAAGTGACAAAAAAAACCCGACGTCAGTACCTGCGGATTTAGGTACAACAAAAAAGGAAAGCTAACTTTGGAAGGAGCCGCAGTTGATACACCCTTGCAGAATATTCTGTAAGTTATATTCTTTAAAATTATTCATATGATGTATTCTTAATACTCATAAAAAGTCCCAACTTCCTAACTTTAAAAACACCAAAGTTATGGCATTTCCAATCGTTCAGTTATAAGGCGGCTTTAGGATATAGTCGGTATAATAAAACCCATAGAAAATCCCAACTTCCTAACTTTACAAACACCAAAGTTATGGCATTTCCGATTGTTCAGTTATATGACAGCTATAGGATATAGTCGGCCGATCCTTATCAAAGTTGGTAAGTCGGATTTATTGGGAAAAAATAAAACCTATAGAAAATCCCAACTTCCTAACTTTACAAACACCAAAGTTATGGCATTTCCGATTAATCAGTTGTATGGCAGCTATAGGATATAGTCGGCCGATCCCGGCCGTTCCGACTTATATACTGCGTGCAAAGGAAAGAAGGGTGTGTGCAAAGTTTCAATTCGATATCTTTAAAACTGATAGACTAGTTTGCGTAGAAACAGACAGACGGACAGTCAGACGGACAGACGGACATGGCTATATCAACTCAGGAGGTGATCCTGATCAAGAATATATATACTTTATAGGGTCGGAGATGTCTCCTTCACTGCGTTGCACACTTTTGACCAAAATTATAATACCCTCTGCAAGCGTATAAAAATTGCAACACAAAGACAAAATGCTTTAACTGTGATGGTGTCGGATATATTTCTACCAACTGTCCACAGGCCGTAAGAAAAGTGAACGACATCAAGAATACGCAGCGCTGCAATGAAAAAACGCTCAGCGATCTCAGAGTTTCCGGACTCGTTAATACTGGCTCCGATGCATCGCTCGTTTGTCTGTCGGTGTTCAATAGACTGAAAAATGTGAATATCCAAAACTCCAACTCTGTGTTTCGAGGTCTTGGAAATCGCAGAGTAGAACTTCTGGGCGCATTTATAGCGACTGTATACGCCGATGGAAACGAAGCAGAGCAGCTAGTATGCACTTCAGTGGAGAAGTCGGAAAGGCAAAGATAGATCTGCGTAGAGCTGCATGTTATGGTGGTTGAATTTTCTTGATATAAGAGGCTTCAATCTTGCCGAATATCGAGAGCCCATAATCTATTTTTGAGAGTATTAATGGTCTGGTTACGTCAATAAAGCTTTTCGAATTGTTATGCATATAGGTTTCCTGTAGGCATATGATATTGGGGGAATTTTTTTGAATGAGTAGAGAGGTTTGCTGTAATGGTTTTTAATTCCATTTATATTTGATTGGGTAATATTTATGTAAGGAACAGATCAGTTGCTGCAGGTTGGCAGCCCTACAGAAGAGAAGTGGCAGAAGAGAAGTAGCAAAAGTGAGCAGACCTAAGTTGTCCTGAATCAAGTCCGGAATATACAAAAACACGAACACAAGCCAGAAACCAGCAGCTAGCTATGCTGGAGAGAGGAGGCAGAGAACGAAACTGAATACATAAAAAGCGGTGTATAAGGAGAAAGTAATTCAATACACAATTCTACTCTGAAAGACGCCAACGCAATGGCCGAAATGAACTACAGAAGTTTGCAACAAATTATACAGTTGCTCACCCTTAAAATTAAAGCTGATGAAATAAACCAAATACCGCAGAATGAACCTAAAATTACAGCATAAAATTTATCGCAAATAGTTCCAAGCTTTGACGGAGATACAATACCAGTGGAGCAGTGGTTCACAAACTTTGAATAAAATGCATACATATGAATTAAGTGAGAAGCAGAAATAAGTGCAAGCTCGCGGAAAAATGACGAAAAAGGCTAACATTTTCCTGGAATCAGTTTTGGTCAGCCCTTATGATCAGTTCAAATGTGTTCTAACGGCGTAATTTAAAAGCGTGCTTCGGAGCGCCGATATTCATGCAAAGTTGGCGGAGAGAAAGAAAAAAAGAGATGAGAATATTCATGAATATGTTCTTAACATGAAAAGATCGCAGTAATGGGACAAGTAGATGAACAATCTGTGATCGGATATATAGTGCACGGATTGGACATCAAAAAGGAATATAAGTTATGAACGATTGTCAATCGTATTAAGAATTGAAAGAAAAATTTGACGTGTATGAAAACAAGTGTGGAAGTGAGAGAGAGGAACGACACTACAATAAAGGTCTAAAAATCGTGTACGGTGAGGAAAAAAGTTTATCGTTGCTTTAATTGCGGCTCAACCAAAAACATGAGAAACAAGAAAGGGAAGCTAACTTCGGGCGGAGCCGAAGTTGATATACCCTTGCAGAATACTCTGTAAATTATATTCTTCAAAATTATTCATATGATGCATTCTTAATACTCGGATTGAATGGCCAAAAATAAAACCCATAGAAAATCCCAACTTCCTAACTTTACAAACACCAAAGTTATGGCTTTTCCGATCGTTCAGTTATATGGCAGCTATAGGATATAGTCGGCCGATTCTCATGAAATTCGGTAGGTCAGATTGATTGGCCAAAAATAAAACCCATAGAAAATCTTAACTTCCTAACTTTACAAACACCAAAGTTATGGCATTTCCGATTGTTCAGTTATATGACAGCTATAGGATATAGTCGGCCGATCCCTATCAAACTTGGTAAGTCGGATTTATTGGGAAAAAATAAAACCTATAGAAAATCCCAACTTCCTAACTTTACAAACACCAAAGTTATGGCATTTCCGATTAATCAGTTGTATGGCAGCTATAGGATATAGTCGGCCGATCCCGGCCGTTCCGACTTATATACTGCGTGCAAAGGAAAGAAGGGTGTGTGCAAAGTTTCAATTCGATATCTTTAAAACTGATAGACTAGTTTGCGTAGAAACAGACAGACGGACAGACAGACGGACAGACGGACAGACGGACATGGCTATATCAACTCAGGAGGTGATCCTGATCAAGAATATATATACTTTATAGGGTCGGAGATGTCTCCTTCACTGCGTTGCACACTTTTGACCAAAATTATAATACCCTCTGCAAGCGTATAAAAATTGCAACACAAAGACAAAATGCTTTAACTGTGATGGTGTCGGATATATTTCTACCAACTGTCCACAGGCCGTAAGAAAAGTGAACGACATCAAGAATACGCAGCGCTACAAAGAAAAAACGCTCAGCGATCTCAGAGTTTCCGGACTCGTTAATACTGGCTCCGATGCATCGCTCGTTTGTCTGTCGGTGTTCAATAGACTGAAAAATGTGAATATCCAAAACTCCAACTCTGTGTTTCGAGGTCTTGGAAATCGCAGAGTAGAACTTCTGGGCGCATTTATAGCGACTGTATACGCCGATGGAAACGAAGCAGAGCAGCTGTTTCTGGTTGTACATGATGGAAACATGGAAAACGATGTTTTACTTGGGTTCGATTTCGCGTCACAATTTAGTGTGTCTCTTAACGAAGATTAACATTCCAGAAGGCGTCAGCGCGGCCATACACCGCTGAAAAGACGAGCTTAATATTTACAATATAGTTGACGCAAAACCTGATATTGATGTTCCCCTACAGCTTAAACAGCTTGTCTAGTCAATGATTGAGGAATACAAACCATTAACTCCGCTCTCCATCAGTCCAGTTCAGATGAAGATAACTCCTGATGAACAGATGAAGTCGTTTTGCCATCGGAAAAGCCGTTACTCTCCTCCAGAATGCGACGCGATCAAAGATCAGATTGCCAAGTGGCTATCGGAGGGAGTCATCCAAAAGTCATCATCCAACTTTGCCACTAGGGTTGTGTTGGCAAAGAAGAAAAATGGGTCGTACAGAATCTGCCTGCACTTCCGCCAGTTAAACAGCATGGTACTTTCCCGGTCCCACTGAACGACGACGTCATGGAAAAAATTCAAGCGGCCAAAGTATTCATTGTAATGGACTTGGAGAACAGGTTTCTTCTTTTTGCAGAGCTTTTTCTTTTGCAGAGCGCCTTATGGTCTCTGCAATTCTCCAGCCGTGTTCAACCGCTTCGTTAACAACATTTTCCAAGATTTGATCACTGGTAATGTCATGCAGATGTATGTCGACTACAAAATTATATAAGCGCAAACCAACGATGAATGCAATACCAAGCTGAAGGCAGTACTACACGAAGCTGCCGAGTACGATTTAAAAATAAAGTGGGAGAAGTGTCACTTTCTTCAGAGCAAGATACATTTCTTGGGACACACAGTTCAGAACGGTCAAATTTGGCCCGGCCAAGCGAAGACACAGGCAGTTAAGAGTGTCGCCTACGCAAAGACATTAAGGGCGTTCAATCGTTCTTTGGACTCACAAGATTCTTCAGAAAATGTATTAAAGGATTTGCCCATATCGCTCGACCTTTAGCTGAGCTGTTAAAGAAAGGCGCTGAGTTCAAGTTTGAGACTCGTGAAAAAACAGCAATGAATCAGCTCAAAGACATTTTATCTACGGAGCCAGTCTAACGTTTGTACTGCAGAGAGGCAGCTACAGAACTACACACAGATGCTTCAAAAGATGGCTTTGGGGCTGTGCTCATACAGCGTATTGACAAGGAACTTCATCCAGTCGCAAATTGGAGCAAAAAGACTTCAGAAGCAGATGAGAAACGCCACAGCTACATACTGGAGGTAAAAGCCGCATATCTCGCTGTTAATAAATTTCTTCATTACCTCCTGGGTATTCCATTTAAACTGGTCACCGATTGTGATGCATTCACGGACTCAGCCGATATCCTCAAGATGTTTACACGATCACTTCGGAAATTTCCGCTCGCATCAAGGTCGCCTAGGATGAATTCAACAGCACGATTTTGGAAATTATAAAATCTCGCCCCTATAAAGACTTCAAACTTAAGGGAGGTGTTGGTAGTACCTAAAACGTTGGAACATAAAATTATTTTCGATGCGCATAATATGGGACAAAAAACGCTGCGCCAAGAATTTTGAATCTCACATATGGAGAACAATGTTGCTCAGGTTATAAAACCTTGCATTAAGGGGGTGGTATGGTTAATTCGGCCAAAAATGATTTTTTCATGATTTTTTCTACGCGATACGGTTAATGTCAGATCAATTATCTTATAACCATATTGAACAACATTTAAACTAAGTTTTCACAAATTTTCATAAAAAAAATAAATGAGCCTCCAAGATAAGTGACAAAAAAAAACCCGACGTCAGTACCTGCGGATTTAGGTACAACAAAAAAGGAAAGCTAACTTTGGAAGGAGCCGCAGTTGATACACCCTTGCAGAATATTCTGTAAGTTATATTCTTTAAAATTATTCATATGATGTATTCTTAATACTCATAAAAAGTCCCAACTTCCTAACTTTAAAAACACCAAAGTTATGGCATTTCCAATCGTTCAGTTATAAGGCGGCTTTAGGATATAGTCGGTATAATAAAACCCATAGAAAATCCCAACTTCCTAACTTTACAAACACCAAAGTTATGGCATTTCCGATTGTTCAGTTATATGACAGCTATAGGATATAGTCGGCCGATCCTTATCAAAGTTGGTAAGTCGGATTTATTGGGAAAAAATAAAACCTATAGAAAATCCCAACTTCCTAACTTTACAAACACCAAAGTTATGGCATTTCCGATTAATCAGTTGTATGGCAGCTATAGGATATAGTCGGCCGATCCCGGCCGTTCCGACTTATATACTGCGTGCAAAGGAAAGAAGGGTGTGTGCAAAGTTTCAATTCGATATCTTTAAAACTGATAGACTAGTTTGCGTAGAAACAGACAGACGGACAGTCAGACGGACAGACGGACATGGCTATATCAACTCAGGAGGTGATCCTGATCAAGAATATATATACTTTATAGGGTCGGAGATGTCTCCTTCACTGCGTTGCACACTTTTGACCAAAATTATAATACCCTCTGCAAGCGTATAAAAATTGCAACACAAAGACAAAATGCTTTAACTGTGATGGTGTCGGATATATTTCTACCAACTGTCCACAGGCCGTAAGAAAAGTGAACGACATCAAGAATACGCAGCGCTGCAATGAAAAAACGCTCAGCGATCTCAGAGTTTCCGGACTCGTTAATACTGGCTCCGATGCATCGCTCGTTTGTCTGTCGGTGTTCAATAGACTGAAAAATGTGAATATCCAAAACTCCAACTCTGTGTTTCGAGGTCTTGGAAATCGCAGAGTAGAACTTCTGGGCGCATTTATAGCGACTGTATACGCCGATGGAAACGAAGCAGAGCAGCTAGTATGCACTTCAGTGGAGAAGTCGGAAAGGCAAAGATAGATCTGCGTAGAGCTGCATGTTATGGTGGTTGAATTTTCTTGATATAAGAGGCTTCAATCTTGCCGAATATCGAGAGCCCATAATCTATTTTTGAGAGTATTAATGGTCTGGTTACGTCAATAAAGCTTTTCGAATTGTTATGCATATAGGTTTCCTGTAGGCATATGATATTGGGGGAATTTTTTTGAATGAGTAGAGAGGTTTGCTGTAATGGTTTTTAATTCCATTTATATTTGATTGGGTAATATTTATGTAAGGAACAGATCAGTTGCTGCAGGTTGGCAGCCCTACAGAAGAGAAGTGGCAGAAGAGAAGTAGCAAAAGTGAGCAGACCTAAGTTGTCCTGAATCAAGTCCGGAATATACAAAAACACGAACACAAGCCAGAAACCAGCAGCTAGCTATGCTGGAGAGAGGAGGCAGAGAACGAAACTGAATACATAAAAAGCGGTGTATAAGGAGAAAGTAATTCAATACACAATTCTACTCTGAAAGACGCCAACGCAATGGCCGAAATGAACTACAGAAGTTTGCAACAAATTATACAGTTGCTCACCCTTAAAATTAAAGCTGATGAAATAAACCAAATACCGCAGAATGAACCTAAAATTACAGCATAAAATTTATCGCAAATAGTTCCAAGCTTTGACGGAGATACAATACCAGTGGAGCAGTGGTTCACAAACTTTGAATAAAATGCATACATATGAATTAAGTGAGAAGCAGAAATAAGTGCAAGCTCGCGGAAAAATGACGAAAAGGCTAACATTTTCCTGGAATCAGTTTTGGTCAGCCCTTATGATCAGTTCAAATGTGTTCTAACGGCGTAATTTAAAAGCGTGCTTCGGAGCGCCGATATTCATGCAAAGTTGGCGGAGAGAAAGAAAAAAAGAGATGAGAATATTCATGAATATGTTCTTAACATGAAAAAGATCGCAGTAATGGGACAAGTAGATGAACAATCTGTGATCGGATATATAGTGCACGGATTGGACATCAAAAAGGAATATAAGTTATGAACGATTGTCAATCGTATTAAGAATTGAAAGAAAAATTTGACGTGTATGAAAACAAGTGTGGAAGTGAGAGAGAGGAACGACACTACAATAAGGGTCTAAAAATCGTGTACGGTGAGGAAAAAAGTTTATCGTTGCTTTAATTGCGGCTCAACCAAAAACATGAGAAACAAGAAAGGGAAGCTAACTTCGGGCGGAGCCGAAGTTAATATACCCTTGCAGAATACTCTGTAAATTATATTCTTCAAAATTATTCATATGATGCATTCTTAATACTCGGATTGAATGGCCAAAAATAAAACCCATAGAAAATCCCAACTTCCTAACTTTACAAACACCAAAGTTATGGCTTTTCCGATCGTTCAGTTATATGGCAGCTATAGGATATAGTCGGCCGATTCTCATGAAATTCGGTAGGTCAGATTGATTGGCCAAAAATAAAACCCATAGAAAATCTTAACTTCCTAACTTTACAAACACCAAAGTTATGGCATTTCCGATTGTTCAGTTATATGACAGCTATAGGATATAGTCGGCCGATCCCTATCAAACTTGGTAAGTCGGATTTATTGGGAAAAAATAAAACCTATAGAAAATCCCAACTTCCTAACTTTACAAACACCAAAGTTATGGCATTTCCGATTAATCAGTTGTATGGCAGCTATAGGATATAGTCGGCCGATCCCGGCCGTTCCGACTTATATACTGCGTGCAAAGGAAAGAAGGGTGTGTGCAAAGTTTCAATTCGATATCTTTAAAACTGATAGACTAGTTTGCGTAGAAACAGACAGACGGACAGACAGACGGACAGACGGACATGGCTATATCAACTCAGGAGGTGATCCTGATCAAGAATATATATACTTTATAGGGTCGGAGATGTCTCCTTCACTGCGTTGCACACTTTTGACCAAAATTATAATACCCTCTGCAAGCGTATAAAAATTGCAACACAAAGACAAAATGCTTTAACTGTGATGGTGTCGGATATATTTCTACCAACTGTCCACAGGCCGTAAGAAAAGTGAACGACATCAAGAATACGCAGCGCTGCAAAGAAAAAACGCTCAGCGATCTCAGAGTTTCCGGACTCGTTAATACTGGCTCCGATGCATCGCTCGTTTGTCTGTCGGTGTTCAATAGACTGAAAAATGTGAATATCCAAAACTCCAACTCTGTGTTTCGAGGTCTTGGAAATCGCAGAGTAGAACTTCTGGGCGCATTTATAGCGACTGTATACGCCGATGGAAACGAAGCAGAGCAGCTGTTTCTGGTTGTACATGATGGAAACATGGAAAACGATGTTTTACTTGGGTTCGATTTCGCGTCACAATTTAGTGTGTCTCTTAACGAAGATTAACATTCCAGAAGGCGTCAGCGCGGCCATACACCGCTGAAAAGACGAGCTTAATATTTACAATATAGTTGACGCAAAACCTGATATTGATGTTCCCCTACAGCTTAAACAGCTTGTCGAGTCAATGATTGAGGAATACAAACCATTAACTCCGCTCTCCATCAGTCCAGTTCAGATGAAGATAACTCCTGATGAACAGATGAAGTCGTTTTGCCATCGGAAAAGCCGTTACTCTCCTCCAGAATGCGACGCGATCAAAGATCAGATTGCCAAGTGGCTATCGGAGGGAGTCATCCAAAAGTCATCATCCAACTTTGCCACTAGGGTTGTGTTGGCAAAGAAGAAAAATGGGTCGTACAGAATCTGCCTGCACTTCCGCCAGTTAAACAGCATGGTACTTTCCCGGTCCCACTGAACGACGACGTCATGGAAAAAATTCAAGCGGCCAAAGTATTCATTGTAATGGACTTGGAGAACAGGTTTCTTCTTTTTTGCAGAGCTTTTTTCTTTTGCAGAGCGCCTTATGGTCTCTGCAATTCTCCAGCCGTGTTCAACCGCTTCGTTAACAACATTTTCCAAGATTTGATCACTGGTAATGTCATGCAGATGTATGTCGACTACAAAATTATATAAGCGCAAACCAACGATGAATGCAATACCAAGCTGAAGGCAGTACTACACGAAGCTGCCGAGTACGATTTAAAAATAAAGTGGGAGAAGTGTCACATTCTTCAGAGCAAGATACATTTCTTGGGACACACAGTTCAGAACGGTCAAATTTGGCCCGGCCAAGCGAAGACACAGGCAGTTAAGAGTGTCGCCTACGCAAAGACATTAAGGGCGTTCAATCGTTCTTTGGACTCACAAGATTCTTCAGAAAATGTATTAAAGGATTTGCCCATATCGCTCGACCTTTAGCTGAGCTGTTAAAGAAAGGCGCTGAGTTCAAGTTTGAGACTCGTGAAAAAACAGCAATGAATCAGCTCAAAGACATTTTATCTACGGAGCCAGTCTAACGTTTGTACTGCAGAGAGGCAGCTACAGAACTACACACAGATGCTTCAAAAGATGGCTTTGGGGCTGTGCTCATACAGCGTATTGACAAGGAACTTCATCCAGTCGCAAATTGGAGCAAAAAGACTTCAGAAGCAGATGAGAAACGCCACAGCTACATACTGGAGGTAAAAGCCGCATATCTCGCTGTTAATAAATTTCTTCATTACCTCCTGGGTATTCCATTTAAACTGGTCACCGATTGTGATGCATTCACGGACTCAGCCGATATCCTCAAGATGTTTACACGATCACTTCGGAAATTTCCGCTCGCATCAAGGTCGCCTAGGATGAATTCAACAGCACGATTTTGGAAATTATAAAATCTCGCCCCTATAAAGACTTCAAACTTAAGGGAGGTGTTGGTAGTACCTAAAACGTTGGAACATAAAATTATTTTCGATGCGCATAATATGGGACAAAAAACGCTGCGCCAAGAATTTTGAATCTCACATATGGAGAACAATGTTGCTCAGGTTATAAAACCTTGCATTAAGGGGGTGGTATGGTTAATTCGGCCAAAAATGATTTTTTCATGATTTTTTCTACGGGATACGGTTAATGTCAGATCAATTATCTTATAACCATATTGAACAACATTTAAACTAAGTTTTCACAAATTTTCATAAAAAAAATAAATGAGCCTCCAAGATAAGTGACAAAAAAAAAACCCGACGTCAGTACCTGCGGATTTAGGTACAACAAAAAAGGAAAGCTAACTTTGGAAGGAGCCGCAGTTGATACACCCTTGCAGAATATTCTGTAAGTTATATTCTTTAAAATTATTCATATGATGTATTCTTAATACTCATAAAAAGTCCCAACTTCCTAACTTTAAAAACACCAAAGTTATGGCATTTCCAATCGTTCAGTTATAAGGCGGCTTTAGGATATAGTCGGTATAATAAAACCCATAGAAAATCCCAACTTCCTAACTTTACAAACACCAAAGTTATGGCTTTTCCGATCGTTCAGTTATATGGCAGCTATAGGATATAGTCGGCCGATTCTCATGAAATTCGGTAGGTCAGATTGATTGGCCAAAAATAAAACCCATAGAAAATCTTAACTTCCTAACTTTACAAACACCAAAGTTATGGCATTTCCGATTGTTCAGTTATATGACAGCTATAGGATATAGTCGGCCGATCCTTATCAAAGTTGGTAAGTCGGATTTATTGGGAAAAAATAAAACCTATAGAAAATCCCAACTTCCTAACTTTACAAACACCAAAGTTATGGCATTTCCGATTAATCAGTTGTATGGCAGCTATAGGATATAGTCGGCCGATCCCGGCCGTTCCGACTTATATACTGCGTGCAAAGGAAAGAAGGGTGTGTGCAAAGTTTCAATTCGATATCTTTAAAACTGATAGACTAGTTTGCGTAGAAACAGACAGACGGACAGTCAGACGGACAGACGGACATGGCTATATCAACTCAGGAGGTGATCCTGATCAAGAATATATATACTTTATAGGGTCGGAGATGTCTCCTTCACTGCGTTGCACACTTTTGACCAAAATTATAATACCCTCTGCAAGCGTATAAAAATTGCAACACAAAGACAAAATGCTTTAACTGTGATGGTGTCGGATATATTTCTACCAACTGTCCACAGGCCGTAAGAAAAGTGAACGACATCAAGAATACGCAGCGCTGCAATGAAAAAACGCTCAGCGATCTCAGAGTTTCCGGACTCGTTAATACTGGCTCCGATGCATCGCTCGTTTGTCTGTCGGTGTTCAATAGACTGAAAAATGTGAATATCCAAAACTCCAACTCTGTGTTTCGAGGTCTTGGAAATCGCAGAGTAGAACTTCTGGGCGCATTTATAGCGACTGTATACGCCGATGGAAACGAAGCAGAGCAGCTGTTTCTGGTTGTACATGATGGAAACATGGAAAACGATGTTTTACTTGGGTTCGATTTCGCGTCACAATTTAGTGTGTCTCTTAACGAAGATTCACATTCCAGAAGGCGTCAGCGCGGCCATACACCGCTGAAAAAGACGAGCTTAATATTTACAATATAGTTGACGCAAAACCTGATATTGATGTTCCCCTACAGCTTAAACAGCTTGTCTAGTCAATGATTGAGGAATACAAACCATTAACTCCGCTCTCCATCAGTCCAGTTCAGATGAAGATAACTCCTGATGAACAGATGAAGTCGTTTTGCCATCGGAAAAGCCGTTACTCTCATCCAGAATGCGACGCGATCAAAGATCAGATTGCCAAGTGGCTATCGGAGGGAGTCATCCAAAAGTCATCATCCAACTTTGCCACTAGGGTTGTGTTGGCAAAGAAGAAAAATGGGTCGTACAGAATCTGCCTGCACTTCCGCCAGTTAAACAGCATGGTACTTTCCCGGTCCCACTGAACGACGACGTCATGGAAAAAATTCAAGCGGCCAAAGTATTCATTGTAATGGACTTGGAGAACAGGTTTCTTCTTTTTTGCAGAGCTTTTTTCTTTTGCAGAGCGCCTTATGGTCTCTGCAATTCTCCAGCCGTGTTCAACCGCTTCGTTAACAACATTTTCCAAGATTTGATCACTGGTAATGTCATGCAGATGTATGTCGACTACAAAATTATATAAGCGCAAACCAACGATGAATGCAATACCAAGCTGAAGGCAGTACTACACGAAGCTGCCGAGTACGATTTGAAAATAAAGTGGGAGAAGTGTCACTTTCTTCAGAGCAAGATACATTTCTTGGGACACACAGTTCAGAACGGTCAAATTTGGCCCGGCCAAGCGAAGACACAGGCAGTTAAGAGTGTCGCCTACGCAAAGACATTAAGGGCGTTCAATCGTTCTTTGGACTCACAAGATTCTTCAGAAAATGTATTAAAGGATTTGCCCATATCGCTCGACCTTTAGCTGAGCTGTTAAAGAAAGGCGCTGAGTTCAAGTTTGAGACTCGTGAAAAAACAGCAATGATTCAGCTCAAAGACATTTTATCTACGGAGCCAGTCTAACGTTTGTACTGCAGAGAGGCAGCTACAGAACTACACACAGATGCTTCAAAAGATGGCTTTGGGGCTGTGCTCATACAGCGTATTGACAAGGAACTTCATCCAGTCGCAAATTGGAGCAAAATGAGAAACGCCACAACTACATACTGGAGGTAAAAGCCGCATATCTCGCTGTTAATAAATTTCTTCATTACCTCCTGGGTATTCCATTTAAACTGGTCACCGATTGTGATGCATTTACGATGACAGTCAAGAAAAAAGATGTACCACGCAAGTGGCGCAATGGATACTGCATATACAGGACTTTAATTTTCAAGTCGAATATCGCTCAGCAGATAGGATGAAACACGTTCACGGACTCAGCCGATATCCTCAAGATGTTTACACGATCACTTCGGAAATTTCCGCTCGCATCAAGGTCGCCTAGGATGAATTCAACAGCACGATTTTGGAAATTATAAAATCTCGCCCCTATAAAGACTTCAAACTTAAGGGAGGTGTTGGTAGTACCTAAAACGTTGGAACATAAAATTATTTTCGATGCGCATAATATGGGACAAAAAACGCTGCGCCAAGAATTTTAAATCTCACATATGGAGAACAATGTTGCTCAGGTTATAAAACCTTTCATTAAGGGGGTGGTATGGTTAATTCGGCCAAAAATGATTTTTTCATGATTTTTTCTACGCGATACGGTTAATGTCAGATAAATTATCTTATAACCATATTGAACAACATTTAAACTAAGTTTTCACAAATTTTCATAAAAAAAATAAATGAGCCTCCAAGATAAGTGACAAAAAAAAACCCGACGTCCGTACCTGCGGATTTAGGTACAACAAGAAAGGAAAGCTAACTTTGGAAGGAGCCGAAGTTGATACACCCTTGCAGAATATTCTGTAAGTTATATTCTTTAAAATTATTCATATGATGTATTCTTAATACTCATAAAAAGTCCCAACTTCCTAACTTTAAGAACACCAAAGTTATGGCATTTTCAATCGTTCAGTTATAAGGCGGCTTTAGGATATAGTCGGTATAATAAAACCCATAGAAAATCCCAACTTCCTAACTTAACAAACACCAAAGTTATGGCATTTCCGATCAATCAGTTATATGGCGGCTATAGGATATAGTCGTCCGATCCTTATGAAATTCGGTAGGTCGGATTAATTGGCCAAAAATAAAACTCATAGAAAATCCCAACTTCCTAACTTTAAAAACATTAACTTTATGGCTTTTCCGATCGTTCAGTTATATGGCAGCTATATGATATAGTCGCCCGATCCGGCTCGTTCCGACTTATATACTACCTGCAATAGAAATACAACTTTTGGGTAAGTTTCAAGCAGATAGCTTTAAAACTGGGGGACTAGTTTGCGGAGAAACGGACGGACGGACGAACAGACGGACGGACAGACGGACGGACAGACGGACGGACATGGCTAGATCGACTCTCCTGGTGATGCTGATCAAGAAGATATATACTTTATAGGGTCGGAAATGTCTCCTTCACTGCGTTGCAAACTTTTGACTGAAATTATAATACCCTCTGCAAGGGTATAAAAATTGTGTGCAAAATTTAAAAACGATTCGATCAGTAGATTTTGCAGGATCGTGTTCACCGACTTTGAAATTGTTTTTAAAGTTTTGAACATCGAAAAATCGCATACAAAACGAGCTTACTCACCTACGTTAAACTGCTAACTTCGGAAGTTTTACTCGGATGAATCTAAAATTTTAACGCAATATTCTTCAAATGTTGTGCATTCAGAAAAAGAATTTTTAAAAAAGAGGCCAAAAAAAATTAAGTGCATATGCAACAAAAAATTGGGAAAGTAGGAAAGTCAGCTTTATTGCACCCACTGCTCATAGATCACTTGGGACCTATTGATGCACCGAGCAAGCAGTACAAATATATTTTCGCAGTGCACACTGGTCCCAATGACCAATATTTTTGCATAAACTAGAAAAATGAAGCTACAGACTTGAAACTTGGCACACTATATAGTTACTATATATGGAAAGTCTGGACAAAATTTTGTGCCGATCGGGCCACGCCTTCCTTTCCGCCCCATAGAAATGCACCCCGGGACAAAAATTTACAAAACATCCATGAAAATTGGGCCAATATATCCAATAAATTTTAAATATTTATAAAAAAACTTTAGTAAAGCCAATAGCCAATATATCCAATAAATTTTAAATATATATAAAATAACTTTAGTAAATATCCTTTCAATCCCCTATCCCCTCCCGCCCTACCAATTTTCAACTTCCAAACTAAATAATGCATCTTGAAAAATAATTATATATTTACTTAATTAATTTTTAATCACTTTCAACATCTAAATCAAAGGAATAGGCATCGTTACATTCAAATGTATCCAAGTCATCTTCATCATTATCTGTTGTAGAATAACTATTTAGGAAATCGACATTTGGTGGTGTTAAAAGATCAATAACTTCTAATGGGTAACTGCTGCATTTTTTGTTTTGATGAACTTTTTCCTTGATGTGGATGCTGGAAACCATCGGATCTGATGAATCAAGTGCTCTACAAAAAACGTCAGTCATGGTGTTTAAGCGACTATTTTGTCTTGCATGCGAACGTTTATCATTTTTATAAATTTTGTTCCGAGCTTTGGATGCATTTTCGCCTAGGAAACCAAGTGGAAGGGACGATGCGGCAACGATCTGGGCCCCATGAGCTAGTACTTCATGTACAGTAGCTGACATTGGGTACCAGGGATACTTGCCTATATATAAAATTTCAGTTTTTGCGCAGAAACTTTTTAATTTTAAAGCATCTATTTCAAATGGTACAAGCTCAGCTTTTGTTGTTCCTTCCTCCACGGGTTTCAAGCACGCTTTCTTGGCCGCGATAGTAGTTGCATGAGCAAGGAGATTGACGTCATTATTATTTTCTGCTGAAACTTCGCAAGCTAATCTATGCTTCAATCAAAAACGCCCTTCATCATAGCTCAATCGTGGCCGTCCTCCACTATTGGGGGATTCTTTAATTTAATCTGATGGCTGAAATTTCGCTTGAAAACGTAATGCAAGAAAACTTTCTTTCTGCGCCTTATACCTTGGAACTATCCGAGAGCATTTTTTTATTCCAGCATCCACATAAGCAACAAAGTTCTTAATCCTCTTTTTCAAAGAATCCTCTATGTTTTGCTTTATGTTTCCAATTCGATGCTGCAACACAAAGTTGTAAAGGCTTTCGGTTTCGCGCCCATGTGCGAGCCAATACTCCAGCATTTCTCCATAAGATAGGTCTATGTTGTCTAGCAAAAAGTTTTTATACCCGTTACTCGTAGAGTAAAAGGGTATATTGTATTCGTGCAAAAGTATGTAACAGCTAGAAGGAAGCGTTTCCGACCCTATAAAGTATATATATTCTTGATCAGGGTCACTAGCCGAGTCGATATAGCCATGTCCGTCTATCCGTCTGTCTGTCTGTCTGTCTGTCTGTCCGTATGAACGCTGAGATCTCGGAAACTATAAAAGCTAGAAGATTGGCATTTTGCATGCAGATTCTAGGAGTTCCTACGCAGCGCAAGTTTGTTTCAAAAAGGTGACACGCCCCCTTTAACGCCCACAATCGCTTATATACGATTTTAAAAATTTAAATATTTCGGAAAAGTAAAAATGCAGTTTTATTGTGTTTATCAATACCTATTGTGGCAACCCGCTGCAAATATCGAACCCTACAGCAGCGGATCCGAAGGTGGGAACCCTGACAACGTGGCATGAGGAATGCGGGCAGTCTAATATATACCGCTAGCAAACCAACAGTGTGTGGTCTCGGAATAAAAAGAGTGAATTCAGTTTGGAATATAAACGTGTTTTTATTGCTAAGAGATATCCATTTTGTGAGTTATTACATTGGCGACGAGGTAAAACAGAGACCTATAATTGGTGAATTCTAAACATACATTTAAGAGGAATGGCTGCAAATGAAAATAGTTTTATTGGCATTGCAGTATTTTAGTGCGCATGTATGTGTGACTTGCAAGAACAGTCCTTCTGTTTCTTCCTTTCGGTCATTCGTTGCCGAATGGTGGGAATGACAGAGGAATTCGTGAATTCGAGAATACATCGAAACAAAGTCAATTGCGTCAAAAAGAGAATTTTGATTCAAAGGCAAAAACGAATACATAGCTCCACTTAAGAGAGGGACTGAGTGACACTAAGTTGCAAGTCATGAGAATTATTGTAAAAGAGCAGAGGAAAACGCAAAACAGAAATGCGAAATAATTAACTGAGGAACAGTTAGTTTCAAGTTAAAACAAATGAAAATAATTTTGAATCGAATTATTGGTTACGGTTGAAACCGTAAGCCAAATCATAAGCTGACATAGTCAGAGGCAGTTTGCCAAATCATAAGCTGACACAGTCAGAGGCAGTTTGCCAAATCATAAGCTGACATGGTCAGAGGCAGTTAGCCGAAAACACAAGCTGACACGGTCAGAGGCAGTTAGCCCTAATAAAAGTTAAAAAAAAAATTTTTTTTTTTCTTTTACTTTCAGATAATAAATAACAAGATGTGCGAAAATATTATTAAACCATTTCTTTGTGAAACAATAGAAAGGTCTTTATTGCGGAGCGAGTGGGAAAAATGGCTTCGGGCATTCAAAATATATATCGACGCAGAGGACATTGAAACACCCAGTAAGAGACGGAGCAAATTACTTCACTTGGGAGGCGTTGAGTTACAAACGGTCGCTTATTCGTTGCCCGATGCTTTGATCGATCCAGACGAGGATAAACAGACTGATGTATTTTTGGTGTTGGTGAATAAACTAAATGATTATTTTTTCGCCAAAGCAAAACTCAACCTTCGAACGGCATCTGTTTAGGAGCCTTTCTCCTTTGGAGGGCGAGAGTTTTGCGAAATTTATTGTCCGTTTGCGTCAGCAAATGCAGAAATGCTGTTTCGGAACCACAAAGGCCGAAATTGAAGAGATTTGTTTAAAAGATAAAATTATGGATTCCTGGACTTCCTTTCAATTAAAGAAAAACTATTGGAAAAAGAACACACGTTGGCTGAAATCATTGAAGCTTGTCGAGTAGACGAGGAAATTAGTAAGCAATCCAAATCGATGCTAGCCAAATCGGAAGAGACAATAAATAAGATATCCAACCGAAACTCTGAAAAGGAAACCGAATGTGGCAGATGTGGTCGCATCGGGCACGCGCATGATAACGCCACATGCCCTGCACGGCAGGTTAAGTGCAACAAGTGCACTCGCATCGGACATTTCGCCCGGAAATGCAGAACAAGTTTCAAACGCCAGTACACACAGCCAAATAATAATGGCGCCAAGCGAGTACGGTCACACGTACGATGGGTTCAAGATGCAGATACCTATTCTGAAGTAAAGGCAACGAAAGATAATTGTTTCCGTATCTATAGTGATGGTGAAGACGATGAATTCATTGATTGCTACATCGGTGGCCAACTTGTTTCACTAATAATTGACTCAGGATCCCGTTTTAATTTAATCAGTCAATTGGATTGGTTGTCAATGGAACAAAACAAAGCAGTAGTCTTCAACATCAGATCAAATTCCGAGAGACAGTTTCGTGGCTACGCCTCAAACAAATTGCTCAGCGTAATTTGTGTTTTCGAGGCTCCCATATCAGTCGGCTCAAACACAGAGGTAGTCGCATCATTTTATGTAATTGAAAATGGGACACAATCACTATTAGGCCGAGATACCGCCATACAATTGAAGGTCCTCGCATTGGGATTGCAAGTAAATCGAATGGAATGCATTACCCCGTTTCCCAAGTGGAAAGGAGTGACGGTCAAGCTTTTAATTGACCCGAAAGTGAGACCCGTACAACAGCCTATGAGACGCATCCCAGTTGCGGTCGAGAATAAGGTTTTGGCTAAATTGGAAGAAGCATTAAACAACGACATTATAGAGCCAGTGCACGGCCATAGCCCTTGGATCTCACCAATCGTGGTAGTTTTTAAAGAAAATGGCGATATACGTATGTGCCTGGACATGCGGATGGCGAATAAAGCAGTAAAAAGGGAACACTACCCACTGCCAACTTTTGAGTCATTCATGACTAGGTTGGAAGGAGCAAAATATTTTTCGCGAATTGATTTAAAGAATGCATACCACCAATTAGAACTGGATGAGGAGAGCCGACAGATAACAACATTCATAACGCCAAAGGGGTTGTTCCGGTACAAGCGTTTAATGTTCGGAATAAATTCAGCTCCTGAGATATTCCAACGGCGGCTCGAAGAACTGTTAGCGCCTTGTTCCAAGGTCCTAAACTATATAGACGATATCATTATTTTCGGAACAGAAGAAGAACACGACAAAACCGTCACGGAAGTCCGATCAATATTTAAGGAAAATAATGTCTTGCTAAACGATTCAAAATGTGTTTGGAAAACGAATCGTTTGAAATTTTTAGGCCACATTTTATCTGACAAGGGAATTAATATTGATCCGGAGAAAGTGACGACCATCACGTCTTTTCGAAATCCGAAAAATAAGGAGGAGACCCGAAGCTTCCTTGGTCTCGTCACATATGTCGGAAAGTTTATCCCGGACTTGGCCGATCGCACTGAACCACTACGACAGTTGTTAAGGAAAGAAATTAAATTTGTTTGGGGCCCTAAAGAGAAAGCAGCGTTCGATGATTTAAAAATTAGATTGGCCGAAATACCCAGACTCTCGTATTTCAACATAAACCACCGAACACGTCTGATTGCCGATGCCAGCCCTGTGGCACTAGGCGCGGTTCTGCTCCAGTTCACAGATAACAATGAACCATTAATAATTTCTTTTGCAAGCAGGAGTTTGTCTGATGTGGAGAAGCGGTACTCGCAAACGGAAAAGGAAAGCTTGGCATTAGTATGGGCGGTGGAAAAGTTCTATTACTACTTAGCAGGATTGGAGTTTGAATTAGTTACCGACCACAAGCCACTCGAGACTATATTTAAACCGTCATCAAAACCACCAGCTCGCATTGAAAGATGGCTTCTTCGCTTACAGGCTTTCAAATTTAAGGTTATCTTTAAAGCCGGAAAAGAAAATATATCAGACTCTTTGTCTCGACTATGCTGCATAACATCAACAAAGGATTTGGAGCCACGAGCAGAATATAGCATTCTGCACATACTACAGAGCTCAATCCCGGCATCAATGAGTATATCCGAAGTAGCAGAGAAGAGCATACGGGACGAAGAAATAGTCGATGCTATGACTTGCCTGAATGACGATTCTTGGACATCGGCGATATCAAAAAGGCTCTACCCATTCAGGCATGAGTTATCGACAGTTGGTTCAATCTTATTGAGAGGAGACCGAATAATAATCCCAACTTCTCTTCGGCAGAAGACACTGGAGTTAGCCCATGAGGGTCACCCGGGCGAATCCGCAATGAAGCGCCGATTGCGTTCCAAGGTGTGGTGGCCTGGGATTGACCGGGAGGCTGAAAAATTCGTAAAGTCTTGTAAAGATTGCCTTTTAGTCTCCCAAGCTAGCAATCCAGCACCGATGAACAGAACGACGTTTCCAACGGGTCCGTGGATTTACGTGGCGTCCGATTTACTGGGTCCATTGCCAAACGGCGAGTTCTTGCTCGTATTCATCGACTATTTTTCACGTTACATGGAATTTAAGTTCCTTCGTACTATAACTTCCACAAGCATAATTAACACTATGAAAGAAATTTTCTGCCGACTTGGGTTTCCAAAATACTTAAAGACAGACAATGGACGACAGTATATCAGCAACGAATTTAAAGAATATTGTAAGATCTCTGGAATCGGACAGATTAGAACTCCGCCCTACTGGCCCCAGGCAAACGGCGAGGTAGAAAATATGAACAAGTCACTAGGGAAGAGATTAAAGATAGCTCATCAAAACAAGGCTAACTATAAAGAAGAAATCCAAAAGTTTGTTCATATGTATAACGTAACTCCACATGGCAGTACAGGCACTGCACCCACGATGTTAATGTTCAACAGATTGATTCGAAATAAGATGCCAGGAATTCTAGACTTAGGAGGCGAAATGTTAGATTCGGCTGAGCGAGACCGCGATGTTTGTGTTAAGCAAAAGGGAAAAGATTTAGCTGACAGAAAGAGAGGGGCGAGGGATATCGACATCGAAGTAGGAGACAAGGTACTAATCAAGAATGTTGTATTCCCGCACAAACTAACACCTAGTTTCGACCCCACTACATATGCTGTAATTGAGAGGAAGGGGAACATCGTAACAGTGTCAGGAGATGGTCGCGTTTTAACGCGGAACATTAGTCACCTTAAAAAGGTACCCAGTGAGAGGTCACCGAACGATACATCCAAACCTGGTCTCTTACCCGAAGCACAGCTAATTTCCCCAGAAGATTTCCAGCATGCACAGCAGTCTGAACTTCAACCACCGCAGGCATCCAATATGAAAGAACCGAGCCCGGACCAAGGATTGAAACTGGGACTGGAAAAAAAAGGAGGGATGTGGCAACCCGCTGCAAATATCGAACCCTACAGCAGCGGATCCGAAGGTGGGAACCCTGACAACGTGACATGAGGAATGCGGGCAGTCTAATATATACCGCTAGCAAACCAATAGTGTGTGGTCTCGGAATAAAAAGAGTGAATTCAGTTTGGAATATAAACGTGTTTTTATTGCTAAGAGATATCCATTTTGTGAGTTATTACACCTATGATGCAAGAACAAAACTGCGTTAATAGTTTTTATAATCCGGCACAATCCAACCTACCTTTGTTCCACGAAACACGAAAAATGCTAAGCTAAAATTGTTAAACATACAATTCTACAAAAGCATATATAGATAAACGCTTAAATTTTGCATACCTCCACTAATATTTTCCATTTTACTTTGTTTTAAAATGTTAAGTAGAACTTTTCTAATCTTACTTTAAAGTGTGCTTTTATTTAGCGCGCCAAAAAGTCAACATTTCTGATCAACGAACGGCTGACTTTAAGGGCTACCAAATTTAACAGGGCTTCAATTTCAGTAACGAAATTGCGATTTTTAAATGCAACGTATATTATTCTAAGGAGATAAAATTTTTTTTTCATAACTTCAAAAAAAACAAGAAAGGAAAGCTAACTTCGGGCGGAGCCGAAGTTGAAATACCCTTGCAGAATATTCTGTGAATTATATTCTCCAAAATTATTCATATGATGCATTCTTAACACTCATCAAAATCCCAACTTCCTAACTTTAAAAACACCAAAGTTATGGCATTTCCAATCGTTCAGTTATATGGCAGCTATAAAATATAGTCGGCCGATCCTTATGAAATTTGGTATGTCGGATTGATTGGTCAAAAAAAAAATCCATAGAAAATCCAAACTTCCTAACCTTACAAACACCAAAGTTATGGCATTTCCGATCGTTCAGTTATATGGCAGCTATAGGATATAGTCGGCCGATCCTTGTGAAATTTGGTAGGTCGGATTGATTGGCCAAATATTAATTCCATAGAAAATCTCAACTTCCTTACATTACAAACACCAAAGTTATGGCATTTCCGATCGTTCAGTTATATGGCAGCTATAGGATATAGTCGGCCGATTCTGGCCGTTCCGACTTATATACTGCGTGCAAAGGAAAGAAGGGTGTGTGCAAAGTTTCAAAAACTGAGAGACTAGTTCGCGTAGAAACAGACAGACGGACAGACACACGGACAGACAGACGGACAGACAGACGGACAGACGGACATGCTTATATCAACTCAGGAGGTGATCCTGATCAAGAATATATATACTTTATAGGGTCGGAGATGTCTCCTTCACTGCGTTGCACACTTTTGACCAAAATTATAATACCCTCTGCAAGGGTATAAAAATGGGTTTTTGGAAAAATTTGGGCATTGGTGTGCAGTGGTTGATGCTTTAAGCAAATTCGTCTGGCTGTTTACAACGAAAACTACAAACAGCACTGAAGTTCTCAGAAGCTTTAAGGGGGTCTTCTAGTCTAGAAATTTAAGTAAATCGAAAATTTTTTTTTCATAATTCGATAGTTTTTATATTCAAAAATATCTCCCTAAAAGGATTTTTCAAAACTCTAATTATTTTCAAAGTTATAGCCGTTTTAGTGACGTGGCCACTAGAGCGGTTGAGCGAACGACTGGAAGAATAAATGGCTGAAAGCCTGAAACTTAACGTAAAACTTTAAATGTGTTTTTCTCGAAACTACTTTTTTGATGCAAAAAAAATTTTTTCAATTTATAATATTTTTAAAAAATGCACAAAATTGAAAAATTAGTGAAAAATTCACTTTTTTCTTTGAGTATCCGCCATTTCACAAAAAATTTTTTGGTGCTTCATGCCTTAGCCACATTTGTACTAATTAAGGATCTATCATTGTTTTATTTTTCAAATAACGACAAGCATAGAAATCATGGCCACGCCCTCTTTTTTTCCTCCTCTTCTTCAAGAAATTTATTTTATGTACTCCTTTAAGCTTAATAAACAAATGATAAAAAAAACGGATAGTAAAAATATCTATTGTTTTTTTATTAATTGTTAAAAAAGCTGGAAATTCAAGCCTCTAGACTAGAAGACCCCCTTAAGATTGGTCAGCTGTTTTTGGATACCCATCACGCATCGTCAGCGACAGAGGAGCCTTCAACTCCAATGTTTTCATGGACTTCGTAAGGGAAAATGGAATTGATCATGTCTGGACAACTACTGTTGTACCTCCAGGCAACGGACAAATACTGAAGATACCTCCAAATGGTTTAAATTTGTTCCACAGATTCAGAGAGCAATAAACTCCCACGTCAATTGTTCGACAAAGAAGACGCCGTTCCTACTTATGTTTGGTGTAAAAATGCTTAGTAAGGCCCACGATAATCTTCTCGCCATGCTAGAACAAGAGTTGCTGTACGTATTCGATACAAAGACGACCAAAGAACGCGAGGAGGCCAAAATCGAGATTCAAAAAGCACAGGCGAATTATAAAAGGAATTACGACAAAAAGCGAAAAAACGAAAGCATCTACCAAGGAAAGCCGATTGATTCATTGAAAAATTGTACAAAACTATTTTATTCTAAATTTATTGTTATAATATAATTTTTTCTTTACCAAGTAATGACAGTTTGTAGTGGAGTACATCATGTTAATAACTTATTATTAACTATATTAATTAAATATCAATAACTACCAGGCAACATTTACTGCTTCTGAGTATGACTTGCTGTTAGATGTATAAAATTGTGAAAACCATAATCTGAACTGCTTTATTGACGAATCTTCTTTAGCTAAAATGGGATTCCGATTTAATACTTTATGATTCCATATATTTATATCGCGTTGAAACTAAAATTAAGAAAACTATATTAAGTACAACAATTAAAAAGTATTTATTAAATTTTTAGTTACCATAAGACTCTCCCCACAGATGAAGATTTTCAAAAGAGGCGCCACCCAACGAGGTCCATAAAATCGATGAACTACTTTTTGCAATAAGGGCTCAATTGGTGTAATAACTTGTTTAATTTTAAGTTTTCCAAATGTAATTGAATTAATTTCGAGACATACACATGAAGGTCCGATCTTGAAATATTAGTTTGTAAAAGCTTGTTAAGAAATAAAGAAAAATAATAAACCTGTGTGCCAGTGACATCCATCCGAAAAAAGTCAAACTTTCCAAAAAGTTTCAATGTGTGAGTAAGGTGAACTTCAGCTAAATGCTTTAATTTTCCAGGAGATGGAGACCACCTTGACAAAAATAAAATTTTAGAAGTTAATTTTAATTGTCATAAATAAATAAAAAACAAGAGAGAACGCTATAGTCGAGTGCCTTGACTATTAGATACCCGTTACTCAGCTAAACAACTTAATATAAATATGCCTTCTTGTGTTATTTTTTTTTTTTTTAACAGAATGTGAATTATAGTGACCACAGGAGAAAAGGACAAAAAGTTCAAATTATCAATTTGAATTCGGCACTCTCTTTGTGCTGGTAGCTTTACAGCACGAGCATCAGCACCAGCGCTGCTTTAGCGCAGGCAGCTTTTGTCCTGCACCAGCAGCTGTGTTTATGTATGCTTACATGCATACACACATACGCCATTGTTTGACTCAGACCTCCAATTTGGCTAACTAGATTTGATTTGCACAGTTCTTGGGATATAGTTCGGTATTGACAAATGAAAACCATCGCAATTTCCTTTAATAGAAATCCTTATCGAGAATTAACGTTGACTCTGTTGAGCACCTTGGCCAGCTGTTCCAAAGTCATCCGTTAGATGGCGCCACGAAAGGCCGAAATGTAGGCGCTAGCCAGACTTAAGCGTTTAATGGGTTTTTGGGCGTTAGAGTGGGCGTGGCAAACTTTTATTAGGCACTCCTAATCAAGAATATATATACTTTACAGGGTCGGAAACGCTTCCTTCTACCTGTTACATACTTTTGCACGAATACAATATACCCTTTTACTCTACGAGTAACGGGTATAAATAGAAGGAAAGACAAAGGCAATAAAATCACACACCACTAAAAATATACATATAACCTTAGACCTTTTGTTGGATTTTTTTATAATTTAATTTATAAAACAGAAAATACTAAGTTAAATACTAAAATGTATACATCAAGTGTACATATATATGTACAGTGGCTCATGGCTTATTTGACCCACCGTATATTTTTATACACTTGCAGAGGGTTTTATAATTTTGTTCAAAAGTGAGCCACGCAGTGAAGGAGACATCTCCGACCCTATAAAGTATATATATTCTTGATTAGGAGTGCGTCCTGAGTTGATATAAGCATGTCCATCCGTCCGTCCGTCCGTCTGTCTGTCCGTCTGTCTGTCTTTCCGTCTGTCTGTCTGTCCGTCTCTCTGTTTCTACGCGACCTAGTCTCTCAGTTTTAAAGAAATCGAATTGATACTTTGTACACACACTTTTTCCTTTGCACGCAGTATATAAGTCGGAACGGCCGACTATATCTTATAGCCGCCATATAACTGATTGATCGGAAATGCCATAACTTGGTGTTTTTAAAGTTAGGAAGTGGGATTTTTTATGAGTATTAGGAATGCATCATATGAATAATTTTGGAGAATATAATTTACAGAATATTCTGCAAGGGTATATAAACTTCGGCTCCGCCCGAAGTTTGCTTTCCTTTCTTGTTATACATAAATGTGTATAACTTTTGAACTCAAATCGATATTAGGCAGAATTAAAACGCGATGTGATGAATTGATATTATATGTTGAAGAAAATGACTTGTTTCGATTGAATTAACAACAGGTTTTCAAATTAATCTACTTAAACAAAAAACTGCGTTTTTCAACGTCACAGCTTATTTGACTAATTTCTTAAATTATTTAACTACAATAGTATCTGTTAGTTCCGGCTAACCAACAAAAAAAAATTTTTTCAATTTATAATATTTTTAAAAAATCACAAAATTGAAAAATTAGTGAAAAATCGATATTTTTCTTTGAGTATCCGCCATTTCAGGAAACATTTTTTTGGTGCTTCATGCCTTAGCCACATTTGTACTCATTAAGAATCTATCATTGTATTATTATACCCTTGCAGAGGGTATTATAATTTTGGTCAAAAGTGTGCAACGCAGTGAAGGAGACATCTCCGACCATATAAAGTATATATATTCTTGATCAGGATCAACTCCTGAGTTGATATAGCCATGTCCGTCTGTCCGTCTGTCCGTCTGTCTGTCCGTCTGTCTGTTTCTATGCGAACTAGTCTCTCAGTTTTAAAGATATCGAATTGAAACTTTGCACACACCCTTCTTTCCTTTGCACGCAGTATATAAGTCGGAACGGCCGGGATCGGCCGACTATATCCTATAGCTGCAATATAACTGAACGATCGGAAATGCCATAACTTTGGTGTTTTTAAAGTTAGGAAGTTGGGATTTTCTATGGGTTTTACATTTGGCCAATAAATTTTACGTACCAAATTTTATAAGGATCGGCCGACTATATCCTATAGCTGCCATATAACTGAACGATCGGAAATGCCGCAACTTTGGTGTTTGTAAAGTTAGAAAGTTGGGATTTTCTATGGGTTTTACATTTGGCCAATCAATTTGACGTACCAAATTTTATAAGGATCGGCCGACTATATCCTATAGCTGCCATATAACTGATTGATCGGAAATGACATAACTTTGGTGTTTGTAAAGTTAGGAAGTTGGGATTTTCTATGGGTTTTATTTTTGGCCAATCAATCCGACCTACCAAACTTCATAAGGATCGGCCGACTATATCTTATAGCTGCCATATAACTGAACGATTGGAAATGCCATAACTTTGGTGTTTTTAAAGTTAGGAAGTTGGGATTTTATATGAGTATTTAGAATGCATCATATGAATAATTTTGGAGAATATAATTTACAGAGTATTCTGCAAGGGTATATCAACTTCGGCTCCGCCCGAAGTTTGCTTTCCTTTCTTGTTTTTCAAATAACGACAAGCATAGAAATCATGGCGACGAGGACACGGCCTCTTTTTTCCCCCTCTTCTTCAAGAACGAATAACGTAATGAAAACAAATTTTTTTTTTAAATTTATTTTATGTACTTCTTTAAGTTTAATAAACAAATGATAAAAAACGGATAGTAAAAATATCTATTGTTTTTTTATTAATTGTTAAAAAAAGCTGGAAATTCAAGCCTCTAGACTAGAAGACCCCCTTAAGATTGGTCAGCTGTTTTTGGATACCCATCACGCATCGTCAGCGACAGAGGAGCCTTCAACTCCAATGTTTTCATGGACTTCGTAAGGGAAAATGGAATTGATCATGTCTGGACAACTACTGTTGTACCTCCAGGCAACGGACAAATACTGAAGATACCTCCAAATGGTTTAAATTTGTTCCACAGATTCAGAGAGCAATAAACTCCCACGTCAATTGTTCGACAAAGAAGACGCCGTTCCTACTTATGTTTGGTGTAAAAATGCTTAGTAAGGCCCACGATAATCTTCTCGCCTTGCTAGAACAAGAGTTGCTGTACGTATTCGATACAAAGACGACCAAAGAACGGGAGGAGGCCAAAATCGAGATTCAAAAAGCACAGGCGAATTATAAGAGGAATTACGACAAAAAGCGAAAAAACGAAAGCATCTACCAAGGAAAGCCGATTGATTGATTGAAAAATTGTACAAAACTGTTTTATTCTAAATTTATTGTTATAATATAATTTTTTCTTTACCAAGTAATGACATTTTGTAGTGGAGTACATCATGTTAATTACTTATTATTAACTATATTAATTAAATATCAATAACTACCAGGCAACATTTACTGCTTCTGAGTATGACTTGCTGTTAGATGTATAAAATTGTGAAAACCATAATCTGAACTGCTTTATTGACGAATCTTCTTTAGCTAAAATGGGATTCCGATTTAATACTTTATGATTCCATATATTTATATCGCGTTGAAACTAAAATTAAGAAAACTATATTAAGTACAACAATTAAAAAGTATTTATTAAATTTTTAGTTACCATAAGACTCTCCCCACAGATGAAGATTTTCAAAAGAGGCGCCACCCAACGAGGTCCATAAAATCGATGAACTACTTTTTGCAATAAGGGCTCAATTGGTGTAATAACTTGTATAATTTTAAGTTTTCCAAATGTAATTGAATTAATTTCGAGACATACACATGAGGGTCCGATCTTGAAATATTAGTTTGTAAAAGCTTGTTAAGAAATAAAGAAAAATAATAAACCTGTGTGCCAGTGACATCCATCCGAAAAAAGTCAAACTTTCCAAAAAGTTTCAATGTGTGAGTAAGGTGAACTTCAGCTAAATGCTTTAATTTTCCAGGAGATGGAGACCACCTTGACAAAAATAAAATTTTAGAAGTTAATTTTAATTGTCATAAATAAATAAAAAACAAGAGAGAACGCTATAGTCGAGTGCCTCGACTATTAGATACCCGTTACTCAGCTAAACAACTTAATATAAATATGCCTTCTTGTGTTATTTTTTTTTTTTTTTTAACAGAATGTGAATTATAGTGACCACAGGAGAAAAGGACAAAAAGTCCAATTATCAATTTGAATTCGGCACTCTCTTTGTGCTGGTAGCTTTACAGCACGAGCATCAGCACCAGCGCTGCTTTAGCGCAGGCAGCTTTTGTCCTGCACCAGCAGCTGTGTTTATGTATGCTTACATGCATACACACATACGCCATTGTTTGACTCAGACCTCCAATTTGGCTAACTAGATTTGATTTGCACAGTTCTTGGGATATAGTTCGGTATTGACAAATGAAAACCATCGCAATTTCCTTTAATAGAAATCCTTATCGAGAATTAACGTTGACTCTGTTGAGCACCTTGGCCAGCTGTTCCAAAGTCATCCGTTAGATGGCGCCACGAAAGGCCGAAATGTAGGCGCTAGCCAGACTTAAGCGTTTAATGGGTTTTTGGGCGTTAGAGTGGGCGTGGCAAACTTTTATTAGGCACTCCTAATCAAGAATATATATACTTTACAGGGTCGGAAACGCTTCCTTCTACCTGTTACATACTTTTGCACGAATACAATATACCCTTTTACTCTACGAGTAACGGGTATAAATAGAAGGAAAGACAAAGGCAATAAAATCACACACCACTAAAAATATACATATAACCTTAGACCTTTTGTTGGATTTTTTATAATTTAATTTATAAAACAGAAAATACTAAGTTAAATACTAAAATGTATACATCAAGTGTACATATATATGTACAGTGGCTCATGGCTTATTTGACCCACCGTATATTTTTATACACTTGCAGAGGGTTTTATAATTTTGTTCAAAAGTGAGCTACGCAGTGAAGGAGACATCTCCGACCCTATAAAGTATATATATTCTTGATTAGGAGTGCGTCCTGAGTTGATATAAGCATGTCCATCCGTCCGTCTGTCTGTCTGTCCGTCTGTCTGTCTGTCCGTCTCTCTGTTTCTACGCGACCTAGTCTCTCAGTTTTAAAGAAATCGAATTGATACTTTGTACACACACTTTTTCCTTTGCACGCAGTATATAAGTCGGAACGGCCGACTATATCTTATAGCCGCCATATAACTGATTGATCGGAAATGCCATAACTTGGTGTTTTTAAAGTTAGGAAGTGGGATTTTTTATGAGTATTAGGAATGCATCATATGAATAATTTTGGAGAATATAATTTACAGAATATTCTGCAAGGGTATATAAACTTCGGCTCCGCCCGAAGTTTGCTTTCCTTTCTTGTTATACATAAATGTGTATAACTTTTGAACTCAAATCGATATTAGACAAAATTAAAACGCGATGTGATGAATTGATATTATATGTTGAACAAAATGACTTAATTTTATTGAATTAACAACAGGTTTTCAAATTAATCTACTTAAACAAAAAACTGCGTTTTTCAACGTCACAGCTTATTTGACTAATTTCTTAAATTATTTAACTACAATAGTATCTGTTAGTTCCGGCTAACCAACAAAAAAAAATTTTTTCAATTTATAATATTTTTAAAAAATCACAAAATTGAAAAATTAGTGAAAAATCGATATTTTTCTTTGAGTATCCGCCATTTCAGGAAACATTTTTTTGGTGCTTCATGCCTTAGCCACATTTGTACTCATTAAGAATCTATCATTGTATTATTATACCCTTGCAGAGGGTATTATAATTTTGGTCAAAAGTGTGCAACGCAGTGAAGGAGACATCTCCGACCATATAAAGTATATATATTCTTGATCAGGATCAACTCCTGAGTTGATATAGCCATGTCCGTCTGTCCGTCTGTCCGTCTGTCTGTCCGTCTGTCTGTTTCTATGCGAACTAGTCTCTCAGTTTTAAAGATATCGAATTGAAACTTTGCACACACCCTTCTTTCCTTTGCACGCAGTATATAAGTCGGAACGGCCGGGATCGGCCGACTATATCCTATAGCTGCAATATAACTGAACGATCGGAAATGCCATAACTTTGGTGTTTTTAAAGTTAGGAAGTTGGGATTTTCTATGGGTTTTACATTTGGCCAATAAATTTTACGTACCAAATTTTATAAGGATCGGCCGACTATATCCTATAGCTGCCATATAACTGAACGATCGGAAATGCCGCAACTTTGGTGTTTGTAAAGTTAGAAAGTTGGGATTTTCTATGGGTTTTACATTTGGCCAATCAATTTGACGTACCAAATTTTATAAGGATCGGCCGACTATATCCTATAGCTGCCATATAACTGATTGATCGGAAATGACATAACTTTGGTGTTTGTAAAGTTAGGAAGTTGGGATTTTCTATGGGTTTTATTTTTGGCCAATCAATCCGACCTACCAAACTTCATAAGGATCGGCCGACTATATCTTATAGCTGCCATATAACTGAACGATTGGAAATGCCATAACTTTGGTGTTTTTAAAGTTAGGAAGTTGGGATTTTATATGAGTATTTAGAATGCATCATATGAATAATTTTGGAGAATATAATTTACAGAGTATTCTGCAAGGGTATATCAACTTCGGCTCCGCCCGAAGTTTGCTTTCCTTTCTTGTTTTTCAAATAACGACAAGCATAGAAATCATGGCGACGAGGACACGGCCTCTTTTTTTCCCCTCTTCTTCAAGAACGAATAACGTAATGAA
Organism: Drosophila carrolli; assembly: GCA_018152295.1. Taxonomy (NCBI): domain Eukaryota; kingdom Metazoa; phylum Arthropoda; class Insecta; order Diptera; family Drosophilidae; genus Drosophila; species Drosophila carrolli. Next base: position 584,537 of record JAECXJ010000262.1, read on the forward strand.
AACAAATTTTTTTTTAAATTTATTTTATGTACTTCTTTAAGTTTAATAAACAAATGATAAAAAACGGATAGTAAAAATATCTATTGTTTTTTTATTAATTGTTAAAAAAAGCTGGAAATTCAAGCCTCTAGACTAGAAGACCCCCTTAAGATTGGTCAGCTGTTTTTGGATACCCATCACGCATCGTCAGCGACAGAGGAGCCTTCAACTCCAATGTTTTCATGGACTTCGTAAGGGAAAATGGAATTGATCATGTCTGGACAACTACTGTTGTACCTCCAGGCAACGGACAAATACTGAAGATACCTCCAAATGGTTTAAATTTGTTCCACAGATTCAGAGAGCAATAAACTCCCACGTCAATTGTTCGACAAAGAAGACGCCGTTCCTACTTATGTTTGGTGTAAAAATGCTTAGTAAGGCCCACGATAATCTTCTCGCCTTGCTAGAACAAGAGTTGCTGTACGTATTCGATACAAAGACGACCAAAGAACGGGAGGAGGCCAAAATCGAGATTCAAAAAGCACAGGCGAATTATAAGAGGAATTACGACAAAAAGCGAAAAAACGAAAGCATCTACCAAGGAAAGCCGATTGATTGATTGAAAAATTGTACAAAACTGTTTTATTCTAAATTTATTGTTATAATATAATTTTTTCTTTACCAAGTAATGACATTTTGTAGTGGAGTACATCATGTTAATTACTTATTATTAACTATATTAATTAAATATCAATAACTACCAGGCAACATTTACTGCTTCTGAGTATGACTTGCTGTTAGATGTATAAAATTGTGAAAACCATAATCTGAACTGCTTTATTGACGAATCTTCTTTAGCTAAAATGGGATTCCGATTTAATACTTTATGATTCCATATATTTATATCGCGTTGAAACTAAAATTAAGAAAACTATATTAAGTACAACAATTAAAAAGTATTTATTAAATTTTTAGTTACCATAAGACTCTCCCCACAGATGAAGATTTTCAAAAGAGGCGCCACCCAACGAGGTCCATAAAATCGATGAACTACTTTTTGCAATAAGGGCTCAATTGGTGTAATAACTTGTATAATTTTAAGTTTTCCAAATGTAATTGAATTAATTTCGAGACATACACATGAGGGTCCGATCTTGAAATATTAGTTTGTAAAAGCTTGTTAAGAAATAAAGAAAAATAATAAACCTGTGTGCCAGTGACATCCATCCGAAAAAAGTCAAACTTTCCAAAAAGTTTCAATGTGTGAGTAAGGTGAACTTCAGCTAAATGCTTTAATTTTCCAGGAGATGGAGACCACCTTGACAAAAATAAAATTTTAGAAGTTAATTTTAATTGTCATAAATAAATAAAAAACAAGAGAGAACGCTATAGTCGAGTGCCTCGACTATTAGATACCCGTTACTCAGCTAAACAACTTAATATAAATATGCCTTCTTGTGTTATTTTTTTTTTTTTTAACAGAATGTGAATTATAGTGACCACAGGAGAAAAGGACAAAAAGTCCAATTATCAATTTGAATTCGGCACTCTCTTTGTGCTGGTAGCTTTACAGCACGAGCATCAGCACCAGCGCTGCTTTAGCGCAGGCAGCTTTTGTCCTGCACCAGCAGCTGTGTTTATGTATGCTTACATGCATACACACATACGCCATTGTTTGACTCAGACCTCCAATTTGGCTAACTAGATTTGATTTGCACAGTTCTTGGGATATAGTTCGGTATTGACAAATGAAAACCATCGCAATTTCCTTTAATAGAAATCCTTATCGAGAATTAACGTTGACTCTGTTGAGCACCTTGGCCAGCTGTTCCAAAGTCATCCGTTAGATGGCGCCACGAAAGGCCGAAATGTAGGCGCTAGCCAGACTTAAGCGTTTAATGGGTTTTTGGGCGTTAGAGTGGGCGTGGCAAACTTTTATTAGGCACTCCTAATCAAGAATATATATACTTTACAGGGTCGGAAACGCTTCCTTCTACCTGTTACATACTTTTGCACGAATACAATATACCCTTTTACTCTACGAGTAACGGGTATAAATAGAAGGAAAGACAAAGGCAATAAAATCCCACACCAATAAAAATATACATATAACCTTAGACCTTTTGTTGGATTTTTTTATAATTTAATTTATAAAACAGAAAATACTAAGTTAAATACTAAAATGTATACATCAAGTGTACATATATATGTACAGTGGCTCATGGCTTATTTGACCCACCGTATATTTTTATACACTTGCAGAGGGTTTTATAATTTTGTTCAAAAGTGAGCTACGCAGTGAAGGAGACATCTCCGACCCTATAAAGTATATATATTCTTGATTAGGAGTGCGTCCTGAGTTGATATAAGCATGTCCATCCGTCCGTCTGTCTGTCTGTCCGTCTGTCTGTCTGTCCGTCTCTCTGTTTCTACGCGACCTAGTCTCTCAGTTTTAAAGAAATCGAATTGATACTTTGTACACACACTTTTTCCTTTGCACGCAGTATATAAGTCGGAACGGCCGACTATATCTTATAGCCGCCATATAACTGATTGATCGGAAATGCCATAACTTGGTGTTTTTAAAGTTAGGAAGTGGGATTTTTTATGAGTATTAGGAATGCATCATATGAATAATTTTGGAGAATATAATTTACAGAATATTCTGCAAGGGTATATAAACTTCGGCTCCGCCCGAAGTTTGCTTTCCTTTCTTGTTATACATAAATGTGTATAACTTTTGAACTCAAATCGATATTAGACAAAATTAAAACGCGATGTGATGAATTGATATTATATGTTGAACAAAATGACTTAATTTTATTGAATTAACAACAGGTTTTCAAATTAATCTACTTAAACAAAAAACTGCGTTTTTCAACGTCACAGCTTATTTGACTAATTTCTTAAATTATTTAACTACAATAGTATCTGTTAGTTCCGGCTAACCAACAAAAAAAAAATTTTTTCAATTTATAATATTTTTAAAAAATCACAAAATTGAAAAATTAGTGAAAAATCGATATTTTTCTTTGAGTATCCGCCATTTCAGGAAACATTTTTTTGGTGCTTCATGCCTTAGCCACATTTGTACTCATTAAGAATCTATCATTGTATTATTTTTCAAATAACGACAAGCATAGAAATCATGGCGACGAGGACACGGCCTCTTTTTCCCCCTCTTCTTCAAGAACGAATAACGTAATGAAAACAAATTTTTTTTAAATAAATTTATTTTATGTACTTCTTTAAGTTTAATAAACAAATGATAAAAAACGGATAGTAAAAATATCTATTGTTTTTTTATTAATTGTTAAAAAAAAGCTGGAAATTCAAGCCTCTAGACTAGAAGACCCCCTTAAGATTGGTCAGCTGTTTTTGGATATCCATCACGCATCGTCAGCGACCGAGGAGCCTTCAACTCCAATGTTTTCATGGACTTCGTAAGGGAAAATGGAATTGATCATTTTTTTTTTTTTTTTTTCGCGCGGCCCACTTACCCGCCCAACCGACCGAGGGGCGCAGCCGTGTATCGTACGGCACGATTCGCGATAAGATAGACGCGAGATAGGAAAATAAAGGTAAAGGTCCGGGGAAAAAGTAATAGTTAGATCAATCTTGTGCCAATGAAGCAAGTATTAATCGTTTTAGGAGCGGCAGAGAGTCAAGATTTGATATTACAGGAAAAAGTCTATTATAGTCAGAACATAATACTCTGAAAGGCTCATGCAAGGCATAGTTAGATCTACAATGATTTAAAATTAGGGGAAAATAATTTCTAGTTAATCTACTTGGCACAGAAAAGTTTAGCCGACTTAACAAGTCGGGGCAGTCAATATCACCATGTATAAGGTTATAAATAAAGATAGTACCAAGCATCGTTCTACGGTTGGCTAGGGATGGTAAATTAATCAAAAGAAGTCTACTAGAATAAGAAGGTAAGATAAGGTTTGCATCCCAGTTTAGGCGCCGTAAAGCAAAAAGAAGGAAGTGTTTTTGTACAGATTCAATACGACCAATATGTATTCCGTATTGTGGAATCCAGACGGGAGACCTATACTCCAGAATCGGACGGACTAGCGAAATAAATAAAGTTTTAGTCAAATAAGGATCATCGAATTCTTTTGACCACCTTTTAATAAATCCAAGCACTCCTCTGGCATTATTAACCATGGACGAAATGTGATTAGAAAATTTTAGTTTAGGGTCCAAGAGAACGACAAGATCATTTACAAGAGTTATTCTATCCAAAGAGCTGCCACTCAACGTGTAAGTCGCGTATATCGGATTGGCCCGATAAAAAGTCATCAGCTTGCACTTGGAACCATTTAAATTTAGTAAATTATCTCGGCACCAGTTTTGAAAATTATCTAGATCGGATTGCAAGTCTAAATGGCAGGAAATGTCCTTATACTGCAGGCACAACTTAACATCATCTGCGTAAGTACGCGAGAATGACTTATAATTGATGGAAGATCGTTAATAAATAATGTAAAAAGTAACGGACCCAGATGACTCCCTTGTGGGACACCGGAGGTAACACGGAGAATTTCAGAAATTGAATTTTTAAAAAGGACCCTTTGTGACCTGCCATTTAGATAACTTGAAATCCATTTAAGCAGATCAACTGGAAAACCTAAAAGGTCAAGTTTTTGAATGAGAAGTAAGTGATTTACAGAGTCAAATGCTTTACTAAAGTCAGTGTAAATGACGTCTGTTTGAAAACTATTATTGAAGCCTTTAATCACAAATAAAGTGAGCTCTAGAAGGTTTGTGATTGTGGATCTACGTTTTATAAATCCGTGTTGACACGGAGAAATGATTGATCTGCAAAGGTGCTGCAAATGAGGAGTAATAATTTTTTCAAAAAGCTTAGGAATAGCTGACAACTTAGAAATACCTCTGTAGTTACTGGCTTCTAACTTGTTACCTTTTTTGAGAAGAGGAATAACAAATGATTCCTTCGAAATATTTGGGAATTGGGAGGTTTCTAGAGATAAGGTAAACAACTTGTGAAGAGGTTTGCACAGGGCCTTAGCGCAATACCTAAGCACGCATCCAGGAATACCATTGGGACCTGGCGAATAAACAGGCTTAATACGAAGAAGATCCAAAAGAAGAGAGCTTTCTGTTAAAGTGGGACAGAATATGAGGTTTGACTTGGACATGGTGTAAGAATAAGGCTGTGATGAATAATCTAAAGTAGAGTAAGTCGTTTGAAAAAATTTCGAACGACAGCGAGGAAGGAAAAGAATTAGATTTACGCTTGGTGTTAACAAAATTATAAAACTGTTTCGGGTCCTGAGAGAACTGGACCTTACAACGGTTTAAGTAACTATTATAACACTGAGCATTAAGCACGGTAAATCTTGACCGAGCACTTAAATATCTAGTAAAAACAGATTGAGAACCGGTATTTTTATATTTCCTAAAAAGTCTGGACTTTACATTTCTTAAGTGTGTCAACTCTTTGCTAAACCAAGTTGATTTATTGGAAGTTGACGGATAGTACCACGGAACACAGGAATTAAAAAATGAGTTTATTGCAGTGTAAAAAACATTAACTGCATCGGACATATTAATGCATGAGTAAAGATCAGACCAATTAAAGCCAGAAATAAAATTATTTAGCCTCAGAAAGTCTGCCTTGCGAAAACAATGCATTCGTTTGGATTTTTCTGATTTTTCTTCTATAACTCTACCCGTATCAAATGAAAGTTCGATTGTTGGATGATATGGATCTTCAGGTTGCGTGAGTGGTGCTACTCTGGACAGAAACACACCTTCAGGATTTGATACAAAACACAAATCAAGTTAACGACCTAATGAATTTCGAACATGGTTTACTTGAGATAGAGATATGTCAAGCAGGCCATCAATAAAATCATGCTGTGCTATGATCGAATGTCTATCGATCCATCCTCAGTGGACCAAGTAACTCCAGGTATATTAAAATCACCTAGAACTATCAACTGATCCCTATCGGAAAGCTTATTTGCAACGGACTTAATAACGGATAGGTGATTTAAATAATCAGGAAGTTCAGAGAACGGCGGAATATATGAGCAAGTTATGTATATAAAGTTACCAGGAAGCGATAACTTTACACAAATAAATTCAATGGTATTGAATTCATCAAAAAATAACTCCTCAGACGGGAAGTTTGAATCAACTCCAATTAAGACTCCACCTCCCCGTCTAGAGGGACGGTCATACCTATAAATTGTGAACTTACCTGGAAAAACTTCGGAGGTAAAGATCTCCGGCTTTAACCAGGTTTCTGTGAACGCAATAATATGATATGCAAAGGAAAGGCTATCAGAATACAATTTAGTGAGTTTGCTACGCAAACCTCTTGCATTCTGATAGGAAAGAAGGAGGTTAGAAGTTAGTTTTTTGTATGGACAACTACTGTTGTACCTCCAGGCAACGGACAAATACTGAAGATACCTCCAAATGGTTTAAATTTATCCACAGATTCAGAGAGCAATAAACTCCCACGTCAATTGTTCGACAAAGAAGACGCCGTTCCTACTTATGTTTGGTGTAAAAATGCTTAGTAAGGCCCACGATAATCTTCTCGCCTTGCTAGAACAAGAGTTGCTGTACGTATTCGATACAAAGACGACCAAAGAACGCGAGGAGGCCAAAATCGAGATTCAAAAAGCACAGGCGAATTATAAGAGGAATTACGACAAAAAGCGAAAAAACGAAAGCATCTACAAAGAAGACGATTTAGTTGCAATAAAACGCACTTAGTTTGTTGTCGGGAAGAAACTTACCTTGGACCGTATGTAGTATCCAAAGTTAAGGTAAATGGACGTGATGACATCAAAAAAGCTGTTCCAGTTGAGGGGCCAAACTTTACGTCAACTAGCTCTGACAGCATGAAGATGGGGAAATATGCTAACCCTCGCCAAGGAAAGCCGATTGATTGATTGAAAAATTGTACAAAACTATTTTATTCTAAATTTATTGTTATAATATAATTTTTTCTTTACCAAGTAATGACAGTTTGTAGTGGAGTACATCATGTTAATTACTTATTATTAACTATATTAATTAAATATCAATAACTACCAGGCAACATTTACTGCTTCTGAGTATGACTTGCTGTTAGATGTATAAAATTGTGAAAACCATAACCTGAACTGCTTTATTGACGAATCTTCTTTAGCTAAAATGGGATTCCGATTTAATACTTTATGATTCCATATATTTATATCGCGTTGAAACTAAAATTAAGAAAACTATATTAAGTACAACAATTAAAAATTATTTATTAAATTTTTAGTTACCATAAGACTCTCCCCACAGATGAAGATTTTCATAAGAGGCGCCACCCAACGAGGTCCATAAAATCGATGAACTACTTTTTGCAATAAGGGCTCAATTGGTGTAATAACTTGTATAATTTTAAGTTTTCCAAATGTAATTGAATTAGTTTCGAGACATACACATGAGGGTCCGATCTTGAAATATTAGTTTGTAAAAGCTTGTTAAGAAATAAAGAAAAATAATAAACCTGTGTGCCAGTGACATCCATCCGAAAAAGTCAAACTTTCCAAAAAGTTTCAATGTGTGAGTAAGGTTAACTTCAGCTAAATGCTTTAATTTTCCAGGAGATGGAGACCACCTTGACAAAAATAAAATTTTAGAAGTTAATTTTAATTGTCATAAATAAATAAAAAACAAGAGAGAACGCTATAGTCGAGTGCCTCGACTATTAGATACCCGTTACTCAGCTAAACAACTTAATATAAATATGCCTTCTTGTGTTTTTTTTTTTTTTTAACATAATGTGAATTATAGTGACCACAGGAGAAAAGGACAAAAAGTTCAAATTATCAATTTGAATTCGGCACTCTCTTTGTGCTGGCAGCTTTACAGCACGAGCATCAGCACCAGCGCTGCTTTAGCGCAGGCAGCTTTTGTCCTGCACCAGCAGCTTACATGCCAGTATGCTTACATGCGTACGCACATACGCCATTGTTTGACTCAGACCTCCAATTTGGCTAACTAGATTTGATTTGCACAGTTCTTGGGATATAGTTCGGTATTGACAAATGAAAACCATCGCAATTTCCTTTAATAGAAATCCTTATCGAGAATTAACGTTGACTCTGTTGAGCACCTTGGCCAGCTGTTCCAAAGTCATCCGTTAGATGGCGCCACGAAAGGCGGAAATGTAGGCGCTAGCCAGGCTGAAGCGTTTAATAGGTTTTTGGGGGTTAGAGTGGGCGTGGCAAACTTTTATTAGGCCAATCGATATTTATTAACGAAACAAATATATATCAATTAAAATTTTCATAATATCATCAAAACTGTGGCCACAGCTTGTGGCTTGTGGGCGTCAGAGGGGGCGTGGCACCATTTTGAAACAAACTTGCGTTGCGTAGGAACTCCTAAAATCTACCTGCAAAATGCCAATCTTCTAGCTTTTATAGTTTCTGAGATCTCAGCGTTCATACGGACAGACAGAGGGAAAGACAGACGGACAGACGGACACGGCTAGATCGACTCGGCTAGTGATCCTGAACAAGAATATATATACTTTATAGGGTCGGAAACGCTTCCTTCTACCTGTTACATACTTTTGCACGAATACAATATACCCTTTTACTCTACGAGTAACGGGTATAAATAGAAGGAAAGACAAAGGCAATAAAATCACACACCACTAAAAATATACATATAACCTTAGACCTTTTGTTGGATTTTTTTATAATTTAATTTATAAAACAGAAAATACTAAGTTAAATACTAAAATGTATACATCAAGTGTACATATATATGTACAGTGGCTCATGGCTTATTTGACCCACCGTATATTTTTATACACTTGCAGAGGGTTTTATAATTTTGTTCAAAAGTGAGCCACGCAGTGAAGGAGACATCTCCGACCCTATAAAGTATATATATTCTTGATTAGGAGTGCGTCCTGAGTTGATATAAGCATGTCCATCCGTCCGTCCGTCCGTCTGTCTGTCTGTCCGTCTGTTTGTCTGTCCGTCTCTCTGTTTCTACGCGACCTAGTCTCTCAGTTTTAAAGAAATCGAATTGATACTTTGTACACACACTTTTTCCTTTGCACGGAACGGCCGACTATATCTTATAGCCGCCATATAACTGATTGATCGGAAATGCCATAACTTGGTGTTTTTAAAGTTAGGAAGTGGGATTTTTTATGAGTATTAGGAATGCATCATATGAATAATTTTGGAGAATATAATTTACAGAATATTCTGCAAGGGTATATAAACTTCGGCTCCGCCCGAAGTTTGCTTTCCTTTCTTGTTATACATAAATGTGTATAACTTTTGAACTCAAATCGATATTAGACAAAATTAAAACGCGATGTGATGAATTGATATTATATGCTGAACAAAATGACTTAATTTTATTGAATTAACAACAGGTTTTCAAATTAATCTACTTAAACAAAAAACTGCGTTTTTCAACGTCACAGCTTATTTGACTAATTTCTTAAATTATTTAACTACAATAGTATTTCAAATGGTTTTAAAAACCATCGGTCCATGACCGATTTAATGCGTTTTCGCACACATTTTTTATGTTTTTTGGAGATATTTTGGCTTTTAGCTCGTTTTTGTTGGAAATCTGGCGTTTGCGTATATTGGAATCTTAAATAGACCACACATTTTCAATAACATTAGGGGGGTGTGGTTAATTCGTCAAAAAAAAGGAATATTTTTATGCATTTTTTCACACGATACGGTTAACATCAGATCAATTATTTTATAAGCATATCAAAGTACAACATTTATGCTATGTTTTCACAAATTTTCATCGAAAAAAATTAATGTGTCGTGCGTAGCCAAGAAAAAAGGTTTTGCGGTGAACAGCATAACTCGTTAATAGATCATCAGAAAAAAAATTTTTTTTATATTAATTAAGATGTTGCTCAAGGTAAGTACGTTGAGTCTTTTTTTATTCAATTTTTGGATGATTGCTAACACTTTAAATTAGCCAAAAAATTTGATATTTAGTTATTATAAAATAAAAAATAATCAGTAATTTAGGAATAGAAATTTTGTGTAAAATTTCAAACCGATTCGTCCAATAGACTTTGCAGGACTTTGAAATGTCAACTTTTCAGGAGAGCGTTTGAAAGATTTGGACACCCAAATTTCGAATACAAAACGAGCTAACTTACCTACGTTCAAGTACCCATAACTTCCGCAGTTTTACTCGGATCACTATAAATTTTAAACGCAATATTCTTCAAATGTGGTGCATTAAATTAATACCATCTGATCTAAGCATTCTGCCAGCGGTATAACTTTGTGGGGCCAAGTTTCACTAATTTCCGCAGAATGTTTTTATACCCGTTACTCGTAGAGTAAAAGGGTATATTGTATTCGTGCAAAAGTATGTAACAGGTAGAAGGAAGCGCTTCCGACCGTATAAAGTATATATATTCTTGTTCAGGATCACTAGCCGACTCGATCTAGCCATGTCCGTCTGTCCGTCTGTCTGTCCGTCTGTCTGTCCGTCTGTCTGTCCGTCTGTTTGTCCGTCTGTCTGTCCGTCTGTCTGTCCGTCTGTCTGTCCGTCTGTCTGTCTGTCCGTATGAACGCTGAGATCTCGGAAACTATAAAAGCTAGAAGATTGGCATTTTGCATGTAGATTTTAGGAGTTCCTACGCAGCGCAAGTTTGTTTCAAAATGGTGCCACGCCCCCTCTGACGCCCACAAGCCACAAGCTGTGGCCACAGTTTTGATGCTATTATGAATTGATATTTATTTGTTTCGTCAATACCCATCGATTGGCCTAATAAAAGCTTGCCACGCCCACTCTAACGCCCAAAAACCCATTAAACGCTTAAGCCTGGCTAGCGCCTACATTTCCGCCTTTCATGGCCCGTGGTACCAGCGCCATCTAACGGATGACTTTGAAACAGCTGGCCAAGGTGCTAAATTGAGCGGCGAAAAACATACAAGAAGGCATATTCATATTAAGTTGTTTAGCTGAGTAACGGGTATCTAATAGTCGAGGCACAATAGGACGGCACGATTCGCGAGAAGATAGACGCGAGATAAGGAAATATAGGTAAAAGTCCGGGGAAAAAAGTAATAGTAAGATCAATTTTGTGCCAATGAAGCTAGTATTAATCGTTTTAAGAGCGGCAGAGAGTCAAGATTTGAGATTATAGGAAAAATCTATTATAGTCGGAACACAATACTATGAAAGGCTCATGCAAGGCATAGTTAGATCTACAATGATTTAATATTAGGGGAATATAATTTCTAGTAATCTACTTGGCACAGAAAAGTTTAGCCGACTTACCAAGTCGGCGGAGTCAATATCACCAGGTATAAGGTTATAAATGAAGATAGTATCGTTCTACGGTTGTCTAGGGAGGGTAAATTAATTAACAGAAGTCTACTAGAATAAGAAGGTAAGTTAAGATTAGCATCCGAATTTAGGTGCCGTAAACCAAAAAGAAGAACGGTTTTTGTACTGATTCAATACGACCAATATGTATTCCGTATAATGGACTCCAGACGGGAGACCCATATTCAGGACATTTCCTGCCATTTAGACTTGCAATCCAATCTAGATAATTTTCAAAACTGGTGCCGAGATAATTTACTAAATTTAAACGGTTCCAAGTGCAAGCTGATGACTTTTTATCGGGCCAATCCGATATATGCGACTTAAACGTTAAGTGGCAGCTCTTTGGATAGAATAACTCTTGTAAACGATCTTGGCGTTCTCTTGGACCCTAAACTAAAATTTTCTAATCACATTTCGTCCATGGTTAATAAAGCCAGAGGAGGGCTTGGATTTATTAAAAGGTGGTCAAAAGAATTCGATGATCCTTATTTAACTAAAACTTTATTTATTTCGCTAGTCCGTTCGATTCTGGAATATGGGTCTCCCGTCTGGAGTCCATCATACGGAATACATATTGGTCGTATTGAATCAGTACAAAAACCGTTCTTCTTTTTGGTTTACGGCGCCTAAACTGGAATGCAAATCTTATCTAACCTTCTTATTCTAGTAGACTTCTTTTGATTAATTTACCATCCCTAGCCAACCGTAGAACGATGCTTGGTACTATCTTTATTTATAACCTTATACATGGTGATATTGACTGCCCCGACTTGTTAAGTCGGCTAAACTTTTCTGTGCCAAGTAGATTAACTAGAAATTATTTTCCCCTAATTTTAAATCATTGTAGATCTAACTATGCCTTGCATGAGCCTTTCAGAGTATTATGTTCTGACTATAATAGACTTTTTCCTGTAATATCAAATCTTGACTCTCTGCCGCTGCTAAAACGATTGATACTTGCTTCATTGGCACAAGATTGATCTAACTATTACTTTTTCCCCCGGACCCTTACCTTTATTTCTATCTCGCGTCTATCTTATCGCGAATCGTGCCGTACGATAAACGGCTGCGCCCCTCGGTCGGTTGGGCGGGTAAGTGGGCCGTGGGACTCCGCGCGAAACAAAAAAAAAAAAACTTAACACTTAAAACTCTAATTAACTCTACCACGAATACAATGAGTCTGAACGACGTTCGCACACAACGTCAACGTGAACAAGACGAGAGACGGCTCTCGGTACAAAGAAATAACGCGTACTTCTCATTTAAAGCAACCGAAAATAATGCAAGCTCTGATTAAGCGCGGGCAATTACCCCCAACTTGACCGAGCGAGAGAGCGCGTTCTTGCTCCCCCTCGCTACCATCGACGTCTCTGCGGCCAAAGAGCGTTGAATGTGCTCCATTGCAGTTATGCAATAACCTAAGCTCATCAGCAGTAACTAGCACCGCAATTTCTTTAACAACGTCAACTGTAACTTCAACAACAACTGCAACCGTATCGACTGCGCGTTTAATGACATCATCAGCTAGCAGCGCAAATAATAATACGTCTGCCGCTGCGCTGCCCGAAAAACAGAACAAAACCATTGAATGTGCTAAGCCGGCTGTGCAGACTGGTATGGATCGCTACATCCAAATCAAAAGGAAGCTGAGCCCTCTAAATTCTCAACGCAAAATAACCCGTAACAATGCTAGCCTAGCTGGAATAGAAACGCCCATGAACTCAAACCGATTTAAAATCTTGGAAGACGCCTATGAGGTTGAGGCGGCCGAATCCACTGAAGTCGAGAAAAAAGTTCTAATGTTCTTGTCAAAATTATCGAGCTTATTGGAAAGGATAACTTCCACATAATACCTCTAGTAAAGGGCAACATCCAAGAAACAAAGATTCAAATGAAGTCTGAAGATAATTACAGAGTATTATCGAAATATCTTTCCGAGAATAAAAAGAATTTTTACACGTATCAGCTAAAAAGTAGCAAGAGCCTGCAAGTCGTACTTAAGGGCATAGAGTCCGACGTAACGCCTGCAGAGATAACAAAGGCGCTTCAAGAGAAGGGATTTAACGCTAAGACAGTCTTCAACATCCTTAACAGGGATAGGGTTGAGCTCGAACCAGAAAATAAGCCCCTAAAGAAATACGAAGTGCACCCCATTTACAATCTTCAGTTCCTGCTGCACCGCAGAATTACAGTTGAGGAACCGCACAAACGCAATGGCCCGGTACAATGTGCGAACTGCCAAGAATATGGCCATACAAGGTCATACCAAAGACCAATATAAACTCCAAGATGCGTAACGCCATACGATTTTTTTGCACACGAATTTTTTGTGCTGGCTTTTCAACTGGCTTTTCGCTCTCTACCCAAAAGCGCTCTAAAGCCAGACGCTCTTTGGACGCATACTGCGACAGCCGACGAATGTATGCGTGCACATGTATTCACAAGCGAAGAAATTCGCTGCAGCGCGCTGTCGAAATATACTCTTTATTTTAAAATTATAACATTATTAAAAATACTTATTTTGTATTGCCTTTATATTTACTTTATTTACTAATTATTTGAATGTATAATATTTTTTAGTAATGACCAAATATATCTAAGTATAAAAAAATAACATAATTTATTTCATACATGACTTCACATTGGAATAATTGTCATTAGGGTATTCAGCATGCAACGTGTGAACGATTTTTAGGAGCCTCAGAAATTTTGCTATTGAACAGGATGAATATTTTTATATTTATTGTATTTTAAATATATGGATTAAAAAATATGTGGTATTTTTATATTATACGTATTATAATAACATTATATAAAATTATTATCATAATATAAATTAAATTTATATAAATATTTGTAAATTAACTATTTTAATTATTTAGAAAAAGAGAAACCCAAAGGGAAACAAAAAAGGTTTAAATAATTTTTTTTTTTTTTTCGCGCGGAGTCTCACGGCCCACTCACCCGCCCAACCGACCGAGGGGCGGAGCCGTGTAGCCGACGCGAGATAGGAAAATAAAGGTAAAGGTCCGGGGAAAAAAGTAATAGTTAGATCAATCTTGTGCCAATGAAGCAAGTATTAATCGTTTTAGGAGCGGCAGAGAGTCAAGATTTGATATTACAGGAAAAAGTCTATTATAGTCAGAACATAATACTCTGAAAGGCTCATGCAAGGCATAGTTAGATCTACAATGATTTAAAATTAGGGGAAAATAATTTCTAGTTAATCTACTTGGCACAGAAAAGTTTAGCCGACTTAACAAGTCGGGGCAGTCAATATCACCATGTATAAGGTTATAAATAAAGATAGTACCAAGCATCGTTCTACGGTTGGCTAGGGATGGTAAATTAATCAAAAGAAGTCTACTAGAATAAGAAGGTAAGATAAGATTTGCATTCCAGTTTAGACAGATTCAATACGACCAATATGTATTCCGTATTGTGGACTCCCGACGGGAGACCCATACTCCAGAATCGGACGGACTAGCGAAATAAATAAAGTTTTAGTCAAATAAGGATCATCGAATTCTTTAGACCACCTTTTAATAAATCCAAGCACTCCTCTGGCTTTATTAACCATGGACGAAAGAGAACGCCAAGATAGTTTACAAGAGTTATTCTATCCAAAGAGCTGCCACTTAATGTGTAAGTCGCATATATCGGATTGGCCCGATAAAAAGTCATCAGCTTGCACTTGGAACCGTTTAAATTTAGTAAATTATCTCGGCACCAGTTTTGAAAATTATCTAGATCGGATTGCAAGTTTAAATGGCAGGAAATGTCCTTATACTGCAGGCACAACTTAACATCATCTGCGTACATAAGTACGCGAGAATGACTTATAATTGAGGGAAGATCGTTAATAAATAATGTAAAAAGTAACGGACCCAGATGGCTCCCTTGTGGGACACCGGAGGTAACACGGAGAATTTCAGAAATTGAATTTTTAAAAAGGACCCTTTGTGACCTGCCATTTAGATAACTTGAAATCCATTTAAGCAGATCAACTGGAAAACCTAAAAGGTCAAGTTTTTGAATGAGAAGTAAGTGATTTACAGAGTCATATGCTTTACTAAAGTCAGGGTAAATGACGTCTGTTTGAAAACTACTATTGAAGCCTT